>CAJRST010038888.1:10596365-10645147 GCA_907169785.1 Menidia menidia | reverse complement strand
ATCTATCTATCTATCTATCTATCTATCTATCTATCTATCTATCTATCCATCCATCCATCCATCCATCCATCCATCCATCCATCCATCCATCCATCCATCCATCCATCCATCCATCCATCCATCCTTCAGTCACTTGCCAAATACTAACCCACTTAAAGAAAATGTATTGATGAGATAAATTATTATTCCAGATGGTCAGGAAGGTCTTTGGGATCTCAGAATAGCAGCAAACAGCAGTGGTCCTACTCCCCCTACATGACTTCCCCTTTGAAGTCAAGCTCCTGTCCCCTTGGAATTTTTGAAAGTAAGCAAATAGGTTTCCATCCCTCCTGTGAGTGATTTTCTTGTTCTCGTAACATAGGGTAAATCAGAAAACACTTCACACTTTCATCATCACACACAACAGGGCAGTGGCATTGTTTCTGCTTTTTAAAGTCTCTCAGCTATAGGAGTCTCGTACTTGAGAGGTCCAATGTTTTAGGGGGAGGGGGAATTCTGTAACAGGCTCACAGGAGTTTCGTCAGTTATTTTTCTTTTAAGACGCTGCGGGCCTACAGTAGCAGCGCACCTCCCAAGGTTTTCCTGGCAGTCCCTGATTACACTGAGGAGTATTAGAACAAGCTCACTAACAAGTCTAGCCCCAGGCATTCATACTTTTTTAATTCATTTACTTGAGAAACTGGGTCAGTGGTTGTAGATTAAAGCTAGATTTGTCCTCCTCGCGATCTCACTAAGGAATCTTTTCTCTTTTTCCCTTACTCAGTGATACAGTGGTAGAGACTAATTCAATATTGCCAAAAACCTTACAACTATTTCAAGCTTTTTTTTTCCTTAACTGATTAAATATAGCATGCACTCCGTCTGTGGGCAAACTTCCCAATCCTGTACATCAGAATAACAAAAGGACCAAAGTGGAATGATGTGACTGGACTTCACGTGTGAGAATCACCTTTTAGAATTGAGAGCCTTTTGTCATTCGACGGTTTGCTGTGTCAGCAGTACCTTGGGCTGACATTACTTGGCCCCTGCCCAGCATTACTCTACTGTCAGAGGGGGAAGGATCTAATGATAATAGATAAAGCGTTCATATTAGGAATTAAAGTCCTTGCCTTATCCAGGTCAATACACAAGCTGTGGATTTTTTTTTAAATTAAACTTGCAGCTAACGTAACATCTTGTTAAGGGAAACTTTATTACGCCTTCTTTAGAGACTTTGCTGGTTCAATGTCAACCTAAAATTAAGGTAATTCAAATTCAAAGTATTTGAAGAGTTACGACTTCATGACCGCTTGCCAGAAATATGCGAAGGCTACTGTGCTCGCAAATGACATTTATTCATTTCATTGTTTTCGTTGAATTCATTGTGATTGAGAACAGAACATTTCACACGTAATACATATCCACCCAACAAGAGTTTGACCTTCTAATACCCTGCCCAATCCTGAATCTTGACTCTCTCCTGCTTTCGGGAGATTTTGAAACTTCCTTTTTGGGGTTGTCTGGCTCACCAGATGTTTCCTCAGCCGACAGCGCTCCCAACTCCCTCCCCTCCCCTGTGGTGAAAGTCACAAGAAGGACACAGAAAGGGACTCTATCATTCAGTTTTAGTACAGCCAACAGAGAGATACCTGGCATCCCACTGATGAGGTCTTTTCAATGGTGTGCCTTTCTGCTGCGGAACTGAACAAGGCAAAGAAATAGGATTTACCTGGACTGGAAAGACAGACAATTAAATTAACCCGGGAAAAAGCAGAGGCAGTCCATAAATTAATTTTGGAGCTGTTCACCTCCTATTACGCTTCTTGTAATAGTTGTGTGACTCCTGGCGATTTGCCTGTTGGAGAGCCAGTGGTTTGTCTGCTGACAATGTCGTGGGACTGTGGCCTCAGGTACATGTTCTCCGTCTCCCCGGCACTGCAGCAAGGGAAGTGCATCATGCATGACAAGGAGGACCTGTCCAGGCTGGAGATGGTCCAGAAACTGGCAAAGGATGGCTGTCGTTTCCTGCAAAACCACAGCAAGAGCCCGGAGAGGACAAGTGAGGTGAGCCAAACGTGTCTTATAACATTCACTGTCATTATAACTAAACACACAAATGTTAAGTACCTCATGTTGAGTAAAGTACCTCACAACAGTCTTTGATCTCAATGCAAGGTATCGTTTCATTTCATAGATCAAACTGTAGTTCATTTTGAGATGGCTTTCCAACATTAGATGTAGAACTTTTGAGTCACTGATCCTCAGCAAGTGTGAGCACCTCTATGAAAACAGAAGTTTTGTCACTTTGTTGGTGTAGACCAGTCAGGTAGAAAGACATCAGCAATCATGGAGAATTAACTTTAAGTTCATTTGTTCGTTAGCAGACTATAATCTATTGTTAGCATGATTTTTCAAAAGTAAAAACATGCAAGACTGCTGTCAAAGTTTCCATTTAGTGGGTTTATCTTAAACCAAACACAACATTTCAGCAAACACACTTTGCATTAACTCGTAAACACAAAAAAAGGATGATACTTTTGTTATATTCTGCAGCCACAGGGCTTTCACACCATGCAGTCTCTGGGTCAGACATGAGCATCTCTGTTTGGCAAAGTATTCTCACCCCTAATATCAGGTCATCTTCAAATTGGGTCCCACAGTACAAACATGATGCCAACTACAGCAGCAGTTCAACAGTAGAATGACAGATAATGAAAATGTTCAATGTGTTGGGATGGTCCAACCAGAATGAAATACTCAATTGGATTTTTGAAAAAAAAAGATTTGTTTAAATAAATGTCAATGAAATGAGGCAATGTTGCAAAGAAGCGTGGACCAAATCTTCCCCCAGTGATGTGTGGAAATGATTTCTTCTGTACAGTCTAGCTGTTGCCCTGTAGAGTGCATTTACACTTCACTGACATAAAACCAAATTTTACCTGCAATTATGCTCTAATGTTTGTATTTCAAACCACCTGTACCAACACTGGTACCTGCTGAAAATGGTATTGTACATACCGTTTGTTCTCTCCAGTCGGCACTTTTTTAAACAATATTACATCACCGGGGCGTTAACTGCCAAGAAGCCACCTGATTGGCTAACTGTATGGTGGGCTCAGCTTCTCCCTTCCTGCCAGCTGTAACTGCCTGCTGAATTATCAAACAATTGCAGGAAGAGTTGACGTAGGCGGCCAGACCACCATGCCAATGCATTGTGTGGACTCAGGGTGGGTCCTCGTGCGTCACATAACTGACCTTTTCTCCTGAACAAGGTTTTACCATTTAGGTAGAAATCCTGCACCTGGGGTCAAGCCACTGATGATACAGGTGTGATCATGTACCAGTGCTATACATCACACAATATTCTCTTCTAAATTTATTTTAGTGGTTTGCAGGTGTGCACCAAGTCACTCGTGGTCAGAAAGGAAAAACGTGGAATATCAGTGGTCTGTGGACATTTTCATGTCCAGGGATAATGGTCAGATAAGCTGATCCGTGGTTAATACTTGACAGGATCTGGAAATATTAGTATTATGGGAGATTATCTGGCAGCAATGCTGAATTGTAGAATGCTTTAAAGTGATGCTACAGTGCACATATTGCAGGTCATGTGGGTCAAACATGAAAGAGCTTAGAAATCTGTTAAATCCCATCCAAAGCAGGGATGCTTAATATACATTAGATTGTGTATCTGATATGTGTGACAGACTCTGTTGCATCATAATGGTTGTGTAATTTCTTTAAAAAAAACTATCACTAATTCTCTTAATTAAGAGTTATATACCTTCGTATTCTTTACTTTACAGGTGTTCAAAAACTATGGCAACATATTATGAGCAGCTTTGCTTTCTTTATTTTCTATACCCTTTTTATTAGGTTTGTTGGTTTTGTGCATCTTAAAAAAATATTCTGCTGTCGTCTGTAAAACAAAGCAACACTTTGCAGACATTCAACTCAACGTTTTCCATCTGTTGATAAATCAGATTCACAAAGAATAGCTGTAGTGTTTTTAACCGATGTGTTTGTTCCTGGGGTCATTCATATTATTAGTCATTGTGAGGCCAGGAATACTGTTATGGTATACCCTGAGAAAGATTTGACTTTGTCCTGATACATACAACATTTTATGGACTCTGATCATTATGACAAAGCTAAGGGCACACAGTGTATGCCATGTGTTTGACATGTTGATAAACGCCCAGAATATATTTCCCAACAACCAGGAAGCTAATCAGTGCAGCCTTCCCTTTCTGGGAATATTCTATTTATTTTTGTCATGCTCTGGAGTTTTTGATTGGAAATCTGTGTCATTACACCCCTTTTACAGTCTTTCAAACACGAGAGTGATTTTTCTGTGCATAAGGATGTGTGTGTGTATGTGTAAAGAATCAGTAGAAGATAATTAAAGATATGCGCTTTGAGATTTTGATTCACAGAAGGAACAACCAACAAATACTGAATTTAGCAGTCAGTTCCGTGGGGTTGGACACATTACTGGAAAGTCACGTTGCTTTAACTGCAACATTAAGAAATCATGCGTAGTTAGCACTGAGCACACTTGTTATTATTAAACTTATTTGTTTGCAGGTTGGGTTACTGTCTCATATGTTATTCATCCTTAATGCGCCTGCACTCAGGATATTTATCTGATCTGTGGTAACTGTTACTGTGACAGGAAGCCATGCTTAGCTGTATGCTTCTTTGCATAAAGCAATTAGGAAAGCAAACTGCAGCCTCTTCCAGCCTGTCGTCTGTGGCTAATTGCATGAACTGGGGCTCATGTTGCATTGACTGACGGCTGAGGACTGGAGGAGGGGTTGAAGAGGGAACTGAGAATGAGTGTGTATATAGTGACAGCCTCATTAAGACCAATAGATCTGATTTAGGTGCTCCATTGTCAAGTTACTATCAGGAATCGTTATGCTTCAACAACTAACTGCACCCTTTGTTAAAAAATAAACTTTTTGATTATTGAAAAGGAAGTTTGAGTTATAAAAGAAAATACGTTTTGTCATCCTCTCAACATAGTTTATGGGGAGAAAATATACATGAAGAGGAAACAATAAACCAATCCATAAATAGCATTATCTTTTATAAGAATTGTGCCTTCAGTAACGGGCTTACATGATATAACGTTATTGATATTGCAATAACATCAATTCATTTATCGACACAGGACAAGCTCCAGCGTATTGATCTTGCTAAGCTATTTGCAAGCCAAGCTTTGTACAGGAAACCAAAAAAGTGTTCGTGCAAAGCTGACTGTGCATGTGCTCCACAATTTATGAAAAGAAGAGAAAAAAATCACATACCAGCATTTTCAAATTTCCATATTGAACCTTTTGCTCCCGTTTCTGGACCAGGAAAGAAAATGTAATTAGATTTCTAAAGAATAATACAAATCATTCCTTGGCAGCTGGGTGGAATTTAGCGCAAGCGCTCCTCTGTGGATGCAAACACTACAGCACAGACACGAGAAGATGCTGCATCAGTAGGGTTTACATGAAACATCCTGCTCTGTTGACTGAGCTTTAATGTGTTACTGCACAAATGTGTAAAGAGAGGATAGAAGAGACGATGCACAAATACTTCAATGCACAAATACTGCCTCTCGTGTATGTTTTCAAACACAAAACAACCCAGAAGACACATGGGGCAATGAATAAAGAAAAGGTACTGAACACCTCTCTGGGGCTATAAGATTTGATAAAAAGTACACAGTGTATATTTACTTCCTTTATTTTTTTAACTGTCACTTTTTATAGGTAAGACGGTGATGAGGTGACACTGACAAAAGACACAGAGATGCAACATGGGGAATGACTCCATCATTTAAAGCACCACAAGGAGCTAGCATGTTTTATTAATTCTGAGATGAACTCTGAACCATTAACCATTGTCAGTATGCACAGTGTAACTACATGACAGCTTGAAATAGACAGCCTCTAGACACCACACAAATTTTAATTGGCTCTGCCCATAAAACATTGATTTAAATATGTGACTCATTTATGTTAATCCCTGAATGGACTCCTCTGATAAGAATGAAATGATAATATATGAAAATTCTCTTTCATTTACAGTGCTGCCTTTGACAAGGTATTATGATGGAAATCAGAGGTGATTTGTGTGAGTGGGAGAAGAAAACAAGGGAATCTCCTTGGTGATGACAAACTCTCCCCATCTTCCTCCCTCCCTCTCCTCCCCCCTGCTTTTCTCCATCCAGCCACAGAGTGACGAGGCAGTCCGCTTGTGTCTGAGAGAGAGGGGCCACGATGTGCTGGTTCTCCAGAGAGTGTCGTCAGAGCAGTCAGCCCTCTCTGCATCGGCGAGGGGAGGAGGCAGAGCAGAGACAAGGAACAGGAGGTAAACCTCTCCCCTCCCCTCCCTCTCCGTATTCCTCCCTCCCTCTCTCTCGGTTTCTCTCCTTCAGCACTCCTTCGCTCATCATTCTGCCTCTCTGTCTCTGCGGATCACACGTTCATCCAGGCATGCTTACATCACAGCTCCCAGCATGTAAATGACTCTATCAAATACATAGAAGTGAGTAGCATGGGACTCTGAGTCAGTGCCCTGCTGGCATCCTTCCCATTCAAGTGATTCAAAAAGGTTCTTCGGACTCGAGCGTACTGGGATAGTTTGCTTGAGGGATGGACACTGGACCACCGGCTGCAGGTGGACGGATGGATGCGTGAAAGTGTCATGCAGCAAGAACCACAGCCGGAGTGAGAGCACAGGAACTCTGCAAAGGATGGGATCTCGTCCACCTCCCCTCCACCTGCAGCAGGAGGAGGGAAGGCTCCTGCAGCACGCTGCCCTGGTGGAGCAGGAGGAGGATGATGAAGACGAGGAAGGCTCAGAGCAGAGCAGCACCGACAGCACCAGCCGGGCCGAGCCGGTGACCATGCCCACTTTTGATGTCCCCTACTTTCGCTACATAGATGACGAGGGCACGGAGGGAGAGGAGGACTGGAGCAGCAGCCGATCTCTGTCCTCGATGGAGGAGGACTCGTCCGCTGACTCTGTTGTGTCTGACAGGTACGTGGTGGTGTCAGGGACCCCCGAGAAGATCCTGGAGCACTTGCTCAGTGACCTGACACTGGACGACGACCAAGGGACGACACAGGGCAAAGAGTCAGGTCAGCTATGGTTTTCATGTCCAGTATCCTTAGAGACCAGGATATCATTCTATAAAAAGTAATATATTGTATGGTTGCTCTACAAATATTAAGGTTGTGTACTTATGTTGTTATTTAGCTTTTTGTTTTGTTTGTTTGTATTGTTTTTGTGAAAATAGATAGATAGAAAAACTTGAGTAACAAAGCTGCCCTCACTTTCTGTTTAACTTAATTCCCTCTCCTCCTTATCACTGAGCTGGGATAGCAGCACCCTTTGGGCATTATCACCGGGCTAATCATGTGCTATGATCACAAGGGTTTTCTTAAAACAAAAACCTTTAGACGGAGATAACTGTTTTTCATTTCCTCTGAGTGAGGCTGAAACAGACTGCGCGACACGCACTCCAACCTCACAGCGACAACAAATCAACACATTTCCTCTCATCCCAGCAGGTACACGATAATGTGGCACTGTTGCCAAGGCAGAGGAAACCCTCTGTCTCTGGAGCTGGTGAGACAGCTCAGTGAATGAGGATGACTGAGAGTGGTGACATCGGCAGACAAGGAGAGGAAGAGAGTGGAAACAGGGAGGGAAAGATGCTTATGTCTCCCAAGAAATGGAGGTGTCCATAGCCGGCAGGCTAATCAGATATCAGAGATCATTATTGGGTCAGTAGAGGAACTGAGTGAAATAGATCAAAACGCCCTCTCTGGTGTGCAATGCTGAACATTTTCAGAGACGCCTGAGATGTATGTTCCATATTAAACTGCGTATCGTACTCGCTATGTATCAGAATTTCAGGTCAATAGACATAAAATCAAGGCTGATGTTCACTGGGCTCAGGAGGGCAGTGTGTAGTAGATGAATCTTTCATTACCAGTGGATCTTCCATTCAAAATCCATGGGGAGCCATAAAGCAGAGTGTGATGAGTGGTATCCCAGGGTCAAAGAGCCTGAGACCTCAGGAGTCTTGAAGTGCAGGCTGTGATGTTTAGTAGTCTGACTCGCTGTGAGTCCAGAAGCTGTTTTATGTACAGAAGCAGCTGCTGAGCCGGTCCATGGAGGTTCAGTTCAGCAGAAGCACAATAACATGATATTTTGACTTCATCAAAGTGATTGTTTCTATATCAGAAGTGCTGCTGTTTTTGCTCTGACTGTGAAGGATGATTTCAAAATGTGCAACAGCAGGACAGCATTTTTGCTGCAGATTGTTGTGTTTCCTCAGTTTAGCATTTGCTTTCAGAGTTACTCAGTTTACAACACTGTCATCCAGCAAGAGATCTCATCCTTCTGAAATCACCATGGGCAAGCTTAAGGAAAAGCATAGGCTACCCACTGCTCTTTAAATGTTTGATTTGCTGACATTTCCTTAGCATTCACACAATATTGCAGTCTCTTCTGTGCCCAGATTCTAGTGGAGCTATTGATTCTTGTTGGCAACTCTGAAAGACGTGAAATGGGCCATTTGTGATCTTAAGAGGGGATTTTCCAGCTATTTTCACAAAAGCACCACGTTAGGAGATGATGATGCTTATTTTTAGTGGAAAAACATCACATTATGTGAAAGAATATAAAATTCACGCTCTTCAAAAAACCTTTGATGAATGCTCTTGTGGGTTCTTCAGTAAACGGGTGGCACGTGTACGTGCTTATTACAAAAGCCTCACAGATTAATGTGAATAGAGATTAACAGGTTGAATGGCGAATTGATTGATCTCACACTACACTGAGTTAGATTAATCCCTGTCATTTCCATAAAATAGGGAGCTAAGTGCGTTGAGGTATCCGTACACAGGATCAGAACCATGGGTGGGGTAGTACTAACAGCAGTCTACAGCATATTTTGTGCTTTAAAAAACAGCTCCTCAGACAAAGGACCGCAAATAGGATCTGAAATGACGGATCACAAATCAGACCAGCCTGAGCGTTGGTTTGATGACATATCGAACTTCTGCTGCTCCATTCTATATAACAATCTAACATATTTAACCTTGTAAAATGTACAACCTTAGGAGTAGAAAACCTGGAGAAAAACACCAATTACAGTAAGATAGTTTGGACAAAATGCACACGTGTTTAGCACAGTGTTTGAGTGATGCAAATGGAACGTCTGAGTGACAGTAAAATCCTACAGTATGTGAGAAGGTTAGAGATTTCTTCTGTTGTTTTCAGGCTTACTAATGTCTCTATGAATGCTATATGTGCATGAATGCTGCATGAGTGAGTGACCGCTAATAAGCATTGAGTGATGCATCCACAGCTGCTCTGAACGGATTAACATAATGATGTCAGGGAGTCCGGTGGACCAGAACGTGCACAAAAGCTCTGGGAAACCAGTGTGAAATTAAAGGGAACAATTTACAATTCTGGGAGTGAGGCACACTTACAGAAGGGGGAGAGGAAGATGGTTGTAATAGGATTTGTAAAGCTTTTCAGGCATTATGTCTAACACTCTCTTTTCTATTTTTCATTAACATCTTTATGTGAAATATTACAAACACAGCGGAAAAACTATTTAAAAGTTAATGCTCAAACATGAATAAAATGGCAAAATATAAGATCATTTCATTTTAGGGGAGCTAGAAGGAGTCTTGTTCGACCTGTTTTTTTTTAACGTTAACAGAAACACTCCTCCATGTGAAACCTTGGGAATGAATTATAAATGTAGATGCACCAACAGCGCATTTTACCCCAAAAACTAATAAGAATGTTGGAAGTTTGGTTAGATTGCTTCTCTGTGAGCAAGATAATAACATAAAATAGACTTTATCTGAGGTCAGAGGGAGACGACTGGAACATTAACACCATTGGCTTATCTCCAGCGATGCAGCCTGCACTTGCCAATATGTTTGACTGAAGATAATACACCGAAAGGGTTGTTTGAATTTGTTTGATCAAAATGGATCTGAAACCCTTTTAAAAAGATAAACAGAAATCTGCCATAGAGAGGTCTCTCACGTTGCGAGACGTCTGCTTAGTGTATGTTAAGTAATATTTGGCAGTAAAAAATGAGCTCTGTTCATGTTATTAAGGTGGAACAGGAACAACTGGGACCACTGAATTAAAAGAAAAGCCTTGCTGTGTGTGCAGCTCTGCAGGCATTAATCACGCAGTTGCCGAGGTCAGTTGCATTCGTCCCCTTCAGCATCCTGCAGAAATAATTAGTCTGTGTTTGTGCAGATTTAAGCTTGTTTTATGCTTCTTTCGTCAGGTTTTGTTTCATGACCAAGAACTAATTTCAAAGTTATATTAGCAAAATATGTATCTTAATTATTTTTTATCCGTTATCATGAATGTTGTTCTCTTTGCAGATACACTTCTGGATGATTTTCTTCTCACGTACCCAGTATTCATGTCTACCAGCGATTTATGCCAAGCTCTGCTGGGGCAATATCCTTGAACATTGTATCTCACAGATTTACTATACTAGGCAAGTTTCATGATAATGCAATTAGAGATGGTGCTTCATTAAAAAAAATACCAATGCTTTTTTTTTATGTGGAGCGGCTCTATACCTCACAGGTATACCTGATCACACAGTCAACATATTGGCTCATTTTATTCATGCTGGACTGTTTATTGCACTTGACGTGAGCACATTTAATCCTTAACCAAACTCCACCTATTGCACTAAGCGGCACAGAGGAAAAGAGGACCGGAGGGAAGCTCTGGAGAGGAAACAAAAACTCCTGCACCTGGTGTCGCAGTGGATGTCTCTGTGTAAAGACTTCCTGAGAGAAGACGAACAGGTCAAACTCTTCATGAAGGTAGGACAAGCTGTTCAGCATGGACGGAAAAGGGTGGAAACAGTGTGTCCAAGTGAGATGGGAAAAATGAAAGCTGGCATGTTGTTCCAGACTCTGTATCGCTACGTGTTGGATGATCTTTATGAGCACCCGGGCCTGGAGAAGGACATGGGGGAGCTGCAAAAACTCTACCAGCTGCAGCGCAGACAGTGAGTGACCATATGATCATCATCATTTGATGGATATACAGATACAGTAATTCAATATGAGCAGTCGTTTGAAAATCTATAAAAAGGAAAATCTGATCATGTCTGGTTGTGTACAATATCCATTAAGAATGATGACTGCTAGAGCTCTGAGAGGAGCCTTTGGGAACAAAGAACGACTTATTCTGATCAGAACCCTTTTTTAGGCTAACATCAATGAATCCTTTCAGTAATTACTATGCTGTGGGGTGTTATGTTCAAAAATATGAAGGTCAGCAGGTTTTTTTGAAAATCTTAAATCACAAAAATAGGACAAAGGAAACACAGATATTCTGAGAATTAGTCACAAACTCTCTGGATTTTATGTGATTTACAGATGTTGTTTTTTATTGCTTTACTCTGTCAGTATCACCATCTTAGAATCCGTTCTCAGTTCCCAGCTCATGGTCTCAAAAGACAGAATTCACAGATTTTGTATCAGGCTGTATGCATGAATTCAGCACATTGTTCTCTAAAGAAGTAGTGCAGATGATAAGTGAGTGTCAGCTAAAAGAAACCATCTAAAATGCATCAGAGAGATGTCCTTTAGGATGAAGCGAAAAGAGGTCGCCTCAAGCAGTATTAGACAGATAACAAGGAAGAGGGGGAAAATATCAGGACATTCAATGCAATAGCCTTTTTTTTATTGTTAGGAAAGGTTCCAAACTATATTATATAATCTTAAATTGGGCTGCTGAAATGAAAAGAACAGTATGAAATGTCAAAATTCTATCGAAAGCAGCTTAACGTCCTTAATACTAACCTTTTTCATAGGGGGCAGTGCTGAATACATTTCATCACATTTATTGTAAAAGTGGCGTAAAAGTTCCAGGTATCTATAGACCTTCTCTCTTTATCCTCTCTAGATTTCCCAACAAAATCCCCAAACATTACAAAAGGAGGTTGTTTTATTTGAATTTGCACTCATTCGAACGTAATGAAAAACTTAACATGGGATGTGTCAACAGCGGATGGAGAAAGTCTGTGTTATTTGGACATTGTTTGTTGGAGCTTGTAAGCTAAGCAGAAGTTCTGATCATGATGGCACAACAATAAGTCATAAGAACCAGAACCATGCAACAGTCAAAGACACTACAAGCATTGACTGTGGTCATAATGACGTGGCCCGGCCATTGTACGAGAACATCTGTTCCTCCTATATCCAGCAGGGACCAGAGCCTGAGGAAGATGCAGGCACCTGCTCTCTGAGGGGGGTGGGGGTGTCATGCCACTGTGTGATACTCATTTAAAAAACATGGCCTCTTGGGGTCAAATGGTGATGTATTTTCTTCTAGTATTCACTGGAAATGGAAATGCAAACTATACATATGTATGTATATATACATAGGTTGTTTTTTTTATAATCAGCAATCTTGTAAATTGTTCAAAGAGACTTTTCGCAACATGATTGGGACAAACAAGAATTTAAAACACAAAATTTGAAGTGAAAACATTTCTTATGTTTGAAGGTGTGTTCCTAATAGATTTGCAAAAAACATGTACAGCTTCTCTCATAATTTCAGTGCTGACCTTCTACATGTTGCATAAGTTGAGCCTTTTTTCTTTCCATTTTTGTTTCGCTTTTAATAAAACGTTACAGATCACTCCACCCTGTGTCACATCACCACACCCGTACACCCCCACCCCCTCCTTAACCTTCTAAACTCAGCTTCTCCCCAGGGGACGCTCCAACCGACCACTCATTAGAAATCTGTGTGGTTAATACGGTCTGACTCTGCTGCCTCAAGTCTGACTCTGCCCTATCCGTTGTTTATGTCCAGGAAGGAAAATCCACAACACCCACTTCATTACACCAGTTCACTGTACGTGTGGGTGTTATCAACTGACACACTCTTGTATTTATGAGCATTCGACAACCTGTCCCACCCAGGAGGAAGACAAGGTTGACTGCTTTGTGAAAATCTGCTACCAAGTCAAAAGGTGCCATCTTTAATAGTCAGAGGCCTCCTATCAGTTTCCATCTGGCCTTTGTGCAAAAAGAACAAGTCACATCATAGTGAGATCTCACAACAAAAACAATGCTCTTATTGTTTGCTTGAAGTCTATCTTCATGTGGTATTACTCCAGAACTGACTGAGGGAATCAGATTTTCACTGACGGGGGGACTCCAGTGTCTGAGCAGGGATCCCCTAGGGCGGGCTTTGTGCCAACATGCCTATTGTGATGCAGAGCCCTGTAAAAGCTGAGGGATGATAATGGACACGGGCCCATCCATCATGCTGGCCAGGGCTAACTGATGAAAAAAAGGGTGATTAAATGCAGGGATCACATTGGAACATCTAAAATCTACTAAGCACTTTAATCTCTCCATGAGTGACGGACTGAACACAGCAGAGGAGCTTTTTGTGTGTATATATATACAAAAATTCTCTTTACACTGTTTATAGGCTCAGAGATCAGCGACTATTTGTATGTAACAGTACATGCACGTGGCAGAATATCATGTTTTGTTCCCTTCACATGGAGCTCTTAAGCAATCAGAACATACCAACGGGATAAAGGGAGGAGACATTTCTTTAGCTAGCTTTCTCTTGTGTTTCTGGTTTTCAAATGAGGATGCACTAAAGCATCACTGGATAAAATGATATCCTCTGACCAAGTGAGATTTTTCCACACAACTTATGCATCTAATATATAATAAGTAAAGATCAGCAGCTATAATAGTTTATTGTATCTATAATTCTGGTAAAGGATAAACAATGTTTATAAAAGTTTAATTGTAGTTTAATTATATATCGTATATGACAATGGAAACAACTTGCACTGTGTGGGGGGTAAAAGCTTTTTTCATTATGTACGATAGGAGTATAAACATTACTGTGTGCATTCTTCAGATAGTGAAAAAGCGTCACGATCATAGAAATTAGAGGAAAAACGTCAATTTATTGGATATTATCACCCTTGCTTTTAAATTAAGAACAGATGGTTCAGTGTTGCTAACACAGTAAACAGTTTGCTTTGCATTTAGATGTTCTGTTACTTTACATGGAAGAATATCATGTTCACTCATTTTCACATGGAACTTCGGGGCAATTGGAACATACCCACAGGGTTCCATCATCTGACAGAATGCATCTAATTTTGGAAACCTGTCACATTGCATATCTCTGCAAGTCTAGGTTTGACTAGTTTCATAGATTTTTCAACCTGCTCTCTGGAACTAACCCAGCATATACAGTAGCTTTCATGGGATTTTTTGTTGTGTTTATATATTTCTCTGAGGAACGCTTCACGTGATACACGTGGATGTGATGACGCATCAACCTTTTTTCTTCTTTTCTAGCACGTTGGATGATTATTCACCTAACAGAAAGGTAATACAATTAATCTTGCACACTCTTTACAACATCTATGCTTAAAGGACCTTATTGACGAGAGCTGATGTCAAAATCAGATGTCAAAATCACTATACTCTTACTGTCCCTGCTGGAGTCATTGTTCTGGAGTTCAAACTGAAATGCTTCATGTTCTCAGGCAGAATGAATGTGTGTCATTATCCCCTCATTTCCTTTCTTTTAGAGCAAAGTTCTCTCCCATCAGCTGAGCTTGAAAGAGAACGGGCTGTACTCCAGAAGGACACAGAAAGGGGCCAATGAAGGTAGTCATAAAATGTGACCTTTTTCTGACAGTCCATAACACATTGTCCCCCGTATAAAAGAGTCATTAGGTCTAAACTGTGAAACAATGAGATCCAGGGAATGGAAGAAATATACAGTAAACCAGATTCCTGTTTTACTTTATGACCTATAAAGTATTTTTTCCAGAATGGAATCCGTTTGTCATTCTGCTGAATGTCAGTAAGCAGTAAGTAGTGCAGCAGACTTGTTGATAATGTTGGAGGACATTTTAGAAAATACAAAGACTTCAGTTATAATCTAGATATAAATATGTTTCTCCTTCCGTGCTGTTGAACTTAAAAAAGTTCAACAGCTTTTCATATATCACTATACTTACAACCTAAGCGAAACTACAGAACAGTAGTTGAAGAATAGGTATAATAGGTGAGATATCAGAACACAATCCGAGATGTAATTACTTTTGCTTTTAATTATGAAAAAGGTCAATGTCATCTCTACCTCCCATTTAAACAGACTGTTTGATTAACCATAATACATCACAACACCTCTGACAGCTAAAAATGCTAGATGTTGTTTGGTGGGAGAAATGCTTTCAGAAATGCTGCTTGTGTGTTTCATGATACAGATATATAAAACAATATTTATCCATTTTGCAGTGGTGTGTCATATTTATGTCACCATGGACTCTTACCTAAGTATGAGGGTCCATTCTGAAGTTGTGGCCCAGGAGCTGTTGCAGGTAGTGGCGGAAAGAATGGAAGTCCCTAATGGACAACTGGTTCTTGTGGCCATCACTTATCCTGGAGGTAAACATCCAACAGACCGAGGAGAGCACCACATGCACCGTTTAGGTGGTACAGTACATATTATAGGCATTGATGTCTGACAGATAAGGCTGCTGCTTCTGCATGATGACAGTTTCCAGTGAGCAACACTGAGCTTTACAGTTTAAAATCAGACAACCAGTGCAGCTCATATGGTGAATACAGTAAACACACTAATTCTAATGAAATTTTACTGACATTTTTTTCTTTATGAATTACACTTAGTTTGTTTATGTATCGACTTGGCTATCTTAGTCCAAATTGGAATTATTATCAACAAAAATATATTCCCCATTCAAAAGAATTACTGACTTTTTTCTGGTCTTATTTCTGACCACTGGAAGCTGCTTAGAGGCTCCCTGACCGATCTGTAATGGTCTTCTATTTGTGATGTTTTCCTCCCTACAGGCAGACTACTTTTGCAGCCTCAGGACAAAGTTTTTTCCAATTCTTTACGGCCTGTGGGGAGGCTGCATGCGTGCAGGAAAGACCTCGGTGAAGTCCTGGTAAGAATGTTGCAAAAATGTGCAATGGATGGATCACTGATTACTCTTGGTTTATTTGACACAGATACTTCTGCTGTTTTAGCAATACACATACCTCTGGCTTGGCTTGTTTCCAGGCAGGATACATGATTGCAAAAATAAATTAGTCAAAAAAGTCACAATAGAAAAAATGACAAGAAATAAAAACACTTTCCATGACCAAATTAAGTAAACCAAAAAGAGTGAAGGTGAAATGTAACTATTTAAATCAGTAAAATAGGACACCAGGATGTAAAAATAACAGAGGATTACCAAATTTATGCAAACAAAAATACACAGGCCGACAGATTTGCAACCTGCAAGTTAGCTGAGTTGGTCAAAATGCTTAAAGCCTCTTAAAGGTCACCTGTCTGTTTGTATTTATGTCTGTCTTTAAGACTTAAGCTGAATGCGTGGAAAACGCTAACAGTGTTTTACCCTTTCAGAACCCGTTCACAAACGACTCACAGCTGCAACAGAGGACAGCTCAGATGTTGAGTTTGAACACATGGGATATCGCTGTTGCGCTTACAGAGTTTGACTGGACCATTTTTGATTCAATGCACGAGGTATGCCTCACAGCTTTCAGTTTTTCTCCTTTGTGGCTGCAGCAACATGATATTTTTTGTTAATCTCTTATCATATATCCTTCTTTCTCAGCAAGAATTGGTTTACTTCACCTTCAGCCGCCACGCCTGCAGTAGGCACACCCTGGAGCTGGAGCTGCTGCTGCAGCGCTGCAATGAAGTCCAGCTGTGGGTGATGACTGAGGTGCTTCTGTGCCCAGTGCTCTGCAAAAGGGTCCAGCTCATCAAGAAGTTCATCAAGATTGCTGCCCAGTCAGTAGATTTGCTCACATCTCACTGTGATTGGAAATGTATTGATTGCAACCGTCCTGTGAGAGCACTGGCTTGTCAGACGGCTGCAATGTGAAGAGGGGGTAGATTTTCATGAGAATTCTGCCCCCTCTAGTGGCGCAAGACTAAAATTGGTTACATCCATTTTTTTCTTTTATAGCTGTAAAGCACAAAGGAACCTCAACTGTTTCTTTGCCATCATTATGGGATTGAATGCTGCAGCTGTTGGCCGCCTCACTCAGACATGGGAGGTCAGTGGTTGTTTTTTTTTTTTACATAAATCCCTACCAGTTTATGCTCTATTAAAGTGTCACATTAATGTCCTCTGCAGAAAATTCCTGGGAAATTTAAGAAGCTGTTTTCAGAGCTGGAGACTGTCACGGTAAGTGTCGACAACTGACAATGCAGCTAACAGGGAACAGAAACCATACGTATGCGTGACTTAAACAAACAGATGCTTCAGTGCTAACAGCACGTCAAAACATCAGGGGTTTGACATGATCATTAGTGACTAATGCTGCCGGAAGTAAGCCCTGACAATGCCTGCATGCACAGGCACACACAGTGCACCCCCAGAGGATTACACTCATTTGGAAACGTCTTCACAGGATCCAAGTCTGAACCACAAGGCGTACAGGGACTCCTTCAGGAAGATGAAAGCTCCAAAGATTCCTTTTCTTCCTCTGCTTCTGAAAGGTCTGCTCCATATTCAGCTAATCTAGTACACACAAAAAACACTAGAGTGTGTTCTGCAACATAAATGTGATATCTCATGACAAAGTGGTGTTTACCAAAAATGCCAACTGTTCATAAAAAAATCTAAATGTTTGTGTTTTAGATATTACATTCATTCACGAAGGCAACAAGACTTTTCAGGATAACCTGGTCAATTTTGAAAAGCTGGTAAGTTTGTGTGTAATTGCATTTATTTGTTTTGGTAGCACTGTGGGTCACAGCACAGAACTCATGTGACATAAAGAGGTGCTGACTGTTAAATGTTTAATGAATGTCCTCTATTTCCAGCACATGATAGCAGACATGGAGAGGCTCATCAGGCAGTGTCAGAAAGATCCCATGGGTCAGTGTCTGGATCACAACTATACCAGATTCTCATAATAACTATATATACATAATAAATATAATTAAAACTGTGTAAAATAATGAAAGGGTAACAGTAAAATCTAAAACTAAAACAGCATTGCTATCAGAACACTCACATTCATTCATGTGTCCTGGTATTAAAGATAAGAGTGACCCAATATTTAAAATCTAAGACAGACATGTTAACTTTCATACTTACATTTTTTTTAAGTGGGCCATTTTAAGATACACTAACGTGAAATCTGTGCATTTCTGAAATCTTAGCTGAACCCATAATGGAGATTTTCTAGAATCCACAATATCGATTTTGTCTCATTTTGGAACTAAAACACTTGTTTTTTACTTCTAGGAAATGGAATTACCCAGAAAAGCAGCTCAGAGGTGCGAGCCTACATCAACTACCTTCATATCATTGACAATCAGCAGACCCTGTTTGAATTGTCACACAGGCTGGAGCCTCGGGCGTAGTGAAAAGCTCTTTCCCTCTCTGTCAGCCACTCTGTGGGACTGCCAAGGAACACCCTATCGCTGTATCATCAGGTATCGCTCAGGACTCGGTCAGCAATCACAGGAGCAGAAATCTGGCTGAGCACAGGAGGAAAACACCATCACCACAGAGCAAAAAAGACACAGTTCATGACGGATCTCACGATTGAAAAAAATGCTTTTTATAGATGTGCAACAGAGACTGGCCCACAGCAGCTGAGAGCATGCTCCAACAACCCCCCGTTACTGCTGAGCTGCAGTGCCAGCAGTTTAAATGCAGCCACAGCAGAGGCCTCCAGCCACAGACGTTAATCAACTATCTCTTCACAAGGGCCAACGATGCTGTTGTTCCTTTCCTGTCCAACAGATGGCAGAAGCTCCCAAGTGTAAAGCTGCTCTATTCATGGCACGCTGCAAAGAGCAGCTTCCCTCTGTGAGAAATGATCAGCCTGAAAGAAACTGTGTGCAAAATGTATTAAGCAACAAAGATAATTCCCTCTAAGGACATAGTCTTTTTGGTCACCTTCATCACATACAAACTAAGACTGTTTCATGATGTACCTTGTGGTATTTTCAGAAAGTGTGACACAGATTTGCCAGTAGGTTTATTTCGCAATTTTAACCAAAGAATATTTCTGGTGATAAGTCCTTCTCCCACACATCTGTGTCAAAGAGTTTTGACACCCATTATTTATCCTGCTACAGAACTTAGCGATTCCTGAAACAAAAGCTGGACAGCTTACGCACAAGTGGAAGTCTTGGTATATAAAGATGAAGGAATCAGGAACATTGATTAAGTATTTAACATTTCTAGAGATCATTTTCTGTGTATTCCTTTCATAGCAGTATTTCCATTCCCCCGTGCAGTATAATAGATGATTTAAACAAAGCTGAATGTATTAGTGCAGGAAAGTAGTGAACATGCAATACGCTGTGATTCATTGGGGTGTGAGTTCTGAGTAGCCATGTTAGAGCCAAATCACTTGTTATGAAATGCTAATCTCTCATCTTCTTTCAAAGCATTAGCACATTGACAGCACTGAGTTTAGCTGTGGACAATCAGACAAAGGAAGCAGCTCAATTGCAGTGTTGCAGCTCAGTGTTGATTAAAACAACTTGCGGTTTTGGCTTGTGTGACGCAGAAAACTAAACAAAATGCAAAAGGACTGTCGGTCGCTTCTATTTTGACAAATATAAAGGACTGTAAAGAAGAGGTCTGTTTTAATACTGTAGGTAAAGAGCCTTAGTGGGTGAGAAGCAATAGCTAAATCAAATGCCACATTGAGCACCTTCTGTACAAAAAGAATATGATTAAAAAAAGTTACTTGCTCATGTGTAGTTTGTAGTCAAACTCTCATGTACAACTTTAAAGTGTATTTGCCATGTACAGACTGTTCTTCGTCTGTTTAAATCAGAGCAGTTCAACATGATCTTGTGAATTGAAATGCTGAATTCTGGACAGTTTTCTTTGTATAGTTTGAATTCATAGGCCACCATTATGGAAAGAATGTGCTTTAGCATATTCTTTATGTTAAAATCAGCTTTATTATCAACAATGTACAGTTGATTATCTTTATACTATATATACGATATTTATGTTAGAATTATTTATTTGTTCTATAAGATTTCTGTTTGATATTTTCAGTAAATTTTGCCTGGTCTGTATGACATGAAAAACTAAAGGCCGTCTACTGTTTCCATCTGTGCATGTATTAAAATGCTTTTCATTTACATAACCTCTTCTTATAATAAGACCAGCAATGCGTTCGTTCACACTGGTAATGGTAACGTTTACCAATTCAATCTATTGAAGTATATGATTTCTAAATCTCCAATGCACAAGTATAACTTTCGTAACTCTTGTAGGTTGTTTGCCTAATTTGTTTCTTATACTTTCCCCCAAACACTACTATGCTGTAAGTCAGATTTCTCTCTTAGTTAAAATTGCAGTTAACATACTCATGTAAATCATTTTTGGATAAAAATGTACCCCAAAATAATGTTAGCTTTCATTGCTGTGAGAGGGAGGTGTGACCTGGATGCCCTTTTTGCCTTTAACCAGGTGTCCTGCTCGGCCTTTAACATGACTTATCTGTGGCACGACCCCTGCTGCTCTGGGCCTCGCACCCTGCCATTTCCTCCTAAACACTGCCAGCACTGTATCATTTCCCTGTCAACAAATGACTGGCTAGCTGCTGCGACTTGCTAATGAGAGGAAGAGAATGTAGATGAAGAGAATTTGCAGGAAGACGGGTTCTTCACTTCCCCCTACAATACAATGCGTTAAATCAATCTTCTGTCCTCCATTTGTCTGTCTGCAGCCACTTTGGCTGCAGGGAGGAATTAAAAGCAACACAACAGTTATTAGCGTTGGAGAAAATCTTGTTTGAGAAGAGTGTTGATTTGACCTCCCCCACCTCCCCCCAAAAAACACCAGTGGGATTCAGTGGATGTAGTTTGTATTCCACAGTGACATTTGTTTATTCTAGTAAGGAATACGGCACATGCCTTGTTTGCTGTTAAAATTAAAATACAATTTTACTCTTCTATTTAAAAACATATTTAGAAACAGAGTTATTATCTTGAAGAGTAAATGTAGCCTGAGGTATATATATTGCAAAGCTGTCCAACAGGAAACTGACTGTGGAGCTGCAGTGAACTCCCGCAGCATTTATTTACAATCAGAGAGAATTTTCTCACTTTTCCATTAACCTTTGTTAAATTGGTTTAAAAAGACAACATTCTAGATAAGGTTACTCTTTCTCTACAGTCGTTCAAAGTTAAAGGTTTTATTTGGTTCTGATTAAGTGAATCAGATGCTAACAGAGAGAGGAGAAAGATAAAGGATGTGTAATCTAATGAGTTGTTCTCTCATACAAAGCTATCAGTGTCTTTGAATGGGTTTTTCCAACAGGCTCAGCTGAATGAATTACACTAGTCTGTTAGTATTCTGCCTCTGCCGTACAAAAGGTCAATGTCAAATGCACCTCATTTAAAAGTCAATAGCGACCATGCACATCATCTCCTGGGAATTTGGTTCGGGAACCCTCCAGACAGCATTGTGTATCATTCAGTTAGCAGAGGGCAGCCAGAGAGCTTTTTTAATCTTGACCTTCTGATAAAATATGCTCCCTATCCAGAATTACATGGTCTAAAATGGAGACATAAGCTAACAACAAATCATGGACAGACTCAAGGGAGACATGCAACAGTGTCATGCAAACACACAACAGGTTCAACACTGTCTGATAACCATCACTAACTTATTTTCCTTACTATTTGTTCAAAAGCATATACAAACACTACATTTCCACTGTTCATAAAAATATCATTGCGAAAATATTAGATTAAAATTCTATCATTGCTGCACCTAGTAAATATAACAAAAATGGAAGAAAGTTTCAAATTAAACTGGACTGGGATTATTCATGATTAGCACTTAGAAAAAAAGTTTGGAATATTTGCATAACTTTCTATCATTCTAAAAAAAAAAGAACCAAAAAATAGTCTGATTTCTACTCTGTCTCACACAGACAAGAGTAATGCAGCTCCAGCCACAATCCACTTGGATGGAGGCTGTTTGGTTCTGAGGTGGAAGGCCCAGATATATGTGGGCCCTCGCTGTTTGGTGCGATACACAGGACATTCAAAGGTGTTCCTTAGCTCCTGCTCCTGTGCAGGAACCGCTCTAACATACAACACCGGCATAGCTGGGGTCAGATCCCTCAAGATTGCCTCTGAGATGACGCCTGACTGAGTGTCCCAACGTGCTCCTAAAATGGCAAAGGACATATTCCCCAACATTCAAATGCTGTCCAAAACAGGGTAAAGTTTGTGTTTAATACAAGATCCACAGGATGGATTTTTTATTTATTGATTTATTTTGTAAATTCATTCTGACCTTCCATGAAGAGTCCGTGGATGTAGGCTCCCTCCCTTGGAGGATGTCCAAAATCATCTTTCATTTTCTTTGTTACATCCACAGACAAAGTCATGTTGTCCAGGGGCCACTGATACTTGCGAGCAATACTCTGCATCACAGCTGTGAAATATGAGTGCATGTGATTAATTCTCACTCTGCTGCTACTGAAATTGTTGGGTCATCATCTTCATTGGCTGGAATCTCACCAGTGAGAAAAGACTGTGGGTTAAACAGTCCGGAGAGCCAAACAACAGCAGGTAGAACAAAGTCTTGAGTCCAGCTGTCTAGTTCATGACAACTGCATATCAGGTCATTCAACCTTTAAAATAAACGACAAATCGTTACAGTGGAGTATTGTAAAGATAAGACAAAGATAGACAGAAAGATAACACACAATAACCACAGCATAAAAAAGGACATGATGAAGGTAAGTTCAGTAAAAAAATACACACAACTGACAACTGATAACTTACCAAAGGGTCAGTGTTTTAGTGGAGGGAAAAGCAAGTCTGGCCCATGAATCTGGGACAAAATGATTGAACATTGCATTCTGTAGAGTCTCCATAGTGTACGAGATGGTGAGTTCTCCCTGTAGATAGAGAAGAAACACTTTGTTGCAATATAATGCCACTGTCATTACTTTACTATGTGTCACAGTAAACTTTACCTTTAGACCAAGATTCAGCTCAGTGAGGGACTTCTTTATTTCTGCGATGAGAAGATTCATGCGCTCACATTCCTGAAAGCACACTGATGTGTACGGGCTTCGCTCTGTTATTTTTGTCATCATCTCTGCCACATTATACTCATCAGGTAGTTTCTCAAGGATATCATCAACTATAGACATAACCTGAGGAATAAAAACAACAACTTGATAATAAGGCTAAATTATGGTTATACATTTCCTTCTTTGTATTGTAGCAGCTCGTCTCCACACCTTCTCCTCCATGCTCTGAGTAGCCCCGTCCCCTCTGATAGAGTCGTGTGGCTGCAGATCCAATAAAGTCTTGAAGATGTTGCCTGAAGTTACAGTGAGACACCCAAGCTCTGCATTTGGATGGAGACCGTACAAAGTTGGGTTCTCGGGGGGGAGAAATTCATTAATGTAACTGTGGTAACCGGTGAGGTCCAAGAATGGAGGAGCCGGAAAACCCGGGCACAGAGACAGCTCAGCCTCAAACTATGAGTTAAGGGTTTAGAACACAAAGAATAAAATTGTTAAAATACTGAGGATTCTATGAAGATCCAACTGAACATTTCAACAACAATAGTTTTTTCAGAAAAAAGTAATCAAGGTCAGGGTTTCCATGCAAGGCAGCAAATATAACTTTTCAGTTTGATCAGTGGCAGTTTAACTAGTAAGTGACCTGAATTAACATAGAAGATTTGACGCAGCACCTTGCAGCTAAACTGAATGTACATTTTGTGGATAAAAAGGGCATGGAACACACAATAACTTTAAGTGCAGAACTGCAGTTTAGTTTTAGATCCCAAGAGGGCACCCTTTACCTTAAAAACAAATGAAGACATACAGCAAAGATTTGAAGATATTCTTTTTACAAATTTGGTATTGTGGAAATCCATATTGTCATATCATTTTGATAAATGATCTGAGCTTTAGTAAGGTCAACTTCAAATATGCCAGTTTTGGTGAAAATTATTACATTGAAAACATTAAGGTAATCGGATTATTATTGACTTACCATTTTTGTATGCATCAAGTCTTGTAGATATGTTTTACATAGCCTTCTATCCCAGTTGTCAGTGATGTGTCCTCCATAGATGATCTCTCCAAAAAGATAGCACAGGTCTTCCCAGGGCACCTGCATCGACTGCTACAGATTTAGTTTGATGACTAACACCCCATCATGAAAACAAGACAAGAGGAACATCTGACTACAAGCATAACAATGTAATATAAACTTTTTACAGGAAGGGCAATCTCATTAATGATTTCAAATGAGTTCAAAGAAGTTTCTGATCACATCCCAAATAACTTGTATGAATAGTTAGAACTGAAGTGAACTTTATGAAAATTGTATCTTTTTACACAAACTGATCAGATGTATGGCAGAGGAGTCTTTCCTTCGGCATGAGATTGTGATCCGTGAGGGTGAAGGAGGAAGAAAAGAACCTGTGATTCATAACAAATTACAAAAGCTGTAGGTTCACAATCATTTGTACCTGTATTGTTTTGCAAATTGCTTCCTTCATCAGCTCTAATTGCAGTGATCACTTATGTAGCGTTGTGAACTGTCACATTGGCTGCATGTAATTACATTTAGGATAACGCTTCATTGCCCCCCTAATGAATTCTCTGTATACGCACATACAGGTTACTGTTTGGTTAACATAATGAAGGACATTCGTTTTTGGAGGGCAGAATACCTTGGAGATGTAATTGGTTATGACCAGAGTAATAGGAGTACTAAAAGAAATGCATTAGGAGTTGTGAGCATAGCAACGCCAAAAGAATGGATTTTTTGTCTTTGTGAAATAAAGCTAAATTATAGGTTGTGTGTTCTTAGTTATAGGAAATTTGAAAAAAAGATGGGAATTAACATTTTTCACAAATAACATGGGAACAAAAGGTTTTAAGAAATAATTGGAGACACTGTGTGGTAATGCAACATCCCAGTCTAACAATAATGACACTTCTAAAACCATTACCTCTCTAAATTTTTTAGAGTCAAATCAAAGTTATTCTTCTTATTAAACTAGTTAAATGGAGAATCAAAATTCTGAAATACTGATCTCATTTTAAAAAGTAATGCAATATAAATACTTTAGTGTTGGCCTCCAGGTAGTTGAACAACACATTGACAGAGACGGTGAGGTCTCCTGTGCTGAAGGGATACTTTTGGTTCCATCCTTGTGGACCAAATTTTCGGCGTTCTGTCACACAGGCATGAAAGAAGCAGAGGGAAAAAACCATGGAGCTGAAATCTTGCTCTCTGGAACACATTTCCAGAGTGTCCTGAAACAATAAGTAAATCATAGAAATTCATATTACTAACCCAAGTCCGAACATAAAATTAATTTATATTATTTATTTATATTAATTTCATATATATATTTTCTTTCCCCACACACCTGACATAAATTGTTGAGAGCTGCGTGCAAACTAGCATTCATCCCCGTGGCTGGCTCATTTGTGATTTTGATAGCATTCTCCAATATGCCTCTCAGGATTATGTGCTGCTCAGGGCCCTGTACTGGTTCACCAGTGATAAAAACCCTGTAACTGGGATGACTGTTTACTGCTACGGTGTCCAATAGAGCCTCCAGAGATGGCAGCCAGCGAGCCACAAGGTGTACATTCTGAATAACAAACATGCCAGATCAAAGTCAAATCAAGAATCATCCTTTGTCAATACCATGGACAATAGATAACTTTGGAAAACCTTTGTCAAGCACTACAAAATGCCATTTAAGACACTACAAAGCCTAATGTAGACCATGTCCCAGGTGGTATCAACTTCTCCGGCCTCAGGTCTATCTGGATGTATCAGAACATGCCATACTTGCGAACATGAAATATCAACTGTGGTAAAACCAGTCAGTATGTAAGATCTAATCAGGAGGTATTATATGCTTTCTGCTTCACACCAGAGAAGGAAAGGAATCTTAAAGCAAGGCACTGTGACTGTATGAGGTAGTGTCATTATGCTTTACAAATCTCATTTGGGAGCAGCATTTACACAGAAACAAGGTGACACGTTTTCCAGGGATATCCACATAGCTGTGAGCAGGACAATGCTGCACCACTATACAAACTAGAAAAAGCTGTTTCTGTGAAAAAGCTGTGAAAATGCTGATCTGCTGAATAAAAGAACCAGAATATGTTCAGGAAAATGTAAGTATAGTTAAGTATAGAAAAATGTACATAAAAAAGGAAAAGAATCAAGTGAAAATGCTGTGTAGCAACATATATAAAAGTTTCCAACAGAGAATGTGTGAAAATTTCAAATAAAAAATTAAAAACACAATTTTTTATTGTTAGGAAGAGCAATGAGATAAGGGTCAAGCCAAATAGCTTAAAGCTTCATTGTTGTTGTGTACATTCCATCCCAACAAATCAGAAATTAGGTCAGATTTTTTTTTGTCTGACAAAATTTTTTTTAATTGCATATAGAACATTACATGTTACGCCATTTTAAAATAAACTGCTTTGCCCATATTATGTTTCATGTGTTTATCATTGCATTTCACTAGACCACAGGTCTCTCTCCACAGGAGCCATTTATGGAGCTTATCCAGCCAATTATGGCTTTTATTGAACCAAATTGAGTTTATTTCTCTCGCTCAGCAGATGAGATAATATCGCTGGGAGCAGTACAACAAGGCTCCAAGAGCAGCCTGATATCTATACAGATACTTAGCTGGTAAGTAGCAAAGTTCTCTACCTGGAAAATGACCCAGTGTCCCCGTTTAGAGGCATTCCTGAGAGCCCTCTCAGCCACTTCCTCCTGACCCTGTCCCAGGGACACATTATGCAAAGTGCCCTGATCAATGGAAAATCCCAGCTTTAAACCTGTGCACAAAGTGTATTTGCAATTTTTATCATGGTCAAATAACACTGAACGTGTACTGAAAGTAGCAAATATGCGTAGTACCTAATTTCTCTACATCTCTGAGTGGATCCACTCCAGGTGAAAGGATGAAGAACACAGGAGTTGTGGGACTACTGTCCTCGTAAAGCTTTTCAAATTCCAAATGAGCAGGCTTCACATATTTGGACCCCATGTTTTCCTGCACAAACATCCTACAAATGAAACATCATCAACAGATTAGCACTATGCAAAATATTGATACAAATATGAATGCACTTTTATTAATTACTAACTTAAGTGCATAAGTCATTCTATCAGGCCGCAGTGCTCTCAGTATTATGAGCTTCTGAAGGGAACTTTTATTCTTCCAGTCTTGAGGAAGCCTTTCATTTTCAGGACAACTCGATTCAACAATCTTTCTCCAGCCCTTTGGGGAACTTTCCATGTCTCTGTCGAGTCCATTGAAGTCCTCCATCGTAGATATGCTCTACATCCAAGTAAGGCTTTGTTATCTCAGTTTGAAGTAGATATATTAGAATAAAAAATATCACATTTTTAGACATTTCACCTCATATGTTTATGGTTTATACTTTACCTTAATGGCTCCCCAGGCATGTGGAGAGAGAAAGGTTACTGCACTAACTTTACTCGTATCCACTGGGAAGTTCAGTAGGAAGTGGAATTCTTGGGCATCAATAAGACCCTGCTTGAGCAGAATCTAAGGGGAAGGACCAAAAGCTGTCTGTTATGATGTATGTAGTCGTGATTTCCTTTCTGTCATCAACTAGAAACTGTAAAACTCTAGAAGAACTGGGTTAACTTTCATGGGCTGGACAAATGCCATTGAATACACAATATCCACATAAAGGACAGCCTTCAAAGTAACACAATTCCTGCAAAGAAAACAGTTGGTGGAATGACAGATAATTGCATTATGCCATAAGAACCAACCCCCCTGTCAGAACCAACTGTCTGAACAGCAGCCATGGAGCAAAGTGTGAGAGGTAATCAATAGCAGCGTATGGTATTGCTGACTGCTTTTAATTGAAGTTAATGTGGGGGCAGAAAAGTACTCTGATTGATGAGAATGACAGCAGGCCCCACCTTTGAGGCGGACCTCAGTCCCTCACCTGGAAAGCAACGTGTGACAAGAAGGTTAACTTGTCTCTCTCAAACAGGCCCTGGCTGGTGCACAAGAATACCGAATAGGTGATGGCTTCAGTAAGGGTGTGCACTCTGGTCCTCACATCCTCATCCCATTCAGCACACTCAATTGCTTTGTTAAATACTGAGATAAAACTCTGAAATAGAACATATAGGACAATAAACAAGGTACAAGACATGGACTGACAAAATAAAATTCAACACGAAACTGATTGTGTTTGCAATAATTTACTAAATGATGTGTGCCCTTTTGAGAACACTTCAGGTTTCACCTTAAGAGAAAACTGGTACATAGGGTTCATCTTGCTGAGGTCACTGATGATGAAGAAGAGTAGTGATGCTCTCTCAGCTGCTGGGCGGTATAGTTCTCGAGCCTCGTTGATCTTTGTCTCGTTCTCTCTGGCCTCCACCACCTGTGTGTTCCAATTGCACAAAATGAGCTATTAGTCTCTCAGTCATGCTCCAAAACCCTCTCATTACACATATTCTTAACTGCAAATCATTTACTGCTCATGCATTAAAATAAGGCGCTTGCTGTTGTGTGACATTAAGAAAATAATAAAATAAAAAGACGCCTGACCAGAAAAATGTATCTAAAAAAGGGGGGAAAAACAGACATTTTTTAAACATTTTTTACCTTAGTTTGGATGTGAGCAGCCATGCTCTTGGTGTTTTCAAGTTGCTCGACCAGAGAAATATCACCTAGAAAATCACCATGGGCACCAGAGAGGTGACTCAGCAGCTCATCCTCAAACCTCTTTAGCTCAATCTTGAAGTGGTTCTGCTGTGTAGTTAGCTGCATCTAGATACATGAAAACATGTAGAAATTTTAGAAAATGTGTTTTACTGAGTCTTGAATTTTTAAAAAATTCTACTCAGGTTCACCTTTTGGGCCTCGAGGTCAGGTCTTTCATAGGACACTACCCGTCCCAGCAGCTGTTCCTCCAGGCCCACAGGAGTAACTGTGAAGTTAATGAGGGTGGTCTGGGCCTGAAGCTCAGGTGGAAAATGTGGATTGGCCAACTTGGTGTGAAGAATGAGCTGAAAGTTTCTGTTGTACTCAAATTCCTTGCCCCCAATAAAGATATACCTGATTAACAATATAGAGAAAATTTTCATATGTTGAAAGAAATGACAAACGGATACTTCTTAAGTTAAGCATAATTAGTAATGCACAGTTTCAGAAACAGCTGCAAAACAAGTATACTTTACAGCTATAAGAAAAAAGTAAAAAAACTTTTTTCAATGGAAACAAACTATTTCTGTTGGACATCCCAAGCATTCAAATGGGTTTTACCATAAAGCATTTTACTCAGGAAGACAGAGACATGAAATATATCTTAAAATATGGATATTTTTCAGAATTGTTTTCATACTGTTTCAAAATGGTAATGTCAATGTTTTTTGGTATTAAGAGAAAATAGATAAAAACTATTAACAGCGGACACAAATTAGTCTAGTAGATCTATTAAATAGATTAATTAAAGATTTACAAAGGCCATCAGAAATATTTAGAAATGAAGAAATTATTTCAGCTCTTGTGTAGTAGCTTTTCAGCTGATTAACAAAACCCAAAACCAGCTTTTGGAACTGTTTAAATACATACACAAATAATATCAGTAAAGAATTATCACAGTCCCAGCAAACACATATCTGTTGCTGTGTTTCAATTAAATTAACATAGGCTTGATGAACCTGGAGGCTTTTTATTTATCACTAATTACCCTTTCGATGTCAAGCAAGGCCCCAATTTTTACGGCACAGAGTTCTCATGGCCTTGGTATGTTTCAACTCTATATCTTCACAAGCCAGAATTAATGTACTATTGATAGAACCATTACTCCACCAAATTAAAGTCCTTGCTGATGGATTGGCTTGTAGTCTTCCGTCAGCCATGAAAGGAATAATTAGTATTCATTACTTCACACTCTACAACATTCCAATTATTAATGAACTTCAGCTGTGGAGCCCTACCAGATCCATCATGGCTGCCCCAGCAGGTTGTATTAATCATCGATATAAACAAGTGTGTGGGTCATCTACAAGGGATAAACTTATAATCAGATTTACTATGATGAATTGTTACTTCTGGACAGACAGGACTTCAAAAAGAGCTCAATGAACATTCCCCAAAAACTCAATATTAATGGTCATACATGGATCAGAGCAAGAAAGATGCAAACATTTCTGAGAGGGAAATCAAAGTGGAACATCAATATGTGGTTTTTGGTATTTATGCTGTTAGTTGTCCATTTTATGGGATTTTCAGTTTTTCTTTTCGGAAAGTATCTGATAACTGAGTTATTTGAAAAGTTCCCATTTTGCTGCAATTTCATCACAAGCAGCTTCACTGTAATTGTAAAGTGAAATTCATCATCCAGCAGTGGAAGCCATTTGAAATCAGGTATGAAATCATGGCTACCAAATACATCTAAAATTAGTTCTGCACTGGCATATATGACTTAATGATTGATGCTGGCCATAATTTAACATTAGTAGCCTCTTTTAAATAACACTCACATTATCCAACTGCAAAGGATAGTCTACATGCAGAGCTATCTTGATTAGCATTAAGTCAATTTAGCAATGTTAGTTTGATGGAAGCACCACCAATCAGTGTTATAAACTTATTGACTGCTTCTTTGGATCCATACTGACAAAGAATCTAGTGTGTTACAAGCCAGCAGTTTCTAGGAGATAAGAGAGCTGATACATAACCATGATGGTCCTCAGTTCAGCTTTTACTCAGAGGTTTAGGTGTTCAATATTCATCACACTGAAAGAATATAAACACACATATATACATCTATCACCTGTCTTGAGGGGTCAATCAATATGCTGGCCTCTGGGATTCAGGACACGTGCAGCAAATTCATTTATAATCTAAAGGGTGGGCAATAATAATGCATTCACTCATGTCTTACTCATGTTTCAAAGCTCAGTGAAGTTCAGCCATCTGGCAAAACTGCACTTATTGTCTCATACCACAGAAACTTTGGGACACATTGTGGGCATATTGACTTGATGTAGGAATAGGACTATTTAAAATAAAACAACTACATTAAATTAAAAACTTTTTTCAAATTTGTGATCCTTCAAAACACACGTTTTAGTACTAACCTTCCTTTTTTAATTGTTTTTCTGCCAAGTAGAGGCTCCAGTACTGGGTCGACTTTTTCTGGCAGATTCTCTATCATAACTGTGTCACCGCAGACAAGAGCTTGTTCAATCACATCTAGATAGCTGCGCAAAAAAAGTGACGATGAAAAACAAGCATGGTTGGGCATGCACATTTGCAAGAAAGATTATCACTCCCTGAAAATTAAAATCTGTCTGTGCCCTCTCACCCTTTCTGCCCCATTTGAATCATTCTCAGCTGTGACCCAAGGAGGTTTCTGATCCACTTGATGCCCTGCTGTTGTGGGTCTATGATGAGTGGCCAACGCTCACTGGTGGTCAGGATGGCAGCATTTTCAGTAGACATCCGATCATTTGGCAAGCCCTGGTTATGCCAGGCAGCCACGGTGGCATCATCTGTAAGCATGAGGACTGGATCCAAGCCGTCTGTCAGGGGAACAGAGACCTGGAACAAGAACAGAAGACTGATGTCACCACTGTTAAAGTTCTGATATAAGTGATCACAAAATAAATCAGAGATTATACTGTTAAGAAAAAACTTACAGTTTTAAATATGCTACAAAATGGACCTCACCTTTTGAGACTCAAGGAAAGGAATCCATGCATTGTTAAAAAGCTCAGTACGATACTGGCTGGTAAAGTAACCCATGTAAGAGACGAAAGCTGAAGTGAGGAGGACATCACCACAGAGAGTTTTACGTTGGTTCTCATACTGGACAATTGCCTGGGACCAGCGTTCTCTCTCAGACTGCATGACAGGATTGGTCAATTTCAGTAAGATTTTGAAAATACAAATGTAATTGAAAATAAACAAGTACAAGAATAAAAATGACAAAGAGCCTGCATCAGGCTCAGGAAGTATGGCAAATCTGTGCGTCGGGAAAATGCACAACCTAAATATTTTAACATTCCATTTATTCTACAAAGTTAATAAATATGTACACAATAAAGCATATAGCGGCAAATCCCTTTCAGTAGCTCTCTAAGTTTTGCAGGAGATTCACTAAGCATCAATTTAGCATTTATTTAAACCTTCAATACTATGACTGTGATGGCCTGCAACTATAAATCATACATGGCATTTTCTTACAAGGGGCTGTGGATCTAGAATATGTCACATAATAAATTCTTAGACAGTTAAAAATCACTATAATTTTACTCTAATGCATTATGGATTGCCTGTAATATCACTCAGTCTGGGGTGAGACATTGTTAATTTCCAACAGCTGTTGAGGCTTTGAGGTAAGTTAATGATTAAATATAGAAAGCCTGATTTATTAGTCTGTACACTATTGCTTCCAGGTCAATGATATAAAGACGAAACATTTATCTTGATATGCGTAAAAGCCAAGCTGTTCCATGCAAACCGCATTTATTTTCAGGAATAAGAAAGTCGAACTTGCCAAATGGCCACTGAATGACCATCTTTTATTTACCATTACCACAAATTAAAAGAACTAAAAAAAACTGCTTGCAAATAAATGGGGGAAAAAATTAACATTAAATTATGGAACTGTTTATACATGCCATATTAATTCATTACAACATAGATTTCTAATAATGATAAATAAATACATTTAGCCCTTCAACAAACCAGAATTCAGAAAAGCACAAACATGCTTTATTCATAAGTGGCACAGAGGTCAGAGGCAGTAAATACAATCTATGTCTGTCCACACATTATCACAGACTGCACAGAAAGAGGGCAAAGCTTAAGTAGCCCTTTTACAATCTCTCTTCCTTTCTCAATTTGCAAACTGCTCATCCAGCTAGTTGCCCAGTTCAGCCATGCGTTTTCTGTGGTCCATCCCTCTCTACCTATCTCACAAGTCCTCAGTATGCTGCTGGGCCAAGCTGTAAAATTTACCCATCTGATCCACTCATACAACTGTCAGACTATCCTGCCAGGACATTGCAACTTTTAGTCCAGACTACTGATGCAATTCGATTACCAGCACCGCCCTATGAATGCCCCAAGCAAATTTACAGTAAATTTTAAGCCAGGTCATTCCCTATGACACCACCATATTCTCCATTCTCTCAGTGTTTACCACTAAGCCTCTGACTAGCCGGTTGGCCAGCTCTATGGTCTGGGTGGTTCGAGTCACCTCCTCCTGACAACTGATTTTCTCAGCTGTAGCTCTTTCAAACTGAGCTGTGAGGCTCTGGAGGCTGGCATCTAGATCCTGCAGAAACAAAAGAAGGCATGCAAATCAGACACCATTAACGAAATCTAGCTTTTAGGCTGATTAACTTAAGTATAAAAACATAGCACTCACTGCCAATTTGGTTTGAACTGCCAGAAATTTAGATGTTGCCATCTCTAGTTCTGCATTAGCTTGCAATAACGCTTGCCTCTTTGGAGTGACCTCACAATAAATCTGCAAAAATTAATCTTATTTATAAAGAAAGCCTTCAAAAAAACTCTTATAACAGATATACAGTAGATTGTTTAAAGCACCATCTGACCTCATAATATCTGACAATATTAATCGTCCAGGCACAAAGTCCGGCAGCAGCTGTAGATTTGGTCCAAACTAAATCTGGGTGAAAGTCTGGGTTTCTCAGATATTGCTGTTTCACCACAGCTAGACAAGACTCTGCGATGTGCTCTTTGTCATATGACACCAGTGCTTGCAGAAAATCATCCACCTGACAAAGAGAAAAACAAAACCATACAATACTTCAGAACCTTCAGTGGTATCCTGAGCTACCTTGTAAAAAAGTGTTGTATAATTTGAATCCAAATCTAAGATGCATACAAACAGTTAAGAAATCCTTGAAAAAACAAAAACCAAAATGCATTGTTTTATGTCTAAAACTGATTCAACAGCAGAACGAGAAAAAAACACAGCTCAACAAACTCAATTCATAGAGCCACCCAGCTGTAATGTGAGCATTAGAGGGCTGTTGGGCAGGCCCAGGATCAAGGTCCTCTCACACGTGAGCTTGACATTAATCAGGCAGATGTGATACACATTATGACAGCTTAACCTTGCCCATGAAGGCCCGTGTCGCTTTCCAGCTCCGATCCTTAGGCACACGTCCACGTGGGGCTAGAAGGACCATCACAGCTGCTACAACATTGATTACTGCCGCTGGAGGATTTGGAAAGGCCTTCAACTCAGTAATATTCACCTGGAAGATCGAACAGAGCAGAACAGAATGAAGTAAAACAGACAAAACCAAATAGAATGATCAAAGACTTGATGAAATTTTATTTCATTTGATTAAATTGTGCACCTTGTTTAGGGTGTTCAGTGCTGCAACCGCAGCTGTCAGTGATGGCTCTGCCTTGGCCAAGTCACTCTCACACTCTTTATGTTTGGCAGTGATTTCTGCCTGTATGACAGAAACCTGTGGAAAAACAAGAATAGCGCAATGCTGACAGCACATGAAAGATGCGTAACATGCTATTCCAACAATGGCAATGAAGACCAAGTGATGAAAGGCATCTAACCTTCTGTGCTTCCATATCTGCCGCCTCTCTCTTCTTGCTAACCCTCTCAGTTTGCTGTCCAATCTTCGTTATCAAAGTTTCAATATTCTTGTTTTTAAAGTTAAGCTCAGCTTCTTGCAATGCCAGCTTGGCTTTAAGATCCTCAACCTGTGAAAGAAAAGTAGAATATGCAGAGCAGCAATTTACAGAATAAGTTCAGAATAAAGATGTCTACCTGAGCAGCAGTGGTCTGGAGTTTCTGAAGGCCATTGTCGAGTCGGTTCATCTTGTGTTGAAGCTGAGAACGGCTCTTCTCCAGTAGGTTCCTATATAAGGTGATTTGCTGGAGAAAGCTCTTGGGGGTTGTGTAATTGTACCTCTTCTCATTGCGCTGGTATTTTTCACTTGCCTGGTTGACACTGGTGTGAACGTAGGCCATGAAAAGACTGATGGATTCTTGGACGGCAGGCTATAAAAATAAGCAGACAAGTGAGAAGAGGGGAGAGCAGGGTGAGCTGGATTGAGTAGAGTTTAACATCCCCAACCTGATGGGAACTGAAATATTATCTTCATAAACTTTGAATTCATCTACAAGTTCTGCCATCTTACTAGGCTGGCCCTGACTTACTCAATCTGAAATTTAGGTGCAGTGAGCTGAAATGATTATACTTTGAAACCTCTGTGAAAATAATGTGTTTATAGCACTGACATGCAGCCTGTAAAACATGCACACTGCTTACATTATATTTGGTATCCTCCAACTTTCTAAACACTGTCTACAACAGCTGTGCAACTAGAACCCAACAAGGTATTTATCACAAGGCACACAAAGACACAGTCTTCATTAATCACATAGTTAGCGATCAATTAAAGCTAAAACAAATGAGGAGAGAATATGAGCATCAAACCTGACCATAACTCACAAAAAGCCATTGTTAATGATCGTAGAGCCAGTGGGAGAAAAAAAATCATTATTAATTAAGATCTGGCATAATGCATTTTGACAAAGCACACTGGGTTGAGTTGAGGTGCGAAAGAAGTTCATTGATTGGCCTTGTACAAGAACTGTTAGCAGGTGGCGCAATTCTAACTTTAAATAAATGATCATTTCAATTATTGGTCTCCTGGCTTAAGGATTAAACAAACATTAATGACTTCTTGTTTTTTTCCAATTTTTAGAAGAACGCATTTTCAAATTTACCCAGGACACAACACAACAAAAAATTAGATAACGTAAAAATACAAAGTTTACTCAATATTTCCTGTTGGAAATCCTGTGTCCACTGATCACTTTTTACTCCCTTAATGCTTAAATGACTGCCATTATCCATGTCAAACTTCTATACATTAATTGTTTAAACTGCAACTAATGCTATTATCAATTAAAGCTACAAACCTAATAATACAATGAATTCTAATCACTACTGCAAATGTGCAGATTCACACACACAATCAGTTGGAAGTAATAGTCTGGCACATGTTCGTATATGTGATGACACTTCCTAGTTGTGACAGCTGTGCCACCTTACAGGGTCGTTATGTGCTTAATCAGTCATCTCTCATTAACATAAATGACTCTTAGGTTGTGATCATTCTACTGCTATGATGGAAAACAATGATATGGCTGTGTTCACAGTGAGTCTCCAGACATGTGTTCAGCAATTTGTCAGTACCCCGGCAGAAAATTAATGATGAAAGATCTCTGGAAAAGTTAATCCAGCAGCACTCAAATAATCAGAAGGTGGTCATTAAAGTTTAAACAGGCTTGGAGCATCAATATGCATGACAAACATTTGCAAAATACCTGAGAATATGTGTATGTGTGTAATAATATTGTTTCAGCATGTGACGTGACTAAGGCATATACAGAAAACAAACAATTATCATTCGTTAGAATTTGTCTGTTATGGTAAGAATTATGGGACGTGGTTTCAAAATGCTGACCTCAATGCATTTAATGTCTTGGATGAACGTGTTGCTGACTGACTGCAGGGCTTTAGTTGTCCAAGGATGAAACCAGTCAATAGCTGTGCAGCTGATGAGGGCCGGGAACTGACGGGCCCTAACACGAAGGTTTGTGCCCAGAGGAGATAAACACAGTACTACCTAAAGAGAGAGAAAAGTGTCACTAAAGCACAATTTTATCACAGAGTCTTTGTAAATGTGCTTTATTGTGGTTAAGCATTATGCAATATATAGCAAATATAATATACAGGGAAATATAAATAGGTTATAGATGTCATATCATGTGTTTACAAAAGGGAAACTCCTAACTGGCAGCCGCCTGTGCCCCTACTTTCATCACTGTGGCATGTGGACAGCAGCCACATTCCCAGTGGGCCAAAGCAGACGGTAACGCTACCAGAGGCCCTGGCGCAATGACTAGCTGGATGCCATACGTGTTCACTGAGAAAAACATTTCCTTCCTTTTGCATCCAATTTGTCTGGCTTGGAAAATAGGTTTAATAATATCAGGCACTTGTGCTTCAAGTTTTTAGGCTAAAAGATTCCCTATGCATTTGTAAGATGTAGTAATTAATTTCTTTTTGTGCATGCAAAACGCATAAATAAAAGCATCAACAGTATGCAGAAATGTAAAAGACAAAGTTAACGTGAACTTAAATAAACAACATAAAAAAGCCGGTCAATTGTGAATTTTAACAATCTTTTTTTTTTCAGAAATACAGTCAAAACACTACATATTTAGAAAGACAGTAGAAGGAATTTAAACAGTGGACCGTGAGTTGTCGTTGCACTCGGTGTATAAAGAATCTCCAACAGTTCTCCCTGTTGTCCAGCAGTCCAACGCCTCGTACTGCAGCTCTCACACTGGAAACAATTTCTTCCATGTCCTCCTCACTAAAAAGCTCTGGAATTTCCCCTGGGGTGGAAAAATCTAAATAACTTACAAAGCTCTGGAAATAGCCATTCCCTCATTCAAATTTCAAAACCGTTTCAGAAAAAAACTGAATGTATGATTATTGATGATTATTGAATACATTTGTTAAAAATATACAGTCATAATAAGAGATGAGTGTCAGGTGAAGCAGCACAGATGATTTTAGATCTGACCTGATGCCAGTAAGTCATTAATAGGAACCAGAAAGTGCTCATCAGGTATCTGGGCATCAGTTAGAAGGAAAGCCACACGCTGATTCTTGACTCCAGTCTTTAGGAACAACCCTGCCAGATCAGTCTAAAATAAAATAAAACATCTTATTCAGTATAATAATCAATGGAACTGATAACTGCCTGACTTTTCAATAGCTATTAAAAGGTTACATCAACAATCTTGTTGCATCAATAGGATATTAAAATATTTTCTAGTGGCTTTTAATAGTATCTGACAATGCTTTTCTGCATCATTAAAGAGGATGAACTCAGCGGAAACATGGTCAAATCCGGGAAGCGAGCTGAAGAAGAGGTAAATTTTACATAGCAAGGTCATTTAAAGACTTTGTGGATAGTTATTGGATTAAAACGTGCACATTTCCATAAAAGTAATTTTATTCATATGATGCCCATTGTGATTTCTTCCTGACAGTTTTGATTTAGGGAATGATATTTTACCTTGAGGTCCTGGACACTATAACCTTTAGTGAGACTGATTTGAAAAACCTCCACAGACGACATGTAGGCTGCCAAACGAGTCAGACTTTGTTTTCCAGAGCCCCCAACCCCAACCAGTAAGCCATGACCCCTTGGAGCTTCCAGGATGCGACTGATGCGGCAGCTGGTCACAACAGAATCTTTGTTATACCTCTAAGGATACAAATTATCTTTATACAACTATCAGCACATTATTTATTTTCAAGTTCTCCGTTTTCCAAGGGATTATTAGTATAGCACTTACACATGTTGCATTGCATCTTCAAATAGCACAAGATTCATTGCTGGATGCAGCTCATTATAGCTTTCCAATGCATCTGTGAGGGCTGTCTTGAGAGTCGACCAGTCTGTGACAGGAGTATAGGAGGGATCCTCATCCATGTGGGAAATGTGGCAGAAGAGGAGGGGCTGTTTTTTCAATTTTTTTTCCTCCACTCCCTGGGAAAGACAAACACAACTCCATTGGTCATGACATATTCTGCAGGTGAAGAAAGGCAGTTTATTCTCTTTCCTATTTTTTCCTTTTAACATCTGCAGGGCACCTCAAAGCATTCATGTAGAGTTTCCATTTGGAGCTTCTGGAAAAGCTCAAGGTCCTTCACATCCACCAGTCTGTCCGAGTATACTCTACAGGACTCGTGGAGCCATAACAATGCCATGTCAATGTTTCCTTTTAAATTCTCAGGCGGACAGAGAATGATGCCCTTAAAACAAAGATAATAATTAAAATGTTTTTTCCTAGTTCACTGGTAATATGTGCTTAGTATCAGCATTACCTGAAAGACATTAGATATGTCTCGAAGGTTGAAGGTGTAGTGAAACTTGATGGTTGTAGGCAGAAAGTTGTGAACTATCTTGTGATTAAGCTTTAAAGCAGCTTTGACCACAGCTGGAATACTCCTCTGGACCAATGGACTGAACAGTTGCTGCTTTACATGACCACACAGTATCTGACTGTAGATTGACATCTGAGCCTCAAATGACGGAAGGTTCACTGCAAACACTGAGAAATGTCTCTGATGGGGGACAAAGCAGTGTATAAGACTCTTGCCTGCTATCTATCTATCTATCTATCTATCTATCTATCTATCTATCTATCTATCTATCTATCTATCTATCTATCTATCTATCTATCTATCTATCTATCTATCTATCTATCTATCTATCTATCTATCTATCTATCTATAAAAGCATTATAGCATTTTTTTTAAATCACCATCTTAAAAAAATCTAAATAGCATTATTTTTAATCAATTATATTTTGCTGATGACATTTTAATAATCTCAAAAGTATTCATTTTACTGAAAAACTAGTTAAGATGATGAATTACGAGTATCACAACATACCTGTAACCTGGGGTTAATGATGAAACTTCCGGCAGTTGGATTCATACAAGCAATATACTGGGTGTTTTGTATTTCTTTTAAGGCCAGCTTTTGTCTGCCATACCTAAAGAAGCCAATGCAAAGGAGAAGGTTTTAGAGAATAAACAAAGACAAAGCAAAAAGCAAAAAAACACACAAATGGAGAACTAGCACTTGATATTCATATCTGCATTCTATTTTTCCGTGCGTTGTGCATAAGCTTTTCTCCACAACTCTCTCTATCAAAAGCAAATCGTCCAAGATTAGTTAGTGTTGCACAGTGCACCGAATAATGGACTACAGGATCTGACTTGTCCTTTGATGGTCTTCTCACCAGTGCCCATAATCCAGATGCTGGCGTATGAGCGCATGAGGCTGTACTGTTCCATAGGGATCAACAGCTGCTATGTTCATGTCATCTATAAAGTAAATGAGCTTCCTGTTGCCTATAAGGGAGTAGCATCTGCCTGCTCTTTTCTCTAATGGTCGTTCTAGGATCTCTGCAAGATATAACAACAAAGAGAATTCAATTAAACTGTTGTAAATTACAATTAAATAATAATACAGACAGAATAACTAAAATAAGATATTGGAATATAGGGGTCTGAGTAAAATAACAAAGATAAAGCTTGAGGTAAAGTTTAATTTTGATTTGCCTCTCTGAATGTAGTCACTGCCAGCAGATGGTGCTACAGTTTTCTTGGAATTCAAATATGTACCTCAAGACAATCCAAAAAATGTTCACCTTGTAACATGAGGGAGGTAGTGTAGTAGTTGAAGGGTACTTTTGAGGTCATGTAACTCTCTGGCAGTGACTCTAACTTGCTCCTGACAAGTGCAGTCTTTCCCACTCCAGCATTCCCCACAAGCATCACCGGCTGCCTTCTCTCTAGCAACAAGTCCATGAAGTACCACAGACGCACAGTCTCTGCTGTGTGTACCAGAACAGCCTGCAATCATGGAAACAGCAGGAAGATACAGAACAGAAACATACATGGTTATTATGGCTTTCTTTGATTGTGATTTATTGACAGACATGTGTTCAGTGAATTGTATGTGATTTATAATTTCTTGTATTTCCCCAGAATACCACAACTATTCTGTCATAATAGCATCATTTGCTCAGAACAAAACCCCACTAATTATGGCTCAGCAAGAGCCTTTGGAGCATTCACAGCTGTATGCAGGAGCATAAAGAAAGACAAAAGAGCGTGGGTGATAGCTCAAGCCTTGTTGCTCATGCATTCACCCCCACACACTCTGGTACAAGGAGTGGTAGATGGTAATCAGACACAGTAGCAAGCCTATCATCCATTTCAGCACCCCTACCATAACCTCATGATTTAACTTTACCCTCACTTATTTTGTTCATTGAGGCATGCATACATTTTTAATATCCCTATATTGTTCATTTTGGTTATTTTTCTTCTTGTCATCATGATTATTTGTCAAACCATTTTTAAAAGTTTGTGTTTCTTTCTTAAGTGCCCTTCACTCTAATAGTTACCGAATTCTTCAAGTTCTCACCTGTAATGGTGTGCAACTTCTCAGTTCAAACTGCGGCACAATGTCACTCCAGGGCAGGAAGCGCTTGGTTTGATGATCAAGGTAGTAGTCAAACACTGTCCCTTGTGCTGGCAGCTTCACTGTCTTCATTTCTTTGGCCCACCACTGACTGAACTCGACCCGATAGTCGTGGAGCTGAGTAAGAACATAAAAAAAATGTTTTTAATAAAGATAGAAAATATAAATAAATGTTAAAATAAAGATAATTATAAAGATTATATATATATATATATATATATATATATATATATATATATATATATACATACACACTATATTCTATACTACTATAATTATACAGTATATACTTACTATAATTATAATTACTATTATTATTATTATTATTAAATAAATATTTCTGCAAATACAAAGAGAATGTTGGTGTCACCAAATAACTTTACAGATTAAAGATACCACGTCACAATTTCTTCACTTGAATTGCACCAAACAAGTACCTGATCATGACAGAGGGCCCCCCCAAAAGCCCAAATGCAGGCAAAGGTGAAATAAATCTCATATACTTCACGAGGAGAATCTGATGGAATATTTTCTGGTGTCAGAAGGCAGTCAAGCAATATGCAGAGTGTCTGAATGACAAGAATAATTATTGTTACACTGGAATCTTTGAACTATGAGGACTTGCAAAGAAGCAAGAAATGTGCTATATAAGCTTGTGTGGTATGCACCTGCACCATCGAAATCTCTGGGATGGGAGTAATTGTCTTGAAGCGGTTTTTCATTTGTTCCAGACAAAGTGGAACGTATTTCTCAAACAATATGGTGAGGTGAGCTCTTTCTGTTTGGCGTTCTCGTTGATCAATCCAACTGGCAGCATACCTGGGCAACAATCCAAAATACAGAAAATAATACAAAAGTGGTCTCATACTAAATACCTTTGAAATTGCATGAATATTGACAGATAAATAATAGTTTATCGTAACTCACGGATTCCAGCCCACGTCCTGTTGGTTAACATAGAGAATTCCTGCCCTGGATACAGTAGCAGGAGTGGCCATCATAAGGTGACTGATTTCAAACACCAGTCTCATGGATGAGGTAAGTGGCACACGCTCATTACTGGCTAATGTCAGAACCTAAAAAGGATTATGAAGCGAGTGAGTTAAAAAATCTCCATATCTTGTCAGGTCAGGAAAACTTTCTTTAGACTATTTGAAAGGCACAAGATCACTGACATGATTGATTACTCTTAAAAAAAACAACAACACTTGTACTCCAGGAAGTGATTGCTGAAGGAGGGGGAACGAGGCATCTTTTTCTGTATATACCACCTTGGTTGCTATGTCTTGCACAATAGTGCAAGAGTGAACAGGAGGGAGGTACCTTGTTATCATCCATCACTGTGTTGAGTGATTCAATCCACATCGGATCAATGTCTCCATCCAACACAATCCACTTAGGCCCAAGGTGGGAGATGTTTGCCTGCTCTCGCATCAGTGATGAAAGCAAACCTTACACAAAGATTGAAGAATGCAAAAAACACAAATTGCACAGAGTGAGCACTGTTTGCACATGTGATTACAAACAATACTTTTCTAAATTTTTTAGGGTCATGTAAAAATCATACAAAACATTTTTTTTAAACAACCTATTGACCTGCATGTCCTCAAAACATTTTTAGATGTTGACCTCTTGACAGTGATTGTTTAGGTATTCACAAACAACAATGAAAAATTATTGATAAAAAAATAATATTGCAATCAGTTTACATTTCTGCATTGCCTATACTTTGCTTCTCTCCTGTCTGCACATATCTGCACTCCCGACATATACAGCCTCAGACAACAGAGCAGATACATTAACAATAAAATCTGGTGGCATTTTTCTCTGGGTTATGCAGCATAAGGTGGATATGTTCAATTATGCCTTGCAATGAAACCACTTATTGATCCAAGTAGGAAGGTCAAAACCAAATCCTGAGTGCCAACACTAACTGACAATTGTTGCAAAGTATATTAAAAATTCAAGTCTGTTTACCATCTTTCCACTCCCGTGTTGCAGGATGGATGAAGCCAAATAGTTCATTTCGGTCTATTGCCTTTGGATTCAGGTCATTCCAGACTGGTTTCCTCCTCAGGTTTACATAGGTTTTATGAAGAACTCTCAAGATCTGTTAAAAATGTAACGGCCTCCCATTTGACAGTTGTTCCAATATTTAAGAAAAATGAACAATTATAATCAATTTTACTACTTTCAAGTCAGAAAACAAACCTGGCTTTTCCCAGTCCCTGCATTTCCAACAACAAAGACAGAGTGACGCACTGTCATGAGTTCCTCTAGCTGCACCACCTGACAAAAAGATGTAAAGATGCTTAAAGATAAGGATTCTTTTTTCTTCTTCTTTTTTTACTTCGCTTAATTCCAAACCTTGAATATAAATGAGTCCTCAGGTTGTAGTCGGAGCTCCAGCATAGTCTCTTTGACAGCCTTCTCAAATTCAAAGTTTCTTTCTCTTTCCACCTCCAAGCCTGGGAACAAGTCTCCAAGAAGTCCCAGGAATACACTGACATCCTCAGTCACAATTTTAGGCATGTTGAAATCCCGGAGTGCACGCATCAGCACCTAAGAATTTATGTTGGCTCTTAGAAAAGAATATGATCCATTCTTTTATAAACATCAAATTAAATGAAAATATCAAATCACCTGGTTTTCTGGCCTTGTCTTGTCTCTTCTTCTCAGTGCACCAGCCAGAACCAGAACAGACTTTACAGCACGTAAACCCCAATCATAATGATCCTAAAAGCCAAACAAAAACTCACATTCAACTTCAACCATATGATATTTATAAATCAATTGTATCTGTTGGTTTAATATTTAAATGTCCTACTGATGCCTGATGATGGCTGATGTAGATTAATAATTTATTTAATCTGTTCTTATTAAAGAATTTGGATAGAAATTGTTTTCCCCACCTGCTTTGAGAGTAGCTCTTTGCAAAGACGGTACAAAGCAGTGAACTTCCTGGCTAAAACCTTTGCATCATGGAAACCTTCTGCCACCAACATTATCTCACAAATAAGCTCAGTGTCAGGCACCACCATGGCACATGGCCTGCAGTTTGACACAGTCAGGGAACATAATAAAACATTTTTGTTAAATAAAAAATACATGAATTAGTCGTTTTAAATCACTCCCACCTGAAAAGAGCCTTGAGGTTCTCTGGTAGCTCTGCCCTGCCTGCATAGCCAGGGTTCATAGTGATGAAAATCCCTACCGAGTTTTTTAAGGCAATGTCGTGATCCAGGAACAGGAAACTGTGAGATGACACACAACATTGATTAATCAAAACTCACACACTATGATGCAAACTCAGTGTATTCAGTCTCGATAACCCACCGTTTCTTTTTAGAACGAAGGGCGTCCTGAATAGCTTTGACCTGTACCGCTACAACTGACAGAACATCTACAGGGATACGATTGAATTCATCAAAGCAGCCCCATGCTCCAGTCTGGGCCAGACCTTTGTATATATTTCCAATGGACTCAACATGAAAAAAAAAAGAATTTTGTTTTAATCATCACAAAAAATTAATTACCAGATGTAATCATTTTTAACTCTTAGCAACGCATCTTACCTTGTAGTCCATCTGTTCAGAGCAGTTGAAAATGTACACCATGACCCCCATGGCTCTACCTAGATCCTTTGTTGTCTCAGTCTTCCCACTTCCTGCCGGGCCTGCTGGGGCTCCGCTCATCATCAGGTGGAGCGACTGAGTCAAGGTGATATAGCACCTATACTTATCAGTAACACAAAGGGATACACAAGTGTGTTTTTAAGTGGTTTGAGCTTGTGAGAATTTAAAGTATTAAGACTGAAAAACTTCATTGTGACCTGTCTGTGAGAGGAGTGATAACAAGACGTGGCGCATTTCCAAGATACTCATACAAGTAACGAAACTGAGCATCACAAATGTTGATATAACAGTGGTGATCCTTCTCATTCCAGCAATGTCGAAGCTGGGAAAGCCACTGGAACGCTTGTGAGTTGGTAACCTGCAAGTGCAAGTCAAACAAATATGGTATACAGTTAACTATTACCATGTTGTTTGTATTTTAAAATAAATAATTTATTTCCACTGATGCACAACCTAATTCTCATTGTATATTTGGTTAGTTAGTGAGAGTAAAATCATCAAGTTAGATTTCAATTTATGTCAACCTTATGAGCAATAAGGCTGGCAACAATGTCTCTGGCGTGTACATCAATAGTACAGACAGTCATGACCTTCCGTCGATCTTCTGGGCTCAACTCTCCCAGCAACAGGCCAATCAACAAGTTCAGTTGAGAAATCTGGTGGTAAAAGAAAAGATCTATAGCATAAACAGGAATCAGAAGAAGAAAATGAAAAAGGTGGGAGTGAATTGATCGAAACTATATACTTTTCGGCTAAAGTTGAATGTTTCACAGATACTAATAGGTGTCAAAAGTCCTTTCAATGAAAATCCATCTACACAGAACATGATATACAGGAAATACATCAATATGGAACCTGTGTATTCAAAGATGTTGTTTCAACTTGAGCATTTTGAGATGTCATTTGTCCCTTCTCCTGTACAATAGCAGACCCAATCAGTGCAGCACCGTGGGTTGGGGGAAGGAAGAAGATTATTCAAACAGCAGCCAAGGACATGTTAACCTTTAGTAGTGCTGATGAAACTGACAAGAGTGATCATATAACTGTGAGCACAAGCCAAAATGATGTTTCAAAAGCCCAGCTCAGGTCACTGACTGATGTGATTAAGATGGTATTACGGAAAGGTGAGAAAAAATATGAAAAACAAATACTTTGCAGTAAATGGGAAAAATAGAAACTCTCATCCCTGAAAATCTTTGGTTATTAGTCATGGTTTATTATTGTTTTTTTGTTTTTTTTTCCTGTCTGGAATCAATAAAGTGGTATAGTTGTAACATTGTGTTGAAGAGATTTGCCATAAAATTAATAATTGGGAACATGGATAATTTGGACTTAGCCTTTTTAGTAAACACAAAATATGAAACTTAAAAAAATCATCATAGACATTACACTCGCTGTGAGGCGATGGTGGTTAGCACCATCGCCTCACAGCGAGACGGTTCTGGGTTCGAGTCCCGGGGAACCAGGACCTTTCTGTGTGGAGTTTGCAGGTTCTTCCTGTGTCTGCATGAGTTCTCTCCAGGTTCTCCGGCTTCCTCCCACGGTCCATTTGGACATTCCAAATTGCCCTTAGGAGTGACTGTGAGTGTGCATGGTTGTTTGTCCTTGTGTGTGGCCCTGCGATGGACTGTCCAGGGTCTACCCTGCCTCTCGCCCATTCACTACTGGGATAGACTCCAGTCCCCCCGCAACCCCATTAGGAAATAAATGGTTATGAAAATGGATGGACATCACAGACATGATGTATCTGTCTATTTTTGTTGTTCACAACAACAATAAACATACTGATAATTTGAAATTTACTCAAACTGGAATCTTGGCATTAAAACACTTTGGTCTATATATACATCTAAAATAGATTATGAAATTTATTCTGTGAAACCCTCCTGATATCAAATCCTGGGTTAGTGTCTTGTTGCATTAAATATACCTGCTTTTTGTTGTAGTCTTTTAGTGCAGACTCCAATCCCTCTTCTAATCTTTTAAACACAAGCTCCATATCATTACTCCACCAGATTTGTGATCCAGTTAGAGCAACTTGGGCAGGAAATTCGAGAATCCACTGCTCTCTGGATCGGTCCTCGTACACAGACACAGCTTCAAGCAGGTGACCCCTGATACATTTCCTCATTGACTCTTCAAGAGAAGCAAGCCATGTCTCCACCTAATGTAAAGAATTTTGACCAGTGGCTTAGTTATCTTCTGAAGCTGATAACAAATTAAAAATGTTTGACTCTGAATATAATCTTACCAGCCCATAACAGCAACATTCAGTTTGGAATGGGACATGCTCCCTCTCTCTGCTGTACATGCCCACAGCATATTTAGGATTGTCCATCTGGTCATTTTTGGCAAATTCAAGATCTGACATGTTGTCAAAAAGTTTTAAGAGATGTACAATTACCTACAAAAGAAAAATATGCTAAGCATTACAACAGCAACAGAAAATAAATACACAGCCAAATAGAGCCAATATAAAATCCTTTACAAGTTTACCTCACTGGGACGACTCCCTTTAGAAAGGATATCCAACAAGTCTGTAGATGAAAGGAAGTAAAATCGTGGAAAGGAAATCCTTTTTGTCTCCAAGTATTCAGCAAGAGCTTTTTCGCATAAAGCTAGCCTGATACAAAGCAGAAGTGGTAATAGTAAGGAAAGAACTTTGAAGAAAAGTAATTACAGTAAAATCAAAATATGCAAAAACCTTTTTTGTAGATCCTCCAACTTCTCAAATAGATGTGGTTTGTTGGTGGCCTCAATTACATTTTTAGTCTTAGCACTGTCCAACATTAACTCCTGGAACACCCAACATGAATTTGAAAATAAATATATATAAAAAACAGTGACAGTGCTTAACTGTACCTCTGGCATGTACACACAGACCTGAAATTCAGCATCTATAGCTTGAAATCTGTGTGTATCTGTGGGCAGCTGTTGGCCAATGTCATCACAGCCTTTAAAGATGCTTTCCAGGTAGGTCCATGTTCTTTGTACCTCCATCCAGACCATCAGAACAGTGTCAGCCACAGTCAGCTGGTTCTGTAGTTCCACTGCCTGGAAGAAGAAGTGATCTACATGCTTGCTCAGAAAAACACTCTGGAGCAGAACCTTCAAGAGAAAGGCATAAACAGCAGTAAGTAGAGCTTAGATGAAGGGTTTGGTCAATTGTAAAACTGAAGCACACCACACTTCCACACGAACAATGGCATGAAAGAGCAAAAGCCTGATAACCAGACATCATTGCATAAACCATTTTTACTTGAGAACACATTCCACCTCATTGGCATGGTAACGCACCATTTCAACAAACAAGGAGACACTAGAATAGCAAGATCTCTAATTGCTGGCTGTAACACTCCAATACATCTGGTGCATGTGTTCAAAGAGCACCATGGAGCAACAATGCTGTGTGTTCCTCAGCAGCTGTAAATCTAAGGACTCAATAGGGACCTCTTTACTCTCGGCCGAGCTGTTAAGACACTCAGACACGACCACCCTTATTACACTCTCATCCCAGCACTTATCTGTCCTTCCACAAACAATAATGTTGAGAGCAAATTCTCATGATTTATAAGTATTCTACAATAAATTTACTTTGCAAGTTCTCAGTAAATTAGATATCTACCTGATGATCCTCAAGCTTCTCAATAAGCTCCTCATCACATTTAAGTAGTGGGACAGAAGTATGGTAATGTTCTTCATAGGAGAGCTCCATTGATGCCCAAGCCTGACTTATTTCTGTTACAACCTGAAACATATGTAATGGGCAGCTTATTATCAACAGCATTAGAGTTGTATAACAATTACAATAATAATGATAACAATAATAATAATAATAATAATAATAATAATAATAATAATAATAATAATAATAATAATAATAATAATAATAA
>CAJRST010038888.1:10526753-10588123 GCA_907169785.1 Menidia menidia | reverse complement strand
GATAGATAGATAGATAGATAGATAGATAGATAGATAGATAGATAGATGTTCATGTGTAAAGTGCAAGAGCAAACTGAGAGTAGATAAATGCTTTAACGTTTGAAGTTGGAAATCTGTCACTGTGTCCACAATCTTTGACCCACAGAAAAAATCAATAGAAGAAAGTGTCCTCTTTCGCACCATGTGACTTTCATAGGCATCAGAGCTTTACTTTTTAAACTAGAGGCATCTAAACCAGAGGACCGTCCAATAGAGAGACATACAAAAAATGTGTAGGACTAAGTTTTCTCTGTCTTCAAGTTCTTAGTGTCGTTCATTTTCAAGTACTTCCAACCACATTTTAATGGTCTTCAGATGAAATATGTTCTCGGATCTTGAATTTAAAAAATTGAATGTAATTGCATCACGACAGTGCCACTTTAGATATGTTACTGTTTAAAAAACTAAATTGTATATTGACTTATTTTAAACACAATTCCATATATCATATATATGGACCCATTAAAACATTAATTTGAAGGTTTTAACAGATTATCACCATATACCATCTGTCATTTGTTTCTTATTGCGTTGTGCATAAATCAAAACATCATTCTTTACCCAGTTGCAAATATATGGACATTATTTGTTACAGGTCTGGACTCAACAGTATTTGGGCAGTCTGGGATAGCCACTGTCTGCTGTAGATGTCTGCGATGTGGTTTCCTGGTTTGTTGCCTTAGCAGCAGAGCACATAAATGCAAGTATTCTTTACAAGTAACTTTATTGCACCCCATTTCAGAGTATCTCTAACATACAGACCTAATTTTACTTTGATTTTGTAACTTTAAAAAGTATTCCCCTTGGTAAATAAAAAGTTTAGTATTTAAGGAATAGAAATATTAGAATCTTTGGAAAATGGAGACATGTTTCTTTGCTGTAGTTTATGACAAAAAGTGACCTTTAGGAAATGTTTAAAGAAAAACTCAGACAAACTCATCGGATTTGCAGGTGGCGCCACCATTTTGGACCTCATCCTTAACAATGACAGGACCACCTACGGGGAAGAGATTGTCTGCCGTTGCTATGGAGCTAATAACAAGTTGAGAGCTATGCATTCAAGCGGATAAGATGGAGATGGCTCTTGATGTAATCTACACACTCATTTTACTCAAAAATCAAAGCATATGTTAACCCATCAGGAAAATAAATCATGCCATTTGCTAAAGAGAAGAAAGTTAAAATAGCCTAAAATTGGACTAATTCATGAAACTGTAATCATGGGGAGGGATAAAAGGATCAAAATCTCACAAACCATTCTGTTTGCAAACATAGCTCAACATGAATCCTTCCGCATCATTGTAGTACAGCCTCCTTGTCAGTAAAGGTAGAAAGAAAAGATGAATAATTTTCCTTGGTTTATTCTGAAAGAGACTTTGAGTCAACATTCTGATTCTTAAGAATGTCTGCACCAATTGAACCCTGCAGGCAACCAAAAACTATTCATTCAGAAACAATACTGTTCGGATTTGGCACCATACCTGCCACCTTGACAATTCTTGTGCCAAAGCTTGTTACACTGCTGAACTAGCCCTCCAGACATCCCAGGCCAATGCTTGTTGTGCAGACTTTCAGCAATATTCAAAACAATCTATCACACACAATAACATTCCCTGGTATTAAAAGCAGCGTATGTGCATGATCTGCTATTCAATTAATTACCCCGTTATAGAAGGTAGAAACTGTGATAACTGAATTTCCATACAGCACTCCATCATAACAGTACAGTCAATCCAGGATCCAATGTTGAGCGAAGAGGTTTTATCTAAACTTAAGCCTGTAAACTTATTGCCAAAAGGTTAACTATGTGTTGTAAATTATATATTTCACACCAATACCTTACAACTTTGGTTCTATTTCTAAAACAGAAAGGTAAAGGTGTTATCTATCCATCAGGGTAATAAATCATTCTTATTATCAAGTCATTGCTTACTGAGGTGCATGATGCTTCAAGAGCCTTCCACAATATTCTATATACCCACATAAGTATAGCATAAATTACCTTATTCTTGAGAAGTGAAAATCGAAATAATTATCCAATATTTTGCACCTGTAAGTGAAAAAAACAAATAGAGCGTCTTCGAATAGCATTTAATTTGAAGGAGAAATTAGAGTCTTTCGTTTTCAGTCAAAAGAAGGCAGTCAGCTGTGAGTGGGTGCCCTGGTTAATCTGAAGTCTCAGTGATATATCGAAATCTGATACTCAAAATATACATTTGTACAGGAGTTTTGGGACAGTTGTTATCTTGCTCCAGGTGTGGGATGGCATTGGTTCAACAACAAAAGAATGCAAGGTAACTTCCAACTACGTTATGTTTGCTGTAATATTGGTGTTCATGAGGATCCAGATTAGGAAAATGCTCAACAGCAGAATGTTTGTATTTTTTCCATTTTCTTTTATTATGTTCTATTAAATCAGGGCACAGACAGTTAACATAATAGAGAAATGAGTTCTTATTTTAATTAATTATTGTCACTAAAATCAGATTAGAAAAATACAGAAGTAACATGATAACAGCCCAGAGAAAAACAGTTGAAAAAGAAAAAACCCAGATCGTAATCCAGTGGAAAGTTTGGGGAGTGAATAAGTTGGAGTTCACTGAGGAGTTTGGTATGAAAGACAGTCATTTCTACAAACTCATGTCCTGGACTGACCAGTTCCTTCATAATTTGCTGTGAAAACCGGGAATATACTAGATCCTGAATATAGGTTAAGGCAACTCACACACTCACAGGAATAAAACACTGAACCATTCTTTTTGAGAAACAAATTGGTCAAATACCATTACCTTAGTAGTAGTGTTTCTTTTTTTCTCAACGAGAGTTCAGTAACATTATATAGATTTTATTTTAGTTATCAATGTGGAAGCTATGTCAGGTACCATGACATTTTTAGTGTATCATTACTGTGAGATAAAACAGCAAAAAGTATTTTTCAACCAAAAGTATCTGCCTACCAGACATTCTTATTTCTATGTCATCAAGAATTTTAAAACAACGTCATGAATGAGTTCAGAGCAGAGGTGGGATTTTCTTGACGTATGGTTACATGTTGAATTCCCTGTTAATACCACCTAAAAAGTGCAGGTCACCCTGATCATTAAAATATTTGATATTCAGGAGCAGGAAGAAATAGAAACACACCTTAAAAAAGAAAAAGGGAGAAGAGTCTATTTTAAAAGAGTATGTCATGTTAAATGTTTCCTCAAAACAAAGCTTGAAACCAGCTGTGCCTGTAAAATTCTTCCTCTCATCAGAGGATGGATGCAACAAGTTTCCCTTTATGGGGTTTGGATGATGTCTAATTTATAAAAGACAAACCCATAAGGCGGCATTGTTTGTGTGAGCGTGTGCTTGAGGCGGTTTTCAGTGAATATTCTCCACCTGCAGAGGGCAGTGGCTTTTCTCTTTTCACAGATCTTCCAGCACGTCCCGCAGACACGGCCCAACAGAATGGAAACAGAACACTAAGAGACAGTTTGCCAACTTGTACACTTGTATTTAGAATGTACATAAAGCTGCGTGTAGCTGGCTGACAAACGTGTTTTTGCGAAATCTATATTTCAGGCTATCTTGTTACCCGTGCTTAAAAACAGAAACGGTGGAAGCGAAGGGCGCAGCATGGGTCTATTGTTTAATGAGCTCCCTTCCATAAAATAATTGATCACAATGACTTGATAATAACATCTTGCCAGTCAGCACGTCAGAAGTTGCTATGACACCTGTCACAAAATTCTCTGTGTGCATGTGCATGTGGCAAATAACAGCCCACACGTGAGGACTTTTGCCCCGTGGTGCAAACCGCCCATGTAAAAAAAAAAAAAAAAAACAGGACTTCTCACGGGCCAGGTCTGAGGATGGGACCTCTGCCTGCCGGTCGCGCTAAATCCTCCAAGATAGCGCTAAAGCTCTTGGGTGTTATGTAAGCCTCGGAATGAACAAATTTGTTCGCCCACACCCGGGGGCATCTGGTGATGGATATGTAGTCCTGGGGGACTGGGGAAGCGCACAGCGCAACAGCCGGCCGCTTATCCTGAAAGGCTTGATTTAAGTGTTCCTCGGTTAGGAAACAAAAGCTTTAAGAGCCCCCATTACCTTACAATTGATGTACAATCCCCATTGTTCAGTTAGTTCACACACACATAGGTATTACTATATATGGTATTCATTTGGGTTAGATCTATGCCTCTACTGTAGCTGGACATTATGTCAACTAAAAGTATTTAAACAATACAATTTAGAGATGAAATAAGATCAAAAAGGTGCGTGGAATTGTATATGTTGTAAATTTATCTTGTGTGTGGTATCTGTGGGATGAGACCAGGTCTAAAAAGATGGCCAGCCACTTGTGTCTGAGGGCTAGTTTATCCCACTTAATCAGCATCCTGAGACACTGGCACTGCCCCCATGGCCATAAAGCACGGGGTCACTCTCGGCTCCTCAAAATGAAGGGAAGCCCGAGCACACAATGCCGCTGTCAATCAGCCTTAACCTGGGCTGGGCCCTTTATGCCTCATATAGTGTACAAGTGTAATCATTAACTCCATAAATGCAAATTAATTTAATCAATGTTTTTACTAACTCAATGCAAGGATACATGGATGTATGAAACCACAAATGTGCCCTTGTGCAATATCAATCACACACACAGACACACACACACATATCAAACGAGAGTTGTTTTTTTCTCAATGACGCACAAACATCTGGATTCACGAAAGTATTCATGTTGCTTAAATGACAGAATCCACTCTTCCCTGGAGGGAAGATGACTCCTCTTCTGGTTGTCTCAGCCACATGCTGTTGAAAATACATTTATCTCGACACCTTACAAGATAATGAAGACACGGGAGAATGCTTCCTGCAATTCGCAATAGCTCTTCCGCTTCGTTTAGACCATAATTTGTACTTGTTTGGATGCTACATACAGTCAGTGGTTTGGGGTTTGCAGTGGTAATATCCCACGGGCTTCTGTCAGTCCGGCAACATTATAAATGAGAGAGCTGTGTGAGCCCGCTTGGCTGTTTCTCAACACACTTGCTTCCTTGGGGCCTTGTGTAGCATTTACAGAGCGTGTGCCCTTTTGATTTCCTAATCCCAGCACGAGCTCTGGAATGCTTGCTCTCCATGAGATATTCCACTCACAAGTTGTGATTTATGCTCTTGTGGTGTAAGGCTCAATGGTGAGGGGATAACAGGTGCTGTGAAGCCTCTGTAAAAACTTTTAATATGCACACCTCATGGTCCCTGGGCCCAGCTCAAGGATTATTACTATTCAGTAACAGGGAGAGGGGGGTGACATTCTGATGGCTGCTAAACAAACATGCACGAAGCAGTTTTGTTTTTGAACGAGATGAATAAAATGTGAAACTGTGGATTCTGCCATAAGTGCTTATAAACTTTTTTCCTTAAATGGTAATGTGATACAAAGCACAGAATTAATGACCAGAAAAAGAATTTGGCACCTTTTATATTGGTTGATTTGTTGACTTTGTAGTTAATGCCCACTTTAAAATGAAGGGGTCGACCTTTGCTCATGCCACAGTAAAAGTCCCGGCACTAGAACAAGAGTGAATACTGAACGGCATTCATTCAGAGCTCAAGTGTTTGCCGTCCCTATAGCCACCAAATCACTCTGCGTGGTTCAGTTTTAATTCAAGTTTGGAGGGGTCGTGCAGTTTTAAGGACAATTCTGTTTTGTAAAAATGTTTTGATTACAACAAATCCCTTTTTTTTCCTTAAAAAGTATTTACCTCAAATCAATTTATGATAGTAGAGTAATGATTGTGGCACTATGCATTTGTGCTGCATTTTACCAACAATGCTGACTTTGCTCATGTCTACATAAGGGTTTTGCAATTTGCTTTAAAAATAAGCTTGCAACCAGTGCTATTAACTGTGCACGACTACCTCTGAGAGTTATTGTTGGAGATTGCCTGAGTTCTTAATTTTTACACATTGACTTTTATAACTATGAAAAGAAAAACAGATGTAACTTATCATGAAATATGATGACACTAATTATCCCATATATTCCAATCAAAGGAGAGAAATCTATCAGTGATTTATTTGCTCTCTTCCTGCCAGTGCTGCAGATTTTGTCACGACTTGTCACAGACAACTTCATGTGCACTAACAACCTTCCCAAAGGATTTAATAATAGTGATCTGTGTTAATCACCTACCCTTCCTTTTCCGGTTTCCGTACTTCGCCAAAGGGTTTTGCTATAAGCTGTATCAACTTGACTACATCAGTCTTATCTTCTAATGGTTGCTTTACACTCCATTCCCCACCTTTTTCTGACTTGTTATCTAGTTGCAGGGGTCAAAAAGGCCTTTCAGTCATGTAAGTGAGTGTGAGCTGAAAGTAGAGTGACCTTCTCAACTCTTCTCTCAACTGAGTTTCCCTGAAGCCTTTTTTTTGTTCACACCATTTTCCTCATACAGAAAGTAATGTATAAGATTGTAGAGATGAAAAGGCTGACAATTTCTACTCCTCAAACTGTTACATTCCCTGAATCTCTGTTGCACTGTTACAATTTCATTTCTGAATTAATACAAAAAAATGTGCCTTCCCAAGGTTGCATAGTGGATTCATTTACTGTGCCACCCCCCTCCTCTCCCTCAATCCCATTCCCTTCCTCCTCCTCTTTCTTTCCCATGTCCATTAGACCTTGCAGACTAATCGAGCAGCACCAATTGCTCCCGTGGTGAGATCATTAAGTAAATTATTTTAAGATCAAACGGTCAGCAGCCACAATGAAGTCCTGTGTAATGGTAAAAGCCTCAGAAGCTGCCACCCACCCCTCTCTCAAATTAAAGCCCAGTGGGGAGAGCTCTGCACCTCTCAGGTGGATGCCCCCACCATTAGACCTTTTAGCTGCAGGCTAAGGTAGGACCCACTAATTGGTCCTTTGAACAAAACTAACCCACTGACAGGATCTGACTTGTATGCAGCCTAACAGTACAAAATTGTTCCTGGCCAAAGACAGCAGTTTTAAACTACGGTAATAGTCTACCAATAGAGCGTTAACAAGGACTTGTCCTACTTGGATGGAGGAACACATGTAATCATACTGAGGAGGACTTACTGTGCGAAGGCGGAAAGGCATTTTACAGTGTAGCTCTTTTATTTGGCCACAATTCCAACATGAAGGGCTGCTGTAAAGGTTCCATGTCGTGACTTGTAACGATTTCAGTTTTGTGTCAGTCTTTAAAATTTGATTGATGTTATGTGAGCTTCATTTGGAATTTTACTTAACTTTTCTCATTTCTGATATTCATTTTTTGCTTGTTTGAGATATTTACATAAAAGAACCTCTTAAAAAAGCAAGACACCAAGAAAAAAAACAACATAAAGGAATTCTTGTATGTATGTTTTTACCTCATTTTCACAGTTTCAAAAATGTGAATGAAAAGCCCACACTCAAACATTCTATCACTGACACAAGAGACACAAGAATGACATCATTATTTCATATCCATTCAAATCAGTGAATTAGATTTTTTTTTTGGAATCTTTTTAAATCCCACTTCAACCCCATACCAATTTATTACGTGGAAACAAGCCATGAGATTTATCTTTTTAAATAATGTTTAATGACTCTGGTCAGGTATACAACCACAAACTGAGAGGACCAGATGATTTAGAGCTGTGTGTGGGTGAGTCGTTGCTTATAGGCTTGTGTGAATCATACACTGAATACATACAACCCATTAGACAGTGATTACTCACAAAGTGCCATAACTGGATAGACAGATTGACACATTTTCTTTTAGGTCAAAGTTTTACTTGACTTGACACATTGAACTGCGTGTACAGTGTATGTACTGAATTGTAATAGGAGGATAAATTCATGTCCATTACACATAGCTTCATACTCTCATGTTGACCTTCACAAGTGACTTTGTTTGCATAGATTATTTCATATATAAGCTTTGGAGTTTTGAAGCTTAACTGTAGAAGAAGCCACACGGCATTCCCTCAGTTGTTTATTCCCTTCAGCTGAGGAAGTGTTGGACTTACAGTAGCTTATGGTGTGGAGACAGGAACCAATGCAGCAAAGTGACTGTGAGAGTGATTTATCCTCCCCGGACATGAAGCGTCACTGTCATCAATCACTGAGTTTTAATTAGTGATGGCTCCCTTTTGTGACTGAGAAATGTGCATGTAATTCAATTTGGGACCCACTGCTGCCTTAAGAACCCCACACAGAGTCACTGTAAGTTTTTTGCACACATACTGTGGAGAGAATGAACAATAACGCAGCTAGCTACACAATTCTTGAACTGTGTCTAGATTTTTATTTTACTTTCAATGTTTACAACAGTATGACACTGGTTTTGTTAAATATGCACTATATTTATATAAAAAGCAGTTTGTTAATCTAAAAATGTTCTAGTTACATTAGTCTTTGTTCAACAAGGACATTAATGGTTGTTTATGATAATAATGAACACAACCAAGAGCACTCAAATTTGGTACCTTAAAGGCCCAGTGTGCAGGATGTAATGACTTAAACTAAGAAAATGTTCTAGTCTATACCCAAATTAAGTAGAAGGCCCTTTTGACTACTGTAGTAACATAAGGGAGTGGAGAAGGGGCCAAACTAATTTTGGGATATAATTTGGTTGTTTGAAAGACTATAACAATTCAAATTTCCACATGTTTCTAAAAAATGAAATACTGTCAAAATACTGCTCACTGTGCTACACACTGTAATTCTTAACAGAAAATAACTATTTTTCAGTTGAGTGTCATAAAGATAAGAAACAGACCAAAATCAATTATCCTAATCATCTTATTTATCAGCAATGTACATAAATAGTTCATTTTTCATGAAAATGTTGTACAAAACACAAATAAAAGAAGAGCAAAACAGAGATAAATGTTTCATCTAGTTCATTATTATATTTAACATTGTTAAAAAAAAGAATAAAATGAATATTCTATTTATTTTATTTTATTTTACATGTGATTCAATGTTGAGGATTCAGTGTGTGTTAATATTGTGGCTTCTGTTGTTTTTTATTCCTTTTTATTTATCAAAGCTTGAAACTCATGAGAGCCTTTTATCCATAATTTACATGTCGGTTTCTTCCTGATTTGCTCTTCAATGGGGAACTTAACTGATACCAACAGCAAAGCCTTAAATAAAAACAATGACAGCTTTGAGAGTTAATGTTGCTATTGAAATGCTAGTTCTCTGAGGAAACTTGAAAGCCCTTTTTCTGACATGTTCATCTCACAGCAGTCATTCACTTTATTCTCAAATGAATTAATGTTTTAAATTCTGTCAAATATTGTTAGGGTGGCTTCAGACCAGATTAGCCTTATAATGGAAAAATGTTTTTGCTATTTTTATTTGTTACATCTTTTTTCATTTGCATCACAATACTTTAAACATTGTTTGCATTTATTCTTTTCAACAAGATCATCTAACATGGAGTGAAGTAATTATGATATCATGAACAAATAATTGTGATAGCGGTATTTGTACTGTTGAATATCAGAGAGTAATGTGGCTCATTAAAGACACAACATTGTGTATTAGTGTATTTCCAAGACTGTTATACTGTGCAAGGCAAAAATGTAAATTTGAGCAGATCAATTTTAGGCCTGTTCCCAAATGTTGAGGTGCTCATCGTCACGTAAATTCAAAGTTAAAAACTCATGCTTTTGACTTTTGATTTTGTTGCTTCTGCATGCTCACAGCATCAGTTGGAACTAAATTGAATTCATTGAACACAAACAAATTAGATTAACAGATTCTCCTTTTAAAATGTTCTAATACCGTTATGAGCTTTCCTTGATTCTATGGTCTGATTGTGTCTCTGCGCATTGAAATGTCAGACTTAAGGCTTCTTTTGTGCTTGGAATGGATCAGCTCCCTTACAGCAGCTTCCCCAATCAATGTCTTTGATGCCAGGGCTCCGTTTAACTTTTAGAGGTGCTGATTATGTTTCTCCTGTTTTTCCTGTGTGTATCGTCTCTAAAGGCACCAAATCAGTGTTCCAATTCCACATGATCAGGCAGCTCACAATCAAGCTGTCATTTTGTCTATGAAAATTTGGCAACACCATTAACTGATGTGCAGAGAGGATAAATTTCAGACTGCTGTCTGTGTGGTTGTTTTGAAGTAAAAATTGCTTTCACCCTTTGCTGATTGACTCTAATCAGCCACACACACTATCCTGGAGACCCATATATGCTGGTGATTGACAACATTGTAATACCAAAAAACCATATAAATATTTACAATGCCTTGATAATTAAAAAAAAAAGGCTTGTATAGAGGCCGGCACAGAGACATTTAAATAATTAGCTGTTGTTTTTTCAGGCTAAAACTGTTTCCACACTGTGAAAATATTCAACTCTTCAACGTAAACAGTTGGCCAATATTTGGACAAGGAAAAGGCTGTAGCCAGCAGAAACTGTTGTTGTTGTTGAAAGTCTTGTTGTCAAAAAGAGCTACAGTCAGACAGATCTCAAGTATTGGCATGCATTTCCAGGAGCTGAACAGGTCTGACTAAGAAAACACCGCTGACGCCAGGCTCGAACGGCGTTGTCTGGGTCCACAGCAGGTTAAAACACCCCAGCGCAGCAGCCGCAGGCCATTCCCATGCCAAAAGTATATTCTAACCCAGCAATTGTGAAAAGTAGCGCAGTGTGATGTTTGTTAGTCACATTCGTCAGTGCACAGATTCTGTAAGTCACCATGTCTGCAACGTCTAAGGCAAGGTGTGATGCAGTGGAAGCGTTACACATGCTGTCTGAGGGCTAGTTCAGGGACAATGTCCAGGGGCCACGACAGACAGGTACTTCCTTTAGCCTGTGGTTGATGGTGAGAGGCCTCACCTGGGCTGTAATCTGGGAGGAGTGATCACAAAGAACCAGAGTGAAGCGAATTCCGCCTGTCCTACTTCAAACGCAGCAGGACAGTAAATCAGAGGGGTAGACGACACCAGGCGGCTAACCGACCGCTTGTGTTCCTCACTGCTTCTGCTCCCCGGGGCACAGGAAACAAGTATGTCAGCAATGCCACCTGACAACATCGTGGAGCCATTTCACCCGAAAACTATTTCACGGCCCTGCTGAGGATGAGGTCTGTGAGAACATGAGCTTGTTCAGAACAAGGGTTACATTCTGACACAAATCTAGCTTAATTGTTCATCGTTAAACTGTTCAGTCCCTATGTTAGAAACAAAAAAAACTTGTTCTAAAAGGAAAGATCTATTGCATTTTTGGTTTAGTCAAAGCCTATATTTTCTCTGACTTTACTTTTTTCATTGTCAAGGTTGACAATGTTCGTGTTGCACCACTCTTAAAAAACTGATGTACAAATTACAAATTAGATCGTACACTTCAGACACAAAAAATATTTGTTTGCTTGTATTTAAACAATTCTTTTTTATACATGATGAAACAGGCTGTGAGATTACTTTATTACTGTAAAAACATTAAACATTGACACAAGATGGGGCTCTCAGATTTAAAAGCCTTTGCAAAATGAACTTCTCTTCTCTAAATGATTTTTTAACCACAACCAAACCTTAACATACTTAACATTGTTGTAAAGCTTGTAAAGTGTAAGTAAAATAGGTCGCAGGTATGTCGGTTTCAAATCCAATTCTTGAGAAATCCTGTTGTGAGGATGTGGTGTCAGGAGCCAAATGAATCAGAAAACAACACCAAGGTCAGTGTGATATTTCAAAGCTTGTGCTTTACATGACCGCATAGCAAATGAAGGCCCTCAATCAAGTCAGATTGGAAGGATGGACTTTAGGTACAACAACACTCTGTAGTGAGTGTAATGACAAAGGCGTAAATCCATCAAAGTAGAGAAAAAAGAAAGTAAGGGAAAAAAACAGGAAACAATGTTGTTTGATCAAAATAAAGAAAACTCTTTGGAAGGTCCTCAGTCAAATTCACTGTTGTGGGGGACAGTTTTTCTATGTATTAAGAAACAGAAAAAATAGGCAATGTTTCAAATTAAATACCATACAATACAACTGTGTTATTATCATTATAATTCACTGCTGCACAATCCTGCTCTGTTTCTTCTTTTTTATTATCTATACGAATGTGCACTTAAGGATTTTTACAAATTAAATGTGTTAACACCCCTGATTCTTCATATCTTTGCTGCCAAAACTGACTCCGTCCAGATTATTAATAATGTTGTGAACAATCCATCTCACAAGGACCATTTTTCTAAAGTTAGTGCTGTATGAATATGAGCCAGGAACCTGGTGCAACAGTGCTTTAACAATCAATACATTATCTTATGTGCAAAGTCTAAATGGCCACAGATTTTTTTTTCCAAGTGTGTTGAACAAATTAAAAGCCCGGCCAGTCGGTAAAAGACCAATTCATAAAGGTGAAAAAGTGGGGCTGCTGCTGTGATGGGGAGGACCAGTGAAAAATCTCTGCTGACCCTCTCATCCCTCTGCTCATCTATCTCTCACTACTGTCCACTGATAGATTTCCCCTCGCTGATTTATTGGAGAAAAAAAATGTCACAGTGGAATGGGCTTTTGATAAAATTGTTCAAGAGATTCTGGGCAATAAATCCTGCTCTTTACATCCAGGATGCAAGCTACTTTCACATTCTTGTGCCATCAATAAGAGCCGCCAAATGTGACAGCTAATCAATAACTTTACAATATTCCGGGCAGTTTGGGAAAACAGTAACATTTATATTTAACAGAAAAGACCAGGTCACTCCTTTGTGCTGCAGAGACTGTGGATAGGAGGTGCTTTGACTGTAACGTGAGCTGAAAATATGTCATGCTGTGTTTGTATTTCCAGCTGGAGAGGAATTGTTGTCCTTCACAGTAACTTTAACTAAAGCCGTTTTTCAACCACAATAGACCAAGGAACAAAACTCCATTACATTTGTCTCTATGCATTAAGTGTGTGGATATAGGTTTCCAAGTGTGTAAAACATGAATTCTCTTGGCCAACAGCTCATTTGTATTTAGCTAAACAGCCAATTGAGTATGAAAATTTGAAATCAAGTGCTCTTCAATCATACCGACTTTATGTAATAATAATTTCAAAGATTAGCTGATATCACCTGCGGTGCAAAACAGCCCAATAAAAAGGTAGTAACAAGTTACAGGATCTCTAATCCCACATCAGTCATGATGGAGTGTTTCTGACAGGAACTCTTCACTCAGCCGAGTGGCGCCACAAGGATGAGTGATTCAGCAAACCTGCCTGGTGTTGTCTCTCTGGTCTTTCAATCTTTACGATGTAGTCAAGAGAAAAACAATGAGCCAGTTGCTCAGTACAGGTGTTTCTCAGAGGAGATGACTTGTAAAAACAGGTAGATTTCCATTGAGACGTGAACTGACTCACATAAAAGGCTCCTGCTACTGCAATAACTCACAACTGCATCTTGGCAGCCGGCCCAAAGACACTGAAATCATAGCAGTGTTTAATTTGGACAATATCTTCATCGGTGAGTTTGTAAAAAAAAAAGACCCTGCGGCATCTGAGAGTGTTTGTGGTAATGTCAGTCACTTCTGACTGGGAGATAAATCTCAGAGTGACACGGAGGCAAATGCACAGACGCTAAAAAGAACATGTTTTAAAGGACCTCTGCACTCGAAATAAAGGCAGAGAAATACTGGAACATGAACTTAAAGCCCTCTAAAGACAAAGCTGTCACATGAGATGAGAGAGTAGGGAGCAAAAGATAAATAGCGAGCGGGGGAGCTATCTTGCTGACTTTGTCTTTCAGATTAGAGCCTGAGCAACAGCAACCAGCAACAAAAGACGTTTCTGACAGGATGAGGAAATGAAGTGTTTACAGTAAGGGGCCTGATAAGTGAGGCCACATAAGACATTCATGGGGACTTGTTTGGACTGTCTTTTTCTTATCTCAGATGGGGAGTGGCTATTCTTAAAACAGGTGTCAATGAGAAATAGCAAAGCACATGCTCCCCCATTTTATTTACTCCACCTGACCATCAACACAACCCCCAACAATTTCCAGTCAGCTCTACATTCACACCTTTGGAGAGATGGAAATACTGTCTGAGAGCACATCAGTGATTCTTTTCACCGCAGAATGATTTAATCTATATACAGATTCAGCTGAAGCCACATAAAATGCTATATTCCTTCTATTATGCAGACCTGAAAGGCTGAGGACTTCTGAATTATTTACATCAGTTGTCACAGCCTGGTGTGATTTAAAAGAAAATGCTCCAAGAGGGCAATTATCCTGCCTGTGTTTTCTGGGGAAGATGAGACATTTTCTCAGTGATAGGCTGTTTCTCTGATTCCCGCAGGAAGAAAAACACCGTGTTAATTTAATGTGTCCTGGTCCAATACGGCACATCAGCAAACAAACAGAAAAGGGAGCAGAGGGAGCAGATCCCCCGTGCCTCATTTCAAGGCTAATCTTTCATTTCATAGCCCATCTCCCCATATCAAACAACACAAATGGCTCAATTTGCATGACAGGATTTGTAACATGGCAAATCAGGTGTCAGACTCGATTAAACATTACACCGGCACACTATCATAATCAGCCGCCTAATGAGTGTGGCCGATGGCGTGAGAGGCTTGGATGGATCAGGGAGAAGGGCTTCTCCACGGTGCCCAGCGGGGGGTGAGTGACTGAGGGATTAAATCAGGGATGCAGTCCCTCTGGCCCTGACAGAGGGGCTCCTCTGGGTGGCGAGGCAAGAGCCGTGTGATGCTGACAAGACAAGGCGACACAGGCCACACACACACATCGGGGTCGGAGCTGAGGCCCACAGACAGCTGTGTAGCAGCATCTGATGACTGCTCACTCCTGTGTGCGCTCAGCTTTGAATACTAATGCGCAGGGGTGTTGCGGAGGGAAGAAGCCCCAAGCAGAGCCACCCCAGCTCCAAAGCACTTCAAGTTGGAAGTTATCGCTGAAAAGTAACAACGGGACCACGAGGTCACAACGGAGACGTTGCGCTTTGCTTTCATGTGAACACAAAGTCACACGGGGAGCCCCCTCCTCTTCGCTATCATTTTCATTACCTCTCCCCAAGTGTACAGTTTGCCACTCCCAATGTCCCGCTCGCATTGTTTTCCGCTGCTGGCAGGGAAGACGAGTTGCTTTTGGTTGCTGTTCTGAAGAGACTTCACTGTTGCCACCATCCAACCACCCTTAGCATCAATGTCCCCCTCCCCCTTATGCCTTCCCCCACCCGCTGCCCTGCTCCCCATTTGGGGTGACCTGGGTGCTGATCTGAGGGTTCCTTACACCCCAGAAGCCGTCAGTGGCCTCCTTCCTTCCCATGAGCGGAACACACAATAGAGAAAGAGCTCCGGCTGAGAGGTTCAGTAGCCATTAACCCCTACCAGCTGTTCCTGCCGAGGGTATTCTGTGCCACAATACGTGCCCCCGAGGGGGCCCTCACGTCCACTAATCTAGCCATTGTTGGCAAGGAATGCTGACAGAAGAAAAGAAATTTTTCTTGTGTCCATGCAAGCGTGTGTATCCATGTGTGAGAGCCGAGAAACGTAGGGCTAATTTCTATAGTTGCCTGTGAAGAAGGGAGACCATGAAGAATACCCTATTTAGCTGCTTGACAAAATTCTCCTGCTAAAAAACGGAAAAACAATGGCAATTGTTTTCAAGTGGACTTCTTCACACTGTCTAAGGCTCAAAATTCAAATAGAAAAAATTATATCCATGTCTGTTGAGCTAAAGAGCTCAAATAACTTTGTGGGATTGGAATGATTTAGTTATCTGTGAATAATTTATTTTAATACATGGCCACACAAATATTCAAAACAGTTACCGCAGCCAAAGTTTTTTCTTTTCTTTTTTTTTTGCAAAGGTTTTAAATTTAGGGAAAATTGTTTCACTTTGGTACTTTGCTCTCCCAGAATATATTAACAATTAGTCCATTCCAATTAACATGGAAATTAAAACAGCATTTTCCAGTCAATTTAACCATGATGCTGCCATTAAGGATTTCTGGTGTGCTGAGCATGTTTGTTACTCCAGTCTGAAATTTAAAAAACAGGGGAAAAAATATTCCTGCTGCATATCAAAATTAAAATGATTCTTATATTTAACTTCACATATTATTTTATTCATTATTTCTTTTTAAAAAATTAGAATGCCGACAGCTGCAACAAAGAAAAGTGTCTGGAATGACAGATAACAGAATCGCTCTAATTTAATGTATATTTTCATCCGAGAATGTGTAATCATGACGGAATATCGGTGCTCTAAGATACTGCTGAAAGAATAAATAATGTTGAAGAATAAAGCTGAGGCACCAAACACATCCAGACATCGGTTTTTGTTTGCCTACTGAGTAAAGTCAATAGATGTGATATCAACACATTAACAGCAACAGGAAGCAGAGCTCCGTGGCTGTCAACAGGCTGCTGGAGGCAACATTTGTGGAAGGGAGGTAAACACAAGAGCACCTTAAAACAGGGGGAGGACAGCTTCAATAAAAACTGTTAGGTAAGTTTTGAAGAGGATAGGTATTTTTCTGCATGTGCCCCATCCCACAGGGTGTGCCGTGTTGTGACAGGCGGGGGATCTGCGTCAGTCAATTATATGTCCTAACAGACTTTTTTGCTAATGAGTTGGTCCAGCCATCGGCAGACTTCCCCTGTCGTCCAGAAAAGATCACTTTCATTGCTTGCAGAACTAATTCTGGGCACAAAAGTGGGAGCTTCACCATTGCAGCCTCTTTTACTGCTTCTTTTGTGGAGGCTTTAGAAGTGCGCTGAAGAGAGGGCCTAGCGCTCAGGCCTCTTCATCTCCAGTCCATTGCCTGTCATTAACATACATATCCATATGAAAAGTGGGGTAAGGCCGGAACAGCTGTCCAGTAAAGAGGCAGTGATTCCCTCTCCCAAATGCTGACAGAAGCCTTTAGCCTTCCTCGGGCAATAATAAACCAAACCATTTAAACAGTCTTTCAGGGAGTGAGAAAGAGATTGGGCCATTATGCTACATTCACAGACACCAGTGGCCCTTGCAGGCTTGCAACAGTCTCTTGTGAATTCAGCTAAGTTAAGGGACAAATCAGAAAAAGAATCATAAAAAAAAAAAATCATGACATCAGCATCCGATTTTCTGTTTGTGTAATGATTCAGTTTCAGACTAAAAAAATCCACTGAATTTTGGTTAACAACAGCAGTTGAAGTAAGATTATTTCTCATCCCATTTGAATGCATTTTTTCTACTTCTCAGTTATTTGAAGTTACTTTCAGTCCGTCTGTGTGCTTTCAGTTGTTGGACATTGTTGTAAAAGAGGTGTGATTGTTTGCTGTGTTAGCTTTGCGTTAAGGGCTTTTCATCCTGAGCAAAATTATTTGGTCTTAGGGGACTTGAAGAGTCTATGGAGATGAAACTGAGCAATCCTCTTGTTTAAACTTGAGCATTGGGATTGAAGACAGAGGTTAAGTGACTTGCCCCAGGTCACATGGGAAGTCGTTTACTTAGGGTGGATTTTCTCATCTAAAACCTCATCCACTTAGACCAGAGGGGTTTCCCAACATTCCTTCATTTATCACTTAATTTTTACTTGGCTTTGTGTATAAAATCTTTTATTGTACTTCTTTGTTTGTCTAAAAATTGGAAATCTGGAGGAAAATCTGGAGAAAGTGTTTAGCAAACTTTTATCTTAAACTAAACCAAAGGGCTGTTTTCCATATACACAAATATGGAACAAAGTGGATTTAATTTCACTAAAACATGAAATACTGACAATGACATACTGTGACAATTAAGGGAAAATAAGAATAGAACAATTGTACTGTGAACTCTGAGTCAGAGTTAATAGGTGGCTTTAATTCTTTTATTTAATTTGCACTTTTTAGTTTCTAAAAGGTTATGATGGATAAAGCTTGATTGCAATTCTATACAAAAAAAAGAAAAAAATATATATATGTGTGTGTGTGTCTGTCTGTGTGTGTGTGTTAGTGTGTGTGTGTGTGTGCATACATATATATATACCTTTGCAAGTGGATCTTTTTTTAAATTTGTGCGCCTCCATTGAGTGCTTTTCAGTGCTTGAGATACTTCGTTCTTGACTAAAGGAGCTAAAGGGAGAAGCCAGAATCCGGATCTAATGAATAAGAAAAGCCTTTGGTTTAAAGGGGTCTGGTTTGTCTCTTCATGGGTCGCTTTTTATTCAGCTTTAGAAAGACGAGGAGTCCTGATTGATAAATCCCCTCTCTTGCCCCCCTGGTGCCTGTGACCCCAGAGTCATCAAGTACAATGCACAGCACCTTAGGCCCCCAAATCTGTGACTGAAAAATAGAAGAAGCGAATTTGTGTCAAATAAGGGAGGCTTGACGTGCTTTTACAGCGATGATTATTCTTAGGCTGCATGCCTCCTGGGCTACCAGCAGCTAGCTGGTCCCTCTGTTCTGCCACCTCCTGTGCAACAGCAGTTTCCAAAGACTACTGTAAGGGCACTTGTTGCAAGCGCCTAAAGCGAAAAGAAGGATTTTTCCTAGATAACCATCCAATACTGCAGGTTTTACCCATTTTTACACCCCTTATTATTCTTTATTTCTAAAATTTCTGCTGTTTGCTGTGTCTTTGATATCCCACAATTTATTTTTTTTAAATAGAAAAGGGGGGAGGGAGAACAGGAGAGGTGCAGAGTAGGAAGAAACAAAGTTAGCCGGGGGTTGTTGTGAGGGAGCAGGGGGTGAAGGGGAGGGATTAGGATGACTTCTTGAACACATTTTCTCCCTTTTGCTGCAATTAAACAAAGTAGGCCTGTGATTAGTGCAGCGCAGGGAGCAGAGAAAAAGACACCCTTGAATCCCAATGGAGGGACCTGACTGAGCATTATTGCCTGACAATGCCTGAGTTTATTGCTGAAACCTGCTTACCCTCCTGCATGACAAACCATGGGAACTCCAGTCAGGTGGAAACTTTTTCTCCCTTTCTCTTCCCGCTTCTTGTTTTTCTCCCCCTTCTGACCACGGAAGCCCTCCAGGAGCTCACAGTATGGTTGAAGCCACACAACTCCCCCCTGGTAACTGAGATGTTTAGGATAAGCTCTGCCTGGTTTTTGTGCATGAGCTCACACTTGTCTGCTGTTGTTCGAACACAGTTAATGATGAGCTTCCTCTGTTTTTTCCACACCCCTTCCTTCTCTCCTGTCCTCCTCCTCCACCTCCTCTCTCCGCTCCTTTTCTCCTTTCTTATTTGAAGCTAAGCGGCTGTTTAAGTGGAGTGCCTCCTCCCTCTGCTCTTGGGAACGCTCTCAAGGGGCCCTTGCCTGGCACTGTGTGCATGACACATAATGAAAACAATTTTACGCTGCAGAGGGAAGTATGAGGCAATTACGGATGTGACAGCCACCTGCAGATTCACCCCCGATCAGGCTCCGACTGCACTCTCCGAACCACCATTGCAACAACCTCTGCACAGTGCTGTTGCACTTGAAGCCCCCTCCACCACCCGTTCCTCACAAACCACGCACACCACCAGCCCCCAACTTCATGAATATGTGATGGCTTGATGATGTTGTGAATGGCTGGGGCAGGTGAGGAGGGGTTGAGAAAGACTGAGGCTGTAATAAGTTGCCCAGCTGGAGATGGTGTTGTGGCCCTGTCGCCCTGTGGCAGTCCATAGAGGCATCTCTCCTCAAGTACTGACCCTGAGATCGGCCTCCTGAGGGGAGCCAAGAAATGACATGACAGGAGTGTGCAAAGCGCTCCCCCAAATCTCTTGTTGGCCAATTTTACACATGAAGCCGGGCCCAAAAGCCCAAGTGGCAGGCCTAACAGAGCCCTGATTTAATTTGATAACCTGCTTAGTGAATGTGAATTAAATGAGTATTTCACATACAAATTATTTCCTTTCACCACTTCGGTTTAAAGAATTACTCTTTCAGTGTGCAGAACACATGTCTCTGGACTTCTTTTTTCTGATTGGCTTTATTTTATACTGTGAGATAGATTTGGGCTGGGTTGCTCTTTCCTTTTTTGAGTGTAATCAAAAGATATATGAAAGTAAGCCCATGGAATACAATAGTTTGTGTCACTGTACAGGCCTGTGTGTATATCAAATAATTCAAAATTGGTGAAGCTGACACACAAAATATGATGTGCGATTGTTCAAGTCTTCAGTCTGTCAGGTTTCCGTCCTCTCCACTTGTTCAACAGCCCAAAGCTACATCGAAGCCCCATTGACCCATAGATTATTCAGAGCGAGGCCAAAAGGAGTATTTTATGCCTGCCAGTCGCCAAGAGCTGCCTCCCGAAAGCCTGATGTGTCCTTAATGGTCCCAGTGAATAGCAGAGACAGCAGCATGATTAGTGGATCCTCAGCAACATCTGACACACGAGACACCTACTGATAAAAGCCACTGCGCCGACCAATGCACGCCGCTCATGCATATACACTTCAAACAAGGATGTCCTACATGACACAAAGCACAAGGGTATGAACAAAGACACCAGCGGGAGGTGTAAGAACAGTGCAATTCATGAGTGCTGATCACATGAAACACAGGTGGGAACATAGTGAAAAATGGCCTGGTGAAAGTTGATATTATGCAATGGTCTCTGTAACCATCAATCCAATAAGGCATGAGGTCTATATCCTCTCAGTGCTCGGAAGTAGTGTAATATAATAGATGAGAAGATCAAGGTGAAACAGGAATGAATAAATGAAAACAGCATATCTAAGCATGAAAAATATCACAGGAGACAAAGCAGACAGTAAACTGAGGAGCAAAGAGATGAGAAGTGGTAAATTAATCTTTGTGCAATATCTTGTGGAAAAGAAAAGAGCACCAGTCTTTATTTCTTATAACAACTCAAGACAAATGACCACGGCAGGTACATTAGTTCTGAACAGGGACATGCAAGAAAGACAATGGCTTTCAATTCCTGATTTAATCAACCCCTGGCGTGATGCACTTCTGCAAATAACAACATGGATTAATCAGGAATCAAGACATGGAGGGAGAGCAAGGGCAAGTGTCTGACTTCTCTGAATAGTTATTTGATAAAATATACATAGGATACATGTAGTATAATAAAGGGTCTGCTGCTGCCAGCTCAGCTTGTTGTGAGTCGGCACCTGTGAGATTGAAGCTGTCCACACCACATTACCAAAATCCGGACTTCACTGAATTAATGAGACCAAAGCATCAGCGTGTGCACGTCTGATGCTGGGAGTCCTAATTTATTTCCTCTGTCCAACTCATCCTTTACAAAAATGACAGTGTCTCCTTATTGATTTTACACTCAGTGATCAATCAGCTTTGCCCTGACTCAGAGAAAATTTACTGCCCCCTCCCCAACTTCCAGGATCCCATTCAGAGCTCTGGTCTGCTAAAACGGCAGGAGGGGTTAGATGACCCCCTCCCACACACAAACACACTCTCACACCCACATATGCACACTGAAGCTGTCTTCTGTATATGTAATAGCCTGGTCGTTGTTGAAATAAGCTAATCTACAGAAGAAGAGGAGGCTGCTTCCATGTTCAGACTGATTTGAACCCTCTTTCTCATCCCCCTCTGCCTGTATTACACTCCCTCTCCTCAGGCAAAGACATGAGCACAAAAGAACTGAGGGTGAGAGCTGTTTATACACAAGAGTGACAACACACAGGGAGCTGCCAGACCAGAAATTGACTGGAATGAAATAAAGCCTGCCATAGCCTCCAAAGTGCCATTTAAATACTTTGACTGTAACTGTGTTGCTCTATCTCTATGACCAAATTACAAAGAAAACACCAAAAAAAACACATGCTCCACTAAAGGCTGCTTTCCCATGTTTATCAAGACAGAGATGAGGCCGGAGAGCGCTGCTCTTCATGATCGTGGTTCAGTGGTATGGCGGAATATTAGCCCTGCCTGGCATTGACAGCGGACGCCAGCTGTACAGAGATGGCCGTGCTGTCACACTGCCCCTCTGATGGAGCAAGCCGTGCCAAAGAGAGTCAATGGTACCTGGCACTGTGCAGACACAGCCATTAGCCAAGGCCATTACCTTGCACCGGGGCCTGGTGGGTTAATCCAGGGTTAATTCTATTGGCCTGTCTGGCAAAGGATAGGTGAGCAGACTGACGGCACTGCATTGCATTCAGTATGGAATACTGGAATACTAAGTCTGCCCAGGGAAAGAGACACTCTCATTATCAAGTTTGTTTCTCATTATTAAGTTTGGGAAAAACAAGCTGGAAGTTGACAACTAGGCTAGTGACAATTGCTTCCAGGTTATCGTGTTTACCAGTCGCTTCAAGATAATAATACACATCACACGGAAAATAACTGTTTTAGATGATTGGAAGGAACGAGCATTAAGCCCCTAAAAGTGAAATATCAGCATCAAGGACTTTACATCAAACGTCATCATTAGCTATTTGGTGTAACGCCTTCAGCTTTCACAAATGTTGAAATGGCCACATTCAAAGCTTTATACCGCAGATAAATGCACATGATTGATAGTGTGACAAAATATTTCTCAATTTAATAAGTCTCTTCCATGGACAAGGTTATTATGGGCTTATTACTGTCACACATGTACCGGGTATAACTAAATCAGTCTATCTTTTAGCCATGCTTTTGACACACAAGAGAAAAAAAAACATGCTCAACAACATCATATCAAGCAAATGACACTTTATTCTGTGAAACCAGAAAGTTCATTTACAAAGGACTAGCTGTTGCAATCACAGCTCTAATGTAGTAGTGCGGAGGGAAAAAAAAGGGTAATTGGTTTGGTAAAGATCGTTTTCCATCGCACCATAAAGCACTACACAATAGAAAAGGTCTCCAATTAAGCAATCATGAATACCAAGTACCATAGCTGATGAAAATAGGCCAGTGGTTTAAATAGATTTGCAAGCAATTTACCTTTTCACAATGTTGGCAATCTGATGCAATTTGCTTGCAATTTTGTCTGCTTTCAGTAGCACTCCGCGCTGACACTGAACGGTGCAAATGGCAAAGAGGACCACATAGAAAATGTAAAACTATCTTGGCCACATCAAGGTATCAGAATGGCGCTTCATCAGGAAAATTACAACAATTAGCATAAGTGCTCCAAAATCAACACTTTAAATGTCAGCGCCAAAGGTTGGGCCACAGATGAGCAAGGGTGTGCAATGTCCTCCAGGATGGACTTGCCGTGGAACGCAAAGCAATCACCCATCATCTCTTGCCAGTGATGGCCCTACAATTGCTGTGACATTCTCACAGGCCTGTTATTCGCGGTCACAGACTGCTTTATTTTTTGTGTTTTTTTCCCCCCACTCTTCCATGATTTGTTTGCACCAGAATTACCTTGCTACTACTTCAAGTGTGTGTGCGCTTGGTTCAGCTTTTTCTTCTTCATCATCCTCAGCTCGGTGGAGCTCCACTACATACCCGAGGTCCAGCGTTTTTTCATGTCAGTCGATCCGTATTGTTTGATTGATTTTTCAGACAATGAGAAACCAAGGTTAAAAAAAAAGATAGAAATCATTTTAAGAAATGTCTTTTGAATATTATTTTTTAAATTATTTAAAGTCTAAATGTGTGTATACAGTCGAAGAATATAACATTTTAAAAAATGTTGTTTTTTTCCCGTCACGTCAAAGGTGGGAGCAAGACAAAAATATAATCTGTGTTGAAATACATTGTTCACATCTTTAGTGCCTCTCAAATAATTCAACATGCAGGGAATGATTCAGGTTGGACTAGCTCCTCAGGGAACTGTCAGACGTCTGAGTAAATGTTTTAAGTGCTCAGATGAGTATAACATCTGAAAGAACTTGAGTTCTACAAAGGCCTACTTCACTGTGACAAGTCATACTTCTCAATTTCAAATCAACCACTCAGTTTAACAGTGGCATGGCCGGCACATCCCTTGGTTGTGGCATGTTAAAATAACTGAGCAATATCTGTGTGTCTCGTCTGCTGCCTTGAGGCAACACTTGAGCAGAAGTTTAAGCTCTGCCCAGCAGCTCCTCCCCTCATCTGACGGGCTCTCAACTTAAAGTTGCCAGGAATAGCCAAAGGGGACGGATGTGTACGCTGCCTGTCTGTGTCATGACATGGCTGACAGACTGAGAGGTTGAAGAATGGAAAAAGGAAGTTTTAGATCATCTTAGTGTTTTAATGAGAAGAAGGAAGAAGAGCTTGAATTCAAGGTATATCCTGCTGTCATATGCTGGAGAAGAGAATAATGTCAGTTATCTGAATAGAATGAATAAATGAATATTTCTGGCCCAGGTGCTAGTAAATTTAATATCTTTATTAGTTGTCTGCTTTTCAAACACAATTAAAATTCAGGCAAGTATGTTTAAACTAAAGAATATTTTTTTGTTAATTTTAAGTCTATTAAAATTAGTTTCATGCAGTTGCTTTTTTTATATGTAAAATGATTAAATAAATAAATCTAGTCATCTATCTCTTGAATTATTCATTAGGCTGCCTTAAAAGACTAGTTAGTGAATCAAATTCAACTGATTTCAGCACCGTTAACTTTAAAAACACATTCCTGTTGATGCCCCAGGAGTCAATCCTGTGTGTTCTTCCATGTCTCTGGTGTTTAAATCATATTTGATACTACAATAAACATCCAAATTTGCACTTTTGGCACAACCTCCATCCAAAGACATTTGTTATCTTGAGGTTGCTCAGATTAAAATATGTTTTGTACTTTGTGCAGTCTAAAAAGCGACGTTTTAAAAAAATGGTACTATGTGGCATTAAAACAACTGTGCAAGAATGTGAATGAAAACACCATCAGTTGTGGGTGTTTCTTTGACACTTTCCTGTGTTTGTTAATTTGTTCATATGGATTTCATCTCATTCCATCCCCCTAATGCTGTGTTTTGTCAATATCTGGTCACAGTGTTGTCTGTCCCTCTCTGTGGTGTATTTAATATTTAGCAGATTCTGAGGCTTATTAAAGCAGGATGAATTAGCCCGCTGCCAATAGATTTTCTTTCAGCACAGGATGAAAGAGAGCAAAGCGGGCAAGAGAGATAAAGACAAGGAGGAGGAGGAGGCAACGGAAGAAAGTTTATGTGCTCTGATGCTCCGAATGCGGGGCCCCGGCTCGGGAGCGGCCCCCAGCGTTGGAGGTTTGTGAGCTTGCTGAAGATGAGGCTGCACAGATGGGCTCGAGCCTGGCTCCCAGCTCGCTCTTTTGTATGGATCCTGCTCTCTAATTACAGCTGAGGAGTGTGTATGTGAGGACGAGTGAGGGGGAGAGGAGGGGGGGGAGGGGAGGGGAGCTAGAGTGATGAAGGGTGGGGGGTAGCACAAGCAGGTGAAGGGACGAGGAGAGGAACCTGTGGCAGATCCTCGGCACCATCAGGCACAACGTATCCACAGCCTGACAGCTAATTAGAAACGACACGGATTTCTCCCAATGTAACAGATGTTGCCTAATCAGTCCAGCTCGGGAGAACCCTGCGCCAGCAACATTTCATGCACAATTTAACCATCTAAAAGGGATGGAATACTTAATGCATTGTATGGCCAGCACAGCTGTTTCTCTCGTCTGAAAATTTCCCAGTCTAAAATATGCATGTTTTATGTAACTCTAACCGAGTGTTTATAATGCTATAATAGCTGAGAAAAATTGCTGCCACACATCTGCCAAAGATTTCAGCTCTATTGGTTGCCACAACATAGATGGAGCAAAGAAGCAAGTGCAGATTTGACTGACTTGAGTGTTGAATGGGTAGCCTCTGACAGAAATTCAATAGACACGCATGCAACAGAAAAGACCTTCTCCGCAAACTGCCATTCGTAATATCAGTTAAAAATAGATAGATTAAAAAACATGCACTTAAACAGCCCCTGAATATGCTGCGTATATTATTCAATAAGTATAGTCATTTTCCTCCTTAGATTTTGAAAGTGTCTCATGAAAAGCGTTACCATGTCTTTTTTTCCTCTGCAAACTGCTAATTAAATCAATGTGCACGACATACACTATTTAAAACACATAATATGAATCTAAGATGAGCGGAAAGCATTTGCGGCATTGATGGATATAATGTGTTTCTATTTGCCAGACGATCAGATAAATGTAAATTTGTATCCTCACCGTTCCCTTCACATCTAACATTCTTCATCCAAATCTTTTTTCTTCCTATCTGATCCAGCGTTTGGCTGTATCTCTTCAACTCTGCATTTTTATCTGATGCACTGGGTGACAGGTAATCTGGTAATCTAACTGAAAGTTCCAACAATTGCACACAGAAGGTTAGGGGGAGCAAACCTTGCTGATGAAATCTGAGCAGTTATCACACTAACCATTACCTGTCAAGCCCTCCGCTTCAATTTAAGGGTGCATCAATTTTCTGAAGAGGAAATCAAGGGCGAGGAAGAAAAGCAGTCCAGATAAACAGTGACAAAGGCCTTTTTTCTGTTGCTTTTATTTATGATGGGATGTTGCTGTGTGGGGACAGTGGAAGGGCTTTATCAGACCAACTGATACATCTCTGATAGCCTGGGAGTCTTCACCATTGATGAAGTGTTGCAGTTGCCAAAGAAGATTTTGAACTAAAATGGCTTGCCCTCAGAAAGCTGTGGAGATAGGGGGGAGTGCCTGAATGGCCACACGCAGCTGAGTGAAGGGACTGTCTGAGCAAACAAAGACGCGCATTTGTGTGTGTGTACACTTGTTTAGGCTTGATGCATAAAAGTCAGATTTTCTGTGGATATATAGAGGTATTAGCGTTTGGTGTTGATGCTGCTTTGAGTACACATGTATAACCTGGTGTCTCTATAAGATGTGATGCTCTAATCAAGATTCAAATGTTACCAATGCCATAAAACATAGGGAAAAAAAGAGCGATTGAAATGGTAAAATTATTTAAATTCAATAAAGACCACATAAAGTGAAGATAGATTAGGTGACAAGCAACTAAAGAAGGCTTTACATACAGTAATAATCACTTTAAGCGGTTATGTTTTGTGCTTTTTGCCATTTCTGCTGAAGCTTAATTGAGCCTAGTTTAGAAGGAGGTGGTACTCTAAGCAAACAATCCTAATGCTTTGAATGGTCTGGGTGCATCTGTGAGCTCGAGCTGGTCTTACAGACTAAGGGCTCCCATGTTGACAGTTAACTGAGTAGACAGAGAGGAACCATAATTAGATTCATCTACTGTTATTGACAGATGTGCCAAGACTCCAGTCTGATCGATACACACACTCACCATATTGTTCCCAATACCAATAACTGTGAATATTTGTCTTAACTGCATTAGTTACAGTCAAATAATTAAATGTAACCTTTTAAGTATGAATGTGTCAATGTGGCTGTCAAGAAGATTCATTTTTAAATCATTTACATATATATAAATATATGTGTGTGTGTGTGACCTCTTAACAGATTTTGGCCTTTAAGTTTTAAGACAGAACATTTAACTTCAAATTATTATATTCAGAACAGTCACATTGTTTCCCTCTGAACCATCTAATTTTAATGCTCTATACATGATCTTAATCACGCGTTTAGGCTTTTTTTTTTTTTAAATCTGCATGCACACGATACGGCGTTCTTGCATGAGTGACTTTGGCCAACCACATCCCGCCAACCAAAAGCTTTTCCCTGTGAATATCCCACCCTCAAGCAGAGAATCCATTATTGACAATACCAAACACTTTCCCTCTCCCTGCCATTGACGTTTGACCCCCTCAGTATCTTTTTCTCTACTCAGAACCACTGATAGCTTTTTGTTTGCCATAACTGCCCCACTTGTATTTCTACAGACGTGACCTTGCATTGACTGACTGCTGGACAGCGATGCAGATGGCCCGGCGGTGCACCCCGTAATGGCCACCATCGTATAGGCTTTAACAATGCTGTTAAAATCTGCTCAACTGTGACATCTTAGCAGCTGTCAGGCATGTCAAAATATATTTTCTGCAAGTCCAGGCAGAACTTTAGGTAACCAATAGACACATGTGATAATTGATACCAATTTACCATTGACAAGTATTGTCAAGTTTGTGTTAGTTATAGCCATGTTGTGCCTCCACTAATGACTGAGATGTGCGCCACCACATGAAGCTGACAATCCTCATTCCCTTGAAAGGGTCTGTCACTTTCTTGTGCCGTGAATTAGCCGATCTTAATGACAACTGTCATTGTATTTAAAAACGACAAATACCTCATTGAAGGAATTTGCGGTATAAGCTGTACTTTCGGGATTGTTGTTAACAATTCATATCTTATTTGATGGAATGAAGGTTAAAAGATCACAACAAAGAATGATTAAAAGCTAGATAAAAGTTGAGCGAAGGTATATTTTACTAACAAACTTGGAATTTGATGGTTTCAACTTGCAACAGATAATTACTCACCCTAAACGATTGCTAAGAACAGGAGAGACGCTCATTTCTGATGAATGATTCACAGTTTTTTTTTTTTTATGTTGTCCGTCCTTTGACCTCCGGGGCAGGCTAATGTCTTTTGGGCCCCCCCCCCCTCAGCCCACGCACACACAGACACGGTCTCCTTGGCGCTCCCTCAGAAACACAAACGCACACACTGGGAGAGAGGGCTATAGGAGTCACAGTTAATGGGATTACCCCAGCACTCCTGAGCCAGCCCTAACCTCACCTCCAGGTCCCACTGTGGCAATCAGAGGCATCAGCATCCTTAACGCATCACGGAGAGTGCTTGTGATACCACGCTGTGGGGACCTCTGCTCTCTAACCTCTTAACACAGCAGCACTCTAACTGAAGTGACCTCTGCTGCTTTATAGAGCTACCCCCAGAGGAGACCTAAACGCAACATCCACCAGGTCACAGTATAAGTCACCATTAACCTGGAACCTCTCACTAGATTCAAAGCGTTTAAAAATGTCTCCTCTGGCAATCACAGCAGCATCAACACCTCGTAGGTTGACCCTGTCACACAGAAATCTAGATGCTCCATCTTTAATGTGAGGGTCACATCTCTAATGGATCTGTGCTCGTGTGTCAGCGATATGTGTAGCTGACAATAAAAGAGAAAAGCTCAGTTTTATGCCGCTTTGATACTGAAAACACGAGAACTGGAACACATTCCTTCCTATCCACACTCCCAACACGATTACTTAGAAATGAAGCGGAAAATGGAAGCGATTTATTAACGAGACATTAGAGGCACTTTTAATAACCTTTCCATCCTGCTCAGCAGGGAGCTGCGGATTACACCACACAGGTTTCGGTGACACCAGAAAGGAAGTCCCCCGCCGGGTGTGTGAAGAGCGCAGGGGGACACAATACCCAGCCTGGGGTTCTCACATCCCGCTCTGGGCCCTCACCCCAGGGGGAAGGACAATGGGTTAAAAAGGCATGAATGTCCTGCCTATCCAGGATATAATGTAGGTGGCTGCCACTGGGTCTGAATGGCCTGACAGAACAGCAGAGGGAGAGGCACAAAGAGCCCGTAATAAAAGAGATTCCTCGGGTCAGTAAAGCATTGCATTCACTCTGGCCTCCATTGCTCACAGCCTCTCCTCTCACATTCACCTTTAGTCCGCAACAACGACAGGGTATATTCAAAATAGCAAACACATCTGTGAAGTGCAAGTGTTGTTCTGTTGTCCATAAATGAATCTAATTAAAAAGTCATAACAGCGTTAATCTGTTATTCATATTTGACCCCCATTTTGAAGAAAGGAGTTCTTAAGAAACTAAAGTTATATGTCCACAGTCATCAGTATAGAAACATGCCTACAAGTAGAAACAACACCAGACAAATTTAAAAAAAGGATATGGAAGCTTTTTATCTGAGCTAATCTGACTGCATTCAAGGGGAAAAAATTATCCAGTTTAAAAGGAGAAGCGTCACTCCCACTAAAACTGGATGGAAGGATTAGAGGAATTCCACAGTATCAGGTGATATATGTTCGTGCAGAGCTGTGAGAAATCAACAGCTCTGTTAGTTTCTCTTAAACCTCTGCACAATTCAAATTTGCCTAACCACAGTGGCATACTTAGCGTGAAATATTTCTTATACTCACCTAAATGCTATAAACTAGATGAAAAAAGGAAAAGCATTCATCCACAATATGCAAAGTGTCTCTATTGGCTGCGTGGGGTGAACCATCATTAAAATGCGCAGCATTGTCCAATTCAGTCGCTGGGACAATCAGATAATGCAAGGAGACATGGGATGATGCCCACACAGAGACATGCCTTCACTGCTCCTTAATCTAATTAAAGTAAATAAACTTATAACTGATCTCCTCTGTGACAAAACACTGCTGAGGAAGCCAATTTGGGTCCTTGTTGTGGCTCCAGAAACAGATAATACTGTTTTATTACACAAAGGTCACCAGGGAAATTAACTTCTGGTCCAGCAAATAAAAGAAAGACCCAGCACTCAGAATAACAAGTACACACTGATTACATTCAATCATGAGAGCCCCAGTTGGATAGGCCGCTGACCTTTCTGCTGTCTCGCCAAGAAACAAGATATGTAAACGCAGGACAGGCCACTTGAACAGGACCATCTCCTTGTTGTATTGTGGGTACAATGCAGCCAGGCAGTCACTGCAAGGCAAATTGTGAAAGTTATCCATTTGAAAAAAGTTCACTTTAACAGATAAATTGAAAGTCATGTTTTTTCTGGACTGGTTGGATTGGATTTGGAGCAAACCACTGAATTCACTATGAATGAACACAACTTATAGATTCTTTGTCTTAAATTAAGTATTGCTGCATTCCATCATTACTAACTCCCTGGTGAGAATTAAGTGGGCTTTTTCCTCTTGATTGATAATTAACCATAAACAAACAATCTACCGATCTTGGGTGATTATTTATGCACATTTCAGGTCTTCTTTTTTTCAGTTTCGCCAAATGATATCAAACTGGATGTTTCTTTTATTGTACACGTTGTTTTAATTTCGCCCTCCTCTTGCTGGTGCAGTTAGTCTCTGTCCCTCTTTCTCCATGATTGATGTTTAGGGGTCATAGCAATACTCTTAACTCATTAGTTAGAAAGGGAAAGATGAGAGCACTTGCTAGAGTGAGATATTGCCAAGAAACAGAGGGAGCTATTTCAACAGGGAAACAGCGAAACTTAGCGTCAGTGTGATAATAGCCCCTGAACTATAGCATGTTTCAATCAATGGAGACAGAAGTAAATAAAAACCAGAGGGGAAGATTCACCGGCATCGATCCCAGCTCAACACAGACCTTGCTGACAATCTATGGTCTGGGCCAGTAATGCTCCCAGTCATCCACAAAATCAATGAAACCCATCCTTTCAATAGCATCCAATTATTAGCACAAAGTAAAGGCAGCTTTCCTCGATAAATCAGAAAACTTTATAGAAAGGCGAAACAGACATGATAAATGCTAATTGGAATGTGACTAATGTGCAATACTAAAATAATACTATTAAAATCATGAAGTCTTTCTCCAAATGGGGTTATATTTCATATGTAAACCGTTTTTCAAATGGTCAGTATTAGCAGCAATTTTGCCTCATACTAAATGTTGTGCTTGAATATTGTGTCTAAGTTGCTGTTTTTTTAAGCAGGCCCAAGAAAACAAAGCAGCTTCTGCTGGTTGTTATATTTCATGTAAAGTTTTTGTCTTTTCAGAATCTTTAGATCATGTCCTTTAGAGTATTAATAAAGAGAAAACCTGCTGGAAATTCAAATCTGTTTTTTATTTGTATTATTTCACAAAATGTTCTACATCTATGACAAAAAAAGGATGATATTTTGATTGATTTTGCAAGTTTAACTTATCTTGAAAAAAGGTGTAAAATATTTTATACACAACACTTTTATTTGCTTACTTATTGATGAGCAAAGACAGAAAAGGACCCGGCAGATTTCTACGACCATAGGCATAAAGTGTTCATGGACTTTTAGACTAAATAGGAAACTATGAACAGAAGGATCAAATTGGACATCTCACCTCCTAATACAACAAAGCCCAATTCTGAAGAGCTGTCAAACAAACACAAAAAGAATCAAACACAATGTCACATATTGCACATCTCATAAAATATTCAACTCGCATGTGGACAAAACATAAGAGCTGAAAGTGAAATATTTTGGTATTTCATAAAGAAACAACTGACTTTCATTTTGATGGCAACTGCCCTTTTCTACAAAGTTGCAACAAGTACTAGGCTTCAGAGGAGAACCTTAGAGAGGCCTCTCAAAAGTAAAGCTGGACTGAGCTTCAGCAATCTGAAAAAACCTGCATCACAACTAACATTAACACTTTCAGAATATTCTGCCATGGACAGTTTATTCATCCCCAGAAGATTCTGAGAAACTGTGGGTCTCTCTTCGTGCATAAGGGCCTCAGTTGAAAATCAGCACTGAACTCGTGGGCAGCACTGTAAAAATCAAGCATGATTCTGCACGCAGAAATCACTGTCTTTGAACACAGTACAGGAGTAAAAAGAAGCCATAGGTGGGTTCAGAAATGGTGCTGTTTCATCTGTTTCAAAGGACTTCTAAAATGAACTGAACCTAAGTTTTAAGCTCCTTTTATCAACAGTGCAAACGTCTGCAGCTCTAATGATGGCAACTTGCACATTTGCAGAGAGTTTTACAAAGGTATATACAGCTTTTACATCCTCATGCAGATGTGCTACGATTTGTGTATTTCAGCAATAATAGGTTAAACCATATACTGCATTGATTATATTCATCTTGGCTGCGCACTTGTCTGTGTACAGTCCAGACCTTGAAAACATTTGGCACACAAAGACACTAAAAAAATAACATAGAAGACCCAAGACTCGTAGGGAGCTATAATCCCATATTAGACTATAATGGGGCAACATTCCTCTCCCAAAGGTTCAACAACTGGTGTCCTCAGTTCCCAGATGATTAAAGACTTGTTAAAGGTTAGAGTTACCTCAAAGTGCGAAACACTGCTCCCGCTCCAGCTCCCTTCAGATTCAATACTGCCATCAAATTCAAGCTGAACTAATATTCTTCTTGAAACTGTGAAATGCACTCAATATCGCTTACAATGTATTATACTGTGAAAAAAATCTCCCAATTTTGCACAAAATGTGATTTTTTTCTTTTTTTCTTTACATTTTGCAGGGTGTTAGGCTTCGATTGCAAAGTTTGCTGATTTCCTCTCATTTCTTGAACTGCACCGAACTGCATTTCAAACTGAAATTAGCAACATGACACAAGAGCTTGAGAAGAAGTTCTTTGCTGAGCTGATTACTTAGCCTTGTGATCGTGACCAGATCGAGCGTGAACCTTCTCAGGCCTGGCCAGCGTTGATCAAAACGCTCCCAGAAGTTTACATTCTGGCAGCTGATAACCACTGTTCCCCTCTGCTGGCCCCGAAGTAATAACCATTAATTTCCCATCATAGTTTGTGTTAATTAAAAAAGCTACAGGTCTAATTGCCGTTTAATGTAATGATGTTAGATCTCATGTTCATGTGTTCTGCTCCGCCCATCAGCAGCTCGTTACTCAGACTTGCTGGGTTTAATCAGATCGAGAAGGTAGACTTGTCTCTAATTATCTGCTCCGCTTCATAATTTAATCTTACTGAAGCAGCTCTTCACATGTATAGCAGCTTCAACTTATAATACGACTTTGCTCAAATGAGTCCTGATGATGAAAGTCTGGCAGAAACTGAACTGCCAACAGATTTTGTTTTGTTTACATACTATCTCACTGGGTTTTCATTCAGTACCAGTCATTATTTCTTGACAATCTCTCAAATGGTTTGAAAACCGTTGTTAGAGAAGTCAGTGTCAAATTCACAGAAATTACTCAGCTGCTCTGAAAATCTGAATGTTTTTGGGTTACAATTTGCTTCATCTTATCATACCCAGCTAAAATCTGCCTTGTTTGAGATGCAGATGGGATAGCAAAGCGAGGGAGCAACTGCATTTAAGTAAATGAGATAAACACTAAATCAGAATGAAAACATGGTCCTCAGAGATATCAGTTAACTTTCAAATTTTGGTGGTAGAGTGTTTATTTAAATGTTATATCATAGTTAAGGAGGTAATTCTGAAATGTTATTTTAAAATCTTTTTTAAGCAAGCTCATTTCATATGGTGAGCTTTCAAAGTCACTCCACTGCAACAGTTTTGGTAAATGAGGCATGGAAGTTTTGGTTTTAATCTTGACTTGCTCTCACAACATAAAGTTAAAAAAAAGAAAATAATCTGCCATTCTTCAATGAAAAAACAGTCCTTGCACTATGTCAGTGTTGTGACCGATGGAAAACCTAGCTGTTGCACCAACAAACAATAAGTTCCACCGGTGACATTACAGGATTGAATGGTTTCAGTATTTAATGTTTCCCATTTGCAATCTGTATAGATTTGCTATCTATATTCTTTAAGGCAGACATATTTGTGTGCATTAAAGGTCTTATATGAATAAACTCATACACAAATCACGTGAATATGTAGATTTGTTGGAAGCATTTGTGGAAATATGCATAACTAAACACAACATCTGTAATTGTTGCTAACTTAAAGGGACTTTTAGCCTTTCTTGCATTGTCAGCTGTACAAAACCTTGTGTCAAGAGCACAGGCTTATTTCTCTCCATCACTGGCTGAAGTGCTGGTAGAACACCCTTGCTTGCACTATAGAGGGGAAGAAAATCTGATTAAACAATTAGTGTCAATTAGCCCCGACCAAATCATTCTACAAACAATTGGTCTCTAGTGCCCGGCTTAATTACAGCCGACTTTCAACTCCTTATCAGGAGCCACGTCGCCTGTGATTCATGTCCGACTCATGCTTGTCCCTCAAGCACCATCAATTATCCCCCAGCAAACAAAACACGGGGCAAAAAAAAAAAAAAGGAAGAAGACAGAGCTCTAAGTCCCTGGCCTGATTAGCATACCTCTATGTATGCTTGTCAGCTGCGAATCAAAGCAGGGATGTGCTCATATGCACAGAGAGCTGCAAAGTGATGATCAACTGAGAAAATGAAAATTAGTATACATGATTTTTTATGATTTGTCAAGGTTAGCCTTAAGTGTACACAGGCACATATCATGCAATTCATATTGTGCCCTCCCATTTAGGAGATTTGTGTGACTCCCCTCTGTGGAGGAATATGCAGTAATAAATGCAACACCGTGAAGTTTGATCATACAAAATCAAACATGTCGGAAAATGTGAGGTCAGCACGCATGACTTGGATACACAAACACATATCCACCAAACATACACGGTGCACAAAACGTGTGAAGGGGAGCAACAGCAGGCACAATGACATGTTAAATTACCCCGGTGATGTATAGCTTAATGAACCCCTTGTGTTGATCACGCTCCACATTAATCAACAGCCATGAACAGATTCCCTTATTTTCTCAATGCTGCCCTGATAAACTGCAATTTCATTTAACCTTGGACAGCAACTTTAATAGCTTCCACAGGACAACTGTCAATACTTCCCTGGGTATACAGTGATTAAATTGCAAGGCGAGAAGTGTGTCCAAGCTTTCTGCTCATCCTGCGTTCCCCCCCTCTTCACATTGCTGCTCCCCCACCATCCTCCTTTACTTCAAATCACAATTTGTACTTTCACACTTGAGGTCTGTACTTAAAATCAGAACTCAAAAGAGACATCTCTGAACTGCCGTGCAATCACAGATGCTGCTTGTTTTGGTCTACTTGTGTGATTTCTCCTTTGGATTACATTTAGATTCAGCTAAATCACATTTGGAATAGTTTTAATATCTTTATATTTCCTGTTGAAATATGTTCTCTGTTAAAAAGAAACCACAAAAAGCAGAACGTGTCTTCCTACTTAAAGCCAGTCTTTAGTCGGTGTGGTCTTGTCATTTATGAACATGTCCAAAACTTTGATAAGCTTCTGGAAACATATTCCATGTAATTGTGAAGATGCGTGCTCTCACCAATATTTCCATCACATTTAACAGCCATTTAGGAAGTTTGCTGTTGCCCATGAGCTCAGCAGACAGGATAAAACAAGACGGTGACAGGCAGTGACCTGAGCCCTGTCATAATGATTTTCTGTGATATCCTCCACCCTTGTCAATTTAGCATAAATTACCAGCCATGAAAGGCCTGCTGCTTGATTAAAACCAATTGTCTGGGTAGGGAAGGACAAGGCAACCTCTTTATTATATGATAAACTAAGTTAATGGAAGAAGACAATCTCCCCTCTGGGAAATCGGACTGACTCTTAATTAAAGCATTGTGTTTTCTCTTCAGGATAGAGAGATCCTTGCATTATTCAAATATACACTTTAAAGAAACTTCCTGAAGAAAAGTGAGGTAACTTGCCAAGCTGAGACGAAAAGAAAAACATTCTTCCTGTATGAATACCTGACAAGAGGGTGATGAAAGAAAACGGATCCTTTATTTCCTGTATGGGCCAGCTGCACACGCTCTGGGTGCCAATCACTGAACATGTGACGGAGCCATGTTTTTTTTAACAGATTTGTTTATCAAAAACAAACATGAGACATTCCTTAATTAAACCGGATTCAATTGCAGACCGTCACCCTCGGAAAGCCTGTTTTATCATCACATACACGTCGGACTCAAGCAAATCTGTGCTGTTTTTCAGCTTTGTCTGAAATCAGTGAACAAAACAAGTTGCCCTTACTCTTGATGACATAACAGAAAAGCAAACATTTCTCTGCCCTGCGATGCTCGCTGGCTTCCTCCACCCACACTTGAGTGGTGACAAGCATACACCCGCACTTCCATTATCATCCAACACAACAAGAATGCCTCCAGAAGGATAATTACTGAAACTTGAAGAGCCAGGGCTAATCCTAAGTACTTCACTTTGTATGACTGCCTTGCCCGCCTGTCTCTTAGGCTGCTGCTCACGCTGACAAAGTGCGATGTTGGGTTCAGTGAAAGTCAATAAGAAGACTTCATGGCCCCCAGATACAGCATCCAAGACACAATACACTGTTGGGTGACGTTTTGCCTTAAGGAACCCAATAAGCAGTCTGTGAAACCCGGATCATAACCTTCAATGCCTGGTAAACCCCAGAGGAAACAGCTGAACCTTTTATAGTTAAAAAAATAGGTCGAGATTTCAAGAAGGAATAAAGAACGCTAAATTTCAACATTATCCAACGCTGTAAGGAGTGCCTCTGATTTTTATTGCCATTTACAGCATTTACAGGCATACTTTTGGGACAAGACCCATCTCAAAGCATTCACCGTCATTCTGAGGATATTTGTAATTTAACATGCTATTATCTTAATTTAGGGAGAGAAATTATGCCCATCAGAATCCCTTCTGACAAGGTTTCCACGTAAAGCACCAATGTGGCAACTGAGAACAAAGAGGCTGCTGCCAGGGACTGTCAGAGATAACAAGCAAGTTTAAATTAAAGCCTATAAACAGCCTCCAGAGGGTCACAGGCTAGGGAGAGCCTATCTTTATGAGAAAGTGGGGCATTTGATTTTTCGACCCACGGGAGAGGATGGACAGCGTCCCGGGTTTGATTTCTGTCGGAGACAAAACTTGAAAGGCAGGAAAAAGTTTTCCACCGGCTGTGTCCATTCATCCAAAGGAGGAGCCAGCAGCTCCCGCTCTGCCACACAAAGCCGGGAACAGCTGGCTGATCGATACCTGACAAAAGCTCAGAGGTTAGAGCAGTCAAAAGATTGTTAACTAGCTATTTTATTTGCCAGACATTTATATCATTGTTTATGGTCCGGTGCACCTCTTCAGCACAGGCCGTGCTGCCCACCTGTGCTCGGACCATTTTCAGCGGGGCCTTTTTTCACGCACGTTTCATGACCTCCCGTGCAAAGGAAGGGAAGGAAAAAGAGGATAGATGATCTACAGACAGACAGACAGCACCTCTCAGCCCGTAGCACATGGCTTTGCTGCCACCACTCTGGCTCGTGTTGCGAGTGCCCCTGCAGGCTGGCAGAGAGGGGAGACCCTCTCTGTGGCTCACCCAGGCGGAGAGGGGCTTCCTGCACATCTTTTGTCACACCATTTGGGCCCTTGTGTCTGTGGCTGCGCTGCTCCTCCGGACCCACTTGGCAGCCACCGTGCAGACGGACATCTGCTCTTTGCAACTTCCTGGTGAATAGAGAAAACAACCAGCAGACCCTGCACTCTTCACCACACACACACACACACAGCACATGTATCCATCCATCTATCTATCTAATTAAAATGTCATGCTTTTTCCTTAACAGTGCGGTTAAGAATATGCATGGATTATATACCTTATACCTTTTATGCACATGAAGGATTAGAATAGAGTCTGAGCCAGGAGTTTACTTAATTGCTGATAACCATCTTTGGTTTTCCTCCAGAAAAATCCTTGACAGAAAAAGCCCTCAGATTAGGAGCAACTTTTTTTTTTTTTTCAAATCGCCCTATTAAAAAGAAGTAGGAAGGAAAAAAGTATAGTTGTGCATCTGAGGCCTGACTGCTTTCTCCCGGTTTTTCTAAGCAGAGTGAATCTGGAGCACGCAATATTGAACACACTTTGTTCGTGCTCAGCGGCCCAGAATAACTCGGTCATTATGGTGGCAAAAGGGACAGGTTTTGAGTTTGATTTCATGATGGTAATATAGCCCATGTGTGTAGGAGAAGAAAGCCTTCAATGGGGACATCTGTTCAATGCGGCTTACAGTTACAGCCGTGCGCGATAGGAACAACTTGTGCACACCATACGAGCGAGAACCCGCACCCTAACGCTGGCTCAAACGCAACAGGCGGTTGAGGACTTTAGCCTCGTTTATAAGTATTGGTTTAGAATTCATTTGATTTAGTCGTGCACGTGAATTGAACGCCGCTTGTATTTCCGTGTGACTCCAGCAGCTCCGTTTCCGTTCGGGGAGTTATCACTCTGTGACCTCTGACATCAGCCTTGCTGGTATGATCACTAAGTAATTTGTCAGCAGAGAGCCAAACGTGTCCCCCGCAGCTGCAGTCCAGACTTTGTCCTTTACATCACTAAAAATAAAAAATAATAATAAAAAAACGATTTTAATAAATGAACAAAAAACACAAATACGCATGAAATTACCAACCTCTTAAAAACAGAACATTGTAATTTTATGAAGGAGAAGAAATTCCCCTATTGTAGATATTTAAGCATATTAAAATAAATATATTTGCGATTTTAAAAAAAGTACTACATGAGTTTGCGTTCATGAGGAGGAGACAGGGGTCAGCGGAATTTTACCAAGTTATTCCTAGTTGAATTGTCAGTGTAAGATTTATCTGGCTTGGTGCACGAGCCCACCGGCAGCTGGGGATGCTGCTTTTCTGCGCTGGGGGCAAACGTCGATGGTCACTGAATGCACTGCGGAGCAGAGGAACACGGTAAGGGATTTTTTCATCTGCGTCTCTCCGTGAGCTCCGCGCTTCTTTTTCGCCTCTGGCGCTTTTACGCATGATTCCGCAGTTCATTTCCAGAGTTTGTGTAACGGGTTAGTTTTACAGGAATGAAACAACGAACAAGACAGTAGATTTATTATTCCCAGCGTTAATAAGCCAGGTGGTGGTGGAGTGTGTGTGTGTTGTGTGTGTATGTATATATATATACATATACACAAATACATACATATATATACACACACACATATATATATATACATATACAAATACATACATATATATATATACACAAATACTTACATATATATACATATATATATATATATATATATATATATATATATATATGTGTGTGTGTGTATGTGTGTGTGTGTATGTGTGTGTGTGTGTGTGCGTGTGTGGTGCAATTTGGTTTTTAACATCTAAAAGCTATTTATCGTGAGGCCTATAAGCTGTCCCTTTCAGTTTTAACGCAAATAAGTGAAATGGTTGCAATTTACTGCTGCAATAGCTGTCAGATCATTTGCATAGTTGTTTCATAATATTTGGTAAATATTGCTACGACGACACACAAGTGCTGTGAAATTATTAAGATAATTAAGATGCAACGAGAATCTATGCATGTATAATGCTGATGCACCTGTTTCGGAATCTTCCAATGCAAGGAATTATTTGGTCTCTTTTTCCGACCCTTTCTCTTGTATTTGCTTTAACACCTCATGGTAAAGCAGATCCTAAATCCAACCAAAAAAGACAGAGAGAAAAAAAGCTGTTGTCCAGTCATAGAAACACAAGAATTAATCAGATAGTCAATCTATCACACTGTGCAATAAAGGAAGCGACATGGGTTAGGCAGATGATGTGATGAATAATCCCTGGTCGTTTTAATTAACTTTTCCCTGTCCTGTAATGACCAAGCTGGTCAACAGACCCGGTCAATAAGCATGTTAATATCAAACAAATAAAACTGCGGATGATTAAAAACCTCCCGTGTTATTAAATTTGAAATTCAAATGAAATTTATGCTCCCAGCACACACTGCATGCTAATAGCTCCGGCAGAGAGGTTCAACACACGTTTTGCCTACAAGTTCTTATTATGTAACATGTGCTTCCACGATGGCTTTTTCGCAAAATGTCTACGAATAAAGTGATGAACCAATTTATTAGTACCAGGTTACCGTTGTAGTTTCAGACCCAGAATGCAGTCACTCACTCTAAATAATCTCACTTAACCCGCACCACTAACATAATGTATTTTGCCAATTACCCACAAAAGAATTTACATATTTCTAAATTTGGTCATGTCAAGGCAGCAGATCTTTAAAAGTCAACTACACCGACCTCTCATCTTCTTCATCTGATGTTTTAGACTAATATAGCCTATAATGAAATGAATAATCCCCCCCACGGAATGCGTGCGCTGTGTACCGGTTTTAATCAAAACGGCCAAGGTAATTGAAAACAATTACAGTAATGCGCAATATAGGTCCACGGAAGGAACAATGCAGCCTTTATATCTTGCGTAATTTTGTGTATATTAACTCTTAAGAAGTTAAAAACATGCAAATAACCCAACCCGGGTGCATCATGCCAGAACCAGAGGGATTGTAGGATATGTGGAGGCTCTTGTACAAAATTAAAAAAGTAAAGTAGCACATGAAAATGAGAAGTAATAACGATAAAAGACACACATCCAAAAACCTAAACTGCACTGAAAGGCCAATGAACTACATAAGGAAGTGGAGCTCATCACTTAAACTTTAACTCAGTTATATTTGTGGGGTCAAACAATAAAACTTTTCGAAAAAACGTCACTTCAAACGAAGAACCTTGTTTTGAATTCTTTCTTTAGGGCAATCGAGTCTGAGGCCGTTCTTTCTGTTGGCACGATAGCCTTTTTTTTCTTTGTGTGTTTATTCATATAACTATTTCTCAACATCACCAGTCTAAGCCCGTCATTCCTCCTTCTTCTTTCGAATTTATGGAATGTGATGTTTTGTAAAATTTCAAAAAACCCCCCCCCCCCCCTCCCTCCCCACCCCTCCCCATCCTAATTCCTCCTTCCTAATTCACTCTCATTTAACTTTACCTTCCTTCCGCTGTCTTTTATTATGGAGGGGGCGGCGGAGGGGGGCGGGGGGGGTGGAGGGGGGTGGGGGGGGGTGGAGAGCTGTCTGAGGCGCTCTATTGATGACCTCACGGTAGTGTGTGGCGGTGCGGCTGGACGGGGGCCGCTGATTGGTCGCCCGTGTCACAGCGGCACTTCAAAGCCAGAGAGGAGCCTACAATTGTGGAAGAATGGGCGGAACACATCATTGTATTGCACACCTCTAAAAAAACAGTGCTCTGATTCATAAATATAAAAAGATCCTCTGAGGAGGGCAGTGTTTTTGTGTGATGGCAACTTCACTTCTAGGGGTGAGTCTAAAAGACTTTCTTACTGGTTTAATTAGTTCTTGTCATTGTCGTGCGGTGGGGGATTAAACTTACAGCGTCCGCAAAGTAGCAGCAAAGCCAGTGTGTTGCGTGTATTTTCAGCAGGCGGTTCGTGTGAGAAAGCCTCCGTAGACGGGTTATAGAAGTTTCTAGCTGTACTTAAAACACGCATGTTGTCTGTGGTGCGCACCTTGGAGCTCGTTTGTAAGCGCAGTTCGCCTTCTGCTTTCTATTCGTCCAGGTAGGAAGTGGCATTAATCTCGGGTGAACATTTTCAAGACTTAAAAAAAAAAACTTAAACAAGAGATTGCTTGTCTGTTTTCGAAAACAGGTTTTCTTTTCTCCGCTGAACTGATGTACAGCATTAACTGTATGTTTGATCAGGCTGTTAAACTTACTGCTTTTCTCGTCCTTTCAGGAGGAGCCGAGGCTAGGATCGACTCCTTTAGCCATGTTAGCTGCAACATGTAATAAAATAGGGAGTCCGAGCCCTTCACCGTCCACAATTTCGGATAATTCCTCCTCGTTTGGGAAAGGCTTCCACCCCTGGAAAAGAGCCACCGCCAGCAGCTGCAGCCTCGGGTCCGGCCTGTCCGGGTTCGGTGTGTCCCGCAATGGATCTGGCATCTCGGACTCTTTCGGCACCAACAACTCCACCGGATCCAGTGCCTTCTCCCTCACGTCCGGCACCTCGTCCGGTTCCCACTTTGGAAACGATTATTCTGTTTTCCAAGCCTCCGTTTCGAGCAACTCTCAAGAGTCCAGCCACCAGCCGGTTTTCATCTCCAAGGTGCACACGTCAGTGGACAGTTTGCAGGGCATCTATCCCAGGATGAGTGTTGCGCATCCTTACGAGTCCTGGTTCAAATCCTCCCACCCCGGTATCCCTGCAGGGGAAGTGGGCACCACCGGAGCCTCTGCGTGGTGGGATGTGGGAGCGGGATGGATTGATGTTCAAAACCCGAATGGAGCAGCACTACAGACGCCTTTACATTCCGGTGGACTCCAGACCTCCTTACACTCTCCCCTGGGCGGATATAATTCTGATTACTCGAGCTTAAGTCACTCTGCCTTTAGTACAAACCCCTCTCCGCACCTGTTGACAACTGGCCAGCACCTGATGGATGGTTTCAAGCCGGTGTTGTCCTCTTACCCGGACACAAGTCCTTCCCCGTTAACCGGGGCGGGGGGGACCATGCTTTCCGGGGGTCCGCCTGCATCTTTAGCGGGTTCCCCGAGGTCATCTGCCCGGCGGTACTCCGGCAGAGCCACGTGCGACTGTCCGAACTGCCAGGAGGCGGAGAGACTGGGACCCGCGGGCGCCAGCCTCCGGAGGAAAGGTCTGCACAGCTGCCACATCCCGGGCTGCGGGAAGGTGTACGGGAAAACGTCCCACCTCAAGGCGCACTTGCGGTGGCACACCGGCGAGAGGCCGTTCGTGTGCAACTGGCTCTTTTGCGGGAAGAGGTTCACGCGCTCCGACGAGCTCCAGCGACATTTACGCACGCACACCGGGGAGAAGCGCTTCGCTTGTCCGGTGTGCAACAAGAGGTTTATGCGTAGCGATCACCTGAGTAAACACGTAAAGACTCACAGCGCCGGGGGCTCCGCCGGCTCTGGCTCCGGGGGCAGCGGGGGGAAGAGGGGCAGCGACACCGACAGCGAGCACAGCGCACCGGGAAGCCCTCCGTGCCATTCCCCAGACCTGTTGCACCCACCCGAATCCACCCAAGGCGTGGGTATGAACGGCCTCTAAATCTCTCCCCGTTGATTTAGAAAATTGAAAAAAAAAAAAAACTGTACAACAACATGTTGTGATGGGATGGTCCGAAAGGACAAGAGAGTGGACATACTTTGACGTATGCGACGTGTTTGCTCCTGAGTGTTGTCATATAAAAAGAGAAAATTGGCCCGTGCGTTCTTTTGACTTTTTTTTCCGAGTGTTTAAGACTAACTGCATCATATGATAGCTGTCCCATCAGAACTTATCTAGGCTTCATCTGCGGTGTGAGAGTCAAATCAAGTTTTTGTGTGGAGCAGGAGACCTGTGATACTTCTTTGCCACCTGGCCTTTACAAACCCCCAATGTTGTATTTCTCACTATAAGACATAAAAGACGAAAAAAAATAAATTAATGAATGGATATTAAAACGCTTAGCTGTGAGATATTGGGGGCCGCAGAAATCGCGCTATTGCATTTACACACGTAGTCGTGAAAACCAAACACTGGCACTTTATTATCGAGCGAGACGAGTTGTTTTTGTCACTGCGGATGGACAGCTCGATAGGAACAATTTACCTGTAGAAGATGGTGAGCTGTGGGATGCAACGATTCCCATTTGATCTGTTTCATCCCAGAACGGAGGAGAAAAAGGAGATCCAGATCACACATTGCCATTCATCTCGCAGTAGTGCGCCAAGTTTGTAAGTAGGACAGCCGAGGTTATACTTACACTTTGACTTTGCTGGAAATTGTGTTGTACATAAAAGAAATGTAGGTTAGAGTAATTTCAGCCCAATGTAAAGGTGAGCAATGTATTTGTCCAGGAGACGATTTTGTATAGGTATTTCTAGTTGTATATGGACTCTAGTAAATATTTGAAAATATACGGAAATGTATTTGGATTTTTCTTTGACATGTATGAAATGTATTGTGGGGAGTTATATTTAACCACGAGTTTTCTTGTATTTAGGGGTCTATCGTTAGGCGCACTTTGAATTTATTTGTATGGTTTGGAAATCATTTACTGTTTGCCCACTCGTTTAATTTAAGTAAGCATGTTGTAAAGTGATTTTAATTTTACAATGATATTTTTTTTTCTCTCCCTGAGAATGGCTTTTTATGTGAGCCACTCAATAAAGTCAGTATGAATTCAGAAGCAGTTTGATCGACTCGGTTTGTTTGATTGTTGAGTCGATAAATCCATTTCTTAACAGCAAAGGAGATATCCCGAGAGCAGAATTCGTTTTACATCACGTGTGGATGTTTTCGAGCGTTTCAGGGGAAATAATGCATATAGTGAGCTTCATATACCGTCAAAGTTCAGATGGTGGTATGTACACTTTCCTTTAATTGAAAGTAAATGAGGGCAAAGGCCTACAGCAACACCAGGGCCTCATTAAAACAAATGAAAAAAATAGCTGAGTCTAAAAGATAATTAAAAATAAATATTTCTGTACTATGGCGATTACATGGGGAATGTATCTTATGGCCATGACAATCTCACACGTCTTTTTCAAGTCAGCATCATTCTAGCATGTTGGATACTTTGAAAGTCTTTGTTACAAGATACTTTATTTACTTAACAAAATATCTCGTAATTTAAATAATATTTATTTAAGGTGCTATTATTTTCATTTGCCTGTTTATTTCTTTAAATGGTTTTTTTCTTTACTTATCCATTAGATTCTTCACACCACCAAAGTTTAAACACACCATCTCTCAAGTTTTGTCCTCCTCTCAACGCACTTTTCTCTCGTCATTTTCTTAGGTGAGGAAATACAATTTTCGTGCTTGATTTTCTATAAATACTTTACATGTTTATGACATATGTTCTCTTAATATTTAATAGTTTAATCCGAATTTGGGGGGAAATAGCCATGTCCCCTTTACTTTGGGCATGATCATACAGTAATTGCAAAAATTACAATTCTCATTTTCTGTGTAAGCTTTAAGAAAGCCTAACACCTTTTATTTTTTATATATATTTATTTATCAATTCAAGCCAAATCCATCTTAATTAAGACTTTGCAACGGCCTTTTGGGACTGAATCAGATCTCGCACTTATCTATTAGCACGGACTTCGTATTTTTCTTTCGTATTTTCTGATAACTAATATATGTCCCAGGAACATTTTCTTAACCTTTTTTATACTTTCCATTCGTGTTTTTTTTTTGTTTCACGAGCCAAATCTATAAAACAGCTTTGTCAGAGAGGTGTGCGCAATGACAAGTTCATCCTCTCACACTGTTACAAAATAATGCGCGTGAAAAACGTCAACATGTTGCCCATCCTTTCTACAACTTTTTATTTATTCTTTATTATCATTTTTAGGGTTGCTCTCCGGTTGTGGGGAAAGTCTCTTGTCCGCAGGCCTTTAACTTACAGCTTGAGGCGCCCTCTAGCGTTTTTACGCGCAACTTAAGGGCCAATTTTATTCCATCTGGAGGAGTTTGGGGTGTTGATTCGTTGAATGTTTTTTTATTTTTTTATTTAGGTCGCTAAGTGTTGACTTCGTTCAATAAAAAAAGAAGTAAACTTTGATTGAGGGGGATCAAGGACATTTTCTGCTCCAAAATATAAAAATGATAACACTGTGAATCAACTGATTTCGGACGCCCTGTTATTTGTGATGACAGTGATCTCATCATAAAAGTCCATCCTAAAAAAAAAATCTGTCACCAAACAGGCTCTGAAGAGCTCTGTCTAATATTCATGAAGCATAAAATAACAGAAAGCTTAAAAAAAAATCTGAGCACTTTATTTGTTCTTGTTGTTTTAATTTATCGTCATTGCACTTTGTTAAAGATTAGGTCCACTGCTTCTAAACTTTCTTTACCTTAAACTTGACTTCATTCTATCATGTGTAGCTTAATCTTTTTACCCTACAAATGGGACGATGAAGAACTAACACATTTCTATAATGTGCTGAAAATGGCCTTTTAAAGTCTTATAGGCAATATAAACATTCTTTAATCTGCCCCAAGGAGGCAATTTATTACATAAAGACTCATCTCACTCCAGTGCTGCGTGTGCTCTCTGTGCAGTCTGATTATCATCTTCCCAGACTGCTGTAGTGTCGCTCGGTCCTCTGGAGGACGTCTCCCCACTGGCCTCATTTGAATTAAACTGGCCTCAGGAAGTGCACACATGCCAGGAAGAGAAGCAGCCAACTGTGGATGACGTCCACAATAAGGGCACCCAGTGTGTTAGCAGCCAGCTCCACTTTGATCCCATCACCAGGAATAAAAGCAGAGGAATCCAATCAAGCCGACCTGGACAAAACATGGATTTGAGGTTACATTTGGCGTAATAAATCCCAAACTTGATCACAGTCACGCAAGATATTTTATGCAAATACAGGTTGCTACTAATATGATGAGATGTAGGTTTTTATTATTCGACCAGTAAATCATGATGTTGTTGCAACAGCTCTGACCAGCGATGCATCCGGGGCCAATTCTGTGGTTAAAAACACCAGACACCCAGCAGTTGTCATCAAACCAGCCAATCTCAGGGGAAAGGCAGTTGGAACAGATCCAGAGGTTAGTCAGAATAATTAATAGTAATTGCTTTGAGACGGACAGGCTTAATTTGCACAATGCCGTCATCAATTTAAATTAATTTACCTCACAGGTTGTGCATCACCTGTCTGATCAGGGGATGGAACATCACTCTGTACTTTTTAGAATTTGAATGATGCTTTAAAAGACGTCAGCACATGACTGGAATGAGGCTATGAAGACTTAAAGATGGGAAAAACACGCTGCACAAAAATGCCTTCGACCTAAAAAACTAAAGAACATCACTTGCTTGGTTGTAATCTGTGAGGCTGTTTTACTTCACGCGAACCACAATAAACCAGGTTTTAGACTAATGAAAAGCCAGCCAAGCAGTCTCTGATGTCAACAAACACCATGTTTGTCTTCAGAGTGGTCCCAGAAAGTGAAAGCCAAGACAAAGACCTGAGCCAGCATCCTGTGGCGGAAGTTGTTTTTCTGGTAGCAGATGTGGAAATCTACATGAAGAGTTCAATCATCCACTGTGTCGTCAATGGCCACCAGAAAGTTTTGATTAAGTTTAATCAGTACTTCTATATATGTCGTGTGTGTATTTCAACCGCTTTAGACCAGTTTCTTTGGCCATTTTAAAACAAATTTGATCAAAAGTTTTCCTAGGTTGAAGCAGAACTCTTTGAATAGGTAAAACTACATAAATGTTAGAAACCATCATCTGTCTCTTATATGAGCTTATGATCACCAGCTGGTCTAACTGGATGAATGGTAGAGAAATGGCTCCATCAAGTGGTATATTTATGTAAACACCTGACCAATTCTTTCTTATTTTTTGCCACACTCAACACACATTAGCAAGCAAAAGTCAAAATAAAAAATAAAATATTTTTTCAAAAATCTATTTGTTGCTCCAGGTAAGAACAAAAAACGTGACACCAACAATTATACTCCCAAGTCATTTTTGACTTTCAATGTGAGTTTGAATGCAGCTGTAGTCTTTCATCCTTTTCCAAAAGCAGGGTCCTCTGGATGGGCCTCTCCAGGTAAACAGGTCTGGGGGTACACTTTCCTGCTCCATAAAGTGTTGAGTCTGTGACGGTTCGCTCTTCCGTTCTGTCCTGGGTACACATAAAAACCTTTACCTTCTTCCACTGCATTTCTGCAACTTTTAATTAATTTCTGTCTATTTCAAAAGTGTGCTGGGTTCCTTTTTTTTCCAATAAGTCCAAAAGAGATTAACAGAAAATTGAGCTTGACGTTCCGGGTAAAGGTCTTCCTTAATAAATCTCCCAGGTGGTGGGGATAGGACTGCAGACTTCATGTTTAGGATGTGGTTTGTCATCAGAAGCTCTAGAGTCCAGACTGAATTCATCATTCAGATGATTAGTGGGCAGAGATCTGCTGTTTACAACTGCCAAGGGTCGAAGGTCATCAGGAACCTGTTATCCCCACTGAGCTTTTCTCATCCAATATACACTATGATCTGTTCTCCCACCAAAATAATGGTTGTCACCAGTTCAAGGGTTGTGTCTTGCTCTTCTTCTGCTTCCTTTAAACAACCGTTTTTACTATATAGTCATAGCTTATGGTCAGAGTTGTATTACTTGTTTGTGAAGATTCTCATGTCCAGTTGCCTGAACTTTTCAAACTTCCCAACTGTGGCAAGTTTGTTGAGTGTGTCGCTGAATTAGAACCGGGAGAAACAGCGGTGAACGATACCTTAGATTCCCATCCATCCATCCATTATCAATACCGCTTATTCCCTCATGGGGTCGCGGGGGGAACTGGAGCCTATCCCAGTGGTCAACGGGCGAGAGGCAGGGTACACCCTGGACAGTCCGCCAGTCCATCGCAGGGCCACACAGAGACACACAACCACTCACACTCACATTCACTCCTAAGGGCAATTTCCCCAATCTCCAATCAGCCTAACATGCAGGTTTTTGGACTGTGGGAGGAAGCCGGAGAACCCGGAGAGAACCCACGCAGACACAGGGAGAACATGCAAACTCCACCCAGAAAGGTCCTGGTTCCCCCGGGATTCGAACCCAGAACCCTCTTGCTGGGAGGCGACAGTGCTAACCACCACACCACCGTGCCGCCACCTTAGATTCCCCTCTGTGATAAATGCCTCCAGGTAGGAACAAAAGAAGTGAACCCTGTAACTGATACCATGGGCAGTGAAGACACAACTGGCAGTATAGTTCATGTTTTATGTTTTATAATTCTACATTTCCACAGGTCAACAAATCTATACTTTCAAATGTAAATAAATTTTGAAACTATTATCAAACTCTACATTTTTTAGGGAAACGAAGAACCCAGAATATAGCAGCATTCTGATTGGCAGATCATTTGATGTCAGAATTAAGTATAAAAGGAGCATATTGAAAGACTTGGTATTTATAGGCAACAATTGACATTCCAATGGCATGCCAATGGAAATTGGTATTCACCAGTTGATCTAAAGCCCATCAGGGAATTATTCATTGATTTAAAAAAAAAACTTGATTAAATGGCCCCCTGAAGTCCATGAGTCTCCTATTAAAAATGCATAGAGCATCACCAAAAAGAACAACAATAACCACAAAATATTGAGTGGGTGAAATAATGCATTTAAGAAGAATGGGAATTATTTTATTTGGCTCAAGAAAAAGTTCCATAATAATACAGTAAGCAAAAAAATGTGTGTTGTAGACATCAAAACTTGAATTTGTCTGTACTTTCTAAATCCATTTATGTTGGCAGGTAAATACATTTAATATAATGTATGTGTATTTAGAAAAAAAACTTATTTAGGATTCAGAGCTGGGCTGCTTTACAAAACTTGGAAACTTGGAAAACTTTGGACAACTTTCACCTAAATAATTTGTTTAACCTGCTGCTTTTATTCACAATATCAGCTGTCTCCCACAAAGATGAGCAGGAAGTGTTGGCATTTAAACACAAGACAAGTTATGTTTATAACCCTGGTAAATCATTACAATGAGTTAGCAATCCAACAAAAGCAGTACCAAGATCACAAAACTAACAGTTAAATGGAATTCAGCCTTTACCCTTCTCAGCTATAACATTGCTCCAGTGTTGTTCCCTCTCTCAGGGCATGTTTATGATTATGTAAAAGTCCAGGTACAATTTTAGCTCCAAATGTTTAATCTACTCAAGAGTGCTTAGCAGCATTCCTAGAGAACTCCATGTGGCTGAAAGGGCATGCAAATCCGGAGGCCTGTCGTTCAAGAAGGGACGTTTTTAGTCATTTTACTTAATAAAGGCAAAAATGGTGATTTAAATCAGAATCTATATCAGGAAATATGTGTAAACTATCAGTGATACAATAATATTTCTAAAAATTGCGTCTGATTTGAATATATTTGCCTACAAATATCCCTTAGTTGAGGAAACAACCATCATCCAGTCGTCTGACGTGTGTGTACAACCTGCTTATCTCAAATCTGACTCCAGTCGAAACCGCAAGTATCGCTCAGTTTCAGGTGTTGCAACTCTGCGTAAACAGAGTGCTGCACTCTGGGTAATGTAGTCATTATCCTCCAGAGGCCACTCCTCCGCCCGGTTTCTGTAATTACTTAAACTTCCAGTCCCAAAATGCTCCGTGCCAGAGAGCAAACAGAGCGGGGAGCTGTAACGTGAGGAGAGATTTATAGAAACGCCCTATAAAGCTTTCTCGGCTGCTCTCTTTTCCTGCCAGCGCGCCGAGGCATGTAAACACCTGAATGGTGTTGACGGTGAGTTCATTTGAACCCCTTTTAAAGTTTTATTTTTGTGTTTTGTCTCACTGTTTCTCATTGGTTTTAATTATTTGAAGTATGGAGTAAACATTTTCTCTATTAATATGTAACTACTCCGGAGGCTGTACACCTGTTGGATGTTGTAGATGTGGTTACTGAAGCTGAGGGGCTGTGAGTCCGAATCTGTGCTGCCAAGTGTTTTTCCACACACTGGATTATGAACTGATATATATTTGTTTGAAAGTAACATACAGAACCGATTATCTCTAAAACAGTCAACATTTGAATGATTACTGCTGAAATAGCAGATTTGATGTTGAGCGCCTGTTCTTGTCTGTGGGGAATGAAAGCCTCCCACTCCACTCAACATGAGAATAAAGATACTTGAACTTTAGGTTTATGCATTACAGTGTCACTGCTCTTTGATCAGAGTAAGATGCTCAGAGAGAATCGACTTCTGTGTCACATAGGCTTGACAAGACCGACCTGTTTTTGTGCACTGGTGTATGTAAACCACATTATTAATGACTGACTCACTGACAAGTCTTGAATGGGTAGTGTCATTTTACGCAAACAAGTGACAGGATGACGAGTTCATGCTTTATTACTCTGGTTTGGAACAGTTTCCTCTGTCTGAAGAACACTTTTCGGAAACAGAACAATGCTCTAGCCTATTTCTCAATGGTTGCCTCTTTTGTCACCAAAGCAGAAAAATACTGTGGACAGTATGTCTATCTTCGTAGATTTACAAGGTTTGGAGAACATAAGTGCCACTCAAGTTAGGTTTTGGATGGAAGTATAAACAAAATGGTAAAAATAAAATTAGTGTAAAGTGGCTTTAGACAATTCATTGTTTTATCCGCATGTCCTGAAATATCTCCAAACATTTAAATGCGACGGTAGGACTCTGTCCATTTAAAGTTGTTCAGATTTTCATGAGTGATCAATAGATCCAACGCAGCCAAGTATAAATATAGATATTTTATAGATTTCTAGATGTTTACTTTAGATGTTTTCTGTTCATGAACCTGTTAAATGATAGCTATCAAAACTTTTCAAAATTAAGATAACAGCAGTTTGAGGTAAAAAGCTTAATAAAGCATTTTTTTTGACAGATGCAAACATGGCGGCCGGAGGAGATAAGCCCTTTCAGTCCTTTCATCGTGTTGGGAGTCTCATGAGGAGTAAATCAGAGGGTACTCTTATTGATCTGAGTGAGAGCGTCTCAACCAGTGGCAACCTAAATGGTAAATCTCTCGCCAATTTTAAATGTTCTAAACGTTAAAATCTGTTTTAAGTTTGAACCGAACTTCTAACTGAGCTCTGATTTTTCAAAGGTGGGCATGTATCAGGGAGCCAGTTTTTACAGTCAGAGGCATCACAGTCATCTCAATTGCAAAACCCCTTTTGGAACAAGCTGTCGGGATCAAACCCCTTCCTAGATGACATCGTACACACCCACACAGACAAACGCGTTGCCAGCACACCTGCTGTAAAACAAGACAACAAAACACTTTTGGATGAGAGTAATGAAGACGCCATCAGTACGTCGTCCGATGAAGGAAATTTGGGCAACTTTTTGGAGAACAAACTCAGAGCTGTCAATCGATCTGGGAGATGGAGGAGCGCCTCGGACATCCTGGGCGATCTGGAGAGAAGGGTGCCCAAACGCAACGAGAGTTTCAGACCGCCTGGAGGAGTGCTGAACCCAGATTTTGAGTGGCTAAAGAATGACAGAGAGGCCTATAAGATGGCCTGGCTGAGCCACAGGCAACTCACCCGCTCCTGCCTGGACTTGAATGTGATGAGCCAGAGCCCTGGATGGGCTCAGACCCAGGCCTCGAACTTTCAGGTAATCTGCAAGGTCGGCCACGGTGGTGGCTCGGTGCAGTTACCAGAATCCAAAATTACCGTCCACGTTCCACAAGGGCACATTCCTCCCGGAGAGGTGCAGGAAGTTACACTGAAGGCAATGCTGGACCCTCCACCAGGACTCAACAACAACTACGTGACCACCATGAGCCCACTTCTGGAGGTTCTCCTAAGCAACAGCAACACTAAGGAGAGCTTGTCCGTAGATATGAAACTGTCAGGAGAAGTGAAAAAGGACCGTTCAAGTCAGGAGATGACCACTGTCTTTGGACTAGTGTCCAACAAAAGAGAAGGGCCGTACCTCAAAACGCACAACTGTTACATCTATAAGAACACCATGCAGATGAAGCTTCAGGACTTGAAGACGCATTTTTTCGTGATCGCGGTTGCAGAAGCTGCTGCCGCTGCCACCTCAGTCTGGGATTGCCTCGACCGCCAACTAACTGTAGCAGTCTATGGCCCAAGGTACATCCATCCAAAATTCAAAGTAGTCGTAGTCGTCTGCTGCCACGAGGACGTTCCGCCAAAACTTCCATTTGCGGATATTTGCAGAGGCAACAAAAACCTTCCTCCACTGGTGCTGCAGCTTTGGGGGAAGCATTGCTTCAAACCCGACAGGCTGAATGACTTTCATGTCAGCTTTGGCATCCAAGGCTCGATGTTTACAATCAAACCTGAGGACAAAATCAAACAAGTGAGACAAAGCCGGCTCAAGATAGGGACTGTTTTGCATCTGCCAGTTGCATTAGCTTGTTCTGGTAGTACAGACATGGCACCTTTTAACTTAGATGTACACGTAAAGGACTCAAACTTGAGTTTGACTGCTGCACATTTCCAGGTGCCCTCCCCCCCTGCAGCGCCCATCAGATCCAAGAATAGGGTGCAAAGACAGATAGAGAGGAAGATCGAAACGATTCCAACCGTGCCCATTCCGGAAGAAATTCCTTCCGATTTACCCAAATTCAAGGACAGACCGGTGCAGCTGCAGTGGTATGGAGTTGCCGTGAAGTCGGTTCTCCGTCAGCCACGTGTAGAATACTTACTGGAGTACTTCAAGGGCGACACGGTGGCCCTCCTTTCCAGAGAGACTGTCAAATCAGTCGGAAACTCAAAGGTAAAAGAGTGGTATATTGGATTCCTCAGAGGCAGGACAGGCCTGGTCCACTGCAAAAACATCAAACTCATAACCAGCGACCAGGTGATAGACTTCACCGGTGTTCAACTCTCCACAGAGGTCCTGTTGGACAACATGACACTTCCCTTCAAAAAACTTACCTACATGTATTCAGCCATCCAGACACTGGTGACGGAACATGTTACCAGTTGGAGACGTTTTGCAGATGTTTTAGGATATGGGAACCAGACTCCGGACACGATCAAATGGAGGTATGCTGAAACTGAAGCTGATAAGGTGGCCTGCATTCTGGAGAAGCTGAAGGAGGACTGCCACACGGACAGGTTTAAGAGAAAGTTCCTGCATGAATTAATTGTGGTGAGTCATGATGAAATTACGTCATTAAAGCTAGTGGTTTTCTGAGTGTCAGCACTCAAAACAATAAAAATGGTAGTATGCATTTTTCATTTTTAGTCATCAAAATTGTGCAAACCTTATGAAGTTCTAGCTTCTGCCTCTGCTCATCAGCCACTTTGTTGTATATGTATTGGCTGTTTTGACTCAATTTACTGTTATACGGTTTTCACTGGGCCAAGCCTTAGCTTTTTGGCCGGTAGCCTTACCTTTGACTCTTGAATACTCTGGTGTCACAGCCAGCCAAAAACTGCAAAGTTCCCAGGTTCTGTGGCCCAAATCATCATTCCTCCTTCACCATGCTCGACAGGTGGTATGAGGTTTTTGTGCTGACATTCTTTGATTGTTTTTTTTCCAGACATTACCACTCTGTCTTTATCTGTCTAAGGGACATTCTTTCTTTGTAAACGAGGCCTTAGTACAATGTTCATTTTAGAGAGTAGAGGCTTTCTTTTGGAAAACCCGTTATAAACAAGTCAAACCTGTCTGGTCATTTGATAATTATACCATTTTGAACAATAACATTTACTGTGCTATCTGAAATCTTTAGTGCTGCAAAAGTTTTTTTTTACTCTTTCAACTTTGAGCAATACTCACCACCCCATTATGCCTCTGATGTATGCATCAGGGTACGAGCATTATATGACAAAAGGCTCTGTGTAGCCTTTGAGACTGAACACAGTAAGAGGTGCCGGGCGAGTGTCTGCGTGTAAGGGGTGAACAAGACTGGAATGCTGTCTATGTGCCATTCCTTTGGAAATACCAGGCACAATCTTAGTGTTTTACTCACTGTCTCAGCATTTTGGTTTATTTTTTTCCCAGTGTGTTACTATTTGATGCAACGTATCATGTTCATGTGATGTTCTTCTCAGGTTGTTTTCTTCAGTGCTTCAGACTTATAGGGACAAGATTAATTGTTTTTTTTACCAACAGATTAAAATGTAGGCTAGACTGTATATTTTTTTGTTGATGAATTAATACATTTAGTCCTTTCTGTCATAAACAAGGGTCTGCTGAAGATGGACTCTGTGGCTCTTGTGGCGCAGCTCATACAGAACACAGTCATTTTGTCAACTGCTGTGGAGCTTGGAATCCGATGGCGGGAGCTTGCTGAGAAGACGGGGAAACTATCCAGTGCTCAGATTGAGGGGTATGAGGCACCACACCGAGGGAAAAATGGTGAAGTCAGCACCCAAGTGAGTTCAAGTGCACATATCAGCAAAGCAAGTAAAGGATGCACTGTAGATCAGTTTTTCCCCACCCCTGGTTTGTGGACTCGGCCCTCCATCTTTGTATATGAACTCTAAAAACAATTGACTATTTTCAGTGGGTTTGCTGTAGCAAACACATAAATGAATAAGAAAAAATAAAACAAGCATGGTGGGCCCAGGGTTTGGAAACAGGGCTGCAGATTGTTCTATGATGATGGGAATCATGACTCGCAGTAAATTGTACTGAGCTATAAATCTCATCATTGTATATTGTTCTTTTACCAGGCCATGTGGAAGCCTGCCTATGACTTCTTGTACTCCTGGAGCCTGCATTATGGAGATAGCTACAGGGACATGATCCAGGATCTACACCTGATCCTAGATAAAATGAAAAACCCTGCCACCAGGCAGTGGAGACACCTGACAGGTGCTCTCATTACGGTGCACTGCCTCGATAACTTTCGACACTCTGCCTTTCCAAAACCTTAAACCTTATGCACTTCATAAATGACATAACTGCCAGCACCTGGGAATGTAAAAAAGCTAATTTAGTTTTAGTGAGGAGGAATTTACATGTTACTTACTGACATTTTTGTTTGTCCAGCACATGTTCTCGTGTTAAAAATCTGTTTTTTAAAAACACTGAAACATTAATGATTATATCTGTGAAATGACATGTGTCAGTAGATACTTTATGTTTTGGTAGATTTTTGTATTTCATGTATTTAAAAAGGTCAGCAGTACCCAGCTGCTATCCTGGATACCGGCAAAAACCATCCAGTGAATAAACTTATATCTCAATCTTTCATTCACCTTAAATGATGAACTATGCCATACTTTACTATACTATACTATACTATACCATACTATACTATACTATACTATACTATACTATACTATACTATACTATACTATACTATACTATACTATACTATACTATATAAGTCTCAGGTTTGTCATTTGTTTTTAAATCTGAGTCAAAATGATCTTTATGGCTTCTGTGAATGTGGTATTGTTTAAAAAATGAATTATCCTGTAACATTCTGTAAGGTGAATGAAAAGCTTGGAATCAGATAAATGTGAACAGTGCTGCAGAAATCCCAAGGGTCGTATATTCTTAATCGTGTGTCAAAGTTTGTATGCTGAAAAGAAACATGTTCTACCAAAGTCAGTTGAATGAAAGCGGTACGTAAAAGGGGCTGTAAACCATGTGTCATAAACCTTTGTTTGTTTTAATACTAATGCTATTTTTATATGATGACGTTTTAGATATTCAAAATGCAAATGATTTATTAAAGTGCACAATGCAATGTTGTGTTATTATTTATCAAAACCTTACATTACATACAGTTGAATCACTGAAGCTGATAACGTTTTCATTAGAAAATATTAGAATATATCTCCTCTAAAGGAAATATCAGAGTTTGCTAAAACAACCCTGGAGTCGGAAAATTAAGTGCAATTCAAAATATATATCAATGAACATATAAACTGATGACCAAAATATGCCATCTTCATTATTTAGAAGATACAGTTTGTGGTAGCTTTTGTGTCTCCGCTTTATTCGGTCCTGAACAAATGGCTTTGTGTGCCAGCATTTTCCATTGATTTTCTTTGGATTGTTTGCCTTTCTCCACACTGTTTGCTTAAGCTAGTTTCTGCTGAGAGAAGTATGTGCTGATTCTCTATCAACCAGAGAGCACAGCACCGTGTACACCTGAATGCACCACAGGAAAAGATAATCAAGGAAGCAGAGTGGTGTCAGGTAGAAGATTAAACTGATTACTTCTCTGAGAGAGGTGGAGCTGAGTTGTACAGTCATAATGGTGGTTAGCACAATGTTCAAATTATAGAAGTGAAGCACAGCATGCATGATCACAGATATTCAAACCCAAGCTTGAGCTCAGACACAAATCACAGAAGTACAATTGTTCAGAAAAATGACTGATGTACTACTTTAAATTAGCAGTTTCTGCAGTGAAATGGAAAAACCAGAATTCTGGGCTCCCACATGTATTTGTTGAGCACTACTCTGTCCTCACTCCATCCTTCATTAGGAAACAGGACAAAGGTCCAGTGTTTTGGGGGGAAAGTAGAGAGTTTACACAAAGGAGGGACTCCCAGTCAGATTTGCTTACACCTTATTCTCTGGATATGTCACTATTCATTGTAGATGAGCAATGATGGGCTCTGTTGTGAAATGTTTTTCATTAAATATCAAGTCTCACCAAGATCTGCACACTGTAAGTGTTTTCTGAGAGGAAAATACGGTTTCCTTTGTTAAGAGATGCTGTCTGTCAAAATACAGCATGCCAGCATGTTCTGTTACTGCTCTGTCACACAATTTAGATCAAATCTTAGCTAAGTATTAGATTAGAAACACATTGCATGGGCAAATGTCTTTAACAGCAACGCAGTAATTGTGGCTGTCACTGTGCGGGGCTCTGAGTGAACCGAACACAAACTGTCCCAGACACCCGGTGCCCATTTCCGAGGTGCAGTGAGGCGTTAATCTTTGTGACTAATGAAATGTGACCACTTTTGTTTAGAAAGCCTTTTGCCATGGCAGCAGGATGAGAGTGCCGACAACAGTTATCTCTTATGGGTATTGTTGACTGTCAAGTCATGAAATGTTTGCGGCCTGACTGTCATCTGTGGGTTTGAATACAGAAAGTGTGTGAGGCAGGTTTACAAAAAGGGAAGCATCTATTTCAAGTGTTGTTTGAACAAAGAAGACATAGAAAAAAAACACGGAACTTTAGGTGAGCAAACAAGACACACTGCTGGAAAATTTCTTGAGAACAGACAGTAAAAATGAAACCTGTAACGGCTTAGATGCAAAAACCTGGTAAAAGAATTTGGTTGAGAGAACAGAACTGGGAACCTCTAGTGGACGGTAAAAAGTCAGACGAAAAAACAAACAGATAAAAGGAAGAGTAATTGGAAAAAAATAAGAAAAGAAAAGTAACTGAACATAAGTTAAAAACATTACATCTCTGTTGTGCGTCAGTGTGAGCCTAAAATCACCACACATTTTCTGTTAAACATAAAGTTTAACTTTGATTTACTGAATAAAAATACCTTTTTTTAAAAAAAGGAAAAATAACAAATTGTTAAAAGACTAAGGCAAGAGAAGCAGGCATTGCAAAAGAACCAGAAAAAAGTTCCAATCTTAAATTTGCCACATACATGCAAAATACATTTTGGGAAATACACATATTTTTATGTAAGGAGCACATTGGAAATACTGTGGTGCTCTTTAAGCTCTACTTCTGCTCTACCTCTCCCAGTCCAGTGAGCGGTGCTGTTGTTCTGACTTTGGGCTGCAAGTTGCCCTGTGCTAATTTGTGTCAGCTGTGATGTGTCATAACCAAAACAACACATTTTTTATTAATTGCATTAACTTTGCATAATCAATATGTGTTATATATACTCAGGAAACAATATTACAAAATGAGAAACCAAAATTCTCAGTTGAAAAATGCCTTTAAAAAGCACCAGTAATGCTGAATTCATTTTTAAACTTCTTGAATGTTTAAAACTCCATATCAGTGGCCCTCAGAATAATTCAACAATATATTTAAAAGTATGTTAAACAAATTTCTGAACTCCCCAGCTTTGAGAGCATCCACAAATCACTGTTATGAACAGAAGCATTCCTCTGTCCTCTAGGGTATATAAGACTTCATTTAGTTTGCCACCATGATATATGTTGAGGGCAAGAAGTCATTTAGCTTTCAATTTATTAGCCTAGTGATTTATGCATGCTGCAAAGGTAGTGGTGGTATCTCCCCCCCGGCCCCCCCACCCTTGTCCCTCCTACACCCCTCTCAGATTGGACTCTATTTGGAAATAGATGATGTGAAAGAGGAGAAAATGGAGCAATTAGAAAAATTCTGAACAAAAAAGGGGGGTTACAGTTTCTGTGGTTGCACTTCATTTATCACTAATGTTTCAGTCACTCAGCAAAGGATTAAATGTTGCGAGCTTTTCGCTGCAACATTTTTGGATATTTTAAGAAAAGGAAAACTATTCACAACCCCCGAAAGCAGATTTCTTTAAGCAAATCTGTCCCTGCTCAATGGAACTGCTTTTCAGAGTGATCCTGTAGAGTTAGTTAGCATCTTGACTAACAAAATTGGATGAAATAAAGTTATCTCCGAAAATACAGACAGCTGTAGTTCTGCAAACCTGCTGATTCACAGTTTCCAGATAGAGAAAAAGTTTATGTTGAATGCTAAAAGGTGTTGAGTGCTTCCCGAGATCAGCGCCTTTCTTCTGACTAACAGCCCGCATGGAGCCTCTTCCCAAGGCCACCGCTGGGAAGGAGGAAGCTCTGTTACCAAATGAGTCACGGGGAAAAAAACAAAACCTGAAGTGTTTGGCAGCGTTCAGAGAAGTTTTATGAGTAATCAGCGTCCACATCATCGGACACCTCATTTTATTCTCACTCTCACTTTTTCCACTAGCCAACTGCACAAAATCCAAGTATCGTCATGGCGGAACACTGTGATGATGAAGAAGAGAGAAAATTAAAGATACAAATAAGCATTGTTTTAAATGAACATCCACATCTGCTTCTTAAACCACAAGAAAGTCCCTCATTCACAAAAATCGCTCTCCCCTCAACGGGGTGATGGTGTTTCTCCAGCTTCTGCTCTGTCCATGGGGAAGTTTATTTTCGTTGATGTGATCTCGTCCTCTTGTTACAATAAGAGGTTTTGCCAGGTGTGCCATGATGGTGTAGAGGAGGAGCAAGGACAGCGTCTGCCGACAGGTCTGGTGCACCAGCAGTGACACTCCCAGTTCCTCAGTAATCTCTAAACCAGATGGAGGAGGCAGCGGATGAGACATGGGAATGTGGAAGACAGCAACACTGTATTTTGATAAAGAACATTTCACTAAATCAGTATGTTTGTTTTTTTTTCATGAGAGACGTACCCATGTGACTAAATCAGCCCAAAGTAGGACTTTCAGGGACCTTTTTAGTCACATCACTTGTCCTCATAGACTTATAACTCACTGTATTTACAGCATTACTCCTCAGGCCTTCGGGGTAACACCGGTATTACTTTACTCCTTTAAATGAATCAGCACATGTGGTGTGATCATCTGTCAACAAGACAAAAACAACACATTTCAGAGGAAATGCAAAAACATAAAAAAGACTTTGGAAGAAATGTATTTCAAGACAATACAACTTCAACAAAACTGTTATGAGAAAACAAATCCTGGCTCATCTTTTTGGATATTTTGGTTTTGTCAGTGCATTTTTCCCTGTTGTGTGCTTTGCAATACATCTCTTGAGTGGGGACAGTAACTGTAAGGTAAAATATGCATGCAAAGGTATTAATCATACTAACACATTCAAAATCATGGGTTGAGAAGAATGATCAGATAAATTTGCCTCTTGTTTTTTTAGATAAAAAGTACATTATTTGCAGCTGTTCCCAGCTGAGCTGGGATTTGACCTGAGCAGTTTAAAAAAAACTTAGCATCACAAGAAAATGATTGGGCTAGGAAAGAAGAATAAACAAATATTTGATCCACAAAACTGTTTTCTTAACTCAAACGAGAGATTAATATGAGAACATTGGAGGAATTGCTGAGTGCTAAAATGAATAAATCTATCAAAACTTATTTGTGCAAGGCTTTGAGGTGACTGTATAGGTCCTAAAGTGTCACCGATGTGGGGATACAACACGGATCCCTGACAATCTAAATGCTAAAAGTGATGATGCAGTCAAGTATGTTTGAAGAAGATAGTAAAACTGGACCAGAAATAAGTAGCAAAGAAGTTAGTGTGTCAGTTTTCACAGTAACCACTGCCTCGTCTGACAGCTATTCACTATTCAGCGTCTTTCCTCAAGTTGATACTTGAGGAAGAGCTGGGTGGCCGTGATCGAACAACTTCCACTTTGATGAGTTAGAACAAGCAACATCCCGGGACTGAAAAGAAAGTTGACAAATCAGTCGTGATAAAGGAGGGGCCATCAATCTGCCACAGTAGAGTGTCTCCTTGGTTAATTTCTGTCAACCA
>CAJRST010038888.1:10516295-10526353 GCA_907169785.1 Menidia menidia | reverse complement strand
ACACAGCCCCCAGACCTCTGCCCATCGTCCCCCTGTACACTATTCATCCTCATGTGCAGCTGGAGTACTCTGTTTGACCTCTTCTCTCCTCACAGAGTCCCCATTAACCGGGGCTGTGGTGGGAGTCCTCCTTGCGCGTGTGGTTTGATGGAAAGAATGACTCTGGTCTACTGACATTATGCTCATCACTTCTATAGGTCTACTGTATGTCACATGAAATGTGCTCTGCTAGGATCATTTCCTTGGGATTTTGGCAACAGATAACTGCAAACACGAGATATTTTCTCTGTATATTATTCCATACGGAGACCAAGACAAATGACATTTCTGCTACTTTTAGTCCTTGCTAAGACTAAACTATGTTCGACTCATTATCAATGAAAGTAGCCATTGTGAAGTCTTTTGAAGAGAATTTATTTTTCCCTGTTGTCATGACTGTAACCCCGCGTTCGGCTTCAAAGCTCCTCTTGATGTGGGTGTGCTCCTATAAAACGACATTGTCCATTCCACAGATGCCTTAATTTGCTTTAAAAACAACTAGGTTTGTGTTTTCAGTTGATTCGAATGCAGTTGTTTTCTTCTGGTGTTTGGAATGTGACATTTGTATTGCTTTGCGTCTTTTCTCCAGCAGATTCAAATAAAAAGCATAAGTCTGGCATTTACACCCAAACCCACATCTCATGGTGACAACTTTGGAGAATTATTTCAATAAAGCACTGGTGGCTGAGAGGTCTCTGTACTATCAAGTGTAACTGAGGCATAATTTCTGGAAAGTCCTGCTTCTGCTGTATATCATGAGTGTTAGTTTACAGTGTGATGAGCACCACAGAATTCTGCTGAATTAGGGAAGTGACACAACACAGAAAAATACCTCGGGCTTATTAGCAGAAAAACAAAATAATCTGTGTAGTTCTTTTGGAGGAGCTTTTTTTGTTAGTTTGTTTTTGTCCACTGAGCTTTTTCCCTTCAGACATGCCCTGTGATGTATCCAGATTTCACTGCCAAACTGAATCCTCACTTCTGTTTGTTTGGGATCTATTTGGTATGCTCTGCATGAAAATATGACAATTATCTCAAGTGTGTATTTCCGACTGTCCTCTTTCCAAACAAAACCAGTTGGATATTCAAAGATTTGTGTCCTGTTTTTTACTGGTTCACCAATTTCCTTGTGTTATGATAAAATGCTGGACAGAAGAACTCCAGTTTTCCAGTAAAATGTGTGAGGAATCCAAGGGGGGGGGAAATGTGTGGTTTCTTCACAGAAAGACTGGAAGGGATTTATATGTCGCTCACTAAATTAAATATTATAATTCATGATCTGTGCAGGTGCTCAAGTGAGGTGTAAATTGAAGATTTCCCCAGAACCAGATGTTTTCAGTTCACACTTAAAACCTGTTTGGGTTCACCAGATATGTCGGTAATCTTCTCTGTCACCAGATCCACATCACCACGAGTTGGCAGTCAACCTGGTGCTAAGTGCTTATGAGCCACCTTAATCCAAACATGGTGTTTGCAATGAACTGTGCACACTCCACAAATTGAAATAATATAACAAACCACTTCACATCACATTAAAGAGACTAGTACTTAAGACCTTTGAATTTTGCCTCATGCAAACAAAAGGAGGTAAAAGTGACTACATTTTCTGCTCAAGCTATAACTTAAAGAAAGACCTGTGTTTGCATCATGGAACAAAGTCAAGAGTGGTTTATGATGTGTGTCTGACACTACCAAGGCTCCCCTTTTCACAGCCATCTGGTAGTAACAAGAGGGATTTTTTTAGAACATCTTGAGGCGTAGCTGAGGGGAGGAAGCCAGGGAAATTCAGGGTAACATCTCTGCTTTTTGTGGATAATGCAGCTCTGTCAATTTCTTAAAGTTATGATCTTCTACAGGCTCAATGGTTCGCAGCTGAGCAAGAAATCAGCATTTACAAACCCATGGTTCCTGGCTGGAAAATGGTGGCGTGCTCCTTCCGGGTCAGGGATGGGTCTTGGTAACAAGCAGAGGAATTTAATTATCTTGGGATCTTCTCCATGAACAGTGAAAGACTGGAAAGAGATAAAGGGACAAATTGGGGTTTCATCAGCAGTAACGAAGGCCCCATGTGCCAGTCCGTGATGGAGAAAGAGCAGAGTCGAGAGGCAAAGCTTCAGATTTACTGGCCCATCTTCATTCTAACCCTCACCTGGGGCAAGGAGATTTGGACCAAAAGAATGATGTCGCAGATACAAGGAGCTGAAATGAGATTCCTCAGAGGATGGCTGAGCTGAGCCCTGAAGATAAGAGCGAGTCTCAAGCACTGGGTCTGAGCTTGGAGTAGAACTGCAGCTCATTTGCATCATAAAAGGTCAGCTGAGGTGGTTCGGCCATCTTTTTGAATGCCCGCTGATTACCTCCTTCTTTAGGCTTTTAGACATACCAATTTCTTGGTGATCAAACCTTCGCTTTAATAAACATTACAAGAAAGAAGAGGGTAGAGGTCCAGGAATCATACCTGAAGTCCTGACTTCTCAGTGTGGATAATTTTAAAACAAAAACAAACAGAAAACACAGAAACCATGTTCTTAATTATGACTGCGTTTATGTGAAGTGGATTCTGACTGGCTTGAATTGAATTGCATCTATGAAGATATTTGTTCTGGCACTATAAAAATAGGGCTGATTTTAATTTTGGTGAACTGAGCAATAACCAAAAATCATAGATCAAGAGCTCATTTTGTCATTTAGGGATTCATTTATTCAACTGTTTTCATGTTTTTCATATAACCCCCATCTGTTTTTACAGTTACATTCACTCTTTTTGACTTTGAAAACTAACACAGGTTTGAAAATGTTCATTGGGATATGAGTAGTTTGAAATAAACGTTTTTCACATTACTGATATAGCTATCAGTATTTCTTTTTCAGCATTATTGTATATGACAGAGTACATCCTGTGTGTGTGTGTGTGTGTGTGTGCATGTGTTCAAATGCCATCTATGCAGTATGCCTGCACTCACAGTAGCACCTGTGAAGTTTTCTCAGTCCAGCCAAAATATGATAAAGCTCCTGTTACTCTGTGAACAGATATTTTCATTGGATGGGTCAGTGCACTGGTCTCCACGCTGCAGCGGTATCAGTGAATGTGTGTGTGGTCTGCAGGGTGGCAGCATACTTTATGGCCAGGGAAGGTATGGTTCAGCTGTACAGAGGAATACATTAGCTGTAGAAAGAGCACAAACTAACTGAGAACAGTTTTTTCTATTCTTTTTGATGGGCAAATGTAGAATTCAGTGATCTTTAATCTTTCCTCAATACAGACTTATGTTGTTTTCTTAGTAAAGTTTGACCAATCAACTGTCACTGGAGGAGGGTATATGTTTGTTTTGTGTGTGCATGTGTGTTTTAAGCAGAGATTATACTGCCGGGATGCCAGTTCTTCCACATACCCCACATCACCCTGAGCCTCCAAGCTGTAAAAACATACTAGACATTTGTTGGTTCTTGGTCGCTAATAAGGTGTCATTGTGCTGCTGAGCTGTCTGATATCCCACAGAATCATCACAATCGTGTGAATAGATGGAAAGCATCTTTTTACTCACATGCATTTCTTCACACACAATATCAGCCTTTCATTCCACAAGTATATCCACACTTTTTATGAGATAACACTGTAGGAGCATGCAGCTTTTGCTGCATTTTCAAAGTAAGACTGTTCCAGCCACAGCACTGCCGAGTTGCTCTGCGATTAGAACCTGCAACATCAAAGCAGTCGGCTTTCAAAGGTTTACTTTTACAGCTAACTTCAGGTTTCCTGGCTCCCATGTGTCCAGACAGCTTATAAAGAACTGTTTTCATCACAACCTCCCAATTCAACGCCCCAAATCTTCTCCCACCACCATTGGACCTCTGCTATCAGAAAAAAAAAAACCTGATAAAACCTTCTCTGAAGAATGGGACTTTTAGAAGCTATGGCTGGGGAAAAATGTTGTCATCCAACTCTGCTGCTTGACCTCGTTAGTCTGGAGGGTTGATTAGAGGCTATCAGGAGTTGTTCTTTGAAGAACGCACCTCTGTCTTTTCTCATTCTGTGCAGTTGATCCATCTTGGTGAGTTGGCATTGGACCCGCTGTGGTTAGACTTTAATGGAGTGAACATGAATTTTGCTGTCAATTGTGGGAGACTAGTACATGTGGAGGATTGTGGTTTGTTATTTCAATAGATATGAGAGGGCCGATAGAGAAACACTGCCTTCCGAGGCCTGTGCAGAAAAAATAGACAGGTCTCTGAGGATCTGGCTCTGACTCAAAACTTAGTGAGTGAGAGCCTGAGCAGTGTCTGCCTCTATGTGACCTCAGGGAGGGGGGGGGGTTAATGACGCTCTGGGGTCACTCGTGGCTGGTGTGTCAGGTTGCATGAGTCAGTTTTATGCATTTGCCTTTATCATAACACTCTTTTCATTGTGCATCTACAAGGAGAGAAGCTTTCTTAATCAGGTAATTGCCCTCGCTCCAGGCGGAGTCCAAACACTGTATGCCGGATCACATTGAAAAATAGCCAGTGCTGTTTATCTCCTCTTCATGTACTTGTACTTGTCATTCTCAAATAGTCTGCAAGTGACTGATGAAGGTTTTGTCTTTATTAAAGATCAACACTGTAGGAGTTGTCTTATGGTGACATCATATTCTTGAGAAGCAGCTGTGTTTTCTCAGAGTTACTTCAGCAGCAGAGAATTGAACTCTACATAGAAATCTGGTTTAAAAAATCTAACTATGAAGAGGGTGTCCCTGCCAGTTTGTACAGTATTGTTTTCAGAACATGTTGCATGACGGTGTTATTATGACTTGAGAGTATAGTATACTAACCATATAATCAAAGTGTCATTGACACAAGCAAGGCCGCAATTGTGGTTGCTTTTATGGACAAATAAACAGACTAAAACACTCCAAAAAAGAGGCTAGTTGACTTCCACACAATTGTTAGAGGTTCAAAGTGTATTCAGACAACATTTAAACAACAATCGTAACAAGCAAACAGAAGAAAGTTCTGATAGAGGTATCTCTTTAGTGAAGATGGGACTATTAAATTGTATTGATCCATGAATATATTCAATTGCCTTGTGTAACCTGTATCTGTTTATTATCATTAAGTCTTAAACTTTTGTGGATGTTTTTTTTTCCATCTTCATTGTTCCTCTTTTCTTTGACGGTGTACCTGGGTTTAAGTTTGTTCAATTTTTTCTCTTTCAAACACCTCACTACTTGTTCATGAGTAAAAATATCACGGCATCCTTTTCATTTGCAGTCACACTGTGTGATAACATGCTATAAAAAGGATGACCAGTCTCAGACATTGAAAAATTATTTTGACATGATTTTGACATGATTTACCATTAGGGACAAAAAGGTTGGAAATATTGAACTGCATTTCTTCCAATAGATCACCACGAATATCAAAATGTGTTGATTCAAAATGCATGAAAGGTGGCTGAAGGTCTACTTGCTTACCTGTGAGGTGTCGCAGGTAGAAGAGCGTCAGGATCAGCACCATGGACAGTGCCACCAGACAGGTACGCTCATCTTGGAGAACCTGTTCTTCCTTTTTTGTTCATAATCACCATCATTAACAATAAAAACTTGATCAAGTTTTACTTTTACTCTCTGGTAGAGTGATATAAGTAAATGATTGTGTGAAATTCTTTGTTAAGCAAAATATCAATTAAATGTTCATCTTTTGGTTAAACGTGCAACGTGAGTCAATCCATACTTAGAGCTCAGGTCATACTTAAACAAGCCTGTGTTTCCCTAGGAACAATATCTCACTCTCAGGCCTTCGCAAAGACATAAATGGATGTTTCACTGGTGTTGTGACCTGTGACCCCGACTGCCCCCCTGTTTCCTGAGCCAGATGCAGCTCCTGTGGACCACAGTCTTCTCAATCTAAACAAAGTAATCCTCCATTAAACAAGATGGATATTGTATCACCAGCCCAGTTAATGCCAAAGAGCAAACCACACAGTGCTCTCCTCTTCTCATCTCTGAATGGAAACAACAGGGGGGAAGTCACTTCCTTTTTGGGTGGATTAAGACAAATATCCCTTATTTTAAAAATACAAAATTCGAATCTTATGTTGCTTATGTAAAACTTTCCTTTGATGTTGCTAGGTTTAAAGGAGACTGGATGGAAACAAAAATATAAATGCCACAAGGGTTAGGTCGGAGGAAAACAACAAAGATTATTGCAAGCACATATAGGATGTGACATAATTGATTATAATGACAAAAATGAACGAAGTGGTACAAGATCTGCTAAAAATATAGATTTAAACGCCAATTTTCTATCATCTAAGTACAGTTTGTTATTTTATGTTTTCGTCTATAGCTGAACCATAATTTACTTTTCACTTTGACATTTGTTTTTTTAATTGTGTGTGTTTGTGTGTATAGTAAAGTCCTAATGTTTAATACTCTATTTACTTTTTTGTGATAATAGAGAGATCAGATGAAGTGGAACCGTTAGTTACTGTTTGCAGCTCTGGCCTTGTAAAGGGTGTTTTTAAGTCATCACATGCTCCCGCCCCTCGCTGCACGTAATTCATCCTCTTGGCCAATCCCTCCCCAAAAACTTTACGCCATGCAGCCTATAAGAGCTGCTTAAGTCTCTCAAGTAACAGAAAAGACTTGCCCTTCCAGGAACCCATGGAGTCTTTGGTGTCTTCACAGCCCTTAGAGCTTCAGGTGGACTGACTCTTTGACTTCATGAGAGGGGAATCGTTTTGTGGACTGACTTTGGCCGCCATCAACCCAGGTTGGAGATGTCTGAGGAAAATCTGGGGGAAGAGTCAGGCAGCTCCCCTGTCTCTCCTGCGGACAGCCTGAGCAACAGCGAGGGGGAGCTGGACAGGCAGCCGAAGAGATGTGGGAGGAAGAGGAGACCGAGCAGGAAAAACGGGGAGGACTCAGATAGCCCGACCCCTGGGAAAAGGGGGAAGAAGTCCACCAGCAGCAGCCCCCAGTCTTTCGAGGAGCTTCAGTCGCAGCGGGTCATGGCCAACGTCCGGGAGCGCCAGAGGACCCAGTCCCTCAACGAGGCGTTCGCCGCTCTGCGGAAAATTATCCCCACTTTGCCCTCGGACAAACTCAGCAAAATACAGACCCTAAAACTCGCAGCCAGATACATCGACTTCCTCTGCCAGGTCCTGCAGAGCGACGAGCTGGACTCCAAGATGTCAAGCTGTAGTTATGTGGCTCACGAGAGGCTGAGCTACGCCTTCTCCGTGTGGAGGATGGAGGGCGCTTGGTCCATGTCAACATCTCACTAACACCTGGAGAAATTATGCCCAATATGGTACGCTTGGTTTTTTCCAACTCGGCTGCATGATGAAGGCTTGAAATGAGGAAACGCTGCTTAACAGAATCGGTGGTAGAAGTTTTTTCCAAAAGGATCCAGAGCACCAGAATATTGCGCCAGCTGAAAGCAGCTTGACTTTGTAAGCCTTCCAGTCCCGTACAGTGGTCACTAACACGCCGTCTAACCAACAGGTGACTGCTGAAGCTACTTATCACATTCCGATGGGACAATCTGGAGTCCAATGCTGGATACATGGGATCAAAAACACCAAAGACGACTGAAGCTCTGCGTGGGGAGCCTTTCCTGGAGGCCCGACAGGCCCTCAGCTCCACACTCCCCAGGCTGATGAGTTCTCATGTTGTTGACGACGAATGTTGAAAACCTCTCTTTTTTCTTTTTTTTTTTTATTATTGATTTTTTTTTCTTTGGTTAGTGCATGCCTTTGGGCTTATTTCTGCGGAGGTCAAAGTGCATCATTGAGGTCTCAGTTTTCTGTGTGAGACTATTTGCCTAGCTCACATTATAAGATGACTTTGTGGAGATAACCTGTGCAAAAAAAAAATATTTTCAGAATACATTTATTTATTTATTGGTGAAACGTGTTGCTTTGAAAGAATAGATCCTGTGTCTCAAATAAATACAAATAAATAAACTAAAATCATTGCTATTTTTTATTACCTTTTTTCCTTTGTAAATGTTTGTATATGTTTTGCATTAAAGAAAAAAGACAAGGGAGAACTTGGCTTTGACTTTCTTTCCCTCAGCTTTCACGCTTTCTGCTTTTTTCGCTCGCACACTTATGCATCAAATCAACAGCAAAGGCTTACAGCACTGCCAATCACCAGCAAAAACAGATGGAGTTTTTATTGGCTCGAGTAAAAGGGCCGTTTAAACACGCACCATTTTTTTTTATCGTGTTACAGAATAAAAAGAAAAGAAAAGGGGGAAAAAATCGGAATTTGCTAAGTATCTCACGTCATTTGTAACTCGAGCTGTTTAAGGAAAGCCAACGTTAACACACAATTCAAACACAAGAGATGTTTTATTGCAGGGGGGAAAAAATCTGCTGCAGAATAAAAAAAAAACAAGCTTATATAAAATTACATTTTAATTAAAGATTTAAAAGCCTCTCCGGTTTCTCTCACTCAATCCATTTTCCCGGGTGTGTTTATACTTGGATTAAAGTATGTTCCTGAAGCTCACAATTATAAGTAAATCATTTATGGGCCCGAGAATGCAGCAGTCTGCTTTCAGACCGGTGATAGTGGGGTGATCGGGTCTTTCTTCTATATGCCGAGGTCATAACGACAGAAACGAGGAACAACCGGGGCATATTTTCTCCATCAGACGAACAACAGGCCCATGTGAACCGCTCAACACCCCTGGCAGGTATTCTCTGTTACACAGAATAAATCTTTCCCAGCCTACTGTTATCGTGCTGTGATTGATCTCGGAGATCTGGGAAAGTGTTTCTCGCTGTCCAAAATCAAAGTGTGCGTCCGTTTGAAGGTGTGTAATTGGCTTGCGAGGCATGTATGGAATTCCCAGATGTCTATGAAATTTAAGAAGGCCGTGAAGGTGCAGGCTACACAAACGCTGTACTCCCCGAGTGTCTCAACAATGCCTCACAATCACAGTCAAGGCCCGAAGATCAACAAACAGCCCCTCTTGAAAGTTTTACTGTTGAGGATTTTCCCGCAGACAAACAACACACAAGCTGTGGTTTGTGAGCGGCACACATCTGCAAAAGTCAAGTTTTTCAAAAAAGAAAATTTCCCATTCAGCCCCTGATGCAATGTAAAAGCCTTAAACAAGCTTCCTCTCCCTTATTTCTGAGAGAGGAGTTGGCAATTGACACGACGTGGAGGCACAGAATGAAACCTATTTAGAACAGATGTTAGTATTTTTAAAAAAGTCACGTGAAATGAGCAGATGTTCAGAGTGCAGAGCGTTCCTCTGCAGAGCGCAGAGCAGCCCAGAATCCACACAGACTCCACACAGCCTCCACACAGCCTCCACACAGCCTCCAAACAGACGCTCCGCACCGAGACGCATCTTACGTTCAGACGATCCAAACCGTGCGTTCATTACGGCGGATAACTTAAGGAATATCAGGGATCTGGATGACCGGGCTCAAGTTTTTTTATTGGAAAAAAGGAGAAAAAAAGGAAAGGTAGGCCGAGAGAAGAAGGGGGGGGTTGAGTCAGCCGCGCTCATGGCTGTGTGGGATGTTGACTCGCTGTTTGTTTGGCTGTAAGGAAAGTCAGGATGTTTTTTCAAAGCTTCAAACACGGACGGGTCACCAGTTAAAGTCTCAGACTGCTTGGAAGCGGTTTGTGTGTGTGTTTGAAAGACAGAGAGAGAAGGAGAGAGAGGGGTGGGAGGTTTAAAGGAGGGAGCGCCTAAAGAACAGCCGAGAATTTATCATCCAACCATCTCAGAAAAGGTTTTTCTTTTTAAAAAGGCAAGACGGGTTGATACTGTGCCATAACTGTGAGCTAATGTCACACGTGGACCATCTCTTTCTCACGAAACTCTTTATTTCAATTTGAAAAATACTTCAGTAGTTGCAAGTTTATGATACAGCTCAAAATTGTTTATGGGAAGTCTTCTAAACTGTGATATGCTATTCTCATTCAAATGAAAATGTACGATTAAAAGTTATAAAACGGATATTACTATTATTATTATTATTATTATTATTATTATTATTATTATTATTATTA
>CAJRST010038888.1:10484221-10516285 GCA_907169785.1 Menidia menidia | reverse complement strand
TTATTATTATTATTATTATTATTATTATTATTATTATTATTATTATTTGAATATCATTCTGTTCTTTTAAAAATCGGATATTATTAACTAATTATGAATTAAAACACTGAAACACCAATAGTTGCAATTTACCATTTCAAACCACATAATTCTTCTTCTTTGTCTTCTTCTCCTTCTTCTTCTTCTTCGTTCTTGTCGTCTTTTTTACCAATTTGTTTTCAAGAAATGTGTGTGTGTGTATATATATATATATAGACATACGTGTGTGTGTGTGTGTAAATTAAAATACATTTTGTGGTCCTATGGTTCTTTCAAGGATTTTAAGTTCTAGTCTTTATTAAAACAATCACTCACTATCAATAATAATACTGACACAATTGCTGTGAGACTAAATAGAAACAGATGAGCTGCTTAGTCAGAATAAAAGAAGTACAACTCAAGGCAAAACCATAAAGATGCTAAAAAAACACACAAAGTTTCTGAACTAAGGTCTGCTGATGAGTGAGTATGTAAACGATTCAGTGCTTTAATGATAAGGCATGTCATGTCAAACGTGTGTGAAAAAGACAATTCAGTTATCCACAAATCTGAATAAAACCAAACTCCGTTAACTCCATGTGATCCACACAACCAATTTCTACTTTTTCTTTTTTTACTGTTGTTGTGATAGAAAAACACATCTTGCTTTTCGAAAATGTTAAGTTTCTGAATCCCCACCTTTGAACTTGGCAGAAAGAAAAAGGGCTAAAAAAAAGAAGTGGCAAAAAAAAAATGAGACCAGATTTAGTTGGAAACTCACAAAACAGAAAAGTATTTTCTGTAGGTGCAGTAAGTGTCTCTGCAGATGGCACCTTTAAGCACCCCTCATAGTTACTGCTGCAGAAATGGGCTAACTGCTGTTCTGTCCTCATTTCAGTAGCATAAGACATATCCCATGAATGACCATTCCCTTCTATTAATTCAACATAGTTAAGTGTAGCAAAAAGGTTTCATTACAGAACTTTGCTTTTTTGTGTATCTGAAAAAAAATGGTCTGACAAAATAATCCCCTGTTTTTGAACATTTTTAATATGTCATCAGTTTCTTAGTGCTGGAAATAAACATGTGGCTGTCTGGTATTTAAATGGGTAATTTTCCTCCTAAATGTAGAAGTGTAGTAAGAATTAATCAAACTGACAGTTTTATTTCAGTTCTCCTCGATGCACAGGTGTCTTCCAGAAAGTAAAAGGTTCTAAATGTTACATATTGGCATTTGGGAAGAAAAATAATTAAATAATTGAGTTGTCTCCTTTAGAAATGTTTTTTCTAAAATTAATCTTAGTTAGTTTTGTTACAAACGCTAAAATAAAACTGTTTTTCACAATCTATTCAAAACATTCCAGACTGAATGACTAACAAACTGTAAAAGTTTTAGCCCACGATAAACTGATTGAAGATAAAATGTACAAGAACCGCACATGAACCTGAAATCAATTAATTTGATCCCAAAGGGAGACTAATGATGTGTTTCTAACCTCACCAGGACAAGAGCCGACCCTCCTCCCCCCGAAAAAGGTGATGGAGTGCAGGTTCAGCTACATTTAAAGTGTAAATAATACAGACTGACACCTGTTGTGTGCCGGCTATATTAATATGAACACATTAGCACAAAACATTGTGTTTGGCTTAAAAAATTCTCGGCTAAATTTACGAACAGAAATGCGTTTTTCTTAACTTCCTAATTCATACTTTTTGGGCGCGGTCAAATTATATCAAACGTCTTTTGATATCCAAATAGACAAAGCTCTTTCCAGCCATGATGTATTTTGAATTGGGATATTTACTACAAGTTTAAGGAGAATCATTTAAATGAACTAATTGTTTCTCCTCTTTTAGAGAGACAACCATTTTAAAGAACCAAGGAGAGTCATTAAGTTCTGCCTGAAAAGCAACAATTAAAACTTTCCTTTTACACTACATTTTTACATTATTTGATAGAACAAGACATGGCCGACAGACCCAATGGGGGATTTTCTGCTTGATTTTTTTATAGACCCACTGCATGCTTAGTAAATCTGAATTTATAGCAGGTCAGTGTTTTATCACAGAGTGAGGCATCCTGGTCATAAAGAGTGACGGCCTGATTCTGGCACCCAATCTGATTGCATCCAGCATGTCCAAATGGCACCGCCAAAGAAGGTGCACCTTGTGTTTAACCTTTGCTGCGTGTGATGTGTGCCACCCAGGCTGCAGACAAGACACGGATCATTGTATTTTAGGGGTATACACAATGATGTCACAGACAGGAAAGGACTGGAAAAGGCTTGGCACCTTTAGGAATTGGCCAGGTCCCCATTGGCTCAGCAGAAATGCTGGAATAATAAACAAGCAATCAGAAGGCAGCGTGAGCGTACACAAAGGCATTGCAAAACGTTGCAGATAATAAAAGCAGATTTTTCACTGGTGGGAGATGATTATTTTTGCTCTTCAGTTGTCCATAAATAGAGGGCCTCTTGCAGGAAGTATAAACATACAGATGAAGTGGAGGGTAGCCGTAGTCCAATGGAATGATTTCAAACATTCCTGTTTATGTTCAATCAAGATGGCGTGTAACTGTAGCCTGGAATTAAAGGCAAAATACAAAGGATTATTTCCTGAGGGAATAAGAGGGGAAAAAACTCAACACAGAATGTGTTTGATGAGTTTCACCCATGTTAGAAACCAAGCCACACATCCAGTAAATCTCACAAAGTCTGTGCACCAGTCTGCATGCTAACCCTAAAAACTCTCATTATACAGGAATAGTTTATAAAACTCAAGATTTTTACCATGAAGAACTCTGAGTAGTTGCATAGAAGCTATCAACAGCCCCAGATTCATCTGGCCTTGTCTTATGAATTAAGGTAGAGGACAATTTGTCCCTCACTCCAGCGCATGGTGAAACATGGAGTCTTTGTGTATTGCCCTGGGGTTAACTGAGCTCTAATGATGCAGTATCCTTGTTCTTATCCCTAAGGGCACTCCTCTCCCTGGGTATTAATCCCATTTGCCTTCATTAACCTGCTGGCCCACCGGCTCCACCAATGCTGAATACCAGGACACTAATGTCATGCCCATAATTGATCTGTTGTTACCTAGAGTTACAATGATCTCCTTATTCCTCCAGCACCATCTTAACTTTATTCTTATCCAGTTTGGTGAAGATTTGACAGGGAGTTGTATCGTGCAGAGGTAGGAAAACTTTAAAACTATCTGTGTAAAACACTGTGGATGGGATTTCCAATGATTTAGACAAGCCAAACATGTTAATTCTGGCTATGGATGATGAATGTTTTTGTGACACAATTTTTGTATAAAACAACCCTAGAAAAAGACAGAAAATACCAAGTTAAAAACAAAATAATGTGTTGAAAACACTGTTTGTTGGCAGGGTCACAATCCTTGATACTGCCTGACACCAAATTAAATAATAAAAGGTATATTTTGAATTTAAAAGACAATTTTGCTTCCTAAAGTCCGAAAGTCTTACCTTTACCAGAACTGAAAACGCTTCATATTCCTAAAGGTCTGGATCGCAAGTCACAGGTACCATTCTTAAACTTAAGTAGATCCTTTCAAAATTGATTTGAAACAAGCTCAATTCACACAGATTCATAGAACCACCAGATATAACAAGCTCTTACTCAGAGTCATTTTATAAGGACAATAAATAGATAAGTACATGATGCAGCATCTAAACTTTTTAGATTATTTTATCAAACAGAGAAGTAAACATAAATGTATTGAAATCTGTGTTTTGTTAGGTCATTTGATGCCTTTGCTCTAATGGTCTCAATATGTATTTCCTCTCACCCCAGGAGGAGTTTTGGTGCAAGATGTAGACCCCTCAGTGCAGCAATGGAGGATGTTCCCAGTCACGTGAGTTTAACAATGATACAAAAAGAAGATGCATTTGTCACTGTAGGAGCACTTTGTGTTTAGTTTATACAGCATTATCCTCATCTAATGTTTTAATACCTGTGGTGTTTTCATATGGCTACTGTCACCGTCTAAGATGCTAACTGAACTGTGTTTGCAAATAAGTTTATGATATCCACGTTTTAAACTCATGTGCAATGACCACTTCTTTCGCAGCAAAAAATAAGGATTTTTAAAAACACGTCAACCGTTTCTATGGATGGAATATTGTGAAAGTACCATTTCCAGCAGGATACGCCTATTGAGAAGCTCCTGAGGATCTCAATGTAGGATGACATAAACCACATTTCATCTCCACTATCTCATCAGAGTACTGGCTTCATCCTCCTCAACACACGACCGCATGTTTGTGACCTTAGTGCTAAATCAAGTTCAAAGAGGGCCGCTGGTGCTTGGCAGATAGTTTTACATGAGGGCAGAGGCAGAACCATTTGTTTGGTCAACCTCTTGCTCCCCCTTTGATTCGCAGCTATCTGTGACCCCTGGCAGAGCGACACCACTTAAGGCTTTTCATTCAAGCACAATAGACAGACGGATAAGATCTGCATGATACCACACTTTACATTCAGTCTCTGTTTCTCCATATAACACAAAACATTAGATACTTTCTATAAGACTGTAAACCCTTTGCTCTCCATTTCTCGTGAAAAATGATGATACATTAGATAACAGATAAGATTAGACTGAAGAAATGTTCTTTAGGAGTGGTCTGAATCACTTTGCTCATGTTGGCCCTAAATATTTTGTGTCATTGTATATTTAAATCATATCTTGCTCCCGACTTCAGTGGTTGGTATGTGATCCCTTTGTACTGTACAAAAGAGGAAATAAAGCTTAAATTCCTGATGCTATGAATCAGATCCTTGTTTGGAAAGACTTTGCAGCGGCTGACTGGCAATCTGTCCCTTTTTCCTTTTTTTCAAATATACAAACAATATCTATGAACCACAGTGGAGGGAGCAGCAGTTTGGTCCGGGTCATATTCTGCTGTTTTTGAACCAAGCAGTCTGGTACCGGAGAACTTTATCCAAAGAATTCATGTAGCATGACAACTTTCCACGGTTGGCGACTGAAAGGAACTGGAAATCCATCAGGGAAAAAAGAGCTGTGTTTATCTTCACTTAAAAAGCGTGCTATCACATTAAAAAGACGAATTATAGATCAGGATTAACAGTCTGTTGTTTCAGGACGAAAGTTGAAAAATTAATAAATAATATAACGAACCAGCAGAATGGCAAATTATTTCACAATGCATGCCCCTCCCTTTGCTTTTTATCAGTTAAGGAATACAAAGCTATTTCATGGAAATTAACTTCTAATTTAAGTTTAAGGAGAATAGTTACATACTTTTATGAGTAAGTCAAAAAGAGGCTCCCAGCAATTTGTTACAACTTTTAAGAAAATCCTGCACATAGCTGGACTTTCAGCTGTCCTTGGAAACACATGGAGCAGAGAGTAATTCTAGAAATGTTTAACAAAAGAAATGCATGCTAAAGAATCACCTTTTCTCACACACGCACAGCATTTTTCTGTGCTACTCTTATTTTGGATTTTTTCCCTGACCTTTAACTCTTGCCCCAGAGAGATGCAAATGCCCAAAGAACATAATGGCTCCCTTCCTGTGTAAAAAGTAGGCCGTAAAGGAGGATAATTAGAGTTGTCATGACAACAGGGTACGACAGGCTGATGGAGCCGTGTTCGCTTGCAGAACTTCAAACGGTGTCAAAGCTCCACTGGCTGGTACGCCAGCTCTGGTTTGAATTAGGGACTGACTTCCACCGGCTCTCCTCAAATTCAAGATATGTAAGGAACACCCCCTTCAAAAAAAAATTTAAAAAGCAAAAATAATGGCCCAACTAGTTCTGGTTGAGACAGAATGAAAGATCTGGATTTCATTAAAGACAATTATCTTATCTGTTTCATCTCAACGCTGCCCCAAGGGTTGGCAGGCGGACCGCTGGGTTCTTTGCAGTTTGAGAAAGCCTGCAGCCAGCCAGAGGCCTGTGGATCATGTCATTAAAACACTCCTTCCCCTGCTGCTAGTGATAAAATATTTTCATGCTTTTGTAAATAGATTTTCTTCTTTCAACCCCACAGGACAGAAAAAACACAACCTTTCTTTTCTGCATATCCCAGGATGAGGATGTCCTACATTTTCAGAGAAGTCAGCTGAATCATTGTTAGTTCTGCTCTCATTAGTTTGTCTGTCCTTTGGTTTATTTTCTCTTGCCAACATGTAGCTGTGCTTTATCGCCAACGTGGAGCATGTCCCCAGCAGCGTGCAGCCCACTTGTTAAGGCCTGTGTGACTGAATGTGGCCCAGACACCTGTCAAAGCAGCATGTAGAGGGCAGTTACAGTCTCGTTCATTGCTGAAAGCAATACATTTTGTTCAGGCTGTCATATGCACCATTTATAAAACATTTTGGGAAAATGCACCATGTACTCGTGACTTCTCGTGCTCTCGATTCTTTGACTTACAGCAAGTCAAATATTGTAGATAAATAAATAAATAAATGAGTAAGTACAAAGAGTATGCTTAAAATAATTTCCGAATACCTCAAAGTTGACCTTAAACACATCTATTCAAGTCATACTGAAAATGTGCAAATTCCATGTTTTACATTTTGATTACTTGTTCAATTCCTTAATCATATCTGAAAAGGTTTCGGTAAAATCTTATTTGGTAAATTACACATTTGACCTACTTCGAAGCAGGACTTGATTGTCTTAGACTTAGACTAGTGGAGATACTTTTAACTCACACATAAACTACTAAAAAGAAGAATTATTTTCCCCCACCCTAATTATTTGATTCACAGTTCTCAGTGAGCCTTGATCTCATAACAGGCAGAACCAAATAGTTGTTTATGTCCACCCAGACCACCCCTCACCTCAAAGACTAATAACTTCTTAGTACTCTGATATGAAAATCTGTCTACACAGCTTAAGCATTCTACATATTTTCATAGCTTTGTTTTAGTTGCCAATAGCATGTGAAATGGAAAATATGTGGTCTTGACTTAATCCTGGAATTGTCGGAATCACTTACGAGCACAATATGTCAATTTAATTACAAATAATACTTCAAGTCAAAACACACTCTTTATGAAATTGACATATTGTGGTTTATCACGAGGTTATTTGCTGTGCTACATCTTGGCAAATCGCAGAGATTTCCTGGAATGCTACTGGTTGCCTGGGCAATAATACGATGACAACAAGACCCCAAGGAAGGAACAGCAGCAATCAGAGAAAAACACTCATTTTTACCTCTCAGTGCTTATTAAAATCAAATGAACAAGATCATCTTTATTTTATTTTCAATTAATTTTACAAGGCCTTAGCAAGAAGATTTGTTTAACTTGAAAAAGCACCAGCTGAGCTGTGTTATTAAAAAGAACAGTCTGACAATAGAGCGCAATTAAAAGGATTTTGAGCCAAAAATGAATAAATGAATGACCTTGTTGGATCTGAGAGGACAGGGGGGATACTTTAAGGAAGTAAAATTGGTCTTAAAACGTTGTTTTTTACAACGGCATGGTCTTGGTGGTGGGGGACAGCGGTGGTGCTTAAAGAGCAGAGAGGGATGTGGGGCCCTTGCAGATGAAATTGAGACCCCTCCTCATCAAGGGGCTGAGGAGCACATGGGCTCAGACTTCCCTTCATCACAGCCAAGCCGGGAAATGCAGGGGACAGCATGGGTCAGCTCAGCCAACCCGCAGTATGCCGTTACCATGGCAAACATCCCAAAGGCCAAAGAAAACACATGACAAGTACAATGATATAAGGTGTAATCATGAAGGTCAGTTGCCTACAATGTTCTGCTTCCTTTCTCCAAAAGTGAAAGAAAAGTCCGAGTACATTAAAGGAAAATGACTCAGTAATGCGGTCATTTTTCCTCCATGCCTCCAGGATTAGGAAACCTTGAGGGACATGCTCTAGAGACTCTCCATGAAAAGCCATTGAGAGATTGCGGGCCACTTCCATTGTGAGATATTTTCTTTCCGGTTCTTTGTACAGGGTGCCCTGCTGATGGAATCTTGCATCCTCTTCAAGGAGAAATTATATGACTTATTAACTGTCAACAGTTCATAACCTCTAAGGGGCTATTACAGTTTCTCCTGTGGTCACACCAGAAATGTCAGTGTTTGATTTGGACTGGAAATATATTTGAATGTTTTTGCTCCTCTCCACCCAGCCTACAAGTGCAGCAAAATACATCAGTTTAAGGTTCAGATCATTGTGTCAAGATAAGGATAATAATGTGTTGTCTTTGTTCTAAAACTACAGAAGGAACAATGTGGATTTGTTGTCTGAAAATACAGTTTGTCACAACAGAGAGAATAACTACAGAGCAACAACCCCTCCTATTAACATCTGCAGGGTTGTATCATCATATGATCATAACATGATCTTTTTAGAACAGTTTTGCTTTTCACCTCTTTTTTTCACACTCAACTATGTCATAGTTATATTTGTACTTGAGAAATGGTGTCAGCAGAGAGACTAAATCATTTATCACAGGCCAAAAACAACTAGGATGAATAATTGAGTCCAGATGTAGTTGATTCAAGCTAGATACCAAGGTTCATTTCCTGTCTGTGCTCTGTAAGACAACCTATTACACCTCCCAGGCAGCTGCCGGGTACTCTGGCCCTGCCTGAATGTCAACACTCCTCAGGTGTCAGCATAAGAATCACACAACACACAAGAATCCTGGTCTCTTTGGAAGTTACACACTCCCGTACTGATGCGCGGAATATATGTAGGGCCCATGTATTCACAATATAACCCTATATGAACCCAAGGTAGATAAAGTTCTCCCTTATTTGTACATATACATTTGTACATATATTTTTTACTTCCACGTGAAGTTTTAGGTTTGAGACACAAAACAAAAAAGTTTAAACACTGAGACATTTATCAATCATAGGTAATGTTGCTGCTCTTTGCAATCAATTAAAAATATCCTCCAACATAGATGGTAGAAACCAAGGAAGCATTTATATCTCATTTGTGTCCCATTATATTAATCCAAACTATTCTTAGAGTGTGCAAAAGTGTGGGACTGGTGTAAAGCTACACACATTATCTGCTGATATATTTGGACTGCTGGCCAGACCAGTAAGTTTACCCTCTTATTGCTCATGCACATATTTGAAATGTTTATTAAATGTGGCTTTGGATTGACGTGTTGAAAATCATTTGATGTCCATGGAAAAGTTGACTTCCTAAGGTCAGTATCAAGGCTTCATTCACAGTGGTACGAGTTGACTTAACAATAGGCACAACCATCATGCAGGTTGGCTTCTGGGCCTGACCACAACAGTCGTGAGATGTATTTTCTTCTTTTCTTCTAAAATGGATATTGAATACTGACTGGTATAACCACAACACAAAATCTGTTTCAGAGGCTTCTTTGCCAAGAGAAGATAATACAGCCTCAGGATAAGGTCGATATAGATGTGAATGTAACTCTGTAGTGTGATGGGCAACAGGCTCCCAGGAAACTATTGTCCAAATGGTGACATCTGTAGATAAATGGCTGTTAACGATTGCAGTGCCGGACTGGATTGGACTTTTAAAAAATTCTATCCTCGCTGTTAGACTGAAATTCATCCAGATATGTGAAACTGTGCAACAACGCTAAACACTGGAGAAGAAGAAGCATGTAAGTCCCGTTGACTGGAGATTCTGTTGCTCCACATACACTATATTGCCAAAAGTATTTGCTCACCCATCCAAATTATCGGAATCAGGTGTTCCAATCACTTCCATGGCCACAGGTGTATAAATTCAAGCACCTAGGCATGCAGACTGTTTTTACAAACATTTGTGAAAGAATGGGTCGCTCTCAGGAGCTCAGTGAATTCCAGCGTGGAACTGTGATAGGATGCCACCTGTGCAACAGATCCAGTCGTGAAATTTCCTCGCTCTTAAATATTCCACAGTCAACTGTCAGCTGTATTATAAGAAAATGGAAGTGTTTGGGAACGACAGCAACTCAGCCACGAAGTGGTAGGCCACGTAAACTGACGGAGCGGGGTCAGCGGATGCTGACGCGCATAGTGCGAAGAGGTCGCCAACTTTCTGCAGAGTCAATCACTACAGACCTCCAAACTTCATGTGGCCTTCAGATTAGCTCAAGAACAGTGCGCAGAGAGCTTCATGGAATGGGTTTCCATGGTCGAGCAGCTGCATCCAAGCCATACATCACCAAGTGCAATGCAAAGCGTCGGATGCGGTGGTGTAAAGCACGCCGCCACTGGACTCTAGAGCAGTGGAGACGCGTTCTCTGGAGTGACGAATCGCGCTTCTCCATCTGGCAATCTGATGGACGGGTCTGGGTTTGGCGGTTGCCAGGAGAACGGTACTTGTCTGACTGCATTGTGCCAAGTGTAAAGTTTGGTGGAGGGGGGATTATGGTGTGGGGTTGTTTTTCAGGAGCTGGGCTTGGCCCCTTAGTTCCAGTGAAAGGAACTCTGAATGCTTCAGCATACCAAGACATTTTGGACAATTCCATGCTCCCAACTTTGTGGGAACAGTTTGGAGCTGGCCCCTTCCTCTTCCAACATGACTGTGCACCAGTGCACAAAGCAAGGTCCATAAAGACATGGATGACAGAGTCTGGTGTGGATGAACTTGACTGGCCTGCACAGAGTCCTGACCTCAACCCGATAGAACACCTTTGGGATGAATTAGAGCGGAGACTGAGAGCCAGGCCTTCTCGTCCAACATCAGTGTGCGACCTCACAAATGCGCTTCTGGAAGAATGGTCAAAAATTCCCATAAACACACTCCTAAACCTTGTGGACAGCCTTCCCAGAAGAGTTGAAGCTGTTCTAGCTGCAAAGGGTGGACCGACGTCATATTGAACCCTATGGATTAGGAACGGGATGTCACTTAAGCTCATATGTGAGTCAAGGCAGGTGAGCAAATACTTTTGGCAATATAGTGTAGATTGAGCAAAGATGTGAACATACTGGAGCAAGAAATCACGAAGCACCAACTTCTTGACATCAATGGTTTTATCAGATAGCAAAGCATTTCGATGTTCAGAAATGTGCTTTTAGATAAAAAAAAATACAAAGTATACAAACCGTGATGCACTCAGCACATTAACTAGCCCGCAGTAGCAGTTCTTTTGTTTATTTTGTAGGCTAAAAGATCTGTGAGGCCATAATTCTCATTCTGCCTTAAAAGCGTTCTCTTCCGGCCCTTTGGGCTCATATGGAAACAATTAGGTTCCCTGGCTCGGCCACGCAGGTGACTGACACGGAGTGACCACTCCTCAGCCCCCGTGCATGTGCTAATGAAGCTGAGTTTCCTGGTTGTCTTTTCTTCTTTATGAGCGAGCCGTTCAGTTTTGTGCTCAATCGCCTCCCAGCAGAAACTGCACTTCGTGAAAGCCAGCAGTTATAATTCATTGTATCTGCTAAATGTTTTGGCAGTTTCAACACAGTTTTTTTTTTCTTCTCTTTTTCCCCCCCTGGTTATGTTCAGCTGAAGACTGAAATGAAGTTGCGACTTGCAGGTTGGACCAAATTTTGGGTCGTTCCAAGTGAGATATGTTATTTGTGCTCTCACTGAAATCTGTATCCCTCTATTTCAGCACAAATTGCATGCCAGTTTCAAAACAAATAAACACTAGCCAAGGAGGTTTCTGTGGACAAAATCAATCTGTGGATGGATGTCAAGGTTGTTTAGAAGAAAAGGTAAATAGTGAAGTTGAGTGGCCTACACACTTTAATGCTGTGTTTACACTGTAATTAGTCTTTGCAGAATGAGAGTCCTGACAGAGGGGTCTGAGACATTGTGGCATGATAAAATAAATTCCAAACATTGCTGTCTCAAGGCATCCTCCATGGACCAAAAACCAAAACAGCCTCAACAGACCACAACCAATCATTCTAATTTTCTGAATGGGTGGCCTGATTTTTTTTTCATCTTCCAATCCTCTTCTGTCCTACTCTTCAATGCTACTGACTCTCCCAGTTTGCATATGTGGTATATAGCAATCCCCCCCCCCCTCCAGTGTTTGTTGCTTGCCGTTCTTCGGCTTCTCATCCAAACTCAACCTGACGAGAGATTTCACTTCCCGCTTTCTGCAGGGTCCTCTGGACTCAGAGCAGATGACACGGTCAACAGCCGTGGCTGCAGAAGGGGGGACGACTGCTACTCGTTTAAAACTGTGTCACTGTCCACCTGAGCAAACAGAGTTTTGGAGGAGCTGTGGGAGAGAGGGGGAGCAGGAGGGGGAGAGGCTGGTAGGGAGACCAGAAAACCAATTGGTGAGGGAGGGCTGGCAGAGTGACAGCCAATGTACAATAACATTAGTCTTCCGCTTTGGCCCAAGTGAGCACTCCTTCTGGACACATCTTTGCCTCTTCGTATTATTCTTTTTTCTTCTCTTTTTTTGCATGGAGCTCCGTCCAATGGAAACACATTCCTGTCATGCCTCACTGCTGTTTCTTGTTTAGATTTCTCATTGCAAACAGCATTACACTCATGGGCTGGAGCTGGGCTGAGCACAAGCAAGGGAGAGGCCAGGGACCTGAGTCCTGCACATCCTCCATTGCTAAGATGAAGGAGTTTGGTCTGTCAAATGGTGGCACAAAACCTCAGATATTAACTCAGAACATCGCTTTTTTGGTTTGAAGAGTGGATGTTGAAGGAAAAAAGACTCGTACGAATCTAAGCATTCATTACAAACTCAACTTGTGTCGACCTTTAAAGATCCTGTACTTAACTGTCTCCTGTTGAAGAACTTCCAGGAAACTTTACAGAAACCATGGGAAATCTGAAAAAAAGAAAAAAAAATTCCTTTGATATAAAACTGTCACGAGAACAGCCAGTTCATCTTTTGATTTTGGAGCTTCCCTGTTATGTTGGGATATGACAAACCCCCAATTTCCATCTAGACGATTTATGATTATGAAGTGAAGCTGCCTCATAGGATACCAGAACTTTATGGAAAGCAGACCTCTTAGTTTCTCCCGGCATTCTCTCATCTCAATCCAAGCGCAGCACCAGTGTGCTGGATCTACTATGCCTGCCCAAGCTGTCTGGGAATCGTTGACTGACACCTGACTAAGTCCATTAATGTGAGGAGCTGGGGTCATGCCATATACTGCAATATCTGTCCAAATCTGATTTTTAAAGAGCTGAGTATGACCCTCAGTAATCATCATTTCAGTGTATGTCTGATGGGCAAACGAGTTTCTATTTGAGAACCAAACAATTAGTTGTGTCCTTAAAAAGAAAGGGAAAAAATTATTTCATCAAGTTTCAACTCACCTCCCTCCAACTGTGACTGTCATTCATCTTCACATTAATGCAAAGCAGGAGACGTGGCATGCAATGAGGTCTTACGCAGACTTGTAGACAATCAGTTTTTAAAAAATCCTCAAGTTTACGCTTTGTACTGCAGCCAAGGCATAAGTGATAACAGCGAGTTAGATCTTTTGAAGATATGATGTGTGCATCCATTCAAAACTATGTTGTCTTTTATATATATGTGGTGAAGTTTATAGGCAGCAATATTTATGTTCTCCTTTTATCCGAGGTATAGCATTGTGCTTTTTATTCATGAAAATGTTGAAGATGTGCAGAGATGATAAATTGCGATCAAACATGTTTTTTTCATAAAGACTTGCATTAGTCAGTATGACACTCAGACATCTTGTTTTAACTTCTAAAACTATGACTATAAAACACCAAGCCACAGCTATTTTCTCACTCTTTTTTCTGACATTATATGTTTTGTTTTCACAATACGCCTTCAGGGAAAATATGGAAAACTGTGAAAACTTTTTTAAATCTCAAAAGTATTTTTTCTTGATCTCGGAGGTTTGAATTTTTTCTTTAAAAAAGACAAACGCCTCACTTAAGATGGGTGCAGTCCTCCAGTGAATTCATTTCAATATCCTCCAGCTTAAAGAAAAGAGATTAAGACCTGATTCAAAACTGAAATTGATTCTTGTTTTTCTGAACTTCAACTTCAAACTGCCACATGTAATCTCCACAATACAAAAAAACACAGAAACTAAAAAACTTTTTTTGTTGAAGTTATTGTTCAAGCACCTATAGAGATGCATATTTTTAATTCCCATTGAAAGCCCACTTGTTTTAACCTAAACACTTGTTAACTTCGTGGACTCAAAACATGATGGAGTCTGAAAAAGAGGGAAAAAAACTGCCAACGCATGCACAGGGTATGGGCTATAGCCGTGAAATGTAGGGTTATGTTGGTAAAAAAAAAGATAATGCTGCCAGCCATTTAGCCTAGCTAGGCACACATGCCTCTGTCCTTACATTTGTAAAATCAAGCTACTACAATCTTTTATCAGAAAAAATGTTAACTGTAATTGCTTCTAATCTCATTAAAGGAATGTTTTCACTTGAATCCTGGAGAATGAGATGGAAGTATTAACCACTAGACTTTCATCCTGAGGACCAGAAATTATGTGCACTCTTACCAGTTTATCTTTGTTTTTCTATAACTTTCCCCCCCCCCCCTTGTTAATTTGTGCTTATACTTGCCGTGTGGTTTGGTTCAGGGATCTAAAAAAAGAACAAATGGTTGAGCTATGGATAGCTTCCTGCTTCAAGTCTAAATTCAAAAAGGTGGTGCAGGAAGAAAAGAGCTAAAAGGGGGAAACACTAACCAAAAAGTATTAAGTGGATTGTATGCAGTATATTAACAAATCCGAGTTGTTTCCATTTTTAAGGATTCATTCATTTTCTATTTAATTCACAGCACAATACCAGGATTGAGTTAGTCACAAGCAGGTTAGTAAGGTGCTAAACGTTGCCAGATGTGATGTGCCATATAAAGATGTAGAACGGTTGTCTATTATTTAAGGAGTTCATGTTTCAACTCTCAATCTCTGCAATTAAATGTTTCGAATTCTGCTTTGTAAATTTGTGGGTTTTATTTTATGCAGTTATTTCTGCTCTTACCTTACAGCTTGTGTAGAGATTCCTACTGAAGACAATCCAAAATACAGTTTAGCAGAGTGACCTCGTAGTGTGCCCGTGGGAGAGGAAAAGAAAATTATTCTTACATCCTTTTAAAGTGGAAATAGAAATGGGTTATATTTCTAAATCTGACAAAGAAATTGTAAAAGGAGCTAAATCCGTAGTGTGGACTTTGATCCGTTTTTGGACGAAGCAAATTCCGTCTGAAAAGTAAAATACTGTCAACTTCATGAACCTCAGAGCCTCAAAAATACACTTGGTCATTCACTCCAGGTCTGTCAGGCTTTATGTTAACCGCTCATAAAGCTGTACTAATTTTCTAATTTGACACTAGTGTGACATTCACTATTTATTTTCATTTTTTAATAAAATGCCTTGGGAGGAAATCCTCACCCCTCCTCCTCCAAAACTGCAAGCTGTCCAGCTTTATGTCCAGAAGTCAGAGCTCAGACAGGGAACTAGAGAAAGTCAAGGCCACCTGTTTCTCACTCACGTCTGCTGCACTACTGGCATAATGCGGGCTTGTTCATGGCAGATTAACACCGGGCCTTATGAGGTGGTAGTGCCAGCTGAACTTCAAAAAAAGGGGGGCGGCTGCCATCAACTTTAGCGCACCACGATTTGTGGCATCCTATGCATTTAAATCACATGATCCCCACATGTAGATGGTGATTTCCCACTTTGTCAAAAGAATGCTCAGTCACGACTCTCAGCGCCGGCGTGGGCACACAGATTCCCATCTGGTTGGTTAACACATTCCTCGACTGCATTGGTGGCGTGTTATGTTCAGTCAACAGCATGCCCACACTGTGCTGATCTCCTGAAACTGTGATGTAGCACCGTGGATCTGACACAGAGCTGTTTCACAGTCTGGCTTCAACCCAAACCAGTCACACAACATGGAATTGTGCAGTTCATTCCTCAATATGAACTATGTAAATGACACAGGGACTCTCCAGGGCACATTAAGACTGAGCAGTTTTCGAAAACGTCTCAGAGCTCATATATCACCCAGAAACTTCAAGCTGCTCATGGTCCCTGAGGATGCCGCCACAGTTTCACACAGCGAAGTCAGACAACTTTTTCAAGACAGAAGCATAATTTAAATGTAAATCTGCCTAAATGATTTTTTTCCCCTCAAAGAACAGGTCTTATATCAATTCCATACAGCGGACTCTACTTTCCAACCTCAATTTAAAATAATTACGAGACTGTAAACTATGTTGAATGACAATCAAAAGCCAGCTCAATACAACAGGAGAATATTCAACACAAGGTCTGACTTGTCTCCACAGTTTTCAGCCCCATCCTGTAGTGTTGCTGATAAGTGGAGAAAAATGTGGTTAAAAACGTCAAAGTTGATCCTGAAACTACTGCAATTACACTCTTTAAGTGTTACCATCCATAAACCTACAGAGTAAACATGCATTCTCAAACCGGCCAACGATACAATTACAGCTTTTTTCCAAATTAATAAAACTGCTGAAAATGTTTTTGTTAACAGTCCATCGTCTGATGAATGCCAAATATTTTACTTTACGCAACGTTTTCACCTCACAGCAGTTGATCTGCCATAAGGGGGATCAGGCACGTGCTCCTTTGAGTGATGAAGTTATTTGGAAATTTGCACAGATGAGCGAACATGGCGGCAGCTACATTAATGGAGCTTGAGGCTCTGCTTTTCCCAGCGTCTCTGACCTGCTACTCAGTTGCACCAACACGTGCCCCGACCCACACACAGATGTTTCCCACTGAGTTCAGCCTGTGGTACTATGCAGCATGAGGGACAATCATTCTAGAAGCATGGAGATTCCTCTTGGGACCTTTGCAGGGGCCCCTGTTTTATTCTCTCATTATGTAGTGATAATGAGAGAGCCCTTAAGCCATGTGAAAAAATATTCCCCTGGAACAGTTCGCCTTTGGATATTGCCTCGAATGTCAGGTTGGTAATACCTTCCACTAAAATGACAAAGTGTTGAATGCATATTTGTTGAATGATTTATTTGAATTGTTATTTAGAGGTTATAATTTCATGTAGATTTGATTATTTTTTAAAGATTGAGGTTATGTGGTCTTTCACTCAGGCATTATTACTGACTCTCTGTGTTTCTATGATGATTGTATCCCCAGTTTATACATTCATTTGACATGCCATATAGATTATAAGGCAAATCCCAGTGGTTCATGGTCACAAGCCACAAATGGCAACATTTTTGAAGATCTGAGCTGGAATTTGAAAGGGTCTTTTGGCATGGGCTTGGGGAAGAAATCACAAGTCTTACAAGCCCTCAGGGTGTCATTTTGCTTGGCGGTGCATTCAGGCAACACTTACAAACACGTCCTGTCCAACTAACTGCAGAGTGGCAGGCTTGCTTTACGGGCTCCACTTTTGGACGGAGTGAAGGAGGAAAGCACGTAAAAATGCTCGGTCAGAGGAATCCAAGGAAAGAGACGGCATCCCAGGGACACAGAGTCTCTCGGATGGGATTTTCACAGCCTGGAAAACCCACATTTGCCAGTCCCCGTTCCCTGAGTGAAGAGGCCACTTTCCTGAGCCACTGTGCTTCCTCAGTATCACCTATCAACTGGGTCAATCAGTGGTTGAGATAAAGCAGCTAGTAAAGCCTGTTGGCCTTTGAACACAGCAGGAGGAGAACTCCCCCGGGCCTCTTATCTCATTAAACTTGAAAAGGATATTAATCCTTGAAAGGCTACGATAACAGTATGGATGACACCAGTCAGGGAGACTGACAGTAATATGGATGCTATCTATGTTGGGTCATCAATGTTTCATCTCAGGAGACACTAAGAGAAAACCTGGAATTCTTAGAGAGGAAGTTTTTTTTTTCTCATGCTGTTAGATGTGGTACAAGTTGTTTTGACAAAAAAACTGTAAAAGCAGACTGTTGTCATGGATTCACAATCAATTAAAAAAACTCCCCCTTACAAATGATGCTGGTATTTATGCAGAATGGGGTATGGTTGAATTAAAGTCGAATGGCCTCGAGATCTGAATGCACAAACTGCCCACCCATCTGACATCAGGCTCCTTTCGTCTTTCTATTTCAAACAAACCCATAAAACAGTCTCCCCATTTACTGCCCGTGCTGCACTGTCCCACACCTCAAGTATGGCTAACAGCACATGGAAAGAAAAACACCACATTGTACAGCTACATGCCAGATTCATACAAATCTTGACAGGCACAAAAGAGAGCTGGAAACTTTCCTGTGTGAGCTCTGTCATCCTCAACCTAGGTGGGCAAGGCCTAGAAAAGTTCACCTGACAAATTACTTCCATGTTTAACTCAAATTGTGAGGCAAACACATTTATACATGTCAAATTGTAAAATAAGAAAAACAATGATGATTTAAACCAAATAGATCTGTGAACAGCTACCACCCAACAAAATCTCGTGGTTGAAGTTTGAATTGGAGTGTAACTCAGCAAATGTCGCATGAAGCCAGTGATCTATCACCTTGAATTTGTGGCCGATGCGTTTTGAGTTTTGCAGAGAGCAGAATGTTTTGATCTGCTCATATCCAGCAGAAACCACAACAGTCCACCGCAGCAGAGTAACACCCAGTGACTGTGTCGTGCTTGTGTCATTCATCAAGCTGTGCAATCCAGTAGTTAAACTGCGTTTGATCCAGCGACATCACCTAATACGTACCACATTTTATGTCCAAAATGCTTTCAGTTTGGGATTTTTGGTGGTCTAGAATATTCCCTGTAGAAACTTAAAATGTACATTATAGCTGCATTAATTCATGTTCATTCAGAGAAAGTTTCTGCATCGGTCTGAGTTAACGGAAAGCTTTGGCTTTGCCGTGTAGGGATGAACAGAGCAGTCAGGTGAATCTAAGGATTCCAAAAAGTCTGCTACCATTTGTGATTCTGCCTGTCGTTTACACTGACAGTTATTCATGTCTAGAATGGGTAAGTTGGTCAAAAGAGTTAGCCATGCATCACAGCCTACATGTTTACACAAGGGTGCTTATGCACACCATGGACCACGTCTGTAATGAGGGAAAACCTTACAGCACCAGCTCAGGATCGATGCCACCTCGTCCGATTGGCCCTCACCCCAAAAGAAATGGTAGTCATATTTTTTAATCAGAACTCACGACAGCTAAAGTAAAAACAAATCAAAACCAGACATTATGCAAAGGCAGCATGCTGATTTTTAGAAGGATTCACCAACAGCCAAAGCAGAAACTTTACACCTGACGTACAAATCCATCTGTTTCAGCCTATGACGGCAACAACTGAACAACAAAAACAGAACTAGTTTAAGCTCTTAACATTCAATCATAGCAACTCAAAGGCATGAGAATCCTATTGGAGCCAAAAACAGTCTTTTCTGAGTGTATTTGTTCAACCTTTTCAGGCTTCATGGTGTTTATAGATGGCTGGCTTTGCCTGATGTTGTTTGCTTTTGGAAATAAGAATCTGCCAACAAACTCTAAGAAACTACAGTATTATATTGAAACTTTAAGTTCCAGACTAACATGTTTTACTAGATGGTGGGGGACTTCATGCGAATGCTTCTGTTCTCTCTCTTTGTCTCTGAAAACTGGTGAGCAGTCACTTTGTGTCCATGTTTCTGGACAGCATCATGACCTGTGCCCAGGTGAGTGGTGACAGACCATTTTAAAACTCTGTCTGCAAAGCTCTGCTGACAAACGATGGTGTTTATCTGTCCAGCGGTGATTACATTGCCGAGTTCACTGGCTCTGGGAATAGTGAAATTCACATTAATTATGCACTGAACGATCTTTTTATCATAACCTGTCAGTGAACACACCGGCCTCATCACACAGACTGGGTAATCACAATTAACCCTCTCTGACGGTCACTTTATCTGGTATGCCAGTCACACTCTCACTTGATCACAGTCAAAGAACAAGCTGTGTAACAAACCATCTGGTGTGTCAGAATAACCTTTAGCTTAATATGGACCCCGATGACCTGTTATTAATGTTACAAAAACATGATGTGTTTGGACATGTAAACCTTGTTCTCTGTACCTCATGCTGTGGGTACATTGACCTCATGATCTCCCTGTCCCATCTTCCAATTTCCTAGTTGGTAGTTAAAGCTCTAAAATAAAGCTTGGTGTCTTCTTACAATGTGCAGATGCTCAGTGAGGGCAGAAGTCGGCAAATAAATCTAAATACAAGAGAAGCTGTGTTTAGAACACTGTTTTTCTTAGAAATTCTGTGTAGAAAATGCTGAAATAAAAAAGTAAAGATCAGGTAAACCAGAATTTAAAAAAATATGATAGTTACTAAAAATAAGTTGGATGTCTGTGTTCAAAATAATGAAGAGGAGTTTAGTGGTATGTGAATAATTAATCCCATTTTATTTTACTCAGGGTGTTACTTCTTATGGGCCTCTTATAAAATGGTAAACAGACTGTGCTAAATATATGCATTACATAGCACTTTTTAAGAATTGTTGTCCACTCAAGCGCATTTACACTTCACTATTGTTAAAAATATATATATTCTTATTGTTAGACAGCAACTAATTTGAGGTTTTCTTCCTTTGTGTTACTCTGTATCAAACTCTGACTCTGGAGAAACAGCCCTTATGGCCCGTGTAACGCAAACGTCTGTCAGAACACTACATGCAAAGGTTCCTTGTGTTACCTTGAGAGAAGTTCTTACTTATTTCAGTAAAAACAATGTGGACTGCATTCGTGGAACATACTAGCAGCACGGCTACAGTCGACCAGGTGCTAAACTGGACACCTCAAATCCAGACCAGTAACCCTGAAACCATTTGGTTAACTATGAAACGACAAAACACAACATAGTAAACTGTCCCAACCATTCTCCAACATGTTGTTAGAATTAAACTCAGCATGGGCATTATTGTCATTTACAGAAATGAACTCAGTTTGAGCATCAGTACTGAATCTTATGCATTGGTTCCTCGTACCATCCAGTCTCTGCTGATCATTCCATTTCAAACTGGACGCATTTGATTTCCTCAGTCATACAACCAGAGACACAAATCTAATCACTCAAATGACTGTGATTAATGCATTTTTGGATATGGGGTTAATCTTATCTGAAATGAATACTACAAGCACTTTTCAAGAGTTTTCAGCAGTGGTGTGCCTGTAGAGTTTTGAATTTTGACAATGCTTTATATTCCAAGTTCCTGTGAACATTATTTCATGATCTGGCACACTTTTGAGAATGAAAATGCGTTTTCTTGCTGGTGTTCAAAGTATGACTCCACAAAGTCATCATTTCCACCATTTATCACACATTCTTGTTTGTGGGTGTAGACCGCATGAAAATATCCGTCTTTACAGCTCTGTGGATGATAAAATTCAGGTCTCTCTTACAGTCTAACTTATTTAGAGAGAGAAAGAAGGCTAACGCCTTTCTTGCTTGCGTACACCTTTAAAAAATGCTTGTTTGCTTTTACAACTGGCTCTGTGGGTAGCTGGGGAGAAGCAGCACACACAGATTGGGGGTTCATTACTTTTTTCTCCCTTGTAACAGCTCATTTAAAATCACAAGAGCCCGAAGCCCATGACAGATGGAACCTACTTAAGAGAGCTTTTCAGTGTCTAATTCAAGTGATATACTTCCTAATGTGAGGTAACTCTAAACCTTTGTGAAAATGCTTTAGGAGTTCTCGTCAAAAGTTTCAGGAACAACTGTGCACGTTTGGATTTAATGTGTTGTTGTGTAACATATACCATCTGGTAAAGGCCATGTAGTGTACATGTAGGCGCGAGGAGCAGCTCCTCTAACTTGGTCTTAAGGGTCATTTTTAAAATCTTGGAATTACGCTGCGAAAAGCAACATTAAACCGCAAGGAAACTTTTTTTGTCTCATCCTTGCGTGTATAGAAAGGCAGGTCAGCCTCATGAACTGAGCTTAGTGTGAAATTGCTTAAGCTTGGTTTGAAAGTATCCACACAAGCCATATATCAGTGGCTCACAGCTCACCTTATCTTGACTGTTCTAATACAGCCACATGAAGCCCTGCTAGTTCACATCAAAGAAATGTCTTAAAAGTCCCTTAAGCTCCCTTTAAAGGGCAACATATAGGTCTCCTGATCTCCTGAAAACAAAGAGCTCGGTTGTAGAAACCTTTGTGGGAAAAGCAAGACTGTCGACTGATTTGAGCAGTCGATTAGAAATGTTTTCTCCAAAAGATCCCGATTGCAAATTATGACGTTTCAAAAAGGAATCTTTGGCAGGTTATTTGAGTGTTTCACTGACTTCCAAACGGCAGATTGAAGAGATGGAAAACACAAATAATCAAGGATGCACAAACGTTTGAGGTAAATTAACTTTATTATTTTTTTAAAAAAAAGAAAAAGTTTATCACGCAAGGCAACAAAGAGAAGAAATGAAAACTGGTCCCCTTCCCCCTCCCTCCACCCCTGCCCCCACCCCCCCCACTGGAAGCAAAGGGGTTCTCATTTCAACCAAATCAGAGGAGCAAGAGAACAAGACTCACATTGTTCTGATTGTGTTTACTTACACTAAAAACATTAAAACTGAACAATCTGACTGTACAGTATAAGACAGACAATTTTAATTTTCACATGAATCCAAACACAGAACCTTACACTAGTATTTTCTTTTACATTTAGCTGACGGTACAAATGTAACAGGAAAGTATACGACTATGCCACACATTTAACTGATCAATTTAAGACAAACTATACATGTCGCAATGGGCACTTTCTTGGGAAAACTGGGCTCACAAGAAGAAAAGAAAAAAGAAAAATTAAGGTCCCGACCAGGGTTTTTTTATTTTTTATTTTCTTATTAAAGCAACATCAAACCTGCATGTTGAGGTAAGCATGCCACAGGGGAATACGAAGGAAGCGATTCCCTTTAAAAAGGACTCCCTTAACCATATCCCCACTCACTTTGTAATTCGCTTTGACAGTAAATCAATTCTCAAGCCTGGCCCCTTGGACTCCTCCAACCTTAGGTCCTTCTCTCTCAGCATTCCTGCACACATGAATCACTCCAACTCCTGGCTTCTAGAAGGCATTTCCTGCCCGACCCTCTCTCTTTCTCTCTTTTTCGCTGTCTGACTCCTCTGCTGAAAGCTGGGCAGGAACTCCACCGAGCTTTGATTTGGACCCAGAGGGAGAGAGGGAGAGAGGGAGTAGGGCTTAGCTTAACTCAGGGCCCTGGCCCTGGAACTCTGAGAGAGAAAGAAATGGAGGCTTGGGATGTGGTGGGAGATGCCTGCACACCCAAGCAGGGATTTAGTGCTTTATCCTTCAAATTGTAATATGAGCAGCAGAGCATATTCCAGTGGCAATATCATTCCTACCACAAAAGTCGGCCCTACGGGAGTGTCCTCTCTTAGGATTTAAGTATACATTCTCTCTAAGACAGATGTTCATTATGTCAGCTTTCAGACCTTATAACACTGAACATTGTCACAGATTTTTGGGAACAGAGAAGTACATAGTGTTTTCATTTCCATAACACACTGCGAGGACTTACTGGTACTTCTCAGTCATGAAGTGGATAGTGGAGCATTCAAATATTCTGTGGAAATAATGTACATAAAGGGAACATAGCCTTTCCAAAGCTGTACACCTGCTCAAGCTTCCCTGTGGAAATCACCTCTGTTGCCAAATCCATTGTAAATGTACATACAAGTTTCTGTCAGTTCGGCAGACTCAAGATGATCGAAGCAGCGCTCAAAAAGAAAGGTTTAAATCGTCTTCATATTTATACAAGTGAAACGTACATATTTTACAGAGATCACTACACAAAGATCACAAACAGCAAGTCTCAGGAGTGTTGGGATCGGTGAGGCTGCGGCTGGGTGAAAAGAGGTCATACGTTGTGACTGGGAGAATTGGCCTACTGTGCAATGGCTGCTGTGTGTGCATGTATCTAGATGTTTGTGAATGTTGAAAGTGGGTGATCTCATCCGCTTGCCTGCTCAGATCATTGCTCTTATCACCAGTCTTCCTTTGACCTGGTGAAGATAGGTGCTCTGCTCTGTCTCCAGGCGTTGATTGGTCAGAGCCTCGTCCTCGCTATCTGCCGGCTCCTCCTTGACCTTTATGACCCCACAGTGAGCATCGGGGAGTTCGCTGCTGGAGCCGCTGCTACTGCTGCTGAGCGTGTGCTTCCGGATAACTCCTCTAGGGGGCAGCCTGTCCTCCTGCATGCTCTCCGCTTCCTCTCTGTGCCGCAGCTCCTCCTGCTCCTCCTCTGACTCCTGCAGGTGTGCACTGGGCTGACGTAACTGCTCGATGGACTTGGATAACAGCTGCAAAAGACATCGGCGCAACATTACGGGTTATATCCTGGAGCCAGCAGGCTTTAACAAGCAGAGAAAAAAAAGGCTCGAAAAAATCTATTCATCCCTTTAATGTCATGCTGAATTTTCACCGAACATAATGTATCTTATTAAAATATGTGTCATCTCTATTATATTTGGTATATCTAAGTAAGCTATGCTTACAGTAAATAACTGGTTTGATACTTTTATTGCAAAGTGATGTTCTTAACAGATATGTTTCATAAATGTTGATTATCATAAAACAAATTGAACATTGTTATGAAGAAGAGGGTTACTGGTTTGATCCCCCAGCTTCCGCACACAGTCCAAAACCGTGCATGTTTTAACCCTGGGGTGAGTGCATGTGTATGTGCATGGTTGCGGTTGTTTCTAGGTGGCCCTGTGATGGTCTGGCGACCTATCCAGGCTGTACCCCGCCTCTCGCCCAGTGACAGCTGGGACAGGCTCCAGCCCGCCCACGACCCAACTAGGAATAATAAGTGGCACATATAATGCATGAATGGATGGAAACATTTTTCCTTTGCGTTTTTTTCAGTAAGGGCATTAAACAATCAAATTTTGCCTCAAAGCATTAAATCAAAGATTTTTTTAAATGACTTGAAAAAAAGGTACAGTCTCCAGCTGCCTTTATATAGCCATGTAATAACACGCAAGTACAAAAGCATCACCTGTCTTTAATAAATTAGATACACTAAATCAAACATTTCAACCTACAAATGTGTCAAACACATTTGATTAGTAACTTAATTATCTATATCCTAAATTTAGAGTGATGAATTGCTCCATAACTTATTGTGAAGGAAGTTAAAGAGATTAATGATTATTTAGTACTAATATATTATAACTACAATAGGTTCAATGAAACAAAGTGAAATGATTGTTCTGAGGGATTTAGAAAGCTTTTTAGAGGGTAAGCAGATTAGACACCTTTTGTACATTTTTACATGAGTTAATAAACTTTAAGTAATGGTGACTGGGCCAAATAAATGGATTACAACCAGTCACTTACATAATGAAATACAGATCATAAAGTACAGTAGACTTTTGTGGTAAAGTTTTTTTTCTGAGAAAGTTGAGATTATATGTCACTGCTCTCATATTATGTCGGTTAATAATCAAGGGTGTCAGCCCAACATATTAGGTTTTTCTCTATCAAAATGTCCACTATTGCAAACGTATGTGGAATTCAAATACAATCATTCTGACCCTGAATTATTTGAAATTTGATCCATTTTTGGCGTTTTGTCACACTTCTATCAGCTATGGTTAAATCAGTCAAAGTATCACTTCCTAAATTTGCACCTGGAGGTGTTAGTTTCACCAGCTTTAGACAACATATTTGCATTAGAGAAAAGTAACTGTTGAAATAGCTTGATGTTGGAGAAATTTTGAAGATATGTGTTTAAAAAGGCATGTGGAATTCAGCCAGTGTGGCACTTTGACCCTTCTCTGTTTTTCTTTCTCCCTAAACCTGAACCATTGGTAACATGATGAGTCAATTCACCCACAAGAGGGCTCCACAAACAGACAGAGAGGTATCTTCCTTTTGTCAGCTAGTAACTAACAACATTACTATCTAAGGAATCTAGGCCTTATATAAATAACCTGTTGGCAATGGGCATTAGCCTCCTTAACCTGGCATTAGTGAGCACTAGTCCTAGCACTTTCTGAAATCCTTCAGCTCTTGTAAATATCTATTTGTGTCTCCTACTGTTGCTGGCACTGGAAAAAGATGGATGTTTAAAAAAGAACGTATTGAAGCCACTGCTAGGAAATTAATTAGGGCAATGTTTCAGAGCTCCCTCTCAATAAACACTCAAGGCTCATCCCTGATTAGTGGCCATTTATAACTTCCACTTAAAGAGGCTTTACTTGCAATCTCATTGGCCTGAGTGATCAGTGTCAGGCCTGTTGATGAGTTTCTCGAGAAGATGCTGTTATATTATCAAAGCAAGTCAACTTCATGGTATTATTCAATACTAAGAGACAGCTGTAGCTGTACTGTACAGCTCAATAAATGCCTGTGGTACTTTGTGCCAATATTTTGGGGTATGAAGTGCCTAATGGTTCCCTTGGCTCTGTCAGGGCCCCGTGTTGGGACACATCAGTGCATAGGCTCATACAATGCTGCCTTTTACCGTGTCTGCCACCTCACACATGTCGCTGACCAGAATAATGACACTCTGTATAGCAAGGTCACCTCGGCCAGCTTACAGAAACACAAATATTGCCACAGAAGAACAAAATGCATTCTGGGCATTTTTTCCTTCATTCAAACTCAGATGAATTGAATTTCACAGAGTTAGCATGTGAACAGCACTGATGCATTGAGCTATGATAACAGAATTACTGCTGGGGAAGGATTTCTTCCCCTTTTAAAATAAGGGCAGAAGTTCTTTGGTTTGCAGAAATAACAACAGGATTTCAGGGAAGAACGAACAATGACCCATGTCTATAAACTTGAGCCGCCACAGATGCTAAAAATAGATCAACATTTCTGTATCTAAAATGATAAAATCAGACTCCCTGCTGTAAAAAACCTCATGAGACCAAAACAAGAATATGCAATGTTGTGAAAGGCGATTTGAAAGTAAAATCTTCTCTGTGTGAGTGAGTTTTGATGCCCAGCACCATACCTTATTTATGTGGACCTGCTGCTGGTACTGTTTCTGTTTCTCCAGGAAGTGCTGGTGTTGCTGCTGAATGACAAGTTGGGCCAGCGTGTTCTGAGGCAGTGGTGCAGACTGGGTTCTGTTCAAGGGTCTGTGTTTGGGTAGTTTAGGCCGGCTGCTGGAGGGGCGATCCTTCATGGCCAAGGGAGATTGAGGGTGGGATGACATAGACCCTTGACCTTACCAGAGAATATAGAACATTCTCAAGTTAACCAAAAGTCTCAGTCTGAATTAGTTGCATGTTATAGTATTCCGATATGTAACATAACAAAACACAAACAAATAACTCAGTGAAATAGGTAACTCTCTTACCAGAGGAGATCATCTTCTGCTGTCTCATTTGCTCCTTCTGAAGGAGGTGTTGGAGGAGAGCATGGTGGCTGGGGCTCACCTTAGACTCTAAGCCCGTCTGAAGGGGCACAGGGCCCAACAGGTGCCCAGGCAGTCCGTGTCTGATTTCAGTTGATCTATCTTTCAAGCCCATAGCCGCCTGAAAGAACCACGAGGGAGCGTTAGGACTAGTTGGCAGTTATAGTACATTTCTAGAATAATCCAAGTAATAAAAAAGTTTAACTTTTCTTCTGAATAAAAATATTCCTCATATTTAGGGAATTTGTTTAGAAGCTGATGAACAGGCTTCTGTGGAATGTACCAAAGAGCAACAGATGATATATCATGTGCTATGTTATCAGGGGTTGCACTTCAGTGCACTTGGACTTTTTAAAAGCTGTGATAAATGAGGTAGTAGGGGAGGATAAGAGCATGCCTGACACAAGACACTTCAGAACAATATTTATCTTAGGTCAATAAAATCATTTGGGGGGCACAGGTCACTGACCAGTGGTCACACATAGAATCCAGACAACCACTGGTGGCAAGTTAAGTTCTTTGCACAATGGGAGGAAGGTTAGATTCCCTGAATGATTATATTGGTGTACAGAGCTTAATTTAATGGACAGATGCTTGAAGAATTTGTACTCACGCTAATGGGTGAGGATGCAGTTGAGAGCCCCAAGGAGATGTTGGGTAAAGAAGGAGATGTGTATAGGCTCAGCATGGACACAGAGCCCTCAGGTCGAAATAATCTTGGCTGGGAAGGCCATCTCTGCATATCAAACATATAGGAAAGAGCAAGAAAAAAGATTCATGAGCAAGTTTACGATTTACAAATCCCACTATAGGCAATTTCAAAAGGAAAAATGAGCAGCAGCATAAATATTATTGCTCTATGACGATCAACAGCCTTCATGGTGGCAAACAGAGAGGCAGAAACTCAAATGTTGGCAGCAAAGGTTTTTATAGACCATCACGCCTGTGTGGATGACACACTATTAAAAGAAAGCAGTGGAATTGTTGATATCTGGTCCTGAGCTCCTCAGTTCCCAGTCGGCCCTCTGCCTGTTTCTACTCCCCAGTCCCCACCCTCAGGCTACTCTCTCAGAGAACATCAGCACTGGGGCATACTTCCTGTACCCAGCAGAGCAGTGGACCAGCATGTGGTTTTGGAACAGTCATGTTTATCCTTCCAACCCCTACCAGTACTCAGTGACCTGTATGTGGATATCCGGCCCATATTTGACCCGAGGGACCCGTTCCCTCTGAAAAAGGATACCTAATGTAACGGTGCACAAACATGCCTTGCTTTTGCAACAGGCATGGGGTCCACAAGCAGCCCTGCAGTCAACCAATGACTTTCATGAGTCTCAGCTTGGGCCGATACAATAGCAATCCTGTGTGTTTATGTTGTTAGCATGTGGGTGTCTTTGGCTACCAGTGCCTGGGATATCAATTAAAATCCACAGTTCGTCTGTCTCCCCAAGCCCCAACCTTAAGACCCATGTCAGGGTGTCTCCCCCCATCTCTGTGTCACTGGAGGTCCCTGGGAGAGTAAACAGTGATGGTTAAGGAAAACACAGCTGCTCTGTTAAGATAGTTCAGAGATGTGTCATATCTGCCACATTCTATAACGACCTGCTTGTGAGCTCAGTCTAATGGGAGTTCTGTTTAGTAACTCAGCTATGAATCTATTGGGAAACGCCTTGAAACAGCTCAGTACAGAAAGGCAGCCAGGACAATGACAGAAATACAGTGAAAAGCCAACAACAACCTAACAGCCAAGTTAGACTTTTTTTAGCTTAAAAAAAAGTAAAATTGATTGCACAGCATATCTTGAAGAACAGAACATTTCACTCGTAAAACATTTGAATATCTGCTGGGACATTCAGTATTTGGGCCCTTTTCATGCCAAGTGATGTTTATGAAAGTAACCTCAGCGTTATTTTTGTTAGTGTGGGTAGTCATTTTTATTGGAGAGTAACAGGCAGAAGACATTTGACTGATTTTATAGCTGCAAGCAGAAGGGCAGAGAGAAATCCAGTGAGGAATGATTGTTTTAGTATTCACAAAATGTTCTTTTCTCTCGATCTTTCTTTTATTTTTTTTCTGTTTTTTTGTTTTTGTTTTGGCAATTCGATTCTTGCTCTTGTGATTTATACACATACCTCTGTTTTTGTGGTAGTAGGCAGAGAAGAGGGTCCATTTTCAGCCCCTAAGGCACTGGAGGCCCCAATGGGAGAGCTGGGGCCCGACCCAGGGGCACTGTTAGTGGGCGCAGAGTCTATGAAACATCAAGTGTTAGAGAGAGGGTTTGCATGCTCACACTCTAAATACAACACACATTTACGAAAGAGCCAGAGTCCCAAAGTGTATATCTGCAGAATTTTAAAAGTGTTTAAATTGTTGTTTAAGGTAATTAAGCAGACATTCTGAATATGGTGTACAAAAAACTTTGTGTTACAGTGCTTAAATCCCACTTACCCATCAGTTCTAGAGCCCTTTTCTTGTAAGGAGTCATGATGTTTCCATCTCTTCTCTTCAACATCGGGCTACTTCTCCTCTCTGCCACCTTCTGCTTCAGTCTGGATCGTACCTTTAAGTTAGGCTCAGATGCTAAAAAGAAAAGGACAGAGTCTTACTTTGTTTCGAAGATAAAAACTTCCCATGACATGATTTAATTCAATCATGTGAGCCTTCTCCAAATGCTTTCTCTGAGTTAAACAGTCAGTACAGCCCTACGGTAAATAACATTACCAAAGCAAATATTCATATTGTACAATAAGAAAAAAACATACAAAAAAAGATAAAGAGTAAATCAATTTTAAAGTTACAAGTGTTGTCATGCTTTCATATTTTTTAGTTATGGAAAAGTTTTCAGATAAATTAAATGAGTCATGATTGGGCCCTTTTTCCACATCATCTGGACCAAATTAGGTTAAGTAATACACAGGCTCTAAGTGAAATAGTCCGCTACCTGCCGCCCTTGTGACCACAGTCTGATACAGTAGCAACAGTTAAACTAACACAAAAACATGGCAGATGTTTCAGGCTTTCCCCACACCCCTTCCCTCTAATGCAAACCAGAGATACCCAAACACAAAGATTGGCCTGAAATGAACCAGACTAACATAGAGTCCCTCAGTGTTGACCCACTGTGATGCTTATGTAATATCTTTCAAAATGGACATATTACTTTCATAATTTCCACCTGGTTTTAATGCTAGATTTGGAGATCTGAAATAAGTATTACCATCTTGTTTCAATTTAAATCACCAAAACATTTTTTAAACCTCAATCTATCTGGAGTTGATTTCACTCATTTAAACGCTTTTCATGCAAAACTGCAGGTTCTATTATTGTTTCACTGAGATTATTGTTTCATAGAGATCCTCAACTGCAATTGTGACTTTAAAAATTGTGGGTTTTAAGAAAGGATACTATTGAGCCCCAGAAATAGAAAATGTATAATTTTTCCTCAAATAAACAAATAATTGATTGTTGGATGTTTTTTCTGTGGGTTAAATAGGCAGTTTAATATAAGATGTAAGTCTTATAATCATGGCTGAATCCCCCCCCTCCTCCTGTTTAAATGAAAAAAATTAGTTCCTGTTGCTAAGTTCTGAAAAAAATCTCTTGTGTGGCACATTTGTAACAATGGAAATACTGTGTTGTATAATTCCGACATTTGAAAAAGACTGGTGGTTGAATCAAAGCATGAAATCAATTCTGAATGATGTCATCACCAGTTATATGAATGCAACAGAAAGCAATTGTACCCAACTAGTGAACCATGCTCCTGTCTAGTCACTGCGACTCACGTGGTCATGTCTCATATACAGAAGACTTCCCATCAACCCTTCAGATGGAATCCCACAACTACCTTTACACACTCAAATAAACAAGCAGAATAGATAAGCTGATCTTTTCAGAGGACGCCAAAGCACAGAGCTCTATTGAAGTTATGTAAACCCTCTGTTACACAATGGCCAACCTGTTTCAATTATTTAGTTCCGATCAATAATTAAATAGGCCTTTCACAATGTGTGTATATCATACGTCTATACACAGGAAAGTGCAGCTATGACGTGGAAACACTCCAGGGAGGAGAAGAGGGAGCAGTGATGGGGGCACAGCTAAGAGAGTGGGCCAGATGCTTCTATTTCTGGCTTTTGTCAAAAGCACCAAAACCTTCTCCCCTAATACGTGGCACAGACCTCTAATCCTGTGGGTGTGAGGTAGAATGAAAGAGAGCAAGGGAGGAAGAAAGGAGGCAGGAGAGATAAATGGGAGAGAAAACGCTGCTGGGAGTTGTATGAATTTGCTTCACGCCCTGCTGCCTTGATTGCTTTCTATTTTTGCACACTGCTGCCACCAAGCTACGCATCACAATTGGTCGCCACGGGAACGCCAGACAGTGGCACAGGAACAAACACTTTCTCACATGTCTCTATGGGGAAAAAATAAATAATAAGAATAATAATAATGCCCCGGTGCACAGTGCAACAGGAGACAAAGATGGTTACTCTACAGCACGTACAGTGAACACCTGGGTCATTTCTGCTCTAGCATCTCATTTAAGAAAAACTAATGCTTGCAATACGGCGCAGCCATAAATCAATCTCATTATGGGTTGAGCTATCTCGCTTCATCCTAAGCACTTGTGTCCATTAGAGGCTGGATGTGGACAGATGGCTAGAAAGCCGAGGTACATTCTCTGTGTATCCGAACACCTGCTGTGCAATTCCTAATATTTGATTAGATAGATAGATAGATAGATAGATAGATAGATAGATAGATAGATAG
>CAJRST010038888.1:10419425-10484211 GCA_907169785.1 Menidia menidia | reverse complement strand
AGATAGATAGATAGATAGATAGATAGATAGATAGATAGATAGATAGAAGTTTGGAAAATCTTTCCAACACCTTCCAAATGCACCCGTTTGTTAACTGGGTCAAGACCAGGGAGGGTGTTGCACTTCTTACTGCTAAGCCGCAACTATTCTTGCCACAGACTATCGTGTGCCCTCGGTCCAGGCTATTTTAGTTCCTGGACTTGAAACAAAGAGGATATAGACCACGTAAACACATTAATCATGTGAAATTCTTTAAATGACTTTTTTATGCCACAGATATATATTCCGTTTTCAGGTTTGTGTAATGGCCGCATTAACTAAAGCCCCTAGACCAGAGATCAAAACACACTTTTACAGCTTCTTAAATTTGCACTTCAAATGGACAACAGCGAAATTTTTAGGAAAAGGTAAATACAATAGGTAATTTACGAAAAATACAAATGCAGTATTTTCACATTTCAAAAGATGCCCTTTCTGAGTTTTTACCTGCTACACATATCATACAAAAACTAAAAGTCAACCAAGAAAATAATGTGCTCAGCATTCAGGCCAAATCAAACGGCGGGGAGTCTGACTTGGAGCATTCAAGTCACCTCTACTTTGTTTTGAGAGAGCTATCTTTGCTTAAACAAACAGTCCTGTCGAGGTTCATCCTGCCTGTGCCAATTCTAAGTCGGCAACACCTGCCAATCAGTTACTGGTGACAGCCAGTGGCTCGAGAAACAAAACTACCTTTGTGTGTCTCGCGTGCCAAACACTCAGAGGACTTTAATGAAGACAGACAGGAAGTGGGGGAAGAAGGTCTTAGCAGGAAATGGCCACATATAGATTTAGGAATCCAAAGGGTAGGAGAAGGTTTTATCAGTCTAAGACATTGAGACACGAATGCAAGACTATTTAGGACATAAGCTCAAAACCTACCTTTAAATACATTTATTTAAAAGTGCTTTGTCTTATTGAAATTGTCTGAACAATACTCCCTCAAAATCAATGTTATTTTTTTGTTTTGGGGCCAAAAGGTATATCCTAGAAATGTAAAACATTATTTTGTTCCTATTGTGTTGCAATGATTATCAATGTAACATCAAATAGAAATTATTCTAAAGCTTTAATTCAGCTTTGAAATATTTGCTCTTGTCGTGTCATGGCTTTATTTAACAAGACGTAATTCTTCTGCTTGATCTCTAAATTGTGTATACACACATAATGACAGGTTTGTAGTTCCCTAATTCAACAAGTTCGATTTTGTTTAAAGATGTAATTAAAAGGGACACGGAAGGGAAGGAACGTAATATAATTTTGTGACCTCATTGCCAAATTATGAAGCTTCTTACCTTGGCAAGCTTTAAGGCTTGTGCAAGAAGAGAGGAAGGAATTATTCCTATTTACACAGCCATTCCCGAAGGGTTCCTCAAACTTTAAACCAACAAACCTGAGCTGCTTTTTGGTGGGAACCTGTGTCTTGTTTTCACAATTGCTTTTAAAGTCCATAACTCAGGAGAAATTAATCTGCTTAAAGTCTCCCCTTTACCTCTGCGCTGTTTCAAGAGAGTTTGGAGCATGATTAATTATCACATGGACACATTTGGCTCCTTCTGAAGAATGACACTTTTTATCTACTCTTTTTTTAAACTTTATTTACTGAGGGAAACCATGCAATTAAACACTGTTCAGCTAATATGTTTCAGAATATTCCAAATTGAAATATGGAAGGTTTGGATTAACTTTTATGGGCTACTACTCGAGAAATGTATGTTGCGCCCTGGAGGAAAGAGAAGGGGGCAGGAGTCGTAATGAGCATAACTGATGTCATTAATTATACTCCATGAGTATACCAACTGCTTGACTGACAACGGTCAAAAAGATACTCATTGAATTAATAAACCGGTTTTATCAGTAATTATCAATTCAGGGTAAAGAACATAAATCTGTCAAATAACCTCTGTTATGGGTTAGATTTATACACAGCGTTTACATGTCTGAATTAGCATTTTTATGTCTGTGCTGTGTGTGCATGTGCAAATTAGCAGACCTGTCTTCCTCAAGGGGAAGTCGTCCTTGCTCTCTATGGGTGATGGCAGAGTGTACTGGCAGGTGGGGGATGTGCCGCCCAGAGGTGGGGAGCTTTGGTCCAATGATGTGTGATGAGAGGACCTGATAACACAAGAAACAATCAACTTTCAGGCAGCAGTGAGACACAATAAAGTTGATTGCTTTTTTTTGCATTTTAATCCAAGTCTTTCCCAAAAAAGAAAACTGAAAATACTTACGTGTACCAGAGCTTTTGGTGGTGAATGAAAGAATGACTTGCTCCATTGCTGACCGGATCTTTTGCTGATTTGCTCAGCAGAAACTCTTGGAGTTTCTGCTTAACTTCTGTACTGGCAACTGCACCTGTGAGACCAAAAGACAGAAGCAAAGGGATTGGGGTTACCCTAACGTGTAGGTACCTGGTTATTAAAAATGTTTCTGTCTATCACTTTCAACTCACAGCTGAAATGTAATACTATTGTTTCCTGTTACTAGTTTCTCTTTAATCTCATGTGATTTAATTTTGTGGCTTTTTTCCACCTGAACAGCCTAACTTATGTAAGAAGATCTCCCCCTGGTGGTCAATCAGTTCTTTCTAAGATTTTGCACAAGTCATATTGCAGAGAGCTTCTTTCCCATCAGACGGTTACGGTTGCAGAGAGGAGTTTCAAATAACCTGGTACGACAAAGATATAAATCTTGTCTGTAATTAGTTATGAGGTTAAAAACAGCAGCGAAATGTTATAGCTGATACTATTTCCATTGTGCTATTCAAATACATTTTCTAATAAATTCAAGGCTTAAATGTCAGTGGCCAGTTTTGTGTCATCAGCAGCATGTGCTGGTTAAGTATCCGGCTCCCGCCGCCATTATACTCTTTATCTGAGGTCTAACGCCAGGGCAACAGCTCTGTCATTTGCCTTGTTCTCACTGGGCTCCCAAGACAGCTTGAGCTGTTATTGAGAAATCTTTACCCCAGCAGCTGGAGATACGAAATCTGAACAGTTTGTCCTTTTTATGAATGGCGATAAAAATTAGCCTACACAGTGACTAAAATACATGAATTTTTAACCTTTCGAGTGCAGTTCCAAATGTATTCCACTTGAAAATGCCATTAGTCATGTAAGGATGAGGGGGTGGTCTTAAAGGACTGTTTCCCAGATCAAAGACAAATGGATTTTTTTTTCTTGTTGTCTTAAAGACATTTGCAGACAACTTTGCGTTCATGTGAGCCTTATCTCAGATACAGAATCAGCAGCTGAAAGCACCGCAGAATGAAACTCATGCTCCTGGCTGCCTGCATTGCTCCAGCTAAAATTGAACAAATAATATCTATATACCTACAGGGAGAGCGACAGAGGGATTTGTATGTCTATGTGCCAATTTTCTAACATTTAGCTGAGCTAGTCTGACATTCACATCACAGAATGTTCAAAATGCAGCTCTGACCCATGACTTGAAGGCTATTTTCATAGTAATAATGATGACAACAGAATATGTTCATGGCCCACAGGGAATACTGAGTAACATTCAACCAGAGCAAAGTTCTCCTGTTCAGCTGTTATATGCATATTCTGCTCAGACCCCACTTCCACAGTAATGCAAAGCAAATCTACTGAAATGGTTGAACGGCATACTTGCTTTTGCCTGAGGCACATCATTTTTTTTCACATTTAGCCCCTGACAGCAATGAGATGGTGACGGTTTTGAGCTCTTACTCTCTCGGGAGCGCTCCTTGCCCCTGAGGCTCAGGCTGGAGACGTGCTGCTCCCGCCGATGCCTTTCCTGCTCTTTCTCCTGCTGGTTCTGTTGTTGCTGCTGCTCCAAACGACGCTCCTTCTCTGCGAGCTCCTGCTGCTGCTTCATGGCCTGCAGCTCCTGCTGGAGCTGGGAAGCACAGAGCTCACATCAGCACGAAGACAACACACTGATAAATTGAACTCTAAAAATTGTACTAACTTCACAGAAATTCAATAGTTATTTTTTCTTTGTTGTTTTTTTTGTTGTTTTTTTGCTATTTTGGACAATTCTGCACTTCAAAGTAAAAACAACAAACTCATGCTGAGCTAGATTGAACTGCTCAACATTCAGTCTTGCTGAGTTGTTTCTCTTTTGCTGCACTTTGTGATGCTGTCCTGAGGTGTACAGTTTTCTTCTGTGTCTGCACTGTGCCCTGCTGTGTTGCACTCTGTTGTTTTGTGCTGTGCCAGTGTGTAATGGTTCTGTGCTGACCTTCATACTAGTGTTCTGTGCAATGCTAACCTTGAGATGCTCCTGGAGCTGCGCCTGGTGCTGACGGGTCAGCTTCTCATGCTGCTTCTGGAACTCGCTGATCAGTAACTGCTTCTGGATTTGTTGCTGTTTTTGAATGAGGAGCAGCTCCTGCTGCAGCTGCCTCTCCCACAGTCCTGGGTCTGAGCCTGGCCCCAACATCCTCAGATCGGTGCGCAGGTCCAAGGGAGACAACGGTTCCACAGCCAACGGGACGTCTGGCTTAATATCCACTGTTGTAGAGAATATAAGGGAGGATTGCATTTGTCAGTCCCTAATTGCACCTTTACTAATTCAAACCATATAACCAAAAGTGGCCTGATGTAGTTGTATAACATCTCGAAACAAAACATGGTCAGAGTCAAAGAGTTCATGTGAAGTTTGCAAAGGAGAAAAAGTAGAGAAACAAGAAGCGCATTGTTTCCTCCCATGATCGTAGGAAGTATGCAATTATAATAGCATTTTTAAACAAACAGCAACACATCCATCATTTCAGTCTGCTGGGACCTGCTGTGTACCGTACAAACCTCACAAAACGCTGAAGATATCATTTAAAGTATTTACATGAAATCTCTCTTCCCACTGTCAGATAAATAAATAAAGGGAGTCCTTTTCCTGTCTGTACCAGAGCACCGTTCAGATATCCTTTCCTCACATAAATAATTCAAGATAAAGCAGGCTGTGAACTTGCATGAGTTTGTAAATTCACGTCACTGTGATCTTTCTATCGTCGTCCTTGAGTGCAGATGCTTCAGAGAGCACACTGGTGGAAGCTGTCCCTATAAGTAATTGTTTAACTCAAAGTGAGAGGGCATCCCTTTGGTCTCAATGCTCTATATTTAGCCAGGTCCACAGAGAAAATAGATTGCCAGTTTAAAAACATAGCAGACAGAGTTACGTAGCTGTCTATTCCATCAAGACTGATTTGTGATTATCAATATTTTCCTCTTCCTCTCTATCCTATTTCTTTGTTTTAATTCAGTAGGCTCCATTTTCTAAACTAATAACATCTTTAAACAACCTCTACAGCATAAGGGAAGAAGAATATATAGGCTTGCATTTCAGCTGCGATTGGATTAAATTGAAATCTTCCAAAAAGGAAGCTGAATATGATGTGGCATTCAGATGAGAATATGCCACCGTCCAGACTGCATAATGTTGCTTCCGTTGTGAGGCCAGACTCATTTTCAAATCTACTTAAAATTCCGGTGGCTGGAGGGAGATTTATTGAGTGCATTCATTGCCTTAATCTTCTCAGGGGTCACATTTGAGAGAACAAATATCAGCAGTGTTACCACACCACCTGTTTTTCAGGAAGCATGGGGGCGAAATACGTTATTACACTTCACATGTTCACATAATGATATAAGAAATAATGAAATGGTTTGGGTATGCCTTGATACTTACCGATTACAACAGAATTGCAATAAAAAAGAAGTTGGCCATGCTAAAAGCCGGGGCATCAACCCAGACAAAGTGCCCTCATGTTCACTGATGCTGTTTGGCTCATTGGCGGCCATTTGTTTTGTCTTGTAGCCTGTTTTTTATTGCCACCATTCCATGTGTATGCGGCGGTGATGATTATAAATAGAAACATAAAAGCAAGTGGCGCAATCCTGGTCTGTGACAACCCCCACACCCTAGTATCCACCACCCTAACTTGCCGGTGCCATGGCAACGCTGGCGACGTAATTATGTCTCCCCATTCTGCAGATATCGAGTCTCGCTGCATGTCATCTCCTGCCTACAGTGGCAGTGTGACATGTTGACTATTATATCAGCCTTTCAGCGCTTATATAAGATAGGAGTCCCCAATTGAGACAGACTGAGAGGAGACGTTACAAAACCCTGCAATACACACACAGATTCTCAGTTTAAAAAATATCAAAGACGGAGATAAGTTGTCTTGAAACGTGTTCAGAAACGGAAGACAACAAAAGGAGACTCCTGTTCTGTAATTCTCCTCTCTTTGTTCTAAAAAAAGCTTCAATCAAATGACAGAAGAGGGCAACAGCACGGCAGCCGCAGAGAACAGACACCTGTGGAACAGACACTCCTTTCCTGACAGGGACTATTAATCTTAGCTTGTAAGTACTTGACAAAAGACCCTTTTGTTACAGGAATTGTTCCCGAAGCAGCCATGAACCTGTGAAACACTGAAGGGTTCACAAAGTAAGTGAGCTTTAGTGCTACTTTTGCGTAATGGACCTAAATATAGCTCAGAGGGGGGGAAAAAAGAAAAAACACCTACTGCCAGGTGAATTCACCACTGTGAGATCTAATTAATCTAGTATTTCATTCCGTATTCTTACTGTGACTGGCATTAAGGAGCTCCACTTTGATCAGTATGTCAAGCTGAGCCTTCATCAGAAAACTGGTTTCGCCTGATGGGAAGGGGGGTGGAGGTAAAGGATTCTACAAGCCTTAGCTACCTGTGATAACCAAGAATGTATGAAAAAGCCCTGGAGGAAACTACAACAGCCTTGCGTGCCTGTTCTATTTTTGTCTAATTTCTGTCCAGTGCCTCTGGAAGAATAGCACTGACATGAATGACAATGATGTAGGAACACAATAAGGCCCCCGACACAGTACCTGTAGTATGTATTATCTAAAGCTTCCTCTTTCATGACTGACACCATTTTCTTTGATGGCGTAGAAGAGGAAGAAAGGTAAATATATGCCTCTGTGCTTTGTTCAAAAACAAAACACATTAAGCATATGTTTCCCCATCTAAGAGTTAACATATCACTGTGAAATGCAGCCTGAATCTACCTAAACTGAGATCAGGTGTTCCTGTAACATAAGAATAGTATACTTAGGCAGAAAATAATATGGAACCACCAGTAACTAAGACTAAATATAAAGTGCTTCTGTGAGCAGGGTCTTAATATAGACAATGTGCAAAACACTCACACGGTCTGCTCAATTTAACACGGGCAAAAATAAAAGCAGTGTCACGTAACTTTTTGGTAATTTTTTTGAAATGTCCTTTTGGAAGAAGAGCCTGCCTCTTTTTGGGAGTTAGTCCTACGGCCCTGCTGCTGGTTTTGATGCCAAATAAGAAAACGTGAAGGTGACAGTGCCTTTTGAGTCGAGGAAAGTGAACAGAAGTGTCTACAGGCCCTGGTAAACAAGAGATTTATGAATGACAGGTCTTAAATTTGTTTTTAGATGGGAGCAACAAGCACCCTGCCCCATGCCCAAATTCCTCCCTGTGGAGGGCCTGCCAAGGGGGATAGGGTGACTCATAGCCTGTGACCACACTCCCACTGCAGCGTCGCACAGCCAGTGTCCCCAAAGTGTTTATTTCTATAACTGATCTGCCTCTCATTAGCCGTGGTGACGGTTAGAGTGACAATCACAGCTTTAATTTGAAATGTTGGATAGCTGTCTTTTTTTTCCCAGGCCACATTAGTAGACTTCCCATCCAAGGCAGAGAGGCACACATCACAAGATACCAGCCTTCTACTGCACGTGAGGATTCGGCAATACATATAAAAACATTTTACCTCTTAAAAAATTCCGTTTTAAAACTGCAATCGAACCAGTTTTTTTCTCCTGACCATTGGATAGTAATCCTTTTTTTCCCTGATTGCAGATAAGCCGTAACACTAAAAAGAAGTGAGTTATTAATACTGAAAACATTCCCCACTCAGTGTAAAAAGTGCTGATGTTGTTACACCTATCTAGTATATTTGCACCTGGAGGCATTGTTAGGTAAGAGCGAATATTAACATTTAATAAATAATGATACAAACACAAGGTTGGATACTGCTAGTGTTCAGACATGAAACATCTTCTGTACTATTATGCAAAGTATCAATGTTGTAATACAAAAGTTCATTTTGAAAATGTGATTATCATGTGAAGTTTATATAGCTAAAATTAACTGTCTATCTTTAGCTGAATATTTAACAACGCACATCTGTTTCAAGCATTTGAAATAATAGAGGAAGCAAGATTTTCACCACTTATCCCTAAAATTAAGTTAGGTTCAACAAAATAAAGCTAGAAAAGCTTAAAATCTGGAGTTTTTGTGTGTTCTTCAGTAGACTTCTGTTGTGCACAACCTTTAACTGTGTAAGATGTAAGCATTTAGCTGAAACAGAGCTGGTTGCTGATCTAAATTCCCTGTCTGTCTGTATAAATAGAAACAGAGATACTGAAGATGTTTGAGGGCAAAAAATAAGCTGATGCTTGGGACTGCAATGTGGCGCTGTATCTCTCATTAAGTGCCTTGTTATTTTGAGCAGCTGGTATATCTAAAGCAGGAAACAGGTCTTTATTTTTAAGACTCGGGCTCGTCCTTGCAGCTGAGCCAGAGCTGCGGTATGCAGGCTATCTACTAACAAAGAGAGCCGAGTTGAACTAACACAGGCCGTTCACAGAAGCCAAGAGTCCCCTCGCCTCACGCCCTGCCGTATTCTCAAACCATTGGACCTTACAATCAAACAGAACCACACAAAACAGCCTGCGCTGAGCTAAGGGAGAATATCGAGTGTCTCCATCAGCAGATGATCGTAACTGGGAACTCCTGCTGAGATCTACCGGGACCCTCCCTTTCTACACAATATGTATCCAACGCCAAGAGTCATTTGCCAGAATTGCTTGCTAAAGAAAATCCTCAAGCCAGAGGAAAATAAATAATAATTTGTGAACTGTGCTTTTAGATACTTGCAAAATTCCCTGTTCATTTTCCGTTCAGTCTTTTTGGTAAATCCTCATTCCTATAATGACTAACCTTTTAGGCAGCACTGAAACTAGTTCCCCTGTGCACTGCGTTGCTTTGTGTCATCTCATCAGCACTGAGCACTTCAAATGCACACGGAGAGACAACTTCAATAGATACAGGACACGAGACAAGTGGACTTGAAAAGGATCATTGTTCTTGTCTGAAAGGTCCCTTTTGATATTTGCATGATATTTTTCACTCGAGGTAAACTCATTAGTCTCTGCCTGTTTGAGAGCCCACCTGAGGACCTCTTTTGTTTTTCAGAACTTTGATGGTACTGACACTGATCAAAATGAAATTGTGATTGTGCCCTTTATTTTTCCTGATCCACTTGAAATGAAACAGTAGGGACGTGTGGTAAATTAAAGGTCGAGAAGTGTGCTTTAGAAAAATCACAGATAATCTATTCAGTTGTCGAAAGGGACACTTCAGCATTCATATTTAGGATTAAAGATTAATATAAAAAACATAAATCACAAAAACCTAAACATAAAAACAACTGGACAAAATCAAAACATTCACAATTGTATTTTCTCCTTTTCTGTGTTAGGGGGAAAGTGCCTTTTGTCCAAAATTGACATGTTCCCTCCTGAAACTGATGGAAAGGCATGGTGTAATATTTTCAGACAGATAATGTTAGTCACAGTCAGATGATTCGCTCTAAACTGGAAGGAACAAATTAAACAGGCAAATGACAGAATTCTCTATAAATATCTGCTCCAAACCGCTGTTATATCAGGAGCATACCGAGATGGAATGATAACGCACAGACGCCTAATCTTAGCAGGCTAATACCATAAGCTCAAAATAACTCACCTAAGAATAGCTGACCCACAGAATAAGCAAGGAGCCTGAATTCATGCACTCGCTACATGTCTTGTTTGGTTCACAAGTTGCAAGACAAACGCAGAACCCCCCGCGCCCGTGGTCTGACAGGCAAATAACCTGCTCTATTGACAGTCATGGTGTGTCATCGCTCTGTCATCTGTGGTGCTCTTTAATCTCATCCCATTGCCTCTGGGTGTTTTCCGTTACCTGTTTTGCCTAACTGAACTATTTTTATAACGATGACAACCAGCGCCATAAAAACCAAAATGTACCAACAACAGCTGACTTTTTTCCACATCGTGCCACTTCCAAAGTTGTGGCCTGACTACGGTGACGACACAAGGGTTTAATATTTATTCTTAGTTGAGAAATCATTTTTAAAGATTCGTGCTAACAGGAAATGCACATGACAGTGTTTTGACACAGAACAACATCTCAACTCAGTCCTTTCTAAATATAGTTTAAAGTTGGATTAATCCCCGCACAGAAGGGGAGAAGAAAACAAAGCAAACATTTAAAAGGTATGACTCATCTTCAGTCAGTACAGTGAATAGCTGTTACTCATTCTGATGTCAGCCATGTACATTTCAGTTCTATTCTCCGGTCAAAAATAGAACAGCTAGTGTCTGTGGTAAATGTCAAGAGAAATCTTCAGTATTTCTGTCCCAGTCCTTCCTGTTCCCTGAAAAGTGCACGCTGACATGGAAACTTGCAAAACTCAACATTCCTGTCATGTTCACATTGACGCATTTCAGCGAAGGAACAGGGTTCACACATTTTTCATTCAAGTCCTGAGGGACAAAAAGCACTTTTAAAATTTTAACATTTACATCTGTTTCAACAACTCCAATGAAAAACAGACGCTTTAAAGCACCGTATGCAATCACAAGAGTAAATACCTTTATTCCAGAGGAGGTGCCCGGTACCACGTTACTGTGCTGAGGAGATACGAGTTCTCTTTTAACACAGAAGGAGCGCAAAGAGTTGAGAGTACGCGAGAGTGAGAGAGACGCCGAGCGAATGCGTGCACAAGAGGCACATAGTACAGGAGCTCGGAGTAAAGTATGAAGAGATTCAGGGAGAGAAAAAGGCAGATTGGAATGCAGAAAGGAGAAAAATGACTAGAAAGATTCCTCAAGAGGAGTAGAAATACCAGGCTGTGAGATCACCTGAGTTGTTCATGTTGTGCATCTTGCTCTGGTTTGGGAGCTGCTGGTGTCCAACGCGCCCCTCTGTTGTGGAGAAACTTGACTCGCCCTCGTAAATCGTCTGCAGCATACTCCACTCAGCGCTCAGGTCTCATCGCAAGCCCTGCGTTTCCTGTCACCAAGAGCCACCCCTCAGCCACTCAGGGGAGAGACCGCGACAACAGGCAACTCTGTACCTTCCCCTGCCTCCTCCTCTTGGAGACTGTTCTGAACGTTGAGCAGTAACACAAAGTGCGCCCTCTCTGCAGGGCTGCTCCAGCACTCTCCCGGCGCCCTGCTTCAGTCTGCTCCACACACAAACACAGCGTTTGGGGGTTGGTGGTGAGGGGGGGAGATAGCAAGTCCGGCTCCTTCTCTTATCTGCCTCGCTCCCTCTTTTTTCTTCAGCCTGTGCTTCTCCTCTCCTCTCCCCCGGCAAAGTGTGCGAGCAGAGAGAGGCTGAGAAAAATGAAAGGCTGAGTTACAAGGAGAGCCGTGCGCTGTGTGCCGAGCACCTCGCAGAGGCAGTAATGCAAGCCGGGGAGGGAGCGGGCTTCATTTGCATGTGAATCAACAACTGCGTGGCCCACAGGTGACAGAAATAGAACAATGGCCAGCCCTGGCTAAAAATAGGTCAGGCAAGGCGCAGGGATTGGAGCAGCATTGATGCGTTTAAAAATACCACACCAAACACAGCTGTCTTCTTCAGCTCCTGCCAGAAGGCATGTCTCCTGACTCCCTCTCTGCAGATGGAGGCTTGATTCCTCTCTCTACGTCTCTTTTCTGATTTGTTGAACCACTCTTTCAAACTCTATTTATGTCTTCATTTTGTTCTCTCAGGTATGTGGATGGATTCAACCCCTCCAACCTTGACGTTCCTAAAAGAGGCACAGCATCGCATGTTATGTCAGTAGTTTTGTTTCCGTGCGTTTTGTGATTCACAAACACATTGATTTTTTTTCGGGGTGGAAAAAGGTGGAAAATTTCACAGCGATCTGAAGAAACACATCTGAATACTGGGCCAGCAGCGTTTAAGCGGAAGCCGATTTGTGTGACAAAAACCCAACAGGATGTGTTAAGACAAGCGAGACGCTAAATGAGCACAGTGTTCATTTAAGATGCGGAGTGTAACCTCGCTGCATTAGTTCAGATTAAGCACGAGGTTCAGTGTGGATCCAGAGCAGGACCGCTTCTCAGAAAGCATGCTTTCAGCTCACAGAGGTAGCCAACTGTATGGCATTACAGCAAGATTGTAATTACATAAACCTCTCAAACTGTGTCAAGATCACCTCTTCAGGACAAGGAATCCTAATCCCCTAGAATAACCCTGATAATGTCTAATGGTGGATTTGAGAGAATACAAACAATACAGTAACATGTACTTAAACAGACATAACACTTGAAATCTTCTTGGCTCCAAATCGCATTATAGCAAAGCCCTTTCAATTAATATCACAAGACCATCGTCCATAGTTAATACAATCTGACTCCATCCCATAAAAGCCAAGTCAAATGTTCTATCTGACCACTGATGTGGGGCTGGGTTTGTGGCCAAGTAGCCTGTGCCTTTAAATTTTTCATCTTCCTTCATAATTTGACCTGTCCCCCTGCCAGGGGCGTGGAGCCAGCACAGCTATTTTTAGGTCCTGAGCTCTGACGACTGAGCTTCAGAGACACAGAGAAGGAGTTTTACTGTGTTGTTTCAGCTGGACAAACATTTAACCCCTCGAACCTTTTATCACAGCACAACCAAGAAGCTGAGAGGGAAACACACAGCTTGCAGGCTCGCCCCAGACACAAAACAACTGGGGCTAATGTACACATATGTGTTGTGTGACAGCAGTAATTATGACTCACAGTGTCTGCACGCACATATATCTTTACTTCTTGCATACCTGTTGATTGAAAAGAAAACTCAGAACGAACACAAATGCGAAAAAATGCAACAGTGCATTGTGAAAAAAACATCAAATGTATCATTGTAAAATGATGAACACAAGGGTGAACATCACAGCTAACTAAATTTCACAAGCCAATGATCTTTATGAATTAATCTCAAGTTGGATTGGATGGTGTGAGTGGTAACAGGCCCTCAAGTCCAAGGCAACGACGGCTAAAGACCCAGGGCCCCATCTGTCACAGTATCTGTCAGAGCAGGCAAATCCGACCCCGTAGGCTCGTCTCATCATAGGCAGAGGCATAATCGCTCACAAGAAGAACTACTGTCACATGAATGACAATTACCATGACAAAGGGATCTATTTTTCTGATTGCACAGCAGTTAGACTTTGTCTGCATGCTGACCAAATGCCTAAGTTAAGGTCACAAAGTTCCTGTGTTTTTTTCTGTGTGGCCAAGAGATTATTTTTGTCACTTAAAGTTGATGATGTAAGATATATTTTATTACGCTGACTGAATAGATTTGTGTTTTTTTTTTTTTTTACTTGAAGAAAAAGCATTCTCACTAAATTTACAGGTAAAATGTGTTCCCCCACAATATGTATGTTCTATGTTCTTGTGTTCTTGAAAAGCCCCAGTCATGCCCTACTTTGACTATATAGGTTCCTGAAAATCTTAAACCGACATTTCTCTTAGCTGTGATTAACCTACACTTTTTATTTATAACTAGCTTCCTGAGGCTGATGAGGGATTGTGGGATTGGAAATAACTCAGCCCAATAAGCAGGGTCCAGTAAACCTGCAATGTGGCAAGCCCATTATAGCTCCTACTGCGTCACTGGCGGCCTTTGTCTACTTTAGTCCTATTAAAGCATTGAACGTCAGCGTCACTGCTGGAGAGCCACGCTGCTCTGCACTCCAGGTCCAGTGCTTCACTGTCTGTCACCTCCCTCATATCAAACACACACTCTGTCAGGCTGTGTGTATATGCTGCATATTATTCTAAACAAAGCGCCAACGTGCAGCTGAAGCATCATGACAACAACAGCCTTTTTAACATGTGAAGCTATTAAATTGCCAAAATGAGAATGTTGTTCTGTTAAAACAACTTCAAACTGATAGAAGTTTAACACAGATAGTCTCCACTATGGTGCTTCAACCCCCCAGGGCTATTTTGAGAAAGTGGAGGTTTGTTTTTTCCTGCGAAGTGAGCCTACTGACACCACAATTACTGTACTAGTTCCAAATAAACTCCCAAAGTTCTCCGGCTTAATCACCATAGCACTGCTGCCTTGTGACACACTGTGCATGATGAAACCCAGCAGGGAGGCCGACTGCAGAAGGAGGGGAGTGGAGGAGAGCCTAAGTGTTGCAACAGATACAAGAGGTGGACAAAGGCCACTCCTTCTATCTAATTTGATTTGGCTGGAAAGTGTTTTGTTGCTCTCAAAAGTTGTTCCTCTCCCGTGCGTGGGAGGGGATGAGTCAGCCGTGTGTTGTTGTTCGGGCTCTCTGAACTTCAAACTTGCTTGTCCCTCTGCACATAATGAAGTGCATTTCATCATGCCACCTTGGGAGGACTCTGGCGGATGTTATCATCGTCAGGTGCTGATTTCTCTGTATATTCCCAAGAGAATGAGAACATACTCACGGCAGCTCTCCACAAGTTGCCATGCTGCTAAGCCTCACCACTCTATCCCCTGAGTTTTGTCTCTTCAGTGGGAAGTCACAGCTCTGAGGGCAGCCCTGGTCCAGGAGGGAAATTACTTCTCCACACCAATTACCTCAGCACTCGCCATCTTACTTACATCAGCCCCCCATGAGTCACCGTCCATAACTGTGGTGGAGATCTTAGATCAATTCCTATCATGAAGCTCTGCATGCAGAATCTGCATCCAAAAGTCAGTCATTCCAACCACTGAGAGCTACAGCTGAAGTGGTGTCACTTCAAGCAGCTCTTTTCCTTTACCTTATGGTTAGGACTCGTAAAAGCTCAAAGGCTCTACAACTGTTGATTTGATGGTAAAATACAATTAGTCTGTACATCTGGGAGAGTTATGTGAGCGTGTTTCCTCACTAATGATTTTGGCGCTCTTGCTTTTATTGGGTTACTCTGTCTGGCATCCTGTGGAATTTCCTGTTGGAGTTACAGGGTGATATAGGTTGCACTTAACAGGTTGGATCAAATAACACGAAAAGCATTTCAAATTTAGACATGTTTTGAATTGAATCTTCAAACATTCCCAACAAAGATGAGCAATGCAGATTTGTAATGCATTTAGACAGCCCATTCAACTTTGTCTGTTTCATGTATTTATCTAAATAGAAGCAAATTGTCATAAATCCTCTAAAGGGAAAAACCTCTCTGAAGAAATGCAAACCTTTTATCAGGGATGTGAGCGATAACAGAGTTCCAAAGTAAAAAGAAAAAAAGACCAGAACATTTCCAAGTATCCACTTATTGTGTGCTGACCTTGAGGTCACTTTATTTTCTAACATTGAATAGGTCCTTGATAACATGCCTTTATTTGCTGCCATAGGCTTTCTAAAAATAGATGTGCAGAACAAACGCACGCTGGAAACAGAGGGCAGCTCTCAGTATTTTTACTGATCAATGCCCTCAACTCTGCTGGAAACCATTGATCTACTGTTTGTATCAAATTGACCATGTTGCTGTTGTACAACCTCCACCCTAGATTCACTCATGACAAACCCTCTTTATGTTTGGATTTGTCCCTGTTCCTCATTAGGTCCACAAAGCAACATAAATCGCTGTTGTTCCAACAATATAAAGGCTTAGCATTGATCGCAGCATTCACAATGTACTTCTAACCATCAGCTGGCATTTAACAAGCTTTTAACTAAAGGACATTGAGCAGGATTTCTCACCCTGTAACCATGAAAGCAGACAGTCTTAAACCTACATCCCTGAGAGGCCTGAAGAAATGAAAAAAGGCATCTGTATCATACAAATGCAAGGCCACAGTAGACACATGTGACTTTGACAGAATCCAGCCAAGCTTAGATGACCTTAGAAAATCCCTCGAGGATTAAAAAAAACGCAAACAAAAAAAACAAAGGTTGTCTGTTTGAGGCAATCTTTCAATCTACCCTGCTAGTCGAGCGCATTTATGAGTGGATAATCACAGCATTATCCACCTTGGAGCCAAGCTTTTTATTGTGATACCCCCACACATACACACGTATATACATACGTATATACATATATATATATATATATATGCATATATATATATGTGTGTGTGTGTGTGTGCGTGTGTGTGCGTGTGTGTGTTTTTTCTTGTGAGCACTGCATTTTATCTGGCTTGTTGGAACTTTGGCAAAATATCAGCACTGCTGTTTCAGTCACAGAAAAAGCACAGGCAGTTGTCATCCTGTTCCCGGTGTTTGTGTAAAATGACACAGTGGACACCTCAGCACATAAAGAACACTTCTCAAAGCTTGGCCCGACAGCAGGACATAAAATAAAAAAAACACTGCAGCTGAATATAAGGCTCGACTTGGCTACTATCAGGCTGCTCAGCTTGACTGGATTTGTCAATGACATTTAAAAACGCAAACCAAACTTCATTCATGGATTTTTTAAAGGTCCAGCTAAAAAGGTTCAACAGGAAATTAAGTTTACTATGGGAAGGGTGGGCTGACGCTTATTGTCTTGGCAACTTCCACCTACGCCATCACTTCTTTACGTGACGGCGGAACAGAAAAAGCGCTCTCCTCCTGTGGTGTCTCAAAGGTCTCTGACACAACAATACCTCTAAAAAATAGCTCTTCCTCTCATTATTAAGGTAGTGCAGTGCATACCGGGAAATGTCCCCCAGTACACCCTCCACCTTTACAACCATGTTAGTGTCTGGACTGCTTCATATGCATAAAGGCTGGAGGACCTCCTCATGTATTTTAAAACGCTCTGCTGCAGTGACCTTGACTTTCTGTATCTTTTTATAGACTCATACTCCGGCTTTTTTTCCCCCACCATACGGAGACAAATTAATCGTCATAGCTTTCATATGTTTAGGCAGCAGAGGATAAAGTCTCATGATAAACTTCAGTACTCTGAAGACATGCTTTATTCCTAACCAGATCACAAAGGACACCATTTTCTTTATGTATGTTGTTAATCTCAGTTGTTTGGTTGGAAAAACAATTCCATCAACTACAGTGGTTTTCACATGCTGAATTCTTTGTTGGTCTATTAGTGTTTTCTTAATGTTTTCATGCCTGTTTTAAATCTTCTATCTGTCTCTACATTCCATATGAAATCCCTTAATATCACACAACGATATTTTGTGTAGTGGTCTTTGAAAGTAAAGAATGAAGATATTATCAATTCATGTCGCCATGCAGACCATCGGTTCTACTGCTTGTGAGTTTTACCTGCTCAACTGAAAGGCTGTCGGACCTCTGGTTGTGGTCATTTGTTTAAGCCGGGCAAAAATATCTACTGGATCCTTCAGCAACAGTGCACCCTGCAGGTTGAGTCAAATGAAGAACAGGGAGGGTAGTAACAGAAGAGAAAGGAAGCGGTGATTAAAAAAAATATCACTGCAACAACGGAGCAAAAATCAAATAAATAATGTGACGCACACAGAAATTTCAGTTTAAAATCTCTGGAAGGGGAAATGTTTTCAGACCTCTGACGACACAAAGGTCCAGATGCTGCGGAAATACACTCAGTGTAAACAAATATTCACGCACAAACAAAACCAACCTCCACAAACACGCAGCCTTGCACATGTACGCAAGTACAAATGCCATTTTGCTGGGGGTGAGTGCAGTCTCCCTGAACCAAAACAGCTTTTAAACTCAGCTGCATCAGGTGGGAAAAGTCTCTGCAGCCCTTTTTAGAATTTTTTTGCACGGTGCTAACACAGACACATAACGTGTTGAAACTCTGTGACCTCTGTGAAGCTGTTTGTGAAATCTCCAACGCCATCATTTGGTTTCCTTCTGAAGAACAAAGTATGGAGATTCCCTCTATTTTTAGAGCAAAAACAGACACGGTACGTGAGAGAAAGGAAAAAAATAACATTTCAAGCACTGGAAGCATCTTTAATCTCTCTTTGGTGTGATCCATTGATGTGGTTGTGTTCTCCAAGCATTAAAAGGAAAGTGAAGAGAAAAGAGAAAGAAGAGAAAAATACTTTATCAACCCCATTGGGTATCCATTTCTTCTTATAAAACACATGCTTAATTGTATGCGCAACTTTATAGAGGTAACATCAGCAAAAGGGATAACTTGGAGTGCTATAACTGCCAACTCAAAGCAGAGGGAAATATTCTGTTGTGGAAGCAGATGTGCTGGTAACCCCTCTTAGATATACAGCCGGTGTGTCAAATCTCTGTGTAATTCCTGGATCCGTTTGTTCTGGACATTTCACGCCAGGTGGGGAGGGGTTACAGCCGTGACCTCCTGCTGTCCCATAAGTCACAGGATGGGTTAAAAGAAGAGGCGCGCTCCCTCAGATGAAAGGCAACAACAAAGAGTTTAGCATGACGTGTGGTAGCGCAAGAGTGACAACTAATGGGCTTGTGAAGTCTGAGAGTTGTCTGTTTCTGCCATCAAGGTAACTGGCTCCACCCTGAGACAGTTAAGTGACAGTCTGTCCATCAGTCTGGGAATACCAGGGGCTCTGATGGACAACTCATCTATCACTTTCACCGCTTTCGCCCAGGTGGCTTGACAGAGGTGGGGGGGGGGGGGGGGGGGGCAGCTGTATTTTCCATGGCACCTGTCGGGGGGCATGCCAACAGACATTATAGTGTGTAAGTAAATAAAGCTTAAAGGTTCACTTACAATACAAGCACATACACATAGGATAGAGTTGATCTGAGCAAAATAGGTGAAAATGGACCATTGGAATAAAAAATGGCTGTGTTAAAAGGAAAAAAAAGAAAATTGTAGAGTGCCGAAAATCATATTAATCTATCTTAAGTACTTGAGGCAGGAGCCTTAAATCTCCCCATTTTTCATCCACACAAGAGGCCTCTCACAGACATGAATGATTCATCTCTTCAACTCCATTTGGACAGGAAGTGAAAACAAATGGAAGTAAGTTCCCCTTGAGAGCCCAGGGGTCTACAGTGAGGTTGGATGAACAACAGCGAGAACACAAGGCTAAGCCCACCAAGCTTTGTGTCTCAGCTGCAACAGGAGCCAGATCCTCTCCCCCCCCCAGGCCACAACTCTCCTCTTACTATCTATAGAAACAGAAGAATATTCCTCACACATACAACACTACGCTCCACAGCATTGAGCAGCAGGTCAGGACCCAGCTCCTTTCCCCTATGTGTAAGAACTGGATCTTTGTTCCATCATCCTGTGTGGAGCGGCCCAAACCTTTTATGTGGATGCCATGTGACTGTGTCGAGAGGAGATTTGGAAAAAATCACACCTAAAAAAAAATCTTTTGAAAAAAGTACAAATAATAAACACTGTGACTGAGTGAGGAAAAACACATCCAAGTAAATGGATTTGTATTACCTGGGCCACATTCAGTTTGTCTGCACAGTGTCTGCGGCACAGCGACACGGAGCTGCGGCCAAGAGCAGCTAAATAAATAAAGGTGTGAACAAGACTCTCCGTTTCATTTTCATGACAACACACTGCGATAAAGCCCAGGACAGCTCTCCACACGATTCTGCTTAAACTCAAAACAGATACGGCGCACACAGCAGAGACTAATCAGAAGCAGAACTTTTGAGAAATGTAAGGTACACATGACGTTCTATTCCTTATGCTGTCAGGACGAAAAGCATGAGGTATGAAGCCTGCTAATAAAGCAGATGATATGTGTGTTTGGAAGAGTAAGAAAACAATGTCATGACTTTGGCAAACGGCTGCTCATGATTCAAGCACAACAACCGATCTCATAACATGTCAAGGGAATATATGTTTGCCCCTGCCAGATTAACAAGGCTCATAAGGAATGCTGCAGGACGATTCGCTGTTGCAGGAGACCAAGTTTCTGTCATGTTGTAATTTCTATTCAGCTGGTCTTTCTAATATGTTACATTTTCAGTAACCAAGAAATACTGTTATTGCACAAATTTAAAAATGTGTGTGGGGGGGACCACTAGAAGTTAAGTTGTAACCCGATGGAGAAGATCTGTCTTTCTCTTGTGAGAGAGCTATGTAGATTATAGTAACATCAATTTTTTTAGTAAAAAGCTCTGTTCACAGTTTGTGTTATGAAATGCTAGCATCAAACGGCGAGCCCCTCCTGAACAGAGAATAACACCGTTTTCTGGGCATCATCAACACCCCTCCTCCCACAAAAACTCACTGACCCAAACCCATATTTTCCAGTCTAAGAGAAATGTCAAGTCCAGACCTAGAACTCATGTCTTTGAAGGGAACATAGCAGCCAAATATAGCCTCGTAGCCTCTACGCCTCCTGACATACATCAAGCTCTACAGGCTCTGCTAGCAGTGGTTAAATTTGGAAGACTGCCATGCAGTCACTTACTATTAACCATCATAACTATACAAAGAAAATTATATCCAAGCAGTGGAGTGTACACTGTTGCCTGGTAACCTAATGTCATGTTGGGGATTCATCTTGTTATGGAACAGACAACACTTACAGCCTGAGACAATTATAGATCTTGGACCGCATAGAAAATAGTTTAAAGGTGTCAACAACCACGGCTGTCATGAAGCCGAGGGATACATCATGGAAATGACATGATTAAGAATTAAAATCTCCTTTATGAGTGGGCTTTTTTCAGACTTCGACATGAAATCAACACTGAATCTAAGATTATCATATTTGTCATTCTGGAGTGATGGATAGACTGAGGGCTTCACACTAAGTGTGAAAATGCAGCAAAAGATGATAATGTGAAGGCACTGAGTACTGATTATCAAAGCTGTCTAGGACTATTGTGTGATCAAGCTGGATTATAGAATTTGCCTCTCTTCAAAATCATGTGACTGGAAAATCATAACACCAAGTATATTTAGAGTATTAATATTTCATACACGGGCTCTTCACTTTGCAAGGCTGCAGTTTTGTGATCTAATGAATTACTGCTTCATTCAAGCCTTGTCTTTCTGCTTTTTATGACATCAGCTTAGTTAGTAAATTCCTTAATCAGGGCATATGGCTGCATCTGCATGTGATTTATATCAATCAATGTAGAAAAAAATGAAAAAAACATTTGGACTACCCATACTATCAAATGCTCATGAGAACATTGGTAAATTTTTCACTGAGGTACAGCTAGTAGAGATTTTTCTTTCTAAAAAAATCATAAATGTGACTTGTCCTCCAGCCATGTAGACGATGTTTAATCACTCTCACAGAAACCCATGCACACACACACACACACACTCCTGCAGCCCGTCTTTAGCAAATTGAGTCAGAAGCCCAGCTCAATCATTTTGTCATGTCATGCTTTCTGTCCCCCTGAAATGGCCAAATCACCACAGCACTCTTTTCCTTCTGCTGGAACTAAAAAAATGCTGCTGCCTCTGTCCCAAAGGCTGCCTTCAAGCAGTCAGTCAAACGTGCCACTCCAGCAAAGGACATAAATCCAGGGCGACAGAATTTTCCTCTTCACTGTTATTGTCAAAGCGTACAGGGGAAAAAAGCTTTGTTTTATTTTGCCTTTGACAGCGCAACTCCCACGTCTAATGGAATCACTCCAAGTAGTCTATTCTGGAGAGTCCACAGAATACTCTTACATTTACAGAAACCTGCCAGACAACAACTTTACCACAATAATAATGATATTCCAATATATCCACCATGGATGACACAGCAGGGATATCATGCAACATGCTGCTTCTGTGAACACTTCTTGCCAACGGAGGAGATGGACGTGGTAACTTATCGGGACCAGTGAATAATTCACAGATGCCTGCCAAAATTTGTTCTATCGAAAAACATTTTGTCTCATTAACACATTCATTGGTACTATGAGATTATGTGTTAGGCTAAGTGTAAGGTGCTGTTAGAATGACTTTCTCTCCCTGACACAGCTCAGATGGTACCTGCCCCCTCAAGCCATCTGAGCAGTGTAGACATCTGCGAGCACTGACCTGCCAAGAACAAGTCTAATGTAAAAATATCATAAATATTCTGAAATGGAAAGACATTTGAAAGGTCATTTGGACTTGCTGTATAAAGCTTTCATGTCAAGTATGAGCAGTGATCATTGCGTCGTGGCAAATCCCGAGTGAGAATGCCCTGCATACACTGCAGGGACTCTGACTCTTTTGTTTAACTTTTACTTTGCCCAGAGAAGACTGAGATGCTGTCACCACATGGCAGCCTGTGCAAAGAGCACTTCTCAGAAAAGGGGCATTTCAGATTCAGTGTTTCTGCTGAAGGTTTTTCTTGGAGAGGCAGAGCGAGCAGCAAAACGGAGCACCAAACACGTAATACCCAGCAATGCTCATTACAGCCGCAACTGCCAAAGTGCTTTACTTTTGTTAATAAAAAAGAAAAGCTCCTTACTTTCCCTGTTCTACCTCAATATGCTCACACCACAATTCACTTCCATTGCAGGTTTATTTCTTCATTATCAGCATGAAATACAGAATAAACTGGAAACTCAAAGATGCACCAATCAGAGGCACTGTGCACAAGCAGTGTAGCATATCAAAACTGATCAAATGGCATACCAATAAGAAATAGAACACGTAAGCTGAATAAAAAGCTGAAATCTTGCTAAATGCAACACTGACAACAATGCTGAATGTATCCAACATGGATGCAGCCTTCCAAGGAGCCTGTGAGGATGTAGCTCTGCAAGCATTTCCTCCAGTTCGGAAAGCTAAATGCACTCCCATTGAAAACGGACTGGCAGCTGCTCCACAAATCAGGGCATCCTTTGTTTTGCGTTGTTACATTTTTGGAAGCAAACATTTCCCAAGAGTTGGGATTAATGGTTAGTCTGATTAGCACACAGGATTCTTTCTTTTTTTACAACAAAGTCTGATAATGAATTTTGCACTACTAGAGAAGTTCATTTACAGTTTTACTGTTTTGATATTTGTATTTTGTCAGTAAAAAGTTGATGAATTGGAACATTTAGAATGAGTCTAACCAACAAGATTTAAGCACTGTTTAAGACTGTAGGGATCAATGATGGTGATTAATCACTATCATACCCTTCTACTAAAATGAGCATTTCTGTATTATGAGTAAACACTCTTCATTCCTTCATTTTTCTGTCTTTTCTCTTTTTTATTAGAGATGTGCGTGCAATAGCTTTATTTAGAGCTACAATGATTGGGTTTCAGTGTTTTACATATTTGAAGTCTCATCCATCTTTCTATAGGAACAGCATTTAGAATTGTGTAAAAATTTGCTGTGGTATCTATAAAAAATACTTAAAGCTGCAATTGGTAAATTCAGTTGGTACTCATAATGGGAGAACGTTCTACCCTATTTCAATTACTCATTTAAACGCTATATCAAGTGGTCATTTTAGGCCATTGGTGTTTTGTAACAAGGGGGTAATGTAGCTTGGTTATCCAACGAGTTTTTTCAACAGGCACTTTCACACTTCAGCCGCCTTTGATGAGATCATACATTCGCAAGCAGGTCTATTTATAGATGGCAGCCCGCGTTACTATACCCCATATTTTGGAGCTAATAGCAGTCTGCGAAACCAGTGATGATGAAGCCAGTCAGTCTACGGGCGAAAGCCATTTACAGACCGGCGGTTGCGTGACGACTGTCACCGGCCTGCTGTGATGCAGACACTTCCGGTTCAATATCACCGGCGGACTCACAATAGATTGGGAAATGACCACCTGTGACCGCAGAACGACCCCTCACATCAAATATTAATGCGCTCGCAGCGCCCTCAACAGCGGGGTCCAACCAACGAGCCGTTGAGGACTTCATTATGACTAATATTATTACAACTGCACTGTTAGAATTACGTCAAATATGAGCACATATTTAGCTAGAATGCACAATTTTTACAATAGATAACTGTATTAGTTGTGTTCATTGTATATTTTATATACTTATGTGGGTTGTGACGGCTTTCTAACTATTTTAGGACGAAGCTTTAAGTCTTACTTGGTTGACAATTATAAAATCTTAGGCAGGCTAGCAGCAGACTCAGCGTGCCTCCTCCTCCACCGCCTACTCCACCGCCGCCGCCGACGCCTCCTCTCTCCTCGGGTAATCTCTGTGACGGAGAGGCCCGGGCTGCTGCTGCTGACCGTCCACAGCAGGTGCAGCAGCCCCGCGTCCATCAGTCATTTCGCTTTGATGGACGGAGGGGACAAAACAAAGAAGTACAGTTGTAGGTCTGATTGTAACTTCCAGGGATGCCAAAGAGCAATGGCTTTTCTTAGATTTATATATAGCTATATATGTTTTGTCAATATACTATTGGCCAGATATTATTTTAAACTGCTCCTGTATTCACTTTTTGTGACAGTCATTAATGCACCCCGCACAGAATAAAGGTAAAGAATATAAGTTCTGACTGAAGGTGTTTTTTCTTCCTTGAAATTTTGAACGTGAACGTTTCGACAGCTGCAAACAGCTTGCAGTGGTGCACCGTCTAAAAATAGCACCTGTATCGATGTCCGCAAATCCACCATCAGACCATCAGGGTAGAGGCATCGCCATCTAGTGGTTGTGCTAGTCATTGACAGCCGCTGGGGAAAGATATGAAATTATTCAATAAATACTAACAAAATGAATAAGTCTAATCATCATTGTATTGTTGTAAGTTGTTGTAAGTGATGTCACATTAAAAACAATAAAAAAAGCTTCTGTTCGTCGCAATAGTAGTTCTCAAACTCTAAAGGGAAGACAGAACACTTAAGGAAAGTGAATTTCTCACTCAATCTTGCAAGAAAGTGCTGGCTGAAAAGAAGGGATGTGTTTTACTTATCCGGAGCAATGCTTGACTGATTATATGATTAGCAGAGATCGTATGCAGATTTTCCATTGTCGTAAATCTACAGCTGTCCGCGGACTCACATTTTTATTTGTCACTTCAAAGCATTCCTCAGTGCTCCATCTTCGTTCACTGTTCGGACTGGTGGACAAATGTCTGCCCTTTAGGAGAGGAACAAAGCACCAATCATCTGTTTTCACCTGTTCTCCACATCACTACTGTTTGGGCGTAGACAGCTTGGTTTAGCTCACAAAATGGTGCTTCGTAACTCAGTTTAGTCTTGGGGTTTCTATTTTATCGTCACGATGCCTGTAATATAAACAGACTTTTAGGAGACTGTATGGCGGGGATGTATTAATGATGTGACCTCTGGCTCTGTATTTGCACCCCAGGAAGAGTGGTGGGAAACAGAGGGATGACATTTTTTCCATCTTGCCACTGTTCTTCAGCAGCTGGGACTGACCCAGTGGGTGACACCACTTTCATCCTAAGATCCTAACAGTCCAGCTGTGTGCCATCTCTCATCCTGACATCTGGACAGACAGGGGCACAGCCAAACATCAGTGCGCCTGAGGCACCATCCTTCATGCACGTCAGTGTGGCTGTTTCTTCCCTGTGTAGGACTCCACAGCTGGCATCTGCACACTAAGTACCATGTCTTTTCTCCTAGAAATTTTCACAACAGAACGAATGCTGTGATTGTTGTAGCCCTAACAAATATAGAATAGAATAGATTGCATGGTCATTTCACAGCAGGGTAAAATGAAGCCGAGTGAATATTTCAGACAGATTTCTAAAAATAATTTGAAAAGAGAGTATTAGGTGAAATATATATGGCAAATATCATTAGGATGCGGCTGAATTTGTTTTGCGTTTCTTTATAGAACTTTTTAAAGTACATTAATCTGTCTTTTTCTCTTTCACACACTTTCTTCCACTCCAAAACACACATCCTTGTAAACAAGAGCGATGAAAACACAGGGTCAGAGGGTAGTTTTTAAAGCGGCTTGGAAAGAGGGTAGGTATGTGTGTCAGCATCTGTTTTCTTCATTTATTCCTTTTCTCCACTGTTTCCCCTCTTCTTAATTTAATTTGTGGGAAAACCGCTCTGTCACAGCCTCCACGGTGAGAAAATATTTCAGCTGGAGTTACTGTGGCCTTTGGAGGGCTTATAGACATATCCAGGAGGATTACCCCCAGCAAAGGTGACCAGTTTGTACTCGAAATCGACCACATCGCTGAAACAGCAGCTTCTCCTCTTTCCTCATTTTCTACATGAACAAACTGAAATGTGATTCACCCCCTCCCAGAAGTGATTTCCGTCAACCACGTTCTTATAAAAGAGTCCTTCAAAAGCTCTGTTTTTTTCCTTTTTCAATGTCTAGATAGCTCATGTAACACTTGGATGCTTGTGACTTTGCATATTCATCTTCCCATCTGTCTGTGAGATGGGCAATTATGAGGGATTAACACAAAGCATTACTGCAGATATATTTAAGTAGATAAGCAGAAATCTGAATCTCTGAATGTGGTGAGCACGGGTCTGTCGCAAAATCCCCAAGTCAGCTGGGGCACCAGAAATTCCCCATTTTAAGTGCAAACCTTTCTGGGTCTCTAAAGTGATGCCATTCCACTCCTGTTCAGGGGCGGTACAGTCTGCCCATCCAGTTTTGGACATTACCGCCGCTGTCCTCAGCTGTATCCCTCCAAAAATGGCTCAGATGCCTGGGCAAATGTCCTCATTTTCAGGATTATTTTGGTGGACACTCTTGTTGTGAGTTTTTTTGGAAGCTTGTTTAGTTATCCTTCTAATTAAGATAGATCTAGAGAGAGTGCCTTTAGCGAAAAAACATTTTAAGTACCCAGAATGGAGTATAACTATTAAAAAGCACAACTTCCAACAACTGCTTGTAATAGAGGGTTTTGTCACTAGGGGGCCAGATTTCGTCATATTTTGATGTAACAATAGCCGAACATAGTACATACACAGCATTTAAATCCATAACTTTGGGAGATGCATAAATATGTATGATTGCTTATAAAAGTACAACTATCTTGATGTTGTATTGATTCAAACTGCACGAGTCTTTTTTAAGGTTTTTTGGGGGGGAAAAATACTTTTGAACCTCTTTGTTTTGCTTTCTTCCCTCAATCCAGAATCACAGACAACATGGCAAAAAAACGGATTTCGTATTTGGTTATGTTTAGGATGACTCGCAGTGTATAAACACACATTTTTAGGCCTCTCGATGGGTTTCTTGCTTTTTTCACAATGGCATTTTTTGGGCGTTATAATTTCATAATTTAGTTATACGTTAAAACTGTTCCTAAATATCTTATCTATACTATACATTGCTACGCGTGCCTACGGACTTTAGGCAGAAATGCAGCATTCAACAGAGAGAAGCCGTCACAGAGGGCAGTTTTACAACAACCAATCACTACCTCTCTTACTAATGGGTTGCGCTTATTCAGCCTATTGGATGGCGTGTCTTGGAAAGGTGAAATACGGTGGCGGCAATGTTATGGAGTTTCCGCTACTCATCTGCTTTCATGCCATCAGCGGAGGAAGCTAGCTAAGGAGCTAAGCTAGAGTCACGCTAGGCCTCCGGCAGAACAGCGGGGGAGCTACTAAGATCAAACACTGCTGTTTGGAAAGAGACAAGTATTTCTTTATGATTCTGCATGAGATCAGTTAAATCCCAGAAATATGGTGGTTCTCAAAATTCGAGACCAGGTAAGTGATCTTGTGTCAAAAGCTGGCGTAAGTTTACGCTAACGTGGGTTTGCTCACGCTAGCTTAGCTTCCCCATTTCTGTCTTCGCCAGGCGAATGTAATTCGAGTCTCTCCAGCTAGTATCTGAAACAGAAGCATTTCTTAAACGCATCTCCTAAAGATAAAACGTATCACTACGAGTTTGAGGAAAGATTGTTGATGCATATCCAGGATAATCCCACATGAAACCTAGTTTCTAGCATCATATTTACACCGAGACATGGCCGATTTTCAAGTTAACACCAGGTGATGATGATGTTTTGTGTCCAGAAATTAGCCGCATCCAACTGGAAATGCTATCAGCAACTCATTTAGAGAACACACATTTTGGATATTGGGGCAAAGATTTAAAAAAAGAAAAGAAACGGGGCTTAAGTGGTAAAGCGAATGTACGGTTTAAGAATAGCCTCCAAATCTCTGTAATGAAGTGTGAGATGACTGCCATAACAGCCGAGTGATCTGTTGATTGTGACATTACTGTGACAACTGGACGTTTGTGACTCATTAAAATGATGGAAACTTAATCTGAAGAGGTCAAAAGTCGTGGAAATGCAAACATGAAAGCATAAGCAACTTTTGTACAGTTTGCCAACTTGGATGAACATCTTGTCTAAATGCCACTAGTATTTGAGACGAGAGGGTCAGAATTTCTGGGCTAACTTGGTCATTTACATCCTGTGGTTTGTTTATATACTCTAAAATCTATTTAGTAATGATTAATAGCTATAATAATTAATGAAAATATTTTTATTAACTATTCATTATTGGCCTTTGCTTTATATTTTCAGGTGTATCTCTGTGATGCTATTCATTTAATTGGCATGACTGGCAGTTTGGCTACACTAGACATGCGCCCTTCCTGTTATATTTACCACTTGACACCTACTTCTGAAAACGAGAATAGTTCTGTGTTTCGATTCAAGAGCTTGTTTTGCACATGCCTGCTATTCTTGTCACATATGTCCGTGCGTGTGTCTTTTTGTTATCTGCTTGCTTGAATGGCCGTGCGCCTGTGAGCTGGTGGAGTTGCCTGAGAGCTGTCTCCATGGTGATGGTATTAACTTGCCTGGCTCGTGTGCGGGGAGAGGAGGTGTGCAGTCGAGCAACCGGAGAGGAGCACAGAAAATCTCCTACGCCACTCATGCAGGACTTGAGAGGCCGGGGACGGCTAAACGCAGATCTGTTTCTTTGACGTTGTGGAGCAAATGCAGTAATCGTTAGTGGAAGCGGCACAATTGTCCGCTTGTCATCGTGGATTTGTCAGCAGTAACTGGACCCCGCTTTGTGCCCTGCAGACATTCACGAGCATTATAAATACTAAATAAGATGATTGTGCTGTGCTTTTTGAATTATTCTTTTAAAAGGGACTGCATTTTAATGGCTGCCTTGTAGGCATTGTCTTGCTTGTTCTTAATGCTCTTTAAAATCGTTCATTTGGCCCCCCCAACTTTACTTCATTGTTTACTCTACTTTAGAGAGAACAAAACCCAAGCAGCCATGTAAATCCTGAAGTGGCTGCTGAGGAGGCAGTGCTAGTCTCCTCAGAATATTTGTAAAAAGAAGTAATAATGGCCAGCGGATTTGTTCAGCCGCACAGTCACCTGCAATCAGCTCAGTTTTAATAGAGGAAAGTGACCATCTTTAACTCCTACAAAAGTTCATGTATCGGTTTGAGTGCCCCCCAATGCATTATGGGAAATAGAACAACACAGACAGGTTAGGTCCGATTGAGTTGAGTCTAGAGGCCTGCCGCCAGCACCATCTGTGTTTACTGCACGAAGCCGAACAAGCTGCATGGATGCACTTTAGCTAATTGACTGGCCTGGTAGCCTGGTGAGTTAAAAGAAGGAGGAGAGTCTGGGATAAAGGAGAGCACGATGTCTAATTAATGGAGCTCGGTTTGACTGTAAAAAAGATAAGAAATGTGCTTCTTTTTTTTTTTAAATGGCTTGTTTCCAAGAGGTTAACGTTTTAGTCTAACATTGGTCAGTTTTTTTCATGTCCCTCCTCTCATAATTAACATTTCCCATTTAATATTCTCTCAACTAGTGTAAAGAAGGTCAGATTTTAGGCAGATTAAGGTCTGTGCGGGATAAAACGGGTTTTGTTGTGCCAGCGCTGCAGCAGGGGACTCCCCCAGTCTGCCGTCTCCTGGCACCTGACGGGGACGCATCGTCCTGCTGCCTCATGGCCGGTTTGTCTCCTTTTTCAGAGTCAGAAGGAAATGTTGTGATGGGAATGCTACGTAACAAGTCTGACCGCAAAAAACTTTCACGGCTTCTTTTATAGCTCCTCTAGGTTATCATGAATGTGTTCTGGATTTTACATTTCTATCACAACAAATATGGATGCAGCTTAGAAACCATACCTGTGGGTCAATAGCTCTCCCATTGTTTGAAACACACAATCAGCGGTTCTTTGCTTGTATCAACCCCTCAAGAGGGCGGGGAAAACTCCACTAGCTTTTAAGAAACCAAACCACAACTGTCACAACATAGGTTCTTCGGCCCGACGTAGAATTCTTTTTCCCACTTTTTATTTTTGCCTGTGAGGGCTCAGATCTTTTATTTCTGTTTGGATTTTCCACGTGGACGGGACACCTGCCGCGCCCCAGTTCAGTGGGTCTGCAGGCAAAGTGAGGATGAGCGCCTCGTCTCTGAACAGCAACGGCCGGCCGGACCGGCCTCGTTGAGAACGGGATGTGTATTTCTGTCCTGTGGAATGTATATTGTTCCACTTGCCAACTTCAAATGGAAAAACAGTTTTAGAAAGTTGGCCGCAGAGCATCTGCTGGTGTCAGATCAAGTGTCTGATAACTTCATATTGTGAAATGTGGGAACGCGCCAGTCCTCCACCTGCTCCCAGGCTTCTGTGAACCGCCACAATCCTCCCTCCATGTTCTTCAGTTTGAGCCTAAAATGAGAAAGCTTCAGGTCTGAGCACCAAATGAGTCGTGTGTGTATCGTGGTGCTGGACAGAGAGGATTCTGAAGCCTCATTTAGACCTAAGCTCCAAAAGGTCTGAACAGGCATTATTCTTTTTTTTCTACTGTGACCTATAACGTTTATGTGACACATCAGTAAAAACCAGAAACAGCAGTTTTCATGGGCAGCTGATGCAGAGTGTGTAATTCCTGTCTGAGATGTCAGCCAGATAATCATTGACGTGCCGTTTATTTGTTTTTAACATGGCCTTTTTCTTTTACAGCCTGCTTTGCTGAAAGCTATTTTTAACGTCGACCCAGATGAAGTACGCTCCCTCATATTCAAAAAAGAGGATGTGAATGCACAGGTAATCCCAGCAGCCGTCAATCTCCGCATCTGTTTCCTCGTATTGTTGTCACAGTTTTAATAACGCCAAAGGAAACCCAAATCTAAAAGCCTCCATTGGAAAGTTGTCCTTGAAAGACCTCACGCAGCACTGTCAGATGAGCGCGTGCTCGTGTTTTTACAGCTCCCGCCGCACCATCCGGCTCTGCTCCCTTTCATTGCATTCCTCCCTGTTACTGTTCTGTCGGGGGTGTTTACTTCAGAGTCTGGCCGGTCTGTCCTCGTTTGGGTTTGGCCTGAATGCTGCTTTTCTTGTGTGTTTTTTTCCCCCAAATGGATGTTTTGTGCTGTGACTGAGTGTTGGAGGCCGTGGGGCTGGAAGTGGCGTTTTTCGGTCGGAGCAGACTGGCCCCCGAGTGTAGAGGCCGGCTGCTCCGTTCCCTTTCACTCAGCACTGTCTTTCTGATCACTGATGACAGGACAATGAGAAGAGGACTCCGCTGCATGCTGCTGCCTACCTTGGAGATGCAGAAATCATAGAGTTGCTGATTCTTTCAGGTATGCCTCTGACCCGACATGAAGCTGTCAATAAGTACCATGTGACACTCTTTATGTGCAGCTCTTAAAGCGGTGAGCATTGCTGCTTGTTTTTTAGATTTGCGAGGCTGAGAACACAGCAAATATGATTTAAAAGGGCAAACAAGCCTCACCTTTTATCATTGTGTTGTTTATGTAGGGGCGGACACACTGATATCTCTTTTCTGGGCTAAAGTTAGTGGTCAGTGACTGACGCTAACCTGTCCAACATGCAAATGCCTCCTTTAAAATTTAAAAACTAAGTGGGAAAACATGGATCCAGATGATGTAACGGCATCACTCTTCTCATATTCTTCTCGGCTTAGCCTGAATTTCCCCAAACCCGTTCCAAATACTTCATTTGTTCTATTTTTTTATTTTATTTTTTTTAGATATAATGCCAGTTGTCATCAAACTGCTTGTTGTTGAAAGAGTCATTGTCCTCTGACTTTTAGGTGCAAGAGTGAATGCCAAAGACAACAAGTGGCTGACTCCGCTGCACCGGGCCGTGGCCTCCTGCAGCGAGGTATGTGCACGTTCCTCCGGTTCTGCCTCACAAACCCCCTCAACACGCCGCTTTTCTTTTGTCTGAGTAATGCTTGTGTGTTTTGTTTTTTTTTCCTGGCAGGATGCTGTCCAAGTGTTGCTGAAACACTCGGCAGATGTGAACGCCAGAGACAAGAACTGGCAGACGCCGCTTCACATCGCGGCAGCCAACAAGGCCGTGCGCTGCGCCGAGGCCCTCGTTCCCCTACTCAGCAATGTGAATGTATCGGACCGAGCCGGCCGCACGGCGCTGCACCACGCAGCCTTCAGCGGCCACCTGGAGGTAACCACCAGCCCGGGGGGTGGTCCGGTAGCAGTGACCAATGACCACAGGGCTCGGGCTGCGCAGAGCTTTGAAAGAGTTTGAAACAAACTCTTGCAATGCAGACCTGTTTGACTTCCTGATATCCTCCTTTAGCTCAGAGGAAGCGTTCCTGCTTGCTTCATAAATGTAGCAACACAATAGGTTTTGTGTTGGATTGTACAAAGCTTGACAGCAACAGCAAGAAAAGGCTCCATTTGGTCTATTTAAGGAGTTTGGGGTAAAGTTTGCATCAAACTTTGCAGAGTTTAGCTCACTGAATACTAGCTTACACCTACTTTTTTTGTTTTTTGTCCAAAGATCTGTCCTCCATTTACACGTTTTTACAACTTAAATCATGGAAAGAAAATCAGAACAATATGAAAAAGAATGTGTTGTGTTTCGATAAAAAACTATGTGTATGGGAGAGGAGAAGGCCGCTAAAAGACACGGGAGGGACACTGAGGATTAACTATCACATTATGTCCCACACAAAGGTGCCATGTGCACAGACCACTCTGGTCCAGTCACGTGGAACCATGCAAATCACTATTTATCGCCGCTTGCAAATCAGTAATCTTAAAAGTGGGAATCTCTTTTCCAGTGTTTAATGCAAATGAAGCGCAACAGCTGTTCAGAGAGCATTTTATTTGTAGCTCTATTCCTAGAAAGCATTTAATCTTGAGGTATTGAACTCCAGTTGGATGCTTGTTCTGGCTCACGCCTTAACATTGTGTGAAAGCCGTTTCATGTTGAGTACGTTGTTGTGGCTAAAACTCATCTGTAGTGTTTGCAAAAGACTAAAGATAAGGCTGTTGTTTGTTTTTTGTTTTCTTTTCCCACTCTTCACTTGCTCAGAGGCCTTTGAAATAAATTGCACTCTTCTTTGAGTGCAAGCAATGTCGATGGTATCTGTGTGTGGCGTTGAAGAGTTGTCCATTAGCTCTATTATTAAAGCATAAAACACACTAATTATGCAACGTTTATGTAAGGCATTACTCAGAGTGCGAGAGGAAGTCGTGTTCTGGTTTCAGCTTCCCCTAATAGTTACCCTCACTGCTCCTTTCTTTTCTTTTCTTCCTTTTTTTTAAATGTTTTGTATTTTTATTAGATGGTGAGGCTCCTGCTCTCCAGAGGCGCTAACATCAATGCTTTTGACAAAAAGGACCGCCGTGCGATCCACTGGGCGGCCTACATGGGTAAGTAGGAACACATGCGTTTCCCTCAGACCCTTAGAAATACCTTCACCTGTCTTTTTAAGAGTTTCTACTACTCAAGTTTCCCCTGTGTCTGCGTATCTTAAGTGTAAAAGGAATATATAGATGCTATTCGTCAGTAAATGTTATATTTTTGTCCTGCAGGGCACATAGAAGTGGTGAAGCTGCTGGCATCGCACGGTGCGGAGGTGGCCTGCAAAGATAAGAAATCTTACAGCCCTTTGCACGCGGCAGCCTCCAGTGGCATGATTAGCGTCGTGAAATACCTCCTGGACTTGGGGGTGGATGTGAGTTCCACCCACAGCACCTGCTTATCATCATCAGCGGCCCGCAGACATGGCTGGCTCTTCTCACACAGCCGGGCGGTGTGGTTCTCTCTTTCTCTGACGCTCTGCTTGTCCCGCTCAGATCAACGAGCCAAACGCCTACGGCAACACGCCCCTCCACGTGGCCTGCTACAACGGGCAGGACGTGGTGGTCAACGAGCTCATAGAGTGCGGGGCGAACGTCAACCAGGTGAATGAGAAGGGCTTCGCTCCGCTCCACTTCACGGCCGCCTCGCGCCACGGCGCGCTCTGTCTGGAGCTGCTGGTGTGCAACGGGGCAGATGTTAACATCAAGGTGGGTGAAGCCACAGTGTTTGTTCCCATTAAACGGAGTGTGTCTGGGCAAAGAGTTACCACTCAACAGTGTGAGGAAAGTGCAGTTATGGCCTCAGACTTTACGAGGCATCGGGTGAGCAGACATAAATACAGATGTGAATGCCATGAAGACTAAAACGCATAGTAGTGTTAACATCCATCGCCAACAAATCTTCCAAAGTAAATGGAGACCTAATAAAATGGCACTTGGCACACCGCAGACCCTGCAAGCGCTGGGTCAGAGCATCATTTTTTGACGCACTTTAAGCTGAGTTCACATTACACAACTAGGATTTTTTATTTTTCTGGGGAATTTGTTGTCAACAGACATGTGCACAAAGCAGTGAAACAAATGAGAAAAGGAAGAGGAAAATGATTAAGAAGCAAACATGACAGACGGCCTGATAAAGAAACCACTCAGGAAACTGAGACAGGCTGGCAGGTTGTTCAGGGAAAAGCCGTGGAGGGAAACTGACGGCTCTATTCAGCAGCCACAGGAACCATCACCAATCTGTGCGGAAAACACTCAAAGGTGGCAGATCTTTTAGTTGTGGACTGGGGTCAGAGTTCTCCCATTTTCAGATGGGTCCATTAGGCCACTCGGAACAGGGCTATAGAAGAGTGTGTCACAGATGCGTCGCATCATAAGAGAATATACAGGCCTCTGTAGAAGCCACAAGACATAATTCCAATGTCGTTTCAGAGCAAAGATGGTAAGACTCCTCTCCACATGACGGCCATCCACGGGAGGTTCTCTAGGTCTCAAGCAATTATTGAAAACGGTGAGTTCGTTGAAAGAATGCCCTTCGTTGCTCTGCGCTGGCTTTGGGCTGTGAACCCGCTTACTCTGCGTGCTTGATTTATTTCGCTGAAGGTGCCGAGATCGACTGCGAAGACAAGAACGGAAACACGCCCCTGCACATCGCAGCTCGATATGGACACGAGCTCCTCATCAACACCCTCATCACAAACAGAGCTGACACTGCTAAGTAAGCCGCCCCGCCTGTTTCCCCGTAAGGGCTCCAAATGCAGCGTCAGAGCTGCAGGTTGCATTAAAAACAAAACAAAACTGCAGTTTCGAAAGGTTCTTCAGCCAAAGCGTAGCGTTGCACAACTGTTACAAATTGGCCACATGTGCGTTTGTAGAGAAGAATATCCTCTTCTGTCTGCGTGACACTCGATCCCCTCTCCCACAGTCATGGGAAAATGGCTTGTGACCCAAAGTGAACCAACGTGTTGATGTCGGTCTTTTTCAGACGAGGCATTCACGGCATGTTTCCGCTGCATCTGGCGGCGCTCAGCGGCTTCTCCGACTGCTGCCGAAAGCTCCTGTCCTCAGGTGAACGCTCCCCCGGGGAAGGCGACCCAACACGCCAAACCTCTAAAGCCTTAACGGGTTCCGTTTTTAACAGGCCAACAATCCTTGTCTCTGCTTGCTTATCTCTGCAGGCTTCGATATCGATACTCCCGATGACTTTGGAAGGACGTGTTTACATGCTGCCGCAGCTGGAGGGTGTGTTGAGCTCAGCTGACTATTTGCTTCAAGATGGCATTAAAGAGTTATTTTGTTACTAAACTCCTCCTTTCTCTTAGAAACCTCGAATGTCTCAATCTTCTCCTCAACACCGGGGCAGACTTTAACAGAAAAGACAGCTTTGGCAGGTTTGTGGAATTTGTGAGGGGATTTTGGATCACAAGTCGCTTTTTGAACAGGGAGCCAAGCTTTTGTTGTCGTCGTCGTTTCAGGACTCCTCTACACTACGCCGCAGCCAACTGTAACTACCAGTGTCTGTTTGCTCTGGTGGGCTCTGGGGCCAGCGTCAACGACGTGGACGAGCGGGGCTGCACACCCCTCCACTACGCCGCCGCGGCCGACACGGATGGAACGTCAGTCATGTTTCCGTTTTCTCAGTCTTCTGCTGTTTGAAAGACGGCCATTGTTTGTGGGTTTAGGCGGCTTAAAGATTACTTGGGTTATGAGTCGGTCTGTGTGATATTTAGGGCTTGGAGCCAGGATGGTGCTCCCTTGACTACAACATATTTTGTGTGTGTGTGTGTGTGCAGGTGCCTGGAATATTTACTGAGAAATGATGCAAATCCAGGGATCCGGGACAATCAGGGCTACAACGCTGTGCATTATGCCTCTGCATACGGACACCGCCTCTGTCTGGAGCTGGTGAGGGGACCAAGCCACTTAATAATTATCCTAATACATATTTTTACTCTTATTTTTATTAATATGCTGTTTCTCTCCTCCAGATTGCAAGTGAAACGCCCTTAGATGTGGTGAGTTTGTGTATACATTTAAATTTTAAGGTTTTGTACTGAGCTTTGAGCTACATAGTGTCCTTTTCTATATTTTCAGCTAATGGAAACCTCAGGGACAGACATCCTGAATGACTCTGATGTCAGAGCTCCTGTCAGCCCGCTGCACCTTGCTGTGAGTAGTGTCATTCTAATCAGAGGACTAGTAAAGTTTTACAGGTACATCAGTTATTATCAGCAGTAGAAAACTCAGGGGTTTCAATCACCATAGTTCGTTCAGTTCTGAAGTCAAGTAGGTTTGTTTTCAAGAGTTTGGAATACACAATCTCTCATGCCAACCGCAGCATCCCTGTCCAACTTCTGTCCTAGATCTGGCTCCCCTTCAGAACAAATCATTTTGGCTCTGTGTGAGCCTATTTGCATTTAAGACTGAAGCTGTGTTTGAGAGAGAGAGAATGAACTAAATCAGCTCTCAGTATTTTACCAACGTGACCCATTTTCGGTTGGTGGATTCTCCCTTTAGGCATACCACGGTCATCATCAAGCCATGGAAGTTCTTGTGCAGTCTCTGCTGGATTTGGATGTTAGAAACAGCCAAGGGCGCACACCTCTGGACTTGGCTGCCTTCAAGGGTCACGTGGAGTGTGTGGACGTCCTCATCAACCAGGGAGCCTCCATCCTGGTGAAAGATTTCACCCTGAAGCGAACCCCAATACACGCTGCAGGTACAGCCTCGGTGGAAAGGCAGGAATCTGATTCCGATCATTCAGACATGGATAAAACAGGACTGACTCAAACGGCCTCTCTTCTCCCGTAGCCACCAACGGTCACTCAGAGTGTCTGCGGTTGCTGATCGGAAACGCTGATCTTCAAAGTGCAGTGGACATTCAGGACGGGAATGGACAGTACGTTTGTTCGTCTTTTTTCCTCCCAGGCTTTAATGTCCTAGAATAATTCCTGATGTCTTAATCTTTCAGAACCCCTCTGATGCTGTCAGTCCTGAGTGGACACACAGATTGTGTGTATTCTCTCCTTAATAAGGGAGCCAACGTCGAAGCCAAAGACAAGTGGGGCCGGACAGCCTTGCACAGAGGAGTACGAAACAATTACATTACGTCAACTTTAATTTAATACTTAAACTGAAATAAAGTCATTTCATGCTCAATGAATAAATAGAAGAAATAGTCAGAATTATTCAGATTTGGAAGACCAGCGGTCCTGCAGGAAGGTTTAGATAAGACATGGCATTCTTTCTATTTTAGACTGAAAAAATGAAAATAAATAAATGTATTTATTTAATACAAAATCAAGAATTTTGCCATATCTAATGAATATAAAATATTTCCAAATGGCACATGGTGAAATATTCACATTTAATGCTCAGAGACACTTTGAATGAAGCTTTTAGGAGGAGTCCCTCATATCTTCTGCCACCTGGACTGAAAACCAATCAGGAGATTGTTTTTTCATTAAGAACGTTTACCCACCTTTATTGTTCTCTAAAAAAAACTAAACCGGAACTTCTCATCCCGCAGGTCTTCGTCTCTCAGAAACAGCCTCCTGTTAAATCCTGTTCTCTGTCCACAGGCAGTGACCGGTCACGAGGAATGTGTGGAGGCTTTACTTCAGCACAGCGCCAACTTCCTGGTGCGAGACTGTAAAGGCCGCACGCCAATCCACCTGGCAGCAGCATGTGGACACATAGGGGTACTGGGAGGCCTTCTGCATGCTGCCCAATCAGTGGAAACACTCCCTGCCTTAACAGACAACCAAGGCTACACTCCACTGCACTGGGCCTGCTACAATGGTACAAAACAATCGGAACATGTACAGAAATGTGTGTCTGCTCTGTGAACGTGTCAGCCCTTATAGATAAGCCTGTTGCAAAACGGTAGATTAGGATCACAAATTGTCAAGTTAAAGTAGGCATGTCCGTTTTTCTTATTTTTATTTTCCCCATTTAATGCTCGTTTGTGGTGCATTTCTGTTTTCCTCTCCCATTGACACTTGCTGAGAGGCTTTTTGTCTTTATTCTGAGCACCTTGTGATTGAAGACTGACTCCATGATTCCATGCTCTGTCTCCTTCAGGTCACGATACGTGCGTGGAGGTTTTGCTGGAACAGGAGGTTTTTCACAAGGCCGAGGGCAATTCTTTCAGCCCCCTCCACTGTGCTGTGTAAGCTCCTGAGCCCTCTCCTGTCTCCATCAACGTGTCAGAGAGCCCGACTTCCAACAGATAGACAATTAAGCCGTCTTTTTTTTTTTCTTTCCAGAATCCATGACAACGAGGGCGCTGCTGAAATGCTGATCGACACTCTGGGCCCCGCCATTGTCAACGCCAAAGACGGCAAGGACAGGTGCGTCTGCTTTTTTTTGGAGGAACGCGTCCTCCAGACGGCTTTAGAGCTTTTGGTTTAAAGCGGGCCGTGCTTTGATGTTGTCTGCGCAGGACCCCGCTGCATGCGGCGGCATTCACCGACCACGTGGAGTGTCTCCAGCTCCTGCTGAGCCACAACGCCCAGGTCAACGGCGTGGACGCCGCGGGGAAGACGCCGCTCATGATGGCCGCCGCCAACGGCCAGACCAACGCCGTCGGTACGAGAAGCCTTTTGCCCGGTCGAACCGGAGCAACGTCACAGTGGTTAGTCTGGTTCTCTCCGCCTTCATCTGACCACCTGGCTGTCGCCCGCAGAGCTGCTGGTGAGCAGTGCGAAAGCAGACCTCACCCTGCAGGACGCCGTGAAGAACACTGCCCTCCATCTGGCCTGCAGTAAGGTACGCATCCCCAGGCGGTGTCACTGTTGTGCCACTTTTCAGCTGCCAACAGGATCGGCCGCGCACTGACGCGCACGCTTAACTCTCCTCACATCCCGCCTTTTCCGCAGGGACACGAAACAAGTGCCTTGTTGGTATTGGAGAAGATCTCAGACAGAAACCTCATAAACGCCACAAACGCCGCCTTACAGACGTACGTGTCCCGTTTTCAGTTACAGAAAAAAGGAAGGAGCGGCGACGTAGAGGTTGCAGTAGTCACTGAGTGTGTTTTTCTGTCCCTGAAGGCCTCTACATGTGGCTGCAAGAAACGGCCTGACTGTGGTGGTGCAGGAGCTTCTGGCCAAGGGAGCCAGCGTCCTCGCTGTCGATGAAAATGGTACACACACTGATGCACCCCAGCTTTGCTTTTGTTTATTTTTTTGGTGGGGGGCGGGGGTTGTTCAGGGATTTTACGTTACATTGGGATAGTTACCTGCCTCTGCGTGGATACTGACCTCTCCTACCACAGCCGTAAGTCGTGCTGTCTTTTTTGTTGTGTCTTAAGGACTATTGTAGCCATCAGTACCCACAAGTGGAAGAGTCAAAAGGTCTGGAAAAACCCTTGATTTGCAGACTTGTGTGGAGATTTTGAGTGTTTTTTATTCTCTGTGCCTGTGAAAAATAACCACAGCCTAACCTATCCTTTTAGGCACATCTTCAGCTGCCTCCAAAAGACAGAAATGTTCTTAAGCGTTTTGCATTACTGTTGAAAAGAATATGTTGGCACCCACACACTATGAATTATAATAAATTAGCCATAGCTTTATTTTCCATGCTTTAGACCCCTCTTCTAGAGTACATAAAGGGACTGTAGACAGGCCAAACTAACAAAAATCTAAAACAAACAATAAAATAAAAATGTTTTTAAAAAAATAGTAATATTTTTTTTCCCAAAACAGGTATCATTTGTCATTTTTGACATGTTATTGATATGAGCTGGAAATTCTGGAAGGAAAAAAAAGATTCAGTTTTGTTTGGACCACGCTGTTTCAAAACATATTAGTCTTAACACCCTATAACAAAATAACTGAGAGAAGGCTGTTGAATCCTGAGAAATAACCCCTTGGCAAAACTGCAGCAGAATCAGCTGCAGAGAACCTAAAGATGGCTCTAAGGATAAACCCTATTGTTTGGATAGCTTTTCAACTAATCGTAAAGCAGAAAGGATTAAATAATGTGAGCTAGTTCCACCAGAGAGGAACTTGATAGCTGTGTGCTTATAGAGACTAATCAGCAGATTTATCAGTCATTAAGATAATTGCTAATTGCAGCTCTGATGCTCAGGGATATTTTTAGTCTTTTTCATCATGTAACTTCTGCCTGTATCATCAAACCGACGCAGCACCAATCCAAGAACTTTTAAAGTGTGTGTTCATTTTATGGAGTCTTATTCTCTCTTCAGGTTACACACCCGCCTTGGCCTGTGCCCCCAACAAAGATGTGGCAGACTGCCTAGCCCTTATCCTGGCCACCATGATGCCTGTGTCCCCCTGCACCCCGGCACCCGCCCTCCCTTTCAGTGCCATTAACCACTACACCACTAGCCCCTCCAAAAGTGTCACCTTCGACAGCCTGCCGGCGCTCCGCGGCGAGCACAGCTCCTACTGCAGCTTCAACAACATCAGCCACCACGACGGCTTCTACAAAGATGAAGAGCTCAATGACTCTGATTCCGAGACGTACTGACGGACGGGAGGGAGAGATACATGCAGAAACACACACACACACTGTGTCTTAAAAATCACCCGCAGCAAGCCTGGGAGGGCCAGCAAACGACGCGAGATCGCACAGGAGCCTTAAGAGTCCCCAACACCGCCCAGACAGCAGGCAAGTAGGGCAGGTGCAGCAGGCCCACGCACACTGGTCCCGACCTCGTCCAGCTCAAGGGGTCCTTCAGCAGAAGCTGGACCCCAATAACCACTGCTTTACCTACACTGACTTCCACAGTGCGAGAACCTGAGGGTCGCTGGGCAGACCGCAGCGGTCGTGTGGCAATAACATGTTGAAAAGGTGTGGTTTCACTCACACAGAGTCGAACCAACAGGGACCAAAAGACCTCCATGCTTTTTAACCCGGTATTAACTGCATCAAGAAAACAAGACTGGGAGTTCTCGTATAGCAATGAGCGGGTGGGGAGATTTTCGTTTTTCAATCGATATACGCACACTACATCCGTTAGAATGCACCACGCTTCAAGTTTGTAAGTCATGCAGGGGGGGAAAAAAATCATTTATTTTTGGAGATCGAAATTTTAATATACCCATTTTAATGTCTTAATCTCCTTCTCCACTAGAACTCTTTGATTCAGTGACCCCAGTGAAAGAACATTTGATACATCCACCTGGTTATTATTCAGTTGATCGACCCTACCTTTGTATATTGACCTGTTCTCCACGGTTTAGACTTTAAAGAATAAATTATTTGTGTACTTTTGGTTCCTTTTCATGTGTTCATTTTGTGCCTTCATCAGTTACTGAGAAAAGATGGGTTTGCAGGCGGGGCTGTGAAAGTGCACATTAGGTAAGTATTAAAGCACTGATCCAATACTGAGGCTTCTGTGCAGCTCTGAGGAGAAACACTGTAATACGCAGCTTTTTTTTCTGAGTGAATTTTTTTTTTTCGGGGGGGGGTATATTAGTTTTGCTTGCTTTAACTTAAAAAAAGAGAACAAACCACTTGATTACCACAATTCATGAAATCCAGTTTTTGTCTGTTTGAAAAATAATTTTAACTGGAAACATGTACATTTGCTAGATTCATTAGAATGGAAGGGATTTTTTTCCTTGCTTTTTCTTGAAGAGGAATGAAACTAGTGTGTACATAGAAATTATGACTGTGAATTCAAAATTCCAATGAATTCTTTCAGTACTGAGATTGCTGTATATTTTATGAGTAATAAATGAGTTATTTAATAATGAGCATGAGTCCTTTTTCTGATTTTTGTTAATTTATTCATTGCAATTCATGATGATGAATGAAGAATAGAAAAGGCTGTTCTGGCATTCTCCAACTTTCAGCCTGAAACGGAACTTTTCTCTCTGTTGGGAGTTACAGGGTTTCTCTGACTCTAAAGTTCATGCTCAAATTCTAAAGGTTTAACTACTTTGATAGTTACATCAGCTGAAAGGGGACAAGTTTAGCCAGTGTGTTAAGGTTTAACCCGTACATGAAAGTTGAAAGATGTTGAAATAAGATAATATATATTTATAATATATAATATTCTAAAATGTCTGAGAGAGTTAAATGACCCTTTGGTTTTCTGTGTTCTAATTTCTCCCCAAGGAGCAAAACTTTTTTAAATTATAAAAATAAGTGTGGTGAAGTAGGCTCAAAGAGGTCAAAGTTTTTGAGGGATTCTCTATTCATTTCGGTAGGAAATCACCAAAAGTTACATTTTAAAAAGTTTTAAAATGATATACACCAAATCAAAACAAATTTAAATAATCAATTAAATTACGTTACTCTCAAAATACACTATTCATACATCTCAATTCTCCAGTCAAAACCCCCCATTCTTTGCTTTTGCAAAGTAACTCAATATTTCATGACAATACATTTAAAAAGTCTGTCTGATTTATAATTGAACACTTGAAGATATCTTATTTGACGTCACACGCAGCGGTCCCCAGCGATTGGCTCGTAAACAGGAAGTGAATCGGGTGGGCGTGACCTCGAAGACCGTTGAGGTAAAGTTTAGGCAGCCAGAAACGACGTGTCGGAGCGGCGGGCGTTTTGGTCTCAGAGTTCATACGACACACGAGCCGAGGTGCTATGGAGCTGACTGGCGCCGAGCTGATAGCCGAGTCTCTGAAGACTCAGGTAAGATAGTTCGGAAACAGTTGGCGAAACGCCGAAATAAAAACGTCCACGCTGCTCCAACTATGTCAAAGTTCAAGAGCAGGGCGAGCAGATTTGACTGACATATAATGCAAAAAAAAAAAAGAAAAAATTGCAGAATTCTCACTCGCTTTTGATATTGGTTGATCTCAGCGTGCTGCACATTAATCAACTTTTCCCCCTGCAGAAAGTGGAGTACATGTTTGGGATAGTTGGCGTTCCAATCATTGAGGTGGCCATGGCTGCCCAGGCTGCCGGGATCAAATATATCGGAATGCGCAACGAGCAAGCGGTAAAACAAAGGAACGAATAAAGAGCTCAGCCTGCGATAATAGCATTGCATCGCGAGGTAATTATGATATCTAACGCATAGCTGTCCCCCCCACAGGCATGCTATGCAGCATCTGCCGTTGGATATCTTACAGGGAGGTAAGGATTTAGTGTCTGCCGAGACAAACCTGAGCAACTGCTGCATCCATCCCCATGAAACTGTGGTTGTTTGAACCCAGACCCGGTGCCTGCCTGGTAGTGTCTGGTCCTGGACTCATCCATGCTCTGGGTGGGATGGCCAACGCCAACATGAACTGCTGGTATTACCCCGTGAACCAACTTTTAAGACATACGCTCCGCAGAAACTGTGGGACCTGTTGAAGATGTGCAGGGTGATGGTTTTTCTGCAGGCCGGTGATTGTCATTGGGGGTTCCTCTGACCGAAACCAGGAGACGGGAGGAGCCTTTCAGGAGTTCCCTCAGGTACGGCGCCCCTTCCTGTGGAGGTTTTCCCCTGACAGCGCTTCATTGCACCCGTGCTGTTTTTCTATGTTTCCAGGTGGAGGCGTGCCGGCTGTACAGCAAGTTTTCTGCCAGACCCAGCAGCCTAGAGGCTATCCCCTCAGTCATAGAGAAGGTTTTTTTCTTTTAATCCTCATATTCAAAAGTGTCCTTCTGCTGGATGGTGGCAACACAGAGGTGACTGACTCCCATCATGTTGCTCATAGGCCGTCCGCACAAGCATGTATGGCCGCCCGGGGGCTGTTTACGTTGACATCGCAGGGGACATGGTCAATGCTAAAGCCGACAGGAGCAAAGTCAGGTGTGTTGTCATTCTTGCATGTCCTATTGATGAGTAATAACACTTAGGGTTATGGCTCCAGTGTGAGGCAATCAGAGAATCTTCTGTGCTGCAGACAAGCCTCCTGCTGCCCGCCTCCACCACTGAGTTTGGCTGACCTGGACGCGGTCACCGAGGCCGTCTCTGTCCTAAAAGCAGCCAAGGCACCGTTGGTCATCATTGGGAAGGGTAACTACAAGCAAACATTTGCAGTTTCTCTCGGAATCCTCGCGCTTCCTCCAGCTATAATTTCAGACATTGCCTCATCACTAAGAAATGAGATCATTGAAGATAACTGAAATGAATCTGTTCCCAACAGGAGCAGCCTATAGCCGAGCAGAAATCGTGCTGCGGGAATTTGTGGAGACGAGTGGCTTGCCATTCCTCCCCACACCCATGGGGAAAGGAGTCCTGCCCGATACTCACACAAACTGTGTGGCTGCTGCCCGCTCAAGGTCAGCCACGCTGTCCAGACTGGCTGCTGACCTTTGATTGTAGCCGCAGCACTGGATTGTAAAATAAAATAAACTACAATAATAGTAGTTACTTTGTAGTCATAAGTTATAATGCTATCTTGTTGGGCATATTTTCCAAAAAGTCATGGTCAGAGTTTTCAAACAGAATTCTAGATGTAAGCTGTACATCACAGGAGTTTTATACGTTCCTAAGCAACAGGTAGCTAAGTAACAGGGCCACTTGTCCTTTGTTTGTTTCCTTTGAAGCAGGAAAAAGAAAACGGATATGCGTTTCCTTTTTAATCTCATTACAACTGTCTGGTCACCTTACAAAGCACTTTCTCAGACGTGCACATGCCACCGCCTCTGATTTTCAGATTCATTCATATTCATGGGGAATTATGCCATTGAAGAAAACAAACAATGTTCTCTTTGTCAAACTGAGTCAGAAAGATTACTTAATGCTGTGTGTGAAGGTTCCTGTCAAGCAGTTTTGAATCATCCAAAGCTGAATCATCCAAAGTGTTCCTCTGAATTGTAGATTCTTAAGTTTTGCCCCATAACATTTATTTTTTAAATGTCTTATGATATTATTCTGCTGATTCCTCTGTATTCAGTAAAAGGGGGTCTATAGTTACGCTAATCTGGCCTTGCTTCTCAGCCCATCTGCAGATTTGTCCACCTTTAACCTGATTCAGATACACTTTTATGTACCTGCCGTGTCATTACTGTGTTGCTTACAGTTTAAAAACCGAAGCCGAATCATTGTAACCGTTGTAACGACGATGTATTTGCTGCATTAGCTTTCAGCACTCCAGGAGCAGCTGGCTCCTAGAGCCAAGTCAACCCAGACCTATTCATGCCCGTGTGGTTTGATTTGATTTCCTCTGTAGTTAATTTATGACTTCTTGATTGACGCTGCAATCTGAATCGTTCTAATAATGTCTAATTCGTTTTTTGTCTCAGCTTAATGAATTCACAAAGAATGACATTTTAGACATTTACTCAGTAAAGTCCTTCAGTCGAGTGATGTGTCGCTTTTTTTCCTGTTACCAAGAGCTCTTCTCCAGGCTGATGTCATCCTTCTGCTTGGAGCCAGGCTAAACTGGATCCTGCATTTTGGTCTGCCACCTAGATTTAACCCTAATGTTAAGATCATTCAGGTATTAAATGACAGCCAGGCGCTTCCTTTAAGTTTAAATGTAAATTTGTGTTTTGTCGTGAAATTAAACTAAGTCTGAATAGAAATTAACTTAAACTACGTGCAACACTGCATGTTTCTCAAAGGGAAATCCTATTGTTGCTGTTTTATAAGCTAGGAAAGCACATTTTCTGCGTGTTAATTAGTTGATTCTGCCGATTTGATGTTGGAACGACGTAGTGCTGCTCGTCTTGCAGGTGGACCTCTGTGCTGAGGAGATGGGTAACAACGTGAGGCCAGCTGTTGCTCTGCTGGGCGACATCTGTGCTGTTGTAACTCAGGTGATGAGATAGAGATTGGTTTAAAGATGTCCTGTACTTTGCCAGCTGCTGCCTGTGTGTGTTCATTATTCTAAATCGGTGTTCTTATTTTTTCCAGCTACTTAAGTGTGTCCGCAAAGAGGGCTGGAAATATCCCGACAACACGGTGTGGTGGAGCACGCTGAGAAAAAAGAGAGCTGCCAATGAAGAGATATCCAAGGTGGGGACGACTCCCGCATTATTAGAGGAGGTATTTTAGATAATGTTTCATAGGTTATGGAGTGGTTGTTTTTCTTGTTTTTGTCTTGCAGTCCCTTGCTCTAAAGGCAACCTTCCCCCTGAACTACTACACAGTGTTTCATCACATGGCCCAGCTGCTGCCGAAGGATTGCATCATCGTCAGCGAGGGGGCCAACACCATGGACATTGGACGAACCATGCTGAACAACCACCTGCCTCGACACAGGCAAGGCACGCACTCTCACCGTGGACAGATAAGGAGAGAAACTCTACAAAGGAAATAAACACTAATTACAAACATATTAGAAAGTTATATTAAACTAAACCTCCATCCGTCCATTATCGCTTATTCCCTGTTGGGATTGCAGGTACTAAACAAAACAGAAAAAGTATTTTACTTTGAGGAAATCGATCTTAATGATTAACTCTCTAAGTGAAGTCAAAACAAGTGAAAACTTTCACAGGATCGGAAATATTTGCGTTCCCTTCCGATGAGAATTGTACGGCATGAATCCACAGAAAGGTGATGCGTCTGACTTTAGGAGAACGTTCTGATGTAGTTCTGATGACGTGCAGGTTGGATGCAGGCACCTTTGGAACGATGGGAGTAGGCCTTGGCTTTGCTATAGCGGCGGCTGCTGTGGAGAGGAGCGAGGCCAGAGGCAGGAGAGTTGTGTGTGTGGAAGGAGACAGCGCCTTTGGGTTTTCCGGCATGGAGGTTGAGACCATGTGCAGGTCGGTTCCTGTCGAGGTGGTACGATCCGGTCCTCATGAGCTTTGATTCCACAGTTTTCTTTTCTTTGTCTTTTCCAATCAGGTATAATTTACCAGTGGTGATTATTGTGGTCAACAATAACGGGATATACAGTGGAGTTAGTTCTGAGACATGGAAAGAGATGACAAAGATGGGGGATCTTACCTCAATGTGAGTGTTTAAGTGAATGGTAGAGTTTGCATCCGTGTGCACAGTGAGCTGTGACCTAATGGAAGGCTGTTACCCCGCAGCGTCCCTCCTGTGTCCCTGCTACCCGACGCACGCTACGATGAGGTCATGACGGCGTTCGGAGGCCGAGGGATGCTGGTGAGGACGGTGGAGGAGCTGCGCAGTGCCTTGGAACTCAGCCTGAGCGACTGGGAAAAACCAAGTCTGCTCAACGTGCTCATCGACCCCTCATCAGACAGAAAGCAGCAGGTACCTACAAGTTAAGAACAAGGAAAAAACTACATGGATTCATGTCCGGGATGTAAAATGAAACAACACTGGTGTTTTACTGTTAAGGCCACTCATATGAATGAGTCCTTTAGCCAAAATAACAGTCAGGAAATTTTTCAAATTCTTCACAGAGATTCAGTCACACTTCCTTTTTCGAGGAACATTGAAAAAATGACATTGCTTTTGCTATTAAAGTATATTTAGTAACTTGAACATCTGAGTAAAGTGACAATGTGCACATTGACTTGTTTCATTGAGACTTTTAACAGGCATTGTTGTCAGCAAATCCCCTTTGTTTAAATCAGCTATTTATTCCAGCACATGGTTATAGCAGTGGCTAGCCGGTCTTCTGTAGTCAGCTCACAGCCTGCTGCAGGCAGGGACAGACGCTACCTTGTGGTGGGACTTTAGTGCCACAGCTCTTTTCCAACCCAGAGCAACATCCATATCTCTGTCAACCCTCTGATGGACACACAGCGTTGTGTAGGAGGCATTCTTTTTCTTATATCCGCCACATTTGGAGGCTTTTTCCTGCCGTTTGTGATGTATTTCAGGTTGACCTGATACTGTTTTTTAATCCTGTAGATTTGATTTGTTGAGTCACTTATTAAAACCTCCTGCTACACCTGCAGCTGTAGCAACTTTAATGCACAGAGGTGTGGATAAGACCACTTTGTCGTGGGTCTCAGGGATGTTGGGATCTTGTTTAATTCAGCACAGCCCACAGATTCTCCGTTAAATCAGAATGTATCGGGCTGGCTTGTTGAGACTTGTATTCATTGTGTTCTTTCAATAGAAAATGAGTGGTTGGCTCAGTCACAAAGCTGGCTGCAGAGTAGAGAGCCAAGCCTTCACTTTGACATTTCAGCTGAGCATCAAAAACTGGACTCTGGTCTCGCCCACTCCTCACAAAGTGACCGACGTGCCTTAATATTAATCCATACACTCCAGGTGCACAGTGGAACTGCTGTATCCTGCTCACAATCCCTCCACTTTGCACCAACCTAACCTTTCTATTTCAAGAGACCCATAATTAGAATGCATATCCCTCTGTGTTTATGTTGAATGTATCCATGCAACCCTCTGAAGACACTGTTGAAGGTTGTGGTGAGCTCCATGGCTGCTCCCTCTGTGGCCTTCAAAGTCGGCTGATTTGAAGTTATTTCCTCAGACTTGAAGTACAGTTTGACTGATGAAAGAAAACATATGTGTCGCTGGATAACAAATGGGAAAGTACTATGACTTGTGCTCCTTGTCTGTTTTTGCAGGAGTTTCCGTGGCTGACACGCTCCAACCTTTAGACCTGAGCCTGCCTCCAGAATATTGACAGAACAGCTGGGAGGTTCTGGCACTGGAGAACTGGATAACAATAAGCAGTTGTTTTTGTTTGTGTTTTGTAAAATAACTGAATCTTTAATGCTACTAAATTGTGGTATATGACAAAATGATACCCCAGCAAATCTTTGTAATGCTGTTATCTAATTATATATTTTATATCTTCATGCTCGCATGCAAATGTTCCTGAAAATGTTCAGGGTTCATCAATGGTCGTTATTTTTTGTTCTATATTAATTAAGCAATTGTTGAAGTTTTAAGCATGTTTCTTAACTGAAGTTAATAGCTAAATTCATAATGGTTCCTCATTATATAAATTGACATTTACAATAAAAAGAAGATTAAAAAAGGAGAAAAGAACTGAAATAGTAGGAATTTCTTGTTTCATACAGTGTTATCAGTCTAATCTCCATGACACCGATGTTTTTGTGTTGAAACAGCTCTTATTTACAAAAGAACCTATTGGGAAATGCTACCTCTTCGATATGAGGAAACGGCAGTGGAAACAGCCAAAACGAAACCGACACCAAAGCGCATGGGGATCCCCTAATCAATTGGAAAGATGAAGTGTTATCCAAGGATGCTTTTTATTACCTTCATACACAATCCTTTTGGCAGCAAGGCAAACTGTGGGTCTGTCTCTATTAAGTTTTCCCTGAGGAGTGGAAACAACAATAACACCCCCTACAGTAGTAGAAATCTAATATTGGCACCAGAGGCAGCTGGCGGCCTGCGTCCTGTAATTTTAGCGCACACTGATGCAGAGGAAAGATTTAATGGGCATTGGTCAGCATACCCTCTTGCGAAGGCGTAAGGGAGACCAATAGAGCAAAGTGAGAGGGAGGGGAGCAGAGGGAGAGGACGGAGAGGAAGGAGGCAGTGTAGGCAGGCTGCTGGGGCTCGGACATAAACTCAGGCAACTATCTGTAGCAGCATGACTCCTCTAACACTTGGACTGTATCTGCCACTGTGGTTTTCCTACGGCCTGGCTCAGTCTTCACTTCTGGACAGCTTCGTTTCATTCCCAGCAGGTAGGGATCCTTCGCTGTGTCTGATCCTGCAGGTCTGTGCACACCAGCGCTCTGCTTTGCGGGCCTGTGCGTGCGTGCGTGCGTGCACAGGTGTAAAAGCGCAGATTCTACCAGCCTCTCCGCTGTGAGGGTCCAGTTTGGCTTAACCCGACCTATTAGATTTGTTTTGATTTTTCTCCCTTCGCTTGAGGAACACTGGAAATGCCTCTAAAAATAGCAAGAGCAGCTTCAGTGCTTCTGCGAGGGCTACTTCATATCTGTGTCCAGCTCGAGGAATTCTACTGGACGGGTGTCACGATCTGATAGTTTGCACCTGTTTCCCTGTTGCTTGGGCTTCTCCAGCATCTTGTAACCTCTTTGGTTGATCCCAGTTTTTACAGTGGGTGCGTTGCCCTCGGCTGCAGATGCATGTCTGGCCGAGATGAAATGACTTTTGTTGCTGGGGGTTTACGAGGATGGTCCAGTTTCACCAGTGGAGCGGTTAAAACGGAGAGAGGCATGTTCTGACTGTCCTCCTCCAACTCGATGACACGTGATGTGATCTGTGACTGCATGCATTCCACATACAGCTCTCAGGTCCCAGGAGCAGCAGAAGAGGTTCAACCCGTGCTGTTTACTGAGTCCTCCGCCACCCCCGCTGTTTCCTCCACCCCCGTCTCTTTGGCGTGGCCACACACTTGTGAGTCAAAGTCATGTGACTTTCTATTGTGGCTGTTGATATGTCCTTGGGTTATATCCATATGGCCCATCGCTCTGTCTTTTGACCCCTGAGAGAGCTAGTTGGGTAAACACTGGTAGAACACGCTCTGAAAGGTGACTAAATTTCAGTTGGGATATGAAGACAATACAAAAATTAAAAAACTCCTGACAAACTTTGGAAAGACGCTTCAAATAGTGTAATATTTTTTCTGACTTCTTCCCCTAGATGGAATTGGTCACATTTGTAAAGTAGTTGATTTGTGTTTGTTTTCCACAGAATGACGACTTCTCACATCGTGGTTGTGGGAATAAGTTGGACCCTGATGATAAAGATACTCCCCTCTTCCAGGGCCCACCTGGGCCTGCTGGTCCCCCCGGACCTCAGGTAGGACACCAGGCTCCCCTAAAACATTATGGTCACCTGAGCAGTGACACCAAACCATGGATCTTGGGCCTAGTCATTGGATACGTCCGAGACCTCCGCTTCAGTTTGACGCACATTAGATGAAATATCAGTATCCGTTAATCAGAAACTGTCTCGACAACGCGGCTCCAAGGTGTGGCGCACAGGTACCTCCGCAGCGTATTAACCTCATCACCGCTCCAACGTGATAGTTCCTGCCGACCAAGGGATGGGGATTTCTCTGACCCACGCAGCACAGCAGCTCATTAACGCTCCACATTTAGCTGTGACACAAATAGCCTTTTTCCACTGCCTGCCAGTGTGCCACACATCATTCTCAGAAACGGTCCGGAGGGCTGTCTGCCTGTAAAGGCGTACTGTGCCGCGTAAATTCCAGGGATTACCAACTCACACCCTGCGCGTCCCTGTGTTTGTATTTTCCAAGGATGGAATATTGGGGGAGGGGACGGAATATTTGGTTCAATAGGTACTTATTATCTAACTTTGTTTGTTGAGCGTTTATCAACTTACTGTTTATTTTGCAGTTGTGCATTTCCGTCTGCTACAGCACTAACAGGACTGCAGCATTTCAGGACATAAAAAGAGACCCACAAGGCACTTTTTCAATCAATAGGAACCAGTCAGCCTTTCGCTAATTGAAACTGCTGCTGTGCTCTTCCAGAAGCAGGAGGGATGTTGTGGACAGTAAAATTGATTTAGATAACTATCTCTATAATCTATGAAGAAATATTGTTCTTCTGTTCATAAGGGCCCACCTGGATTACCTGGGATTAAAGGACCTAAAGGAGAGAAGGTAGGAAATGTATCCAGCCTGTCCGCATTTGATTTTATAATCGACTCATTATCTTTTATAAACTCAGGTTTAATTGACCTGTTGCACGTGACTGAAAAATGCTTTCGGGAAGTGCAGTAAGTGACCGTTGTCCTTGTCCCCTCCTCCGCATCCTGTTGTCAGGGAGAAATCGGAAGACCTGGGCAAAAGGTGAGTCTCCATTAATCACTCCGTATTTGTTGCTGCTGTAAGTAGATTTTCTCAAAAAATGAGATCCAAAGCCTCTGACTGCTGGCTGGCTATAAGTCAGAGGCCTGCCAGCGCACATCAGAGCGCACATCAAGAAATTGTGTGCAGGTACAACCTTGACAGGAGACAGAACTGTCACCCAGGCAGGATGCAAAGATGCAGGCAGGGCTGCTGAGACAGGCTGTTTTTTTTTTTTACGGCAAAGGGACTTACTATGCACTCTGTCTTCTCTTGGATGGAGGAGAATTCAAGATTCAGGCTTCCCTGTCAGATGGAGCTCCCGTCTTATTGAACGGGAGGATGTGCAGAACCTTATTGAACGTTAAGGGCAGTTTTTTATCCGGCAGAAGAGGAGAGACCTCCTGAATAATCTGTTGCTGTGGCAGAGCAGTGAATGCAGCCTCTCCTTAGCGAGCAGGTTTCCAGCACTGCAGTGCAATTTAGCATAGTGCTTCAGCCAGATCATTAATCATTTTATTCCCAACAAGCTCAGAGTCCTGTTCTATATACAGCCCATCATTTAATTAAGAAAAGCAAAGTGACAGGCCTCGTTAAAGCCACTCTCCCTCTGCATGTACAGCAGCATCTGATAGATGCTGCTGTGGGATGGCTGTCAGCTTATACTGTTTTTTACTTAGTATGTAAAAGCAAGCTCGCATTAAACGCCCTGATATTATGGACTTAAAAGAACATTTTGTCATCTCAGGGTCGCACAGGGCCTCCTGGACTTCCAGGGAAGCAGGGACCGCCAGGATGGCCAGGGCCAAATGGGGCCAAAGTGAGTAAGTCAGGCCTCGAAATGTGGATCAAATAAACTATGACATGACATGAGAGAACTAAGTAGGAGAATTAAGGAGACCATTTTTGTGATTTGAAGTCAACCCAATACAGTCAAATATTCTGCTCAATCTTAAAGGTCAATATTACTGGCATGTTTTTTTAAAGAAAAGTCTTTTTTTTCCATGTTAGGGCGAGAAAGGTGATCCAGGGTTGATGGGTTTGCCTGGAGGCAGAGGACCAATTGGGCCAAGGGTATGATCTACAAATGAAGCCCCATAATCAGCTTTACTCTGTTAATGTTTCATCTTATCTCATGATTTATACATCTTGAATTATAGGGTTTACCTGGCTATAAAGGGGAGAAGGTATGTGACTGAATGATTAATCATCCTTGTCAAGAAGATGACGTAAACCCTGAAACGTAACACGTTACACTTTGCATATTCAGGGCTCTCGGGGAGACCGTGGTGAGCATGGCCCGAGAGGAGACAAGGTGGGCAGAGTATCAGCCGTTTTTGTACATCCAGAACGCTGTATGTAGTCTGAGTTAACGTAAGCTGCTGCCCTCCATCCACAGGGTGCCATGGGTTTCCCTGGAATGCTTGGGCAAAAAGTAAGAAAAATAAGTAATGCATTCCTCCAAGTATCAAAAGCCAATTAGATATTAACGATAGAATCATTTTTGAACAGTGAATTTGTGTGATTTATTTTTTTTTTTTTGTGAAGGGTGAAATGGGTCCAAAAGGAGAACCTGGAATTTCAGGAAACAGAGGACCCACAGGCCGGCCAGGAAAGAGAGGCAAGCAGGTGAGGAGATTATAAATATATGTTTGTGTGTGTAAGTATAACTATGTGTATATTGGAGCTTCACTGTTGAATTTTATCAACCTTTTTATCCCATATAAATCATATTTGATACATGTTGTTTCTGAAATCTGTTGCATTATTTATTGATAAAAACAATTAGATATTCCTGATATACCTGGACAGTGGGTAAAATACTACACAATATTTTTTTACTCAGGCTTTCATGGGTTAAACCATGAAGATTGTAAAATACAGTAAGAACAAAACCACAAGTATCATGCAGTTTCAGCAGGTTGGCTCTCACTGTACAGATCTATTCTGTTTTAATCAGTGGATGATGGGGTTGGGAAGTTTCCCTCTCTATAAATATTTTAGTAATTCCCTCTGCCTTTGATTAAATGTCTGAAATCTTTGTTAAATCAACCTGACAAATAATATCAAACGGCTGCTCTTTTTGGATGCTGAACCTCTCCACAGCTACCTCTGAGGCACTCAGTCATGTTTCTGAGATGTTGCCAATCACTTCCAGTCTTTCTTTGGCCTTGTCCCACTCTTCTCGAAATCAAAATGAACAAATATTTCTCAAAAGTAAAAAAAGGAAAATTGCTTTGTCATTATAAAAATGGTTGCCTGCCTACCATTTTCAATCAAATCTCCTCTCTGAATTACTTTCATTATTGCATTCTTTCTAAATCTTCCGCGTCAGAAAAAGCATTGGCGTCCCATATGGAAATAGCGTTGGATTATTGACAGAAATACTTTTACTGAGCAGAACAGATTGCTGCTCAACTCATATCAGTGCCACTGTCTATTCACTCCTTAGTTTTAACACTTTAAACCTGATGTGAGGAGATATTCCAAACTTTACCTGCTTGGAATTCATTTCAGGGGATGAAAGGAGACCCAGGAAGAACAGGTCCTATGGGACCCGCCGGCCCACAAGGAATTCCAGGTCACCCAGGTCCTCCTGGTGCACCTGCCACAGGTAAAAGAATTGATCTAACATGGACAGTCAGTATGGGAAGTTTCGTTTGTAGGGATTCAACTCTTCTTTTTCTGTGCTGAGCATGTGAACGGCTGTGCACGCACACTTTAGAGCCATGTCAGAGGTAACACCAGCAGTCTTATTTAGCGTCCAGAGAAATCCAATCTCCTGAGCTGAAACAGGACGCTCCCATGATGACATCATGTGGCTAAAGTTGGTTCAAACACGGATAGCCTTCTCAATATTTAGCAAATATTATGTCACCACGTAAACAAAGTGACATTTATCTTGATCATGTTTCTGTATGAATTAAGCTGATTGGGTTTGCCTCTTGACTGATACATCACAAATGATGCATTCGGTGGCAGATGGGATTTACAAGACTCCCATAGCCTACACTCCTGTTTACACATTAAGCCTGCCATGTTATTTTAGTTTCTACTTATCACCACTGCTTGAACTTAATTAGTTTCTGATTAAGTTTCTGATTTAATTCACTTTGGGACTTTTCATACACTCTCTTGTTCTCTGTGTGTGCAGGACTGTACATGGTGGGAACAAAAGGACTGCGTGGTCCACCGGGGCCTCCGGGAAAATGTGGCTGCAGCTCCCTTAGTAGTTCTCCTTTTGATGATTATCTTTCTACAGGAAACTATCCCACAGTACCTGCGGTGAGGAATAATTAGCTTTGCAGCAGTCAAATGCATGTTGTCAGAAAAATATGATTACTAACTAAACAAATTAAATTAAAATGCTATATTTTATTATGTAATCTTGATTAAATTAAGATTACAGAGATTGTTGGGTGCTTTATGATATACTTGGATTGAGTGTACATAAATCAGACATAATGAAGAAAATGAAGACTTTTGTAAATACAAAGCGCTGATTGCATTCAGAAAAAAAATTATATTTAGCTTTATTGTTAATTGGTAGCTTAAGTATTGCACTTTCTTGTCTAAACCTATGCCAAACGCACTACACATGACAACCTGTCAGCAAGTTTTTTTTTTTTTTCTTTTCTTGCTTTTTTATATAGATATTTGTTGTGAGCAATGAAGAAGAACTTGAGAGCCTTCAAACTGATAACGCGCTCGCATTCCGGAAAGATCAGAGATCCCTCTACTTCAAAGACGTCGATGGCTGGCTACCAATTCAGGTACCTGTGGCTTTAGTAAAATGAGATTTATTTATTTATTTTCTGAAAACATGTTGACTTTGGAGCACATCTTAGGCCATTCATTCAACTTACTGAAATCCTTTGCAAAAGACTTTCCCATTCCAGCTGACGCCCTTCCAGTCCATGGAGAACGCCCCCGATGAGGACGGCTACTGCGGGGACGGGACCGTGCAGATCTCCAACGGGGAGGAGTGCGATGACAGGAACAGAGTCGTCACTGACGGCTGTGTCAGTAAGTCTACATCAGATGGTCTTTAACTGCTCCTTAGCTGGGCTTTGCTGTGCACGTATAACATGACTCCCGTGCTCCCGCTGTCTCGCATAACCTCAGAGTGTAAACATGCCTACTGTGGAGACGGATATCGCTATGAAGGGGTCGAGGAGTGTGATGGGAAAGACTTTGGATACCAGACATGTAACTCATATCTTCCAGGGTAAGCGCAGGATGTCTGTGTGCACAAAAACAAACTGCTGCACGAAAGTACAAACTAGTAAAAGTAATGTACTGTTTGTTTCTTCCTTCTCTCATTACAGCTCGTATGGTTACCTCAGGTGCAAACCTTACTGTGTTATTGACTCCACAAACTGCAAGTACTTCACTTGAGCTGGAGCCTGCACAGCGCAGCGGGATCTTCTGTGTGTCAGTTGTTTGACACGACAGGAATATTTTCATGCAAAAAAAAAAACATAAGAAGAGAACAATTATGCTCCAAGAAAAACAGACTCTTGACGAAAGAGGCAACCGAGTCTGTATGGAAAAAAACGACAGATCAAAACTCATACGTATATATACACACACACACAACTCATCTGTATTTCTGTGGACACGCCTCCCCCACAGCCAGAGTAAGCCAGTGAAGGTGAAAATCCACACTCTGGAAGCGTGTGGGACAACTGCACTGTCTTAACAAGCAGGATTTCGACTGGCCTCCACACCACGCCGGACTGGACCAGAACCAACCTCTGAGAGCAACAGCTGGGAGGCAGTCATGCAGACTCAATTAGGTGCCAGTGGGAGATGTGGCAGAAAAGCAGCAGCTGGAACAGGGGCGTATCAATCTTTCACTCCGTAAGAATGGCGTGGGAAAGCCACAGCCACGATCCCCGGAGTTTTACAGCAGAACGCACAGCACTTGCACGAGGCTGGAATCGCTCGGTCCATGGCAGCATTTTTGTTTGTTAGAGACACAACAAGTTTTATATTGTAGTCTGTCAATATCGCATTAGGAAATGTATATGTGGGGGTAGCCAGGCTTTTCGTTTTTGAGCGAGACTGTTACTCTGAAACACGAGTCCACACTAAAAGTCCCTAGTCATGAAATTTCAGACAGACTAGGGCTGCATTAGTTTGTGGTGTAGTTGAGAGCGAATCCAAGTATAGACGCAGAATTCAAAAATCAAAAAACTTCTCAGGAACCAACCGGTAATGCTGCTCCTTTCAGCACCTTTTCCACACATGCCTCGCTGCTCTCGCTGTAAATGGTAAGGCTCTGCCTGCACACTGAGGCACAAACGTAACTCTGACAAAAGCTTTAATATAGGTGTGCATGTGCAGACCTGACGAATAAAAATTCCCTCCCCGTGCCTCTATGCGAAAAAAGAAATATGTGAAGGCTTGAAACTGTTAATGCTCTTAATTATCTCACTGCACAGGAATGGCTGGACTTGTCTGTAGCTGCTAAAGTGGACAGAATTCAAATTCCAGTCTGTTTTTGGTCATTACTGTACTTACCCTTATACCTCTTTATCCAATCGTGCTGTCTTATACAACTGGTAAACTCAAATGTATCTTTAACAGTGTAGATGTGATTTTCTGTGTGCTGCAGGCAACTGTGTCAGGTATAAGCTGACGTTTTCCATAAGCTACTGTACACCAACACTGATGAAGCCAGATGGTATATAATTATTATCCTATAAAAAGGAATCAAAAGAGATAGATGTTAGCAATGTCTGCATGCTTGTAAAAAAGAAAAGGAAAAAAAACTGCGAAATGGTGTGAAATACCACCACACAGTTTAAACATTGTTTTGTATATCATCACTGCATTCATCAGCATAGTGGGTGTCTTAAGAAATACTTTGTCCAGTGTAGCCAAGTACTGTAGATATAGCAAACCTTACAGTGATGCATCACAAAGCTCCAAAACCAGGAGGAAACTATGTAGGATGTCGTGTCTGTGATCTGTGCTGCTCTGCTCTGATACTGAAACATACATGCATGTGATAATGTACTGTACTCTAAAGCTTTATGAAGCATAGTATGCACTGTGACTGAGATACTAAATATTCATGTTGTTTCATGATTCTGAAAATTAAGATTTTTACATTAGTTGTGCCGTTTCTTTTTTTAAGTCTGAAAACACAGGCAAGTTCGAGTTTTCCTAACACTGTCAGTATATCTTTCTGTTGTAATTAATTAATTGGAAGACGTGGAAACAGGCATTGATAAAGCTGCTCTGGTTGTACCCTCAGCAACACACAAATATAAACACAGAACTGATAACCATCACCTGAAAAAGAAAATGCTGTCAGCAGCTTCCCTTGAAATGCTACATTACATTTAACGGTAAACAGGCTATCTGTGGAACTGCCTCCGTTTCCCAGACATGGCAGCAGCTTTTCAGAGCCACAGGGCTGCGTCTGTGCCTGTAGATGAGCCATGGTAATAAAGGCTATGGCAGGGCATCCATGTAAGCTTATTAGTAGCCTGTATCCCTATTCTAAATCACATCAGCGAATAGTCTGGGAACATGCCAGAGTAAAAGCTTACCTTCGCTTGCTTATCCTGCGCAGGTCAATCCAATTTTTTACTTCTGATGTGTCCACACAACATAACAAACAGGACATTTCCGACCCTGCGAACAAATTGATTTCCTGTGCACAAATAAAAATTCAAAAAGCGTTTAGTAACTTGCGAAACTTTTCTCAGAAAAAATGAATCAACATCCTTGATCCTAAAGGAAACTGTTCGATTTTAACTTCATGTTTTATTTAACACAACTTGTTGTTTAAAGACTAAGAGTCACTGAAGAAACCTTCTGGAGGTTTTAGATAAGATGCTACAATAAAACGCCTTGTTTAAAAGACAAAAGCTGCAAATTTTAGGTTTGGAAAGTTTTCACATCAGTGAAACCAGCGAACATGGTGGTGGAGGGCTGATGGTTTGGGCTTTGTGTACAGCCATATAATCTGGGCGCTTTACAGGTACCATTAACGACCAATCAATTACAGTCTAACTTGAGGACATCTCACAGGTAAAGCTCGTAATGCAAGAAGTCCACAATCCCCTGGTATAACAGCACTTTAGACCAGAAACATGGTGTTACAATGAGCCACGGTGTTACATTCAGGCTTCAACCTGACTGAACCACTGCTTGAGAACCTGCAGAGTGATCATGATCAAAAGCAACATAAAAATTGATTGCTTTAAAAGGTGGTTCAACCAACACCTAAAGCTTTGTTTAAAAAAAACGGTCATGTCCTGGAACAATGGAGTCTTGATTCTTGCAGTAAATCAGGTTACACTTTAATCATATTTATTAGGAGAAAATCAAATGTCATCTCATGTACATTCATACAAAAGAAAATCAATATCGGTTCAGAACAATGGGATTAATATCCAAACTCACCTGTTAATGGACATAAGTCTATTGCACATCTGAGATGTAAACAAACTTTCAATAAACTATTAATTGTACACAAGTTTTTCAAAAAAAAGAAAAAAGAGATTAAAAAAAAAACTTTGTGGTGACCAACAGTAACTCTTGGTAAAGCCCTATGAGGATGTCCCTTCTTGGTTTAGGTGGCTGATTTGACTTAAAGGCAAATGTTAAGCTGGCCTGAACATTAACTCTTTCATTAAAGATCATTAAATGTCACTGGTCATTCTGAATTCACGCATAAAATCAAGGCAACATACTTTTTATTTCACAATCTATCTCCTTTGAATGATCCATTTGCTTGGTTAAAGCTCTTGGCTTAGGTTAACCTTCTGCTGACACCTATGTTAAATTCTAAACAAAAACATGCTGTCAGTAAACATGCCCTATGTATTCAAACGTCCAAACATTCCCACAAACGTTGTACTGAAGAGATCTGCACGTCATCAATGTGAAATGTATAATTTAACACACAATAAATACACACCGAAGACGCATTCTATGCATAGGTTAGTCCAGAAAGCGTTTACCTGAACAGCAGTTCTCCCTTATTTAACATTTCACTCTTGTGTGGTGTCACTGCAGGCAGCAGAGGTTAAATCCAGTCGCATCACAACTTCTTTTTGGTCCCACAGAAATACTCCAGAGCATCATCTCACAATGAGACATTAAACAACAATAATTCAGTATCCAGCCCAGAAAATAACTTTCTGGGGTAGAATACTCACTTAAACTGACGGTATATTACAATAAAATGTAAAAACCAGTGCATGGGGGAAAAGCTTACCCTTTCCGAAAAAGCTAGCCTCGTACGTCATCCTTTCACATGCTCAACTGCATGTATTGAAGGAAAGTTTTGTGTAAGAGTGCTTTGTGCTTGTTCATTGTATTACCGTGTTGTTTAAAACTAAGGAAAATGGGCAATACCAAATGAAGAAGTCAAAGGAAATAAGCTGACTTGCAGGGAAGTTACTGCAACTAAATCTAGTTTTGTACTTTAAATATGTGAGTGATTAAAAAAAACACAAAACCAAAACAACAAAATGTGACTGAGAAACAAATACTATCATGAATGATTATAGTTAAAGTCTGCATAATAAGGTTCAAAACCCTTTCATGGTCACTGGCCTTCTGCTTTACCCCTTTGAAATACAAACATTAATACCACTAAGACCCTCTGCCATTGTAGAGTTTAGAAATCCAACATCACATTACCATGATATAGGCTCACACTGTTCTGAACATACCGTAAAATGCAGCTTCTGCATCTGATCTGGTTCTCTCAGCTGTTAGCCAGAACCCTACACTTTGGGACAGGCTGCTGCCTTCCTCCAGCTCTGATCGTCTCTCGTTCAAGTTTCAAACCACCTCATCAGACTCCAGGTTGTATTCTTCATATAGGGCATCTAGGATGGCTAGATGCTTGTCCATGGCGGGCAGGTACAGCCCCAGGTCCCTGTGCATGCCGTCTGTGAAGTGGCTGCTCAGCTCGTCGCCCTCATTTGACACCAAGGCAGCGGTAAAGCTCTTATAAGAAGGGGCTGCTCGCAGCGCCAGCTGTGAAAAATCAAACAAGTAACTGTCACAGTCCAAAACAAGGTGCCAGTCAGAGAAGAGAAGTTTGGATACCTACAGCAAATACTCCTCGCACAACCCATCCGTGGTACTGCCTGAGAGTCTTTCCATAAGCATTATCTAGGTGAGAAAATAGAACGAGTGTGACACGGGGCGTGCGGAAGGTAGGATCCCAAACACAGAGTCAGACTTACTGAGTGCTCCCTGGATGTCCTGCGCCCCAGCGTTAACCTCTGAGAGAAACTCTTTCAGGAACTTGAGGCCTCGCCTGAGCCACAGCAGCGCCTCGGTTGCAGAGTTGCGCATCTGGGCCACATCTGTCTGCACTTCATGCAGCACGATGGACTGCAGCGTGTGGAAGCCGTCAGGGTCCGACATCTGCTTTTGCTGGATTTTCTGCACGTGAAAGAAGCCAAAGCCAAAAATCTGTCAGCTTTTAAAAACTGAGCGTGCATGATTAACACTTTTAAGAAATCGGATTTAACTGCACTGGTCAGGCAAGACAAAGTAGAACAGTGATGAAAACAAATGTCACCCTGCTGTAGAGCCCGTGAAAGCTTGTCATAATATAGAAAAGCAAAATGACTGAGACGAGCTTTTTAATACTTTACAGTTAACAAATATTACAATAATAGTTTTTGAAAAGATGAAGACTTACCTTAATATTTCCAACAAAATCCATTTTAACTGGTGCAAAAACTGTAGACCCCAGTTTGTCTGAGAAGAGAGAATCCATCATCACATTGCTGCTGCCTCTTAATGAAAGCTCTCAATTTTGTCAAATTTTGAGAAACTCTGTATGATACAAATGATCAAAATATTTCTTTTGTAGGTGTTAAAAATAGAGGACACAAAGATGCCGAATTGCTCATTGTTACTCGTTATCAAATAGGGCTAAACTGTTCAACAGAACTATGGTGGGATAGTTTTCTTCCTTAAAAGGTGTGTGTGTTTGAGCAGCACAGGGCAGCTATGACACAGTTAAGACGAGGATTGCAATCAAGATCCCTGTCTGACGAGTGGAACGTTTGAACAGAAAATAACACTCATTAGACAGAACATATGCTGAAAATAATAATGTAGCCAATCCAGCATAGAAAGAAGGCAGAGCGGGGGCACACTGATGCCCAAAAGTAGATAATGCTTTTTAGAATGGCTCAAGCAGAAAGCTGCAAATCTTTAGGAAAAACACAACAAAACTGAAAAGAAATGTCCCGTCTAACATAAACCTAGAATCAATAATGAAGATGTGGTCTAATTAACAGCAAAAAATCAGTGCACAGCTGATCTTAAAGATCTAGGGCACGGACTTGAGTTGTTATCGTCATCCATCTGGATCAAAACTATTCTAAAACATAAAAAAAACAATTTGCCTCTGTTTCACTCTTAGTTACTACAGAAAGAGCATAATTCACACGCTGACTTTTAAGGTAGAAAAGTTTCTTCTATGTTGACAGATTCATGAGCTGGAGTGAAATAAAATATCTTGAACATTAAAAACTGAACTTTAGTGACTCTCTTTTTTGGCAAAGGGTGGGTGTGGCTGTTCTAAAAGGAAAATCTAGGAAAATTTCTACAGGGCTGAGTAAACTGGGAATATTCCCTGTTTTCACTTTGGCCACAAATTAAACCATTATGGAGAATTTGTGATTATTTTTTTCCTATTTGAAACAGGCCACTGTTACAGTGCATTTGTGCAAATCAGACCCATGTACAACCCACCAGCATCAGAGGTCTGGATATATTAAGTCTGATGTTCTAAAGAGAACTGATGGAAAATGAAGAAAGTAGCTTTGTGATTTTGTTTTTTTCTGCGTGATAAAAACTGCCATACGTTACACACATAAGAGTTCTTTCATGTTGTCGGTCAGCTACCTCGTTTATCTTTGTGCTGTACACAGTGTGTGCCGCACAAAGACCAAAACACACAAGCACAACTATGTGGATGAGCCGACCGGTATGATAAACCTCGACACTCGATCGGTTGTGAACTGACAAAGAGCAAATAAAGCCAATGACAGACATACAAGTGCAGTAGGAAATAATGCAGGGCATGAAAAAAAAGCACGATGTGGAAACTGAGACACAAAGCTGCCACCTCATTAATCACAAACCACCTGAATGACAGGGCATGCACAGATGACAGACGGGGAAAAAAAAGAGGCGAGAAGTTTCCCATATCAAAGCTACAAAGGTTGAAAGTACCAATGAGGCAAATGGACATGAAGATAAGTAGGAACAAGGAGGCAGATTGAAATGAGAGACAGAAATGAACCGGCCTACCTAATACAGGCACTATTGCATAGCATGAATCCAAAAACTCTTGTGTAGGGATACCATTGTCGTCATCCAGTCTTATATCACTAAATCTAAAAAAGTAGAACAGATTCAGACAGGAGAATATATTAGAGGTAAGTAACCCACTTCAATTTTTATTTGACACAATCAAACAGAAAAAGAAAAGGGGTACAAATATCAAAGCAAAGTCAGGGACATGAATCACACAAGACTTCATGCAGTTCTCCCCCTGACAGTAACTGAGACTCCTTAGCTCCTCTGTTCCTTTTTTCCACGTCTCCAAAACTGTGTCATTTTGAAAAGAATCACTTAAAGCTGAATACTGTTAGAGGGAAAACCGTCTTCTCTATTTTAATGTTAACCTTATAGCTTAGAGTGACATAAACCAGAATCCACACATGAGAAAAAAACTATTCTGTGTCTTAAAGACAGCAAAACATGTTGGAAGTACAGAGAGATCACAAAAAAGAGTTACAAACCCAAATATCAGATGAGCGTCACTCTGTGTCATGTGATCAAAAGAGAAAACACTAATAAAATACTTCATTGTTGCATCTTGAAATAGATTTGTTATACTAACTATCAATTCACCTTGTGAAACACTGTGTAACATTGAACATATTCCTGCAAACTAAGCCGCTGTGCACCTTAAAGTTAAAGCACGAGTGCAGTGGCTCAACCACAAAACTACTACCTACAGCTTAAACTGCTTTTTTTTTCCAATACTGTTAATCCGAAATGCTATATAAAATTCACGGTGAGCATCTTAGGAGATGTGACCTTCCTGAGAGGAATTTTCATACCTGTGACTCATTGTGCTGAAGAAGGTTTCCACCTGCTCTGTGTCTCCTGAATCTGTTAAAGTCTCTCCTTCTTCTTGAACCTCCTCCTGATCAGAAACACATTCTTGTCGGTGCTGGAGCTGCACAGCATCCTCCTCACCACTGTTGTTGTCTTGCTCTGGACTTTGGTCAGCTTTGTGCTTCGGCTCTTGTCTTGTATCACTTTGATCGGTGGGTTCCATGTCTTGGTTGCCCTCTGCTGGTTGGTGATCCTGTTCCATCTCAGAGGCATTCTGATTGGTGTGTGAGGCAAGATTGGCTTGCTCCACGGGAACTGAGCTGATGGATGATTCAAGGTCTGCGTGATTTAAAAAGAAAATGTAAAAAGGTACATAAAACAAAGTCATGTTTAACAACTTTACAATTAATTTGTAACCAGCCGTCATGCACAGCTGTAATTAGCCAAGGAATATGAAAGCAAGTAAATAGCCATGATGTAAGCATGATGTGTATTATACAGTAAAAGAAAAATGGTCGATGCTTCATTACCTTTAGGTAAGTGCATATTAGATATATAGATTTAATTTAATATATCCATGAACAACAACCTGGTCCCTTTTGGCTCAGCAGGTTTACTTGTATT
>CAJRST010038888.1:10231118-10419415 GCA_907169785.1 Menidia menidia | reverse complement strand
AAAGAAGTCTTAAGATTAGAAATGAGAACAGCTAGAAATCAGCTTGAGGATCAGAGACCAAATTATATAACCATACAGCTTCTATGTCATCTAAACATAGAAAAGAAAAATGCAAAGGAATCAAGAGACACCAACAAAAACATTAAACAGGGTAACCGTAACATCTATTTATCAGTTCTAGACAAACAACATAACTACATTCTAATAAAAATGCCACCTACTTTTCTCCAAGGCTCTGATTTAAATGGTTGACAGGTTTGATCTGCAGGGACGACAACATTGCACGGATACATGTTTATTATAAATATAACGGCAGATTAGTCACACCAAGCTCTTGTGATATTGATAAAGCAAAGAGCTGGTGAGAAATACCTTCTGTGGTTTGATGGCTGCGACTGGAGGAGTTCCTGGGGGACTGTGTGTTGCCATATCAGTACTGAAAGTGCGATTTGCTATCTGCATGCATTCCTCCAAAGTCTTCAGGAAAGTGGTGCATGTTGTCTTCACCATGTTTCCCGTGTCTGTGCCAATCTACAAATCAGAGAAATCAGCAAAGATAAACTTATCAACTTTATCCCAACAAAGCTAACGTTTTTCTTTTTAAAATCATGCCCTTCGCTAAATCTAATAAAATCACGCAGCCAAGAGTTTAAAGCAATTATCATTTCCAGTTATTTGGATTTTTAGCTACTTGCCAGTGTGCTACTTTATGTGCTACTGCCAGCAGCTTCTCTTATTTCACAGGTTCATCCACACGTTAACCTTACCTCTGCTGACATTTCCTCTAACTCATCATTCTCCTTGATCTTGTTTACTTGCTGGAGGAGAAGGTCACAGTACAATCGGAGCTCTGACATCTTTGTTTTCAGTGCATCTGTGTTTTCCTGAAGCTCTGTTACAATGGACACAAAAAGCACACAAAGCTCAGTTGAAGAAAATAATCTAAGGGCCGACACTGAGACTCTTGTGCACTGAACTCAAGGTCAACGACTCAGGAATTTTTGTAAGCCCGACATTTTTTTTAACATGTGCTCATATTAAATTTCTGCCTTCTATGAAAGTAAGGGAGGACACAAAAGCCTTCTAAATCATTTTAAGGGTTGAACTGGGGCGACCAATAACTTTTACTTTTAATGTCAATTAAGTGAAAGACTGGACTCAAATTTTATCAAACTGTTGCAAATCAAGAAAGAGGCTTTGCAAATGTTTCTCTATAAAAACTAACAATATATTTATAGTTATACTATTTTTTCTTATTGCAAACCTTTTACAAACCTTTTTCTCTCTTGGTTCGGTTGTCTGTGAGACACGCTTTGGCTGATCCCAGTGCCACCAGCCATTTCTGCCTCTCTGCTGCATTGATGGCTCTGAGGTAAAAGTACTGCTCCCCTGGGATGGTCAGGTCAACTCGCGTAGAGTCAGAAGAATGGACTAAAACGCAGAACCAAGCAAGGAGTCAGGATAATCCAAAATACCGCTAGAAACTAAGCAATGACCATCGCAGAAGGAGCTCTACAGACCTTGGATTTCACAGACGGAAATCTTAATGCTGCCCTTGCAACCTTTCCAGGCATCTTCTTGAGAGTCATAGTAAGACAAAGTTCCTCCGTTAAGCACAAACCAGCGAGGCTGCCAACCTGACAAAGATAAAAAGGTCAGTTTTTTATTGTTTCTGTTTGGCAGGAAAATATTAGCATAACGAAATGTAATCTAGCTGTATATATTTTGAGAGTTAAACCTTACTTATGATGTGTTAGCACCAAGTAGTCAGTTGGCCAATAAGATTACGACTGATGGTGGACACTAGGTAAAAGGGCTAATGCTTATCTGAAGACTTTATTCATATGGTTAATTCGTCAGAAGGATAATGTAGTGAATTTTTAACTCATTCAGTTATTCTTAAGTGCGTAATAAAGTCCGACAGTTGAAACCTGACAGATGCTAACGTTAGCATACCCATGTTAACATCAACACAAACTCTATTCAAGTGAGCTATGACGTTTACACGCTAGCTAGCGTGTAACTACGACCACTACAACCGAAAACACGAACCTTATGAAGCATGCACTTACCACTTATGTAATTGGTCCACTTGTACAGCATACCCTCCATTGTTTTATTACGTGTTTATCCCTTTCATTACTTGTTTATCAGGAGATGGTGTTGTACAGCTGATTGCTACGACTCCATTGGGCCCGAAATGTAATTTGCGGAGTAACTTACATGCCTTTCAGTTGAACTGCGTAGGTAAAAGTGCGTAAACTTCTTCTTGAATGGAGCTCTAAGCAATCATCAGCAAAGCCATTGACGTCCATGCTACTTACGTCACAGGGGTTTAAGTATTTAGGGTGTGGATTGTAGTGCTTGACAGATAAAGGGACCAATGAGAACAGTAACAGGAAATACAGGTTATGAATGTGTCCAATCGCGGCGGGAGGAGGAAAGAAGGCTGAAAAGTGGGTGCACTCGCTGCAGAAGTTTAGCTGCCACGTATGGGGTTCCTGCCATGCATGCAGCGTAGACTTTGTTATAGATGGAACTATTAAGATAACATATTTTGATATCAAACTAGAAAGTCAGCTATGTATACCAGAACTATACTTTGTGGTCTCTGTTTGACAATATCCTCAGTTTTTGTTTTTGTCAATGGGGGAAAACTTCCCGAACCTGAGGTGAAAATTGAGGTTATACACAAACCTTTTATGTGCCATCGTAAGTCAAAGTATGGAGATATGCTGCTTGTACATTACGACGGATTCCTGGAAAGTAATGAAACTATGTTCCATTCCAGGTAAAAACATTTTGCATGCATTACTGCCCTGTGTAATAAAGCTCTTAGAAAGGAAACCTGATTGGGGTAAGAGTAACCACCACGAATAGGTAATAGGTAACTACTAGGTAACTACTAACTCCTACTAATAGAATGTATTCAAACATTAGTATTGATATGTAATATTTTCACACATTCCAGTCACTGGTGTCTCATACCATGTGTTTGGAAAGTTCTGTGTTCTGCACCTAAAACTGATGGAGTTATTTGTGTTTTTTGTTGGCAGCCGCAAACAGGGGGATTCAAATCCTGTGTGGTTTACACTTGGGATCCGTGAGGTTCTCAAGGGCTGGGATAAAGGTCTGCAAAACATGTGTGCAGGAGAGCGCAGGAAGCTGACCGTCCCTCCATCACTGGCCTATGGCAAAGAAGGAAAAGGTATAGCAGACTATAAGCAAAAATGTTGAGGAAGATGTGTTTCCACATCTTCACAATGGGTTTTGGCTGTTGTTCACAGGTAAGATTCCACCAGGCAGTACCCTCATATTTGACATTGAGCTCATGGAGATCCGAAATGGCCCCAGGTCACATGAGACTTTTAGGGATATGGATCTCAATGATGACTGGAAGCTGTCCAGACAAGAGGTGAGAAAGCGTTTTTTTTATTTATTTAAAAAAAAAAGAAAATCTTAGAAATATATAAAAACATTTTCCATTTGTGCAAACTCCTGGCAGCATACATTGTGAGAATGTCATACTACTTTCTTTTTACATCTCAGGTGAAAGAGTACCTGAAGAAAGAGTTTGAGAAACATGGCTACTCTCCTAATGACACCCACCACGAAGGGATGGTTGATGACATCTTCAAAAATGAGGATGAAGATAAGGATGGTTTCATTTCTTCCCGAGAATTTACCTACCAACACGATGAACTCTGAAAAGCTCATTAGATGAACTCATTAGAAATGAGTGAAAAGTACAAAGAAATCTATGTTTAACTGAAAACTATTTCAGCTATTTTCAGTTTTTTCAAACCGCACAATTTTGTGTTTTCTTTTTCTTATTTAATATTACATCCATGATGTATTTATATTTTTATTACACATGCACTGATATTGTCATGACAGATTACTTCAAAAATACTGGGTTTGTTTTTTAAGTTAATGACACAGATATTTTGGAAATAAACAACATGGTGTAATAATCTGTAATCACTTTTCAGTCCTTTGTGCCTGCAGTCAGCCTTCAGTCAGTAGAGGGTGCTCTGGTCCTAGGCATTTCTTCTAGCCTTTCATCTCTCAAATCCTTTTAAACTGCAGACATGCAGAACCAGTGCCCCCAAATCCACCCACCCTCTCAGTTTTTGACTGACCTATTTTTCAAAATTGTAATGTTTTCGTATACAAAATTAATTGTTGTCAGGATAGATTATTCTTAAATCGTTGTAGTTTACACATCAAAAGAAGTGTTAATATTCTGGACGTCTTTTCCTCATCAAATTTTGACAGAATTAATCTTTCATTGTAAAACCCCTGCATTGGTGGCTAGAGCGTGGATTTGCCAGTGTCAAAACCATTTAAATCCATCGTATTCAGTGTTTGAATACAAAATGAGGCCTTCAGCTTCATAAATAGAAAGGATAGCTCTTCAGATTTTGGAGTGTATCTTCATTTGACATTATCTAATGACTCGTCTAGCTTCATAGTTATGGGGGGAAGAAATCTGCAGTTTCTAATCCTAAAAAACATAATAATGTATACAGTTTAGCAAAGTGACATCAGTTTGTAATTTAGTACTCAACTTGTTCAACGAGCTGTTCTGGATCTTTGGGTCAGAGCAACATTTGATGTGAAAGAAAAAAATGTGAGGTCGTAACAACAGTCTCTGTCAAAGGTGTGTGTAGATGTCAGTTGTGGCTGAGTGTTCAACTACCAGATTAACTGTGTTAGGATGGAATAAGCATTGCTATGGCAACAATAAGCACCCAGTTTGAAACACTGGTTTTCTATCAGCATTGTTGGTCATCTCCTCTCAACAGTTTTAAGCATTGTAAGCTTTTGGATGAGCTTTAGTTGAATCTATGAGAACAAAATCCCATGCTAGGCTGACCGAAAGTTCTCTGATGATGCAGTTCCAACAAAAAGTGAGTCAACCCTTTCAAGATTTAAATTAGCGATACTGAAAACATACTGCATTTGGAGGCTTATGTTAGTCTCTATCTTATTCTAATCTCCACTGTAAATAGAGCGATTTGAGCAAACGATTGCGTCATTATTCTGCAACTCTTAAGTTTAAAATAACAGCTCATGGCTTCTGATGAATGCACAGGCGTTATTCCAAGGAACCGCAAACACATCTCATAGAGACTGGAGTTTTTCAAGTGACAGGAAAGGAAGTGAATGTGGTGCAACTTTCTCACAAAGAGCTCCTCTGTGTTTTTTTTGTGTGTTTTTTTTGCTCCACTCCTTCAGGTTACCTGGTATTTGGCTAAATGCCACACCCACAGGTAAAAAGGGATCAGTGGAAGAATAAACCGAGAGAGGCTGTACGATACATTAGACCCTTAAAGGCTTTCTAGATAAAACATGAGCTAAACGATGGAATTTAAATTCACATACCCACTTATCGGTGTGCTGCAGACTTTGAGGGCTCCACCCTTTACTCTATCAGAACCACTTCAATGTTCGAGGTCTCCCTTTTTAAAATCAGACTACATAAAGTCATGGTTGACATCCTTTAATAAATCATCATTTCTTAAATTACATTTTGAATTGCAACTGTCACAAAAATACATTTTGATAAAATGGATCTGTAGAAAGGGGTCATTAGTCACATTTAAAAGAAGTGAGAGAGGGACATGCTTGGCACAGTTTTTGTCACATGGCTGTGATGGTATTTGTAAAGTAGATGGAACATCCTGCTGCACAAAGCAACGTCACTGTTATCAAAAAGGAGGCGGAGACGAGGAAACAATTATTTTCTTTGTCACCTAAAGTGAACCCAGATTACAGCATGCACACTGAAATCCTGCAGCTCCACCAACCAGCAGGAGTACCGGGGACCTGTGTTGCAGCCCTCAATAAGATTTGAATCATTGACCCGAGTTTGATCCACCAACATGCTCCTCACCTAACGCTGAATATGGAGGAAATGGTAGATCCATACCCTGCTGCCCTTCTGGCTCCTCTTTTTACCCACAAAGCACTGCAGGCAGGAAACATTATTCTTATCGGCAAACACCCTTGTGACAAAACAATGTGGAGCCAAACAAAACTTACATATTTACAAAATAAACCTTTACACTTGATGAAAAAAAGTGCTTCACGTGTGCCCAATTGCTTGATTTCTTAATTGTTTGCATACGCACAGTAAGTAGGGATCATTACATGATTACATGATCTGATCTTATCTGCGATGAAAGGGCCCACATTTTATCATTTCATTTTTAACCAGCGTTCCCACAACCTGCACATGTCAAGAAGGAGCATTTACTTGACCCATCTGCGAGGCTTGCTTGATGAAGGACCAGGCCGTCACCAACTGATCTGTCCAGGGCCGATATCCCACAGTACTGTCACCCTGACCGGGTCTACACCATCGATAGCAGGGAAAAGCACTGGATATAGTAAAAAAACACAGGACCCCTTCATAATATAAAATGATGGTCTTGGCTGAGTATCCAAACCCAAAACATACAGTAACAAGACACTATCGACATCAAACCAACATAAAACTGAAACCGTCATGCGAGAAAAAGATTTTTCAAGTTCAGTTTGTTTGCAATATTTTCAGAGTCTTCATTGTCGAGTCGAGGTGGCTTGAATTTCCTCTTCGATGCAATAAATAAGAGTCTGTCACTTCTCTTACAAGGCCTGCATGCCTCGGCCCTTAAAATAAGACATCTTCATGCTCAATCATGAGCTGCACCACAAGTTTCTGCTGCCTCATGTCGTTCAGGGTGGTCAAGGCGTTCTGCTCTGGCGGCTGCATAAGAGTCGGACCAAAGACGATCCCCAGGTTCTCCGCGTTCATCAGATTGTCCTTTTCAAACATCGTAACCCTGTACGATAAAAGGAGTGTGGAAGGAGAGCACGGTGAGGAAAAAACTGAAAGCTGTTGATATATCTTTCAGGTTTGTGTGTGAATTCTCCTTTGTGAAATCACATAAAAGGACAAGGATTTGGTATGGTTTTATACTCATATTTCCATGACAAAACTTAAAACCTGTTATGATTCATGATTTCGGTCACTGCAAAGGACTGACCCGCTGAAAAGACATTGTAACTGATTTGTTTTTCAACTGACCTCTTGAGGTGGGCCATAAGGTAACGTAAGGTCTCATAGTGTGCCGGGGGAAGCTGCAGCAACCCTTCATGGATGGCCTCCAGTCTGTATTCAGCATTTGGATTTTCTGCTCACCACAAAAGAAAAAGCATCAGAGCACTGCAGGGCATTACTTTGACTGTACTGTTACGAAGAAGCCAGAGAGGAGCTCTTACTTGCAGCTTGAATAAATTTGGAGTACAAGTCGAAAGTAATGACTGGAATGGGGAGGTCTCTCAGGTAGAGCTTCAAAGCACCAGCAATTATGTTGATGTCTGCATAGGCAGTGGCACTGATGTCAGCCCGCTCACCATCTGTTGTCATAATGCAGACAAAATACGACCGAAATGAAAACTTTTTTGTATTCATATTTTGTGCATGGCCTCTTTTGTACTGTACAGAGGCTGATACAGGCTTCTCATTCAAAATCATAAACCCGTGACCCAAGAAAAATCTGTGACAGAGATCCTAAGGCAAAGACGTGTGTGATCAGCTAACCTCGGTCGAAAGCGAGCCTCACATCCTCGATGTGTTCCGAGAAGCCAGACACTCTGTAGAGACCTTCAGATTTCATACCTGCAGCAGAAGAATCCAGGTGGTCAGTCAAGTGAGAGTTACACATTTACCCATAAAACAAATACATAGTTTCTTGTGTTAACTGCACATCACCTCTTAGTTCTATCTCTCCAATACACATGTCCACCACCATCGGTCGTGTGGCATTGTGGGCCTTCACAAGTGTGGTGAGGTCACAGCTGAACACTTTCTTTATCCTGCGCAGGTCCGGCTGGCAGTCGCTGGGAACCAGTTTGGAGCACTGTTTGTGTACATTCAAGCCACAGTCTATCCAAGTAAAAGTCAGACAAACACATACAGGGAGGGGGAGATTAGCCTCGGACTGGTGATAACACAATCATCACAGTAGTTTTGGAAAAAGCTTTTCCAGATAAACTGAGCTGTCAGACAGCACAGCAGCAGCTAAGCTGTGTCAGTGTGCAGCGTCAAAGGTAGATAACAGCAGACATGGCAGCATAGGGGAGCAGGGATGATGGGGGGGGGGTAATCTTATAGTTTTAGTCACATGGAGCGTGCTGGGCGGCTGGCAAGCAGCCTGCCCAGTCCGGAATAAAAGGATTTGAAGGAGCAATATGTGTAAAAAGAAGGGGGGGGGGGGGTTCCTGAAAGCATTCACCACAAAGACATTTTTACTGCCTGAGTGAGGTTCATGTTTTGGTCTGCTGACTGGGTTCCTCCATCGAAGAGAGAGTGTTGCAGGAGATAAGGAAAAAAATAGAGGCTGGACATAGTGTGAGAAAGGAGAAAGAAGTCTCTCCTGATTCTCACAGTACACAAGATGTCTGATGATATCAGTGTTTGCCTCTGGCTTATCAGGTTGGAAAGGGTCTCAACAACAAACACTCCATTTAGATGGAGAGCAAGACAGTTCACCAGTGTGTACATCAGTTTCAAGATTGCTTCCGAGTGGTTAACGGAACTCATGACAGACTTGACAACCCCCTGGCTCTAACACATAACCAATCACTTTGCTCTGTTGCTATTTTTGATCAACAATGTCTTTAACTTGCATTTTATCTTGGCTGAGACATTTAATTTTCTTAATGAGCACAATGAACAATGGAGCTGAAATAGCCCCGGTGGTTATGTTCAAACTAACATCAGGTTTTACAGCATCGTCACAAAGATGGCAGTGAAACGACAGAGGTTGCAATGATTAATCTTGAAAAAAGTATTTAAAATTTTCATTACTTCAAAACTAACATTTCTACGCAGGATTGATTGGCAGCTTGTAGGAGTTAATTTAGGAATGCATTTTTTAAAATTTTTTTGAAAAAATGAATTGAATCACCCTACATGAGAGTGTTACAGTAATAACTGCTTTGTGTGAATGGGCATGAGAAGAAATGAGAAGAAGAAAGCTAGCAGAAACAGAGGACGGATCAAACTAGGAGACTGTAAGATTACAGTCACAGTAAATTATTGATAAACTGATAATGTTGATATTGTCTGGTTTCATAAAAAATGGTAACCCCTGTTTTTACCAATCTTTTAAATAGTCAAAAGGAATAACATGCATAGAATTTGACTACATCTCAATAAAAACTGATCACTGGGAACAATATACAAATGTCTTACACAAGACATTGTGTAAATAAATAGTTGCATTCAGTTCTTGAGTTAGAATGAGTTTTCTTTCCAGTACAAAGAGGTAATTATTCTAGCTTGTGTTTCCAATGCATTATGGAGCATTTTGACTGATACAGCTGCGTCACTTCATGTGTTCCCTGACAGCTCAGCAAGAGGACGAGTCAAAAACTTTCTATTAATCACGTTATATTGTCAAGTAATCACAAGGTGCACAAGGTGGTTGAGCTTGGATTTTGCAAAAAAAAGAAGAAAATCAGCAGGCCCTTTATCTTTAAGTAGTAATTGAGTGCTTAAAAGCATCTTAAAAGATTTATAGAATGAAAAATAAATTAAGAAAATATGGTTAAATAAAAAATAAATAAATACATTTTTCCCAAATGAGTCACACTTTAACCTTGTTTAGGTTCCAAAAAGTGCTTTCCATTGTGCAAACTGATTTGTCTACATCACACACTGATATCAGCGAGAATCATCGGGTTCAGTGTGTTGCCCACAAACACCACATAATCAGCTGACATTGTTGCTTGTTCCAAATATACCAGGAAAAGGGCAAAGAAATACAAAATGAACTCAGGCAAGTTTTCAAACGAAAAGCAACAAGTTCTTTCAGAGGGATTATTAAACTGAGACACACATGACATGACAGAGATAGTTACAGGTCCCATGTGACATGATATTTTCATGTAATCCATGATGTACAAGACGGTTGGTGTAGAGTGAAGTTACCTGAGCAGCGGACACCCTGAGCGATGAGGCCCCACATAAAATTGGCACAGTATTCGCACCAGTGTGGCCCTCGAAAGGTGTGTACCTGTGGTCAAAGACATTTCGTGTAAGGTAAATCACTCTCCAGTTCTATAAACTGTACCACCCATTCAATGTACTGGATTTTGATCCAAACTACACAGGATGGAGCCCCTCACCAAAAGAGAGCATATGTGTATATACAAGGCAGATTAAAGGATTTACTACAATGTGTCTGGCATCTGCTGTTGGGCAATTGGATACAGGCGAGTGCAAGGGGCGAGTCGGAAAGTCAAAATAACAGATGTACACCCACACTGCACCATAAGATCACAGATAAGATCACAAATGGAGCCACAGTTAGGTGCATGAGCCCATACACACACCTTTATTGGTGCTTTGAATAGGTATCACACGAATAATGAGAGAGAAAGCATGTGGTAGGTGGCGAGTGCGGGGTTTCAAAGCAAAAGGGAACAAAAGCTGGGGTTCATTATACCACGCCTGTTAGTTGAAACCCAAGAGCAGACGCAAAACATCTTGTGTATATGTATGCTTGCCAGTCTACAGCTTTGTTAGAGCAATGGAACTCTAAAACAACTTTGTAAAAATCAGTAGCTTTGAAAAAAAAAGCCTTTAAAATCAATGCTAATCAAAGTGTTCTGTTGTTAATGGATTGTGGTAGAGTGCATCCATTAGTTCCCCTAAGTGCATATGAGTGTCAGCTGGATATGTTCTCATCAACAACAACAGTAGCACACACTGTGTGCTGGGGCAAGACAAGCATCAGGCAAACATGTATATCTGGATAGATCTGTCTTGAAGAAAATCCTCGGTTCAACAAAAGGAAGCTAAAGTAGAAGCTCTCTATTGGTTGAATAAATGAAAATATACACATTGTAAGAAAATAAATGAAACTGTTCACAGCTAGTCAATCATCAACCTATTCTTATGATTATTCTTTTTCATTCTTGAGCAAAATAAAAAGCAACTCACCTTGAAGTTATGGATCTTTTCATAGGAACACTGCTTCTCAGGTGTGTCTTTCAAGGCACTCCGTCGCACCAGAGGAGAGGCGATCTGTGGACAGGAGGCCAACAGTTTAATAGGCTTCCACAGAAGAGTGCCTTTGCTCCCGAGCTTGACTCCCAAAGCCAAAGCCAGTAGCTCCTGACGCTTCCTCTCGTGTCTTTTAGCCTTGTGGGTAATCACATCAGCTCCCACAGCAACTCTGTTTTCCTCCGGCTCCATGCTTGACTGGTTAGGTTCCCAGAGACTCTCCAGCTCTTCTTGGGTAAGGTGTGGAGGGGGGGTGTGGTAGCTGTGCGGCAGACACTGCCGGCAACAGCCCAGCGCGGAGGCAGAAGCTACACTCCACTCCCCTCTGACCCAGGAGGAGGACTGGTGACAGCCAGCGCTGGGCTGACTCTGCATCTGCTCCGAATGTGGTGGCAGCAGCGAGCAAGAAGAGCAGGGGGTAGAGGACCGGGAGTGGGCGGCCTGAGGGCAGGAGCGTGCCTCAAACAATGGTCCTCTTTCACACATCCAGAAAGCAAAGAGAGAAAGAGAGAGAGTCCTAGATTGGCAGGGGCCAGGATGTCGAGAAAGAAGTGCTGTCAGGACTGCTCCACACAGCTTAACAGCTCTCTAAAGCAGGATCAATAGTGCAGATGCCCTCTTTATAGCACAGAGCCCGTTCCCATTAGCACGCTGCCTTCCGGCCCCACTCCACTTCACTCAGCCAGAGATAATAGTCGACTCCCAGCAGTTCTCAGTCAGCGGAGACCCTAAACGGGTCACTGGCTCAAAGACAAACCCGAGACTGTCCGGCCCGACAGAGCCGAGGCTGTGTTGTCGTAATTCAAACAGATCTTGACCTCCAGCTATGCTGAACTGCTGGTGGAATTCCCCACAATGCCATCCAGACAGGATCTTCCAGACACTCTGACTGCAGACTACTCCTGCCTGTCACAACCAGTTGTCTTGCAGAACCTGCAGAGCCAGACCATTTACTGAGATTGGGAAGGATTACGACTTAATCCCTACAGGGGGAAATAATCTAGTAGTGCCCAAATCTTTGTAAAATCCCAAAGGAAGCTCCTTTACTGGTCTCAAGCCATGTAGGTTTTTGTCAGTGGGGGGCTGTTGCTATGTTCACGCTGGATTTGTACCTATTAGCAATGGCAGTAAACATCCCCGTAAGGCTGGATACACAGAAGGGAGGCACACAAGCCTGGTAGCAGGTACACATCATGTGTCCACCCAAATAACAGATATGTGTGAAATTTACTTTCAACCAGCTTCTTTGCTTCACAGCAGCTGGAATAAATCACACCAAAAAGGATAAAATAATTAGTCAAGCAGAGAGCGAAGCTCAAAAATCCAATGAACAATAACTTTATGGCAATAAGGAGCTGGAGTAAAAGCTGAGTGAGGTGAGCAAAAGACCTGCAGGGCAACTGCAAGGCTGAGATAAAATAAACAGTCTGGCAGCTTACGGGCTGATAAAACACACCAACAATGTAATGGAACAGACTTTTTGTGAGCAGCTATCTTTCTGTCTGCTGGGGTAAAAGCAAACTGACACAACAAGACTGACAGGACAGGTGAAGATATGTGTCCGTGTAGGCTGACATTCTTTGTCAAGTCCTACACATAACATACCACACAATTCTCCTCTACAATGTCTGAGAGGACAAATGAGGTATAGACAACTCTGAGATATTTTAGCCTTGTGAGGAGGGAGGGGTTGGGAGGGCTGGGCTCTTTGTCTGTGGGCAGATGGCTTCTTGTCTCTTAAAGAAGAGCTTTGGAAAGAAAAGGACACAAAAGGTGGTCCGCACAACAAGCTCTGCCTTCTTTTCAGTAGCTTGGCTCTTTTATTTCAGCAAGGCTTTGTGAGAACACAGCTGAGTGGACCGATTGGGAAGCAGCACAGCAAGACAATCGTGCACAACTCCCCACAGTTTCGAACAAAATAACCCAAACAGCATAACAGACAGAAAAATGGACACACTGTTAGAGCAGCAGTAAAAGAGGAAAAAGGGGGAAATTGACACTTTTGTCTGGATCAGCAAAACTGAAAATGGATGTCTTTTTTTGTCTCTTAGGCTGACAAGTCACTTCAAAAAGTCTGGAAAACTACACTTAAAAAAATCATTTTGAGGGTTTTCTATATTTTATGACTACAATGGCGCACGTCAAGAAGTCAAATTCATTCACGTCTTTTCATCATCTCTACGCATCGAAACTCAGGAGATAAAAGGAAATCACCCAACAAGCTTTTTCGTTCAAAACCTCCAGCTCCTGCAGGTGGCCCAGCTTTTGAAAAACCCCACTGAGAATAAACCGGTGGGATGAGTAACAGGGGCAACAGGGGCAGAGCTTTTCCCCACGGTGCAACGTCCCGCACATGCAAAGACACTAAAGAGATTGATCTAGCAAAGCAGCACTTTTCACCTTCTGGGAGCATTTTAATTGCACGGGCATTCACAGTTGAGGCATTATATAGGTATAAACCCGACCCTGAGTAAATACACAAGAGTTCTGCCTTTACAGTGAGCCTACTGTGGCTGTAAAGTCTCAGGGTGTGGCTGTGAAATTAGTAAACACTCAATTCAAAAAGGGACCACAGATGCGAGCCAAGAGGCCAGGTCTCTGCATCTGACCGCTGCACATCTCTGAGCTGACAGAAGACAGCTTCTTCTTTTGAAAGTGACAGGCAGGTGATTTTCAAAAGTGCCCATCATTATTGCAGCTGTCACTGACTGTAATCCTCAGTTTAACATCTGGAATGACGCTTTTTATCACCAGCTCTACACAAGCTCAAAGATAACATTTCTTCAGACAGGCTCCACATTTATTTGCAAAAGGGAGGCTATTTGAAAAAGAAATCCATAAAACATTAAATGTAGCTGCAAATCTCTCACAGAGGAACACTGCTTGAGTGTTTTCAATGACGCACTTTTTGAAGCAAGCCGAGGTTAGTTTACATGTGTTCGAGGTCCTCTAAAGGCCTCCATGCAGTGTCTGTGGCACTATATTTAAACCACAAAAAGTCAACACTCGGCTGACAAGGCAATAGCCATACAATCAAAGGCTTTCTATAAACCAAAGACTTGTGATATAAATACAACAAATGATGCCCCTGCTGGCGGATGCTGTCATCTGTCTGTCACCAGGCGACAAAGTACATGTTGACATTTTGAAGTGAAAAATCCCCAAAGCCATGTATCAAAGCTGAGAGGTCCATCAAGGACACAGCTCGTGAAACAAAGAGGAACCAAGAAAACACGAGCATCTGTTAATTAAAAGAGCTTGCCATGAATCCATCAACACTCAGAGAAAACCGGAGGAAACAGCTTAAGATTGCCATCTAGTGGAGGAGCATCTTCCATTCTGCTGACATGCCTCCCTCCTCATTCCTCACCCATAAATCATTCACAGACTAATCAGGCAACAGCTCCAGAGAGCCAAAGAGAACAATGTAAAATACATCTCATTCAAAATCAGAGTGTCTGATACGGATGGCAGCGGAGCAAAGTCCTCGTCCCCTCGGTCATCATTACCTTTCAGTGTAAGCAGTGAAGCATGGCAGCAGCGAACACACCCCGAGGCTCCGGGGACAACATGCGTCTCACTCACAGGACAAAGTGCCCGCTCCGAAAAAACTTGTCATGCTACTATTAAAAGCAGTGTAAATGAGTAGCAGTGCGGAAGTAGATCCAAATTAAGGTGTATACAGACTCAAACGCTCCCAACTGAAACATCTTATCCATAAAAACAATTAATAAATAAAAAGGACTTATTGTGTCTGCTTTTTATAGTTTCCATTAAACAGCGGCATTCAGTCAAGGATGTCCTTAATATTTGCTCTATAATACAAAAAAAAAGTTGGGTTTCAAGTTATTCATGTAAGTATACTCGAAACTACTAATCACTATAAAATATATCACATGTATGTTACTTTTGCAGAGATGATGCCAGCTCCTTCCATAGCAGTGCACAGAAGCTTACTTAGCTAAAGTTTTATGTGACTAAATTGCTAATTTGTGCACATTGCTTCAAGGTTTCTGACAAGTAAGCTATTTAACCTTGCATATTTTCAAAGATGGATTAAAGCTGCCTCAGCATTATGTGCCTTTCCATGTAATCCCAGGATGACTCCATGATGCTGAGATCAGAGCTCCGTGGGGGGCTGCACCATCTGCTGCTGAACTTCTTGTTCTGAAGATTTCCTGTGATTCTGGCTGTGTATTTTGGGTCGTTATCATACAATGGACTTATCTTATAAGTCTACATGCCCAAAAGACACAATTGGAGGAGACATGAGCATTAGACTCACCCTTTCATCCTTCTGGAAGGTTACCCTGCGTGGCTCTGTGCGTCCACGGCTCAGCCTGTGCACCATTTTGTCTTTGAGCAGTGACGTATAACCGAGATGCTCATATATGGGATTGGTGGTCATTTTAGCAATGTACTCTGCAGCCTTGGTCTCGATGTAAAGAGTGATGAGGGCATCCGTCACCAGGTCGTGGACAGATTCAAACCTCTTCTCTCCCACAAAGTGCTTCCCATCATAAAACAATCTGTAGTTGAGGGTTTGGTGGCCAAACCTGAAACGACATTGATAGATGTGGAGCAGAGTTTGAGTCAGATAAGGAAAGCTGGAGACTGATGGAGGGGTGGGGTGTCGCAGAGATTAGGTTTCAAAGTTTCGGTGAATATTGATATTACTGGTACCTTAAGGCCAAGGTGTGTGTCCCTGGCTGTCTTTGGCTCTCTCTGATGAGGTAAGAGCCCTCTGCACCTGCCAGGAGCTCATCAGCGTAATCTCGAGAGATCAAACCATGAAATCTGGACAAAGAAAGCAGGTAAAATATTTTTCTGCTGTGTTGCTTTATCATAAAACAGAAGAAAAGAAGAAAAATGAATACATCTGCCCTCCTATACCTCATCAATACCTTTCATATGGCAGTCATGACAAACACATGCATCACAGCAGTAATAATAACTGAAAGGCATATAAATAATGACAGTAATTAAGTTACACTCACTCTCTCCCATAGTATTTGGGTCTGCTCTCCATCTGTAAACCAGAGGAAGAAATATTGGCTGTGGCAATGAGATATAAAGACTTAATTTAATGGCTTTACAAATTGTCCTTAAAGCATGTGTGCAAGATAAAGGACTGCAGCACAGAGCAGATAATCTCCATCTGTGCCCCTGCGTCTGTTCACAGCTAGCAAACCATAAAGCTAAATCACAGAGTGTGGAGATAAATGAGAGGCAGTGCAGGAAAACAGCAGGCCAGCTGCAAGAAATTAACAGCAAGCGAGTAACACCAAACTCTTTTTCCACTTTCTGGTCTTATAGTACTGTAAGTGCAGGGCAACCTCGAGAACCCCAGAGTGAAATGTCTTTTTTTTTAACAATCCAGTGTAATAAAACCTTATCAAGACCTTCCTTTCAGACACAAACAGACAGAGTAGAAGCTCGCCTGAGGGATCTCTCAAGATGTACAACATGTCTTTGGGACTTTGTGCTGGATTACTGGCTGGCCACGGATCTGACATATTCAGCCAGCAGCTTTCACTTTGTCCATCAAAGTGTGGAAGAAATGAAAAATCGATGAGACATGCATCATTTCTGGTGCATTGTCCATTAGAAGATTGACAGGTTTCAGTGAGGGCAGGGGCAAGTATAGTAACATTTTCTGCTCACTAACTTAATTGAGAGAATGAAAGACTAAGCTGCTCCTTGCTTAAGATGTCCTTGTTCTGTAGACGTAGCTATTATATTTTAAACTGGATGATAACAAGTCAAATGTGCTAATGTGCTAACTGTACATATGATCGGCAGCACTACACAGGCTATGTGTACATGACTTAGTCAAAATAAAGCTTCAGCCAACTTGTGTTTCCCCAAAAGAACCTATAATTTTTATCATAGTCATCCTGATCTGCTTTCAGAATCCCACCAGAACTGGTGATTAAAACAAATTGGAAACATGAAATACTGTTCCAACAAAAAAAGGAATATGTTAAATAATCATTAAAGAACCAAGTTGCAATTCATAAGCAAACCTGGCAACTCAGGAGCCTTTGCATTGCTTCATCAAGCAGCAATGTGTGTGTCACATAACACCATAAACACTCCTGTAGGTTGTACAATATTAAGTGGATAAATGTCAAAATCTGAGTAGCTTTGGGATTCTTTACATTTCTCCATTCCATTAATACAAATATGAACTTATTTTTGAAAAGGTGATCAAAAATAGCTGTTTACATGGCAGTGTCTTATTAAGAGAGTTAAGTCTTTATCAGGTTCATATTCCTGTGCATGTAAGCATAGCAGATATTGTGTATAACATGTATAGCCAGAAATGAAATGTTTTGGCTATGTTTTCTTTCTGTTTTTCAGAACACTACAGCAGCGAATGAACAACGCAGCCAGAGGTCACACCTCTCTCCCCGCTTGTGGCATACCATCAAGTTTAGGCAGTGACCTATGAGGCATTTGTGTTTAAAGGAGCGGTCAGCCACTCGCCAACATGTTGGTACTGTTTGGGCTGGCTTCCAGCGGCCAGATTCAGCCATTTCTCTGTCAATGTTTTCCAGGCTCAAACCTAAAAGGAAAGTTCGAGTTAAACTCCAGATAGGTTGTGGCTCTGTTATGGCAGACTTGTTTATGAAGGGAAGATAAAAAGGAATGAATGTGCCCTGCAGGTGTGTCAGTGTGAATATGGATGTTTGCCTACCCAAACTCCTTAATGTGGGACTCTGCCTGAACATTATTTTGGCCTAGTTTTCCATTTGAGTCCAATGTCACACATATTTAGTTGTATTTGACTTATGCTCCCAATTTCAAAGTTTATTTAGCTAAGGCTAATAAGTTTAATCAAATAAACTGCTTTAGGTGATCAACCACGTGTTCTCAGATATTATTTACAACAGCCCCTTTTGACTTCAGATGGTCAAATCAAAGTTTGCTCTTATTTTCACATGTCTTTTTGTACAAATAGAAAGACAAATGAAAAAACCTGAACACTCTCCAGCCTTCTACGGTAGCAAAATCTAAAAAAAAAAGAGCAGTCATACTGACCTCTCGAGGACAGGTGATCCTCTTTGGTCGTGGGGCTTCCTGCTGCAGCTGGTACACTGTTAGAGAAACATGTATGTTAATGAAGCCTGTTTGCTCTTCTGACTTGTACCAGCTCTGTGCTGCTCAGTGCGAGATGTAGCTGCATGCATATTGCAGGCGTGCCATCCAAAACAAAGTAAATATGCTTTACAAGTAGGGAGGTACAAAATTATCCATCGGTTTACAGATGCAAGATTAACGAATGATTGAATAATATAACAACAGCCATGCATCCAAAATCTATCAAAACCTACCATTTACATAATATGCAATTATAACAATATATATTTACTCTACTTCAAGGCACAGATACTGTGATTTACACTGTACAAATTATGCAAATCTAAGCTTCTCGTATCAGGTGCTGCTAAAATATTGGATGAACTGATTTATCAGTCAATAAAGCAAAATTCAAAAGACATTTGTGGGAGATAGATGCCACAATAAATTTTAGTTTGCTGCATAGACAACAGTTATGTGTGTTTTCTATATTTGCATCCATTTTTTGAACACTGTCTATAATCTAAAAATGTCTGAGGTTCTCTCCCATTTTTGTGAAAAAACTACCCCCCAAACCAAACGTTATATAACAGCTGTGAAAAAAACAGAACAAAGACTCGCTCTCATGTTTTGCAACAATGTGATAGGTGGCATCCTCCTTGCTGTTGAGCAAAGAAATCGCTGCATGAGGCTGAGCTAAGTCCTCACCACAGCAGATTCTCCAGGCAGAGGAAGAAAGACTCCTGACTGTGAGTTTTCATCTTATGTCAGGCCGACTTAGGCCGACCAGCAAGATCTGGACAGCATCCATTCCTGTGACACAGACACCTCTAAAAATACCTCAGTGCACGACCAGAGGAGTCAAAAGGAGGACTTCACAAAAGGAGCATTGTTGGGAGATTAACAAGTGAGATATTCAATTACAGATAAAGGTAATGTTTTTTTAAAAAGACAGAAAAGGACAAAGGTAAAACTAAATATGAGAACGGGCACGCTGAAATATTTCAGCTAAGCTCGGTATCAAAATGCACTTTGAAGAGCCACATCATTTCCTCCCACTTGACAACAACTCTGTATAATGAGGTGGGTGCTTTGAGGACCCAATTTTAGCTGCGCCTCTTTGCAGGTAGAAAGTGTACGTTCCTGGGTGCTGGTAACCTATTTTAGAGGATGAACAGGAATACACTGCTTTCCACTTGTGTAGGTGTAAATGTGTACACTCGTGTTTGAGAGTGTGTCTTTTTTTGCTTTTCAAATCCATCATCTGAAATCCTGCATCTTACAAGTCCAACTATAAAAAATGCGAGTGTAATCTATTGACCGCAATGTACAATGTTGTACAATGTAAGAAAACACACTGATGGCACACTGAGGTTAAAGAAGTGTTGACTGGTGGCAAAATGAAGTAATTACTCACAGTAGGACTTCCATATGGGCGGCTGATAATCGTCAGGGTCTGCAAAACACACACAAAAAAACAGGCTATTGTCATTAGCTCGCAGTGGTTTTCAGTCATCTCTAATTAAAAACTCAATCTCTCCCCTCTCTGATAAGAGTCTTTTATTGAGGTTACTTCACTGCGGTTTATCTCTCGGTTATAATTATGCATGTGCAGCTGCCTTCTGATGTGCCCAGAAAAGGCACCTTTAACCAGCACTCTACAGCAATATCGCATACACCTGATCGCTATTAACCAGCGGCTGGAGCCTGTAAACACAACATCCACTCAGTGAGACAAGAGCACAGCCTAACCTAACAGCGGTAAACCCAGTAAGACCCAGTTTTGGGGATTGAAGCAGCTGCGTTCAGATCATATGAACTCTCACATGGCATTACACAACAGTGGGCGCTTTTGCATTAGCACCGGATTAGGAGGAGAGGTGATGGAGTAAAGCAGAGGTGTACATATACGGTTTTAAATTGAAATCTTTTTTGAAAGGAGTAAGTTGTCATCTCTTTCCTTAGTAAAAGACCAGCATTGTGTTTAAGCTGCACCCTGCCTTTCAGTGGGTTTAAAATCAGGCCAAAACAAGCATGACTCCTGGTGGGATTATTGGAATAATTCTCCCTTCATACATACTCAAACACTCATTGTTTTATGATTACATTTTATAGCTTCTAAATGTGAGGCTACAATTTGGTGCCACGCATATCCCCCCCTTGCATGTAGGAGAATCTATGGAGGCTGTAAAAAACCACGGGAGAGCTCTTCCTGGACTGTTAGTGCTGAACTATGGAGGAAATCTGACACTGAAACTGAGTGGTTAGAACTGCATCTACTGCCGGTGCAGATAAGGAGCTCAATCTGTCCGGTACATTCCACAGTGGACGGTTACATCACGCTGCGTCTGCCGCACCACCACAGCTGATAGCAGCAACTCAAGACAATGTTTCTATGTTTTCTCATTGCTTCAGGTGCACTGCCGCATGCTTCAGATGCCTTTCGAAAAATGTTTGTGTGCCTCCCCGAAACAAAAGCCTTTACAGGAGCTAAGCCATACTTAGCAAAGGTTTGGGCAGGAATCAGAGGGCCAATGAGCTCCAAGGAGAATCCTGTCAGTTCTAGAAATTCCTCAGAACAGGCCTGACACTAACTAAAGATAATTAGAAGGTGATTTAATGAAATATCTGTCTGCCACTGACAAAAATTCAGAGATCCAGTTCAGTCAGATCAGAACAAGACTCATCTAGAGGAGAGTAGATACGCCCAATTATGGACTCACACCAAAATCTCCACTGCTGGTTCAGCACACACCTGTCCTGTCCACACTCTTATATTTGGTCCACATGTGATATTTTTTCTAAATCCCAGAAATGTGACTCCAAAAAAAAAAAAAACACAGGTATGGAACCTCATGCCAGGCAGACAGAGGATGTTCATTGTGGGCATGACAGAAAGTTCTCTATTCAGAAAGCACATGATTTTATATGCTTTTTAAAGAACAAAAACCAGTTTAGGGGGCATGTATTTTACTCCTATTCTTATAGGAAAGAAACATATGATTTTGTTGTGTGGTCTGGCAAACAAACACAGAGCTTCTAAAATGTTTGGGATGTGGTATGAGGCTGTATGGAGAGCAAACAACCCAAATCAGGAAAAGATGTCTCCGGCCGGCTCCTGATGGCGAGCTGATGTCAGGTACACTTTGGTGAAACGGTTTCAGAATATGAACAGGTTTTGACCAGTGACAAAACACTTCCTGTTATAAAACCTCTGCATACAAAGCATTGTTAGCATGCCTTTTTGCTCATTCTGAGACAAGACTGCCATGCAGCTTCAATGATGGGGAGACAGACATGTAATACTACACGAAGGAAACAGAAAGTAACTCTTGATGGCATGTTTTTCTGTTTCTATTGCAAAATATTAAAAAGAAAAACTCATAGATTCTTAAGAACAGTTTCAAGGAATATGGACAATGAATCATGCTGGTCCGGAGGATACATGTTGCTCATGCAAAGCATTCCTTCATCGGCAGATCAACGCCACACCTCGAAGCAATAAACCACGAGAATGGGAATTACTTCACTAAAACCAGTAAGCACATGTTGGATATGAGCGCTGAGATCTGGGCAGTTTCACTGGCACGCTCTCTACTTTTTCAAATTGCACCAATCTTAAAATTGCTTCATCAAATTCTTATACTACAGTTTTATTTTTTAATGGCCAATTGACGGGGATAGGAGCTGGGGATCCAAGCTTTTCCTCATGCTGTTCTCTCTGCTCACTGCAGCAGGAGTTTGATTGGAAGCTGCAGCATCAATAAAAGAAAAAAAACATGTTGCCTTTGCCTGTCATCACAAAGGCCCATCCACTCTGAAAGCTGTAAGCATCACAGAGAAAATACAGCTCAGTTACACATAATCACAAGCTAAATCATTTGGAAAATTATGAAGAGCAGCTCAACCAAGTCTGAGGCTTACACAAGATCTGCTCCAAATACAACCAAACAGGCTTTAAGGTCTGTTTGCAGATGAAATGCCAAACTACTCTGGAAAATCCATTGTCCTAAGGGGGAAGCTTTGTCCCTATGCACCGCAAAGGGAACAGTTTGGAAGATTTATTCCACTGCGGCTTAGTTAAAGAATGTGATTTCACCTGGTTGGCTGCCAAATACTCTCTATTCGATCTAATTCTTATTAATGATAAATGGCATTTTGGTCTCCATTTCTGCAGCAGCTTCAGCCACAGAAAGGGAGCTCTTTTGGGTTTCTGCTCGCCCTTAGCCTGCTACACAAAAATGTCCATGAATGCTCTGCAATCTGGAGAACATGAGAAAGAATCTCTAAATTTCTAAGTGGTTTGTGTGGCGTCTGATGTTCACAGAGAGTTCAAAATTCTACAGCAGGCAGAAGGCTCCTCCCCTGAAGAAATAACTATTAATTGTGTTGTCCTTCATTACTCACCAGTCAGAAGCATTCAATACTGTAATTACCACTGAGTGTGTGCTACAGTGGCATAGAGAGCATGTGATGAATAGAGATCAGGCTAGGACATCTGAAGCCCCAAGATAATGTCTGGCATCTCAATGTGGAGAAAGAAAAATGTTAAACTTCAGCAGACTTCTGTTCAGAGCCATACTGGGCACATGGCTAACAACTCATGATTTAGGCATTTCAAATTTGTAGAAAAAACAATGCTTATGACAGCTCAAAAACTATTCAATTCAATTCAATTCAATTTTTTTATATAGCGCCAAATCACAACAACAGTTATCTCCCAGTGGGTCAGACCCTACTCTGAGTTCTTCACAGAAGCCCAACTATTCCCAGAACAGCAGATACTGACAGAAACAAGACCAAACGATAACTGTTTACATATTGTCATTTACCATGGCTTTCCCCCTCTGCATACAGATTGTAAAGCGGCAGTTGGATAGATATGGAGCAGTTCTTTTCAGCAGCAGGTTGCTCACGTCTCATCTCACTGCATCATGTCTCCAACTGTAAAATCCCACTTATCCAATCAGATTTTTTTTCGGCTTTACGGGCTTACATGACAGGGGGTACGGGTTAATCTTCTAACAACAAAAACTGCATGCAGTCTGTCACAAGAAGTGTTTCCATAAGTTATTTTGCTGCTTTCATGATCTCCGACTGATCTATGATTTGTTAGAATCACAAACAGAAGCAAGATCAGTTGTGATCTCTGTCGGCTTCTACCAGACGCAGTAGCAAGGGACAGTTTGCAATTACATTACAGAAATGAAATCTAAACACTGTCCTAAGTCCAAAAAAGCTTCAGAAGACTGAAACGAGGCAACAAAAAAAGGCAAAAGCACAAAACTGCTGAAAACCAACCAGCTGCATGTGGAGGGGAGGGTATAAATGATGACGCAAGCTACAGCTGAGTCTTTTTTATCTCCTCTGAAAATACTACACTGGTTGCTGCTGTATTAATAGTGAAAGCTTATCAGTCCACTTATGTTTATTGTGAAAAAAAGCATCCTTTCTGTTCATTATTACTGCATATATATAAAAAAAAAGGATATGCTCAGAATATTAATGTACTTCGGTGAACGTCTGTGTTTTTTTCTTAGTCTAAACAGACACAAAACCTATTTGGGTGATTATGTGAAAGCAAAAATCTCTGTGCAACAATAATTTCCTATAAACTGCAGGAAATAATTTGACCCCTTTGAATTTGTTCCACATACACTACGTCCATCCCATTTGTTTTTACACAAACACATTCTCCCTCCTGCTTCAATGAGGCAGAAGATATAGACAGTTTCATGTGTCTATTACTCAGATTAGATTCATTCTCATAGACGTATCCTGCGTAACACAGAGATATTTTAACAGTGCTACATATACATGCTAACAAAAACACACATGACACACGGTCATGTCAGTGGGATGCAGTGGAGTGGCAGCAGGGAGACCATCTGTGTATCAAAACAAAAATGTTCACACTGTTATCTGAGCAGATGAATATGTGACAGGTTTGAGGCCACCTCTCCGAGGCACGTTTCTGTACCTTTTCATTAGGCATCCTCAGGGAAACCAGACTGTTAACAAGGACAAGAGTTCAAATCTAAATGTGTGAACTATAATTTGGGAAACTCTTTCTGACATTTCCTTCCGTCTTCCACGGGGAGCATTTTGCTATTAATCCTCCATTAATGATTAACGACTGGGTGCTTTGCAATTCCCAAGGGCCAAAATTGACCCCCTCATGCTGCAAAACAAACAAGTAATTTGTAGGTCATTCAGTGGACATGGCTGAAATCCAGTACCACATTATTTACACTGGAGGGAAAGACAAATATATGTATTGAATAGCTGTTGAGTTCAAATGCAGCAGTTGCCAGAAATATGTGCAGCATCATGCAGAATACATGGCTGTAATTCTGCCTTCCTGACCAACTTTGTCATCTACAGCCCGGAGCTGAAAGCATGTATTCATGCCTATCCCTGGATTTATTTTCTACCCTTTCATTTCCTGGAGCAGTAGCGTATCAACTTTGCTGCTGGCGCAGTATGTGTTCTGATGCTCAATAAAGCAGAGAATGTTTAAGAATGCCTCAATTCCTTGGTAAACTACCACAAAAAAATTGATTTGAAGGGAAATTTATCATTTGCAACAATACGTTTTCCAATCAGACTGTACCTACATATTTTCATCCATGGACCATAAATTATTAAAGACTGCACGGAAATATTTACACATAAAAATGTTGGTGATGTTAGCCTGCCGTCAGCATCAAAAGTGACACTTTGACTGCTCACACAGGCCAGTTGGATTAACTTTGTTTACACACAACTACCCCAAATAACAGCCTGAAAAATGACAAGATATACCTCACACTAAAAGCAACAGCATTAAAATCACTATGTTGGCACCCGGGACAGATTACCTAATATGGAGCAGAAATTTAGCTGACAGCTATTTTTCAGTCACATGCCTCATAGACAAGATTATTCAAATGTAGTGTCTGGCTGCCAAAGAGGTCTGCACGAAAATAATAATACCCTTGTGACAACCACTCCATCCCTGGCAGCAGCACAGCTTGTAACCTCTGATAATTATATTGAGAGGCCGACGGTAATGACAACTTTCCTACGCCACAGAAAGAGAAGACTTTCCTCTTAAAGCAGCAGCGGTCAAGCGCTGTTTTCTGAAATGCACACATGAGATAATGCTTTGTGAGGCATGTGGTTACCACAGGCTATATCAGCTTGGAATACCAGCGCCTGTCCCCTCCCACTGGGCAGTGCTCTGGGAAATGTGACGCTGCTGTGTGGTCTGGTTGGGATGCAGAGACAGTCAGAAAGTAAAACAAACACAGCGTGTGCTATGCAGCTTATATAAAGCTTTGCCATGCAATATTCCACTTAAAGCTTTTGTAGCCGGAAAAAGCGTATGGACGGGTTTTAATGTGACTTTCCATAAAAGTCCTGATATACTGAGCAGCCTCTTTCTCTCCCCATCACACACACACACACACTTCCAGTTCCTTCTGCATCAACCAGTAGTGAGAGAGTGGAGTTTGTACTTTAAACCCTGACAAACCCAACTAACACACTTTATCAACACAAATAAGAGCAAGGTGCCAGTATTTTAATTATGGTGTATTTAATCATCTACTAAACTTCTCTTTCGTTCCATTCTGGGAAAAAGGAAGCCAGAAATGTCCATAATAACATTCAGTGAGGGCGTAGGATGACTGTCCTTCAACTGGATCACTGGTTTGGTCCTCAGCTTTTCAGTGTGTTTGTCAAAGTGTACCCCACATGCCGCTCACTTGAAATATCCCCTGGACCAAAGCATCTTCTTCATAGAAGCTTTAATCCAGTGGATGCAGGAAAACTGATACGCCTTCAATGCTGTAGGGATTTGATTGGACTTTTACTGTCACTGGACCACATCTTGTTCGAACTTTTCAAAATGTCAGGACGCATCTGGGCCTGAAGCCGCTTTTTGGAAAATGAGTAACTGCACATGCCAAAAATAATCCTTAAAGCCAACCAAGTGGAAAGTCAATCAGGGATTTGAGGAGAAGATTGGCAACCTAAAGATAAGGTCCAAAGCCAGCGTCACAATGACTGCTTCTCACAACCTTGTAATCCCTGAGCACACAGGAAGGCTTCCTCTGTGTGGAACTACTCCAGCTGTGTCTGGTTACTACTGACAGAGGCTGCTCCACCACCGCTCAGCCTAAATGAGCAGTATGGAGGACTCTTTCCTTTTTCAGCTGAGGTCATATGATCATGCCACATTTACAATGCATGTGTTTGTGATGCACAAGGTTGTAAACGGTTGAAACGTTTTTTCTTTATTTGACAAAATTCCAAAGTTTGATTCGAGAAAACTGCAAACGGGAATATGAAAACACGTGGGACAACGTCGCGATAAGCCTGTCAAATATTACAATCATAAGACCAGCGATCAGGGGCAATGATTGTAACAAAATACAACGGTGCGGTGTCTCCCTATATTTGGGAAATGTAAACTCTTACCAGAGGACACAGATGAACCTGAGAGGCTTGAGTTACTGGATGCTGCCATCCCAACCACTTTCACGACCAGGGTCACTCCCGTTCGTCCGAGGTGGGCTCGCAGCAGCTCGTCCCCGCAGAAGCCTCCATGTCACTCGGGCTCTTCACCTCCACGGCCCCCCGGACCGGTGATCATTCCATGCCTGCTCTAACCCGGAGCCCACGGCGCGTCTGCGGGAATCTGCGGATCTCCACTCCCCCCCCCGTGTCTGGGCTCAGCGTGCGCCTCCGGGAGCTCCCGCTGCCGCAGAAACACCGGAACCACCACCACCGCCGCCACTCTCCGGACTAAACAGACAGGCTACGGGACCACTCTCCACGACTCAGTCTCGCCGCACCGTTCTCTCTCTCTCAGTGTGTGTGTATGTGTGTGTGCGGGATCCTGCCACGCGCAGATCGGCCGTGGTTTCCATGTGCCACTTTAAGGATCGTAATAAACACACCGCAGCCTAGGCGCGCCTTCTTAAAGTGGAAGTTTGTCTGATAAAAGCAAAACAACCCCCAAACAAACAAGCGACTCAACCCTGGTCTGCAAAACTGTATGTTTCTTTTTTTGTTTTTTTGCATGAGACCCACAGCGTAATGGTTCATTCAACGACCTGCAGGCTAAACCACATGACACCAGCTCCAAACCTGCATATTTTCTTCAGATGTCATGTTATGTCATGTTACGCGCAAGGAGCCCGGTGAATTGTTGGGTTTTATCGCCACCTGGTGCCTTCTCTCCTTTCTCTGCAGTGCTCGATGACACACAGTGAACTCTACTCCACAGGATGCAATAAGCCAAAACCAAAGGATGACAAATGACTTTAGAAAGATAATCTCTTGGATATGAGATATCAAGATAATCACTAAAGATGTTTTACTGAGCACCCATAAATGCAGTATGACTCCAAAGTGAACAAACAAATTGGGCCACAAAATAATAACAAGAAGTTGCAACGTAGCAAAAAAGAAACGAACAAACAAAACAAAAAAAAAAGGAAACAAGAAAAAATGCAAAATAACCACAGAAGAAGCACAAAATTGAAAAAACATGGAAAAATCGGCAATGGTTTTTGTGGTGTCCCCTAACAAAGTTTTGTTAAGTTGTGCTCACCTCCGTTGACCACATTTAAACAGGAGCTGACATAATTAACCTTTTGAAAAGGTCAAATCAGTTTTTTTAAGCCCTCCCTGATTCTTTGTTTTTGCATCCAATCTCCATTTAGGCTGCGAGAAGCTATGAAAAGAGGCTGCTCGACATTAAATGATGTCACAAACAAACCCAATGGCAAATATACCATTGTTTCAATATCAATCTCTATTGTGGGTGGAAATTACCCACCTAACTGTTAAAATAACATCTAAGTTCATGAAGAATAATTCTCTCAACAAGTCAGAGTATTACATTTCTGAGAAGCTTCTACAATCCAAAGAAATTAACAAACAAATAAACGCACAGTAAATCACATGTGCTCCACTCAGCGTGTGTATCCTGCCAGACAACGCTCAGGGCAAAACCGCACCGTCACAACAACTAAAATCACGTGACGCCGGACGTCATGTGACTTTCACTCAGTTTATCATGTGACTGAGCTTCGCCGTCAGGGTCGTGGTTGGAACCTGTCCGCTCGCGCAGCCTTCTGAACAGGACGAGAAACGTGTCCCTCACCGCGGAACCGACGGGGGGAAAATGAGGTGAGTAGTTTCCTTTTTCGGAGGCAGCAGCTCCGTGGTCGGGTTTCACCGACACCTGAGCGGCCATGCCTGCCGCCTGATATGCGGACTGCGGGTGTTTTCAGGCTGCCAAGGGCTACTGTGGGTGTCGTGTTTCTGTGGGCCTGCCTGAGCTCCGCCGCGGCCCGGGGCTGCTCGTCCTTCTTCTGCCGACGGCCCCACCGCGTCAGCGGCCCCACCGGAGCCGACCCGGGCTCCCCTCTCTTCCTCACCCCTTACCTGGAGAAGGGCGACATAGCCGGAGGTGAGAAGCGCGCGCGCGGTAAGGTTAGGTCGCACGCGCGCAACGGCACGCTGACGCTCGCTCTTCTCAGCCAGGAAACTGAGTCTGGTGGGCAGTCTGCCTGGACCGAGCGTCAAGAGCTATGCCGGGTACCTCACGGTCAACGAGAAGTACAACAGCAACCTCTTCTTCTGGTTCTTCCCAGCAGCCAAGGTGGGCCTAGCTTCTTGCTTGATGAACCCCAGTAAAATCACGTGCCCATCTCCCATCATGCAGTGCACAAATAGCTATTAAAGCCTTATTCTGCAGTTAGGACTATTCCAACAAAAGTGCTTGAAATAGTGTTTGCTCTGATCAGGACCAGGCTGCTGGAGGCATGGCTGATTCATCAGATTGACTCCTGATGTATAACTTTACACCCCTTGTTATAAGCATAATCATCACTTTACCTCCGCACAGTCTCTCTGAAACAACTGGATGTTGGTGTCACCAGTCCAAAGAAAACCTCTGGCCTCTTAAATAGTTTTTTCCCTAATTCTTCTCCTGCATCCAAGCCTTTTTTCTTTACTTTTTATAGATATTTTTCTCATTTTGTTCTTATCTGTGCTTTTGTTGCCTGTTTCACTTCTATTCAAGGCCACTTTGCAGATTTCAGATTGACGGCAAACAGCTTCCAAGTACAAATGCCACACCTGGCATCCAGTTCAGATATTTGATTTAGCGGTAGTTGGATTTTTCTTTATTAAACAGCTTTTGCATAGATTTTTCACATGCACGGCATACAATTTCACCACCATTTGTTCAGCTTAAGTGCGACAACTTTGATATTAAAGCAAAGAATCTGCACTTAGATAGTGAAGTTTGTCCTTTGGACAGGACTGTAATTTATTTACTCAAGTTTAACAGCAAGGAAACTGATTTGTGTCAGTCTATAACTATATAATCAGAGCGTTACACCAAATATGATTCTGAGCTATCAGTCTCAGTTCATCATTTTAAGCTTAAGTGTGTTTGTTTAAAAAAACAACACAAGTATTCAGATAGGATTTGATCAAAATGATCCCCTGAATTGAAACCTGGGCACCACAGACAGGAACAACTCCACGATTATGATCGGTCCAGAAGCTGAATAAAGTTTAGCAGTCTGTTCAAATGAGTGGCAGTAAAGTTTAGTAAGACAAAACTATCACAAGGTGGAGCTGAAGGTTTTACCGTGTCCATTCCCGTGTCACAGGCTGACCAGGGAGCTCCTGTCCTGCTGTGGCTGCAGGGCGGGCCAGGGGGCACCTCCATGTTCGGCCTGTTTGTGGAACACGGACCTTATGTGGTGTACAAGAACATGACGGGTAGGAAATGATGAGTTCCAGCAGATATGCTGCGTTGTGTCAGCGTTTATTTGGTGTGTGAGCATTCTTCTTCTTCTCCATCTCTGCAGCCGGACTGAGGGATTACGCCTGGACAAATGCCTACTCAGTTTTGTACATTGACAATCCGGTATGTTTTTTTTGTTTTTTTTAACCTAACATCCATCTTTTCCTTTTTTTCCAAAGTTGCCAATACACAAAGTATTTCACTTCATGTTTCCCAAAACTCAGGATATGTGTTCTTTTTTTCCTTTTCTTCTAGGTTGGGACAGGGTTCAGCTTCACTGATGATGACAGGGGCTTTGCTCAGAACCAGGATGATGTTGGTAGAGATCTGTACAGGTTTGTCATCTAAGTCTGATGTAGTAATTTTTATTGGGTCACAGTAATAGTTATGTTTTTTTTACAAACTCTTACTAATGCTGCCTACTTTTTTTTTTTTAAGTGCTTTAACACAGTTCTTCCAGATCTTTCCTGAGTATCAGGCCAGTGATTTCTATGCAACCGGGGAGGTACGTTTCACCTTATCATCACTGCTTCATATTTCAATGCAGTAAAATGACATCCATTTTTCTAAATTTGTGCTTATTGGACTTTTTAAATGTGAACATAGTAGATAACAGCTGAAAGAAAATCTTCACGGGGTATTTGACCGATACTGTCTCTGATTCTGTACAGTCATATGCAGGGAAGTATGTTCCGGCCATTTCTTACTACATCCACAAAAACAACCCCACGGCCAAGGTGAAAATTAACTTCAAGGGCATGGCTATTGGCGACGGACTCTGTGATCCAGAGCTGGTGTGTATCCATCTGCAGTTTTACTTTATGTTGTTCCCACATGTTACTCTGTCTAATCTCTGCTCTGGAATCCTCCAGGCAGGCTGGCTTTTAAAAAGTAAAAAATGTCTTGTTTTTTTCACTGCAGTTGTTATTGTGGTATGAATACATGCTGATTTGACTTGTCTTCCATGCCAGATGTTGGGTGGTTATGGTGAGTTCCTGTATCAAACAGGAATGATAGATGAACTCCAGAAACAGTATGTGAACAAGCAGACGGACCTAGGTGTTCAACTCATCCAGAAGGAACAATGGGTGGAGGCTTTTGAAGTAAGACCTGTGGGGCCTTTATCAAACCACATCAAATTAATCATCATGAATAAATACCATGATTTTATTTTAATCATCATATCTCTCTTGAGCAAAACTCAATATGTTTTATGAACAAAATCAAGCTATATCCCAAAAAGTGTTCTCTTTTACGACTTTAGGTTTTTGACAGTTTGCTGAACGGAGACGTGAACCCTTATCCCTCATTCTTTCAAAACGCCACCGGCTGTACCAACTACTTTAACTACATGACATGTCAGGTACTCAGGCCTCAGCCCTCTGCGATCCGAAATCCCTCCATGCCTCTATACAGATGTGTTTTACGCGTGTAAACAGGAGCCCGAGGATCAGGAGTACTTCTCCCAGTTCGTGACCCTGCCGGAGGTGCGGCGTGCCATCCACGTGGGCAACCTGACGTTCCATGACGGCTCGCAGGTGGAGAAGCACCTCCTGCAGGATGTCATGAAGAGCATCAAGCCATGGCTGGGGGTGCTGATGGACAAGTACAGGGTGAGGAAAGCCACTCGCCACTAAACCGGGGCAGCATGCTCAACAGCACAGTGTACTTATCTTACTCCACTCGTATATAAATTTAACAAAAATTCTGTTTTATTTTCTACATGATACTCATTGCATGTCCAGGTCTTAATCTACAGTGGTCAGCTGGATGTGATTGTAGCAGCCCCTTTAACTGAGAGGTTCCTGCCAACGGTTAACTGGACCGGGGCGGCCGAGTACAAAACAGCCCCCCGCTTCCACTGGAAGGTTCAGCCAGATGACACGGAGGTGGCGGGTTACGTCAGACAAGTCGGAGAGTTTTACCAGGTGAGTCAACATTAACAGTTTTTGCATAGATGGATGTCCTAGATTCTAAAAAACAAAAAACAAAAAACACTCTCCTTTCGTCACACAGGTCATAATACGGGGAGGAGGACACATTCTGCCTTACGACCAGCCGGAAAGGTCTTTTGCTATGATTGACAGATTCTTGTCGACGCAGAGCTGGAAGTGACAGGAACTGGTGCCGACGGGCAGCTGAACAAGTCCTGTTTGCTCAATGACTGTTGATCTGACAGAGCACTGATTGTCATTTTACTTTTTTTTTAAAGAAGATTTATTATAGATGATATTTTTGATTTTCGGATGATGGCATTTTTATTGAATCACCACAGAAAAATGACAGTTCTCTCAGACCGCTTTGTTGTGTTTGGACTTTTTGTTTTGTTTTTTAACTTCAGGGAAAATATGGTTTGGGTCAAATCTGATCATTATGCATTTCAAAAAAGAACAATGGCATGAAATAAAGACGTCCTTACAAGTTTCGTTATTCTAATCATTTCTGTGAATGCTCGACGTTGCTGATTGTGAAACTACAGTCATAGTTAACCATAAGTTAGTCATGAAAACGTACACCAGGGGTCACTGCCCTCAAAAGAAACATTTAAGCCTTTGTGGACGAACTGAAAAGTCAGATTCAAGCTTTCCAGAGTAGAAGTCAGCCATTTGATGCTTTAGAAAATAATTCAATATACTAGATTTTTTTTCTACAAATGTTTCCATTCCATTCTATTCGCATGGAAACACAGGATCCTTATTTAAAAGTTAGCATGTTCTAGATAACAATAGACAATGAACAAAGGCTCTTAATAGTTGTGAAAAGCCACAAAAATTTCAACATGTCATATTTCTCAGATGCAAATCCATTGATGAACCTTTGGAGTGCTTAGTGTTACCTTTTGTTTGTCCATTGCAGCTTGGCTTGGATTGCTGTAATTTCTTGATAATTCACAGTTCCTTCATTTGCAAAATATTTTCACATGTAGCGCATTTCAACCTTTAGGCGTTGACTTGACCATTTTCTAATTCTTTTTTTATTTTTATCTTTGTATTAAATTTTAAGTCGTTCCTTGTCCGGTTTGGTTTGCTTGTGCCCTCATTTTTTCCCAAATGCTCTGGACTCTGGTTTAAACATCTAAGCAGATGGTCTCACATAATCTACAAATCCTTTGTTGATATGTTACAAAATGCACAAATTATTGAAACCATACCTTCGTCTCCGCTGGATCTAAGTAACAATAAATCAGAAAATTCCATCCGACATGTTTCCTTTTGTCAGCACCAAACATGCTGTTTCTTCAGTTAAACAAACCTGATTGATTTATCTGTCCAGCACATTTTAGCAAAGGCTTTGTCTTTGCATGTTTTGTTGTGTTCATCTAATGATTATTTTTCCTTGGACGCCTCTATGAAGGCTATTTCTGTCGTAAAATTAGATGAATATGCTTTTAAAATTTGAGTGCAGAACCAAGGACTTTCTTTGTGTGATATGGGGTCCTCTGTCTTACTTTAAATGGTGTGGTTTTTTTAAATGTCCTTTTTAGCCATCCATTACCCGTTCTTGACAAGTTTTTGTAATAATGCTGTCACACTGATTTGTGCTCTTGTTTAAAAAAAAGGAAATGGTTTAAGTGAATGTGAATGCAATTAATGAATGTAACTAACACGGTGCACATATCTGCGGTACTCATGCAAACTGACAAAGATGTGTGTACAAAAGTTAACTGCTACGTTATTTCATCAGACATCTATCAAGCTGTCTAGACAGTTCAATAATTAATGAGTACTCTACACCTTTAAAGCATCTGACTATTTCATGAGTGGCTATTTTTCAAGGGCAAGCATCAGGAAATACTGTCGATCCTTTCATTTGAACTTAAATTCACTGACACAATCCAGGCAAAAAATAATCTCAGATGGACTTTTCAAACAAAGGGATATCCACTCGCTAAACAAAATCTCTTGTTACAGAACAAGTGCTTTATTTTCATACCATAATGTAACTGTAACGTCTGTACAAATGCAAAATAACATGAGGACAATGTAATCACAAGACAAATGCACACAAAAATGTACAAAGTTATGCAGGCAAGATGGGAGTCATCAGTTCATTACACATCAACAATGTACTTAAGCGCTGTAATGATCATCGACGTACAACAAAAGGCAACAAGTGCTATGAAAACATTATTTACAAACGTACCACATTTACTCTCCCTTCAAAAAGAAAGGTGGTTGCATTACATGTACACGATTATAGAAATTAATGATATTATGTACAATATTTATAGTTTTAGATTTAAAATAATACAATTGCATCATTACTACGTTGGAATAGTCATTCTCTCACACACAAATCCGCAGAGATACACACATATGCTGCACTTCCATCTCGACCTCTTTGTTTGCCTACACGAGAACTTTTTTTCTTCTAAACCTGAATCCGCAGTCAAAAATGAAAGTCAGATGTAGCTTGTAGGTCAACCGAATAACTCCAGTTGAAAGAATTTTAAGGTAACCAGCATTTAAGCCACAAAAAGTTGGAATGGTTTAATTCAAATAGGGTTTTGAATCGTGAAAATAAGGCAAGCATTAGTCCAGAGGGTTGGTACAACAGAGCCCTTTTCAAGAGAATCTCTCTGACTCATCGACACACATACTGAACTGCACATGCAGATTCCAAAGTTAAGAAATGACATAAAAACTACAAATTCCCGCACTTTCGATTTCTTCATCTTACACGAGAACTTTTTTTTTTTTCCTTGATAAGAAAAGCACAAATGAAACGGTGGCTTTCTTATGTTACGCTCCAAGTTCCCGTTAGAAGAAAGCCAGGCACAGTCTCTCCAGAGAGCCAAACACACAAACGCTGGTGTGTGAAGATGGGGGATCACTGAGAATTACTCTGACCTTAATATGGCTATTTCACCCTCTGGTATTACAGAGGACAAAGTGCAAAGGACAGCTCTGCGATTGCTCCACCTGTCAGTGGAATGTATTTCACTCGTCCTACTGTAAAACACAGTGCATTGTGGTCTTCATGCTAACAAACTGACATTCCTGGTCATAGGGAGGAGGAAAGAAAGAGGAGCTGTGGAGTGAAGGTATTAAGTTTCAAGGCAGGCAGGGTGACAGAAAAGGTCAGGCATATATCCATCTGGGACACAAAGGGTTTTTGGCCTTTTATGTTGCAGATAAAATGAGTAAAAGTTACTTCTTTTAAAAAAAAGAAAAAAAAAGATAATAGCTGGTTAAAATAAGTTTCTGTCTATATTAAGCTAACAGAGATTCAGGCACGTTGTGACGTCTTGGAGAACATGCGAAGGATTGACCACTTCAAGGATGCCAGTTCACCAAAGAAAAAAAAAAAGAAGAGAAAAAAAAACCAAGGTTAAAATCTTTCTCACTTTCTCACGCATGTCTTTCTTTTCTCTGTCAGCTGCTCTGTCACAGCTGCTGAACTTTGTTCTGCAGTGAAAAGAAGGGAAAGGAGAAGAAATAAACAACATTCATGTGCAGTCATAGGTTATTTTCATTTGGAATTTAGATCCAAAATATGGATCTCAATGCACAACACACACACACACACACAAAAAAGAGGCCTCAATGATTAAAGCTTGGGTTGGTCCTGCAGTAAGGCTGAGTTGGTCTCAACCCCTGAGCTGCCTCACCGGTATCACAGTGTACAGTTCTGTAGCTGAAACAGCATCGTATGTCCTTGGCCAGTCTGATCGTAAAGTGGGCGAACAGTGGAGAAGATGATCAATACTGAGATGTATTGCTTACATTTGGTAATACAGTGTCATCACTGTCATGCTGTATATCGTAAAGCTCTGTAGAAATACTGCAGACAGAACAAATGTTAACAGTCGTAACGACAACAACAACAAAAAAGCATTCTACCTGCTTGCATATTCTTGTGTTTCTGACCTCATGGCAGCAGTTTCACTCGGTTTCTGCATGCAAAACGGGCTGTAAACGCTCAGCACTGTCCACATGTGACACATAGATTGGGATTTGACTGGTTACTCAGTCCATTAGGCATAAAGAGATGTAAGACATGTTTATAGAGATTATGCTTAAGAGTCCGATGCTCACTTCTCTCTCCTCTGCTTCCATGACCGCTGTGGTTTCATAGCTTGTCCCATTACACAACAGAGGAAATAGTGCATGGGATTCACAAAATTCTCTTTCAGGCCAAGCACGAAAACAAAAAGGGAGCAAACCTCTGAGCTTCTACGCCTTTATGGGTTTGGTCTATGAAAATATACTGTAGCTACTGTAAAAAGAACAGTGTCCCAGGCCTTTGAGGTTTTTCCTAACGGAGGGGGAGGGGCGGCGTGAGCAGCAGGTGACCCTCACAGAGCAGGGGTGGCGGTGGGAGGGGGCTTGTAGCTGCAGCTCTGGTCCCTAGTGGATGGGGTTAATGTCTGTGCGGTGGTTGGTCTGCCCGTGCACGCTGCTGCCCCCTACAGTCGTAGTGGAGGTGGTGATGGTGTTGTGCTGGATGACCTGCTGCTGCTGGGAGCATGCTGGGGTCGGACTCCCCGCCGGACTGCTCTCTGGACCTGAGGAGAAAGCACAGGCATCACTGAGGGTGGACAGGCTACAATATATATGCTTTTGGACGCACTACAAATAGATTCCAGTGTGTGACATGAGTACAAAATAAAATGAATACCAGTCAAGCCAAATTAAAATAGAAAAAGCCTTTTATTAAAAGAAATAATTATTTCACATTCAAGTCACATGTGCCACTCCAAAGACAAAAATAAAGGGATAACACAAGTATGGAAATGTGAATCACTCAACTCCGTAAATATGCACGATGAGTGTTTGACACATTCAAGGTGGCATCTGTACACAAGTTAGACTCATTGATGAAAGTCATTCCAGCCCAGTCTGGGAGTTGGCTTTCTCCTGCATAAAAGAAGCATTCAGCCACCGGGGATGCTGAGCCTTATTTTCCTGCATTTAAGCCACACAGGGAGGTGCCTTATCCTAATTGAGTGGAAATGTCAACCGAACCCCTATCAAAGGGAGGGGCTCTGATGTCATGTGAGGCCGAGCCGAAGCCCCGTCCAAGAGTCTTCGTGGGCATTTGAAAAAGTTTGCCATAAAAAGCAGACTGTGATGCCTTTCTCACGTCCAGTCTCGGCCCTCTCTGTGCACAGAGGTGCTGTCAAATGGAAAAATAAGTCTCGTAGGAGATTCAGACGACCAACTCCCAGTCCAGACCAGAGCGTGCAACACCCATGTGTGACAGGAAGAGTCTTGTGGCGAGCGTGGGAGCTGGATACCATCACATCTGAGCGAAGCATCTTGGCAGTCACTGTTTGTCCATCAGACTTACGTCTGCAGGCCAAAGGCAGACCGGTGATGGAGTGTTTGTAGCATAATTCCCAAGTGTGTGTACGTCTGCGTTTGTGTTTGAGCTACTCACTGAGGTAACCCTGGGACTCTTTCTGCATAGTGGTGATGGGACAGTCCTTGTGTGTAAGCAGAAGCTGCTTGAGTTGGGTCACCTCATTCTTTAGCATGGTCACTTCATTCTGAAAAAACAAAGAATATTGTGGAACCCAGCTTTACAAAGTAATGGCAATTACAAGCGTTTGTGTATTAGAGCTCATCTTAGTTATGTCTGTGATTTTTCTCTGTACCTGAAGCTGCATGTTGGTCTGGGTGAGCTCTTCTGCCTTCTTCTCTAAAGACATGACCCACACTTTTCTCTTCTGTCTGCATCTGGTTGCAGCCGCCCTGTTTCTCTCCAGAAACTTCCGCCGCCGTTCGTCTGGATCCTCGTCCACTACCCTTCTGCGCCGCCCCCCGCTGGGCGGCGGGGACTGCAGCGTCTGCGTGGGCTGCATCTGCTGGGTGGCGGGTGACATCTGAAACACGCGGCGCACAGGATCAGCTATTCCGGAATCTCTGATGAGACAGCGTCTGTCTGCAAACCCCTCGGACTACATGGAACCACAGACACCTGGAAAACAGTCCGTCACCTGTCTGCTGTCACCACTTCACTGCCCCCTAAAAGCCTGATGCCTGTAAACAAGCATCTATACATTATCTCCCTCCAGCTATTTAATGTCTGGCAACATCCCCAAAAACAACATCTGTTTGTACCACGTGCCCCTAAGAGCCGGGCAGTGTGCGTCAGGAGTGAATGAGTGACTGAGAGACTGGGCTGATTCACAAGGCTGCCCACCTTGTTAAAGAGGTGTCAGGAGGCCGTTTTCCAACGCCCACTTCCACTCATACTAATAACACCAGACACAGTCAAAAGGCCCGTTTCTAAAAGCGTACAAGCACTGACAGATCTTGACATGTACTTGGCAACGTCAAGTGTTTTCAGTCTTCAGATCGTTACCATTTTTTATGAGAACCACGGAAAATACAAGCAGCTTTAATGGCCGCTGTGTATACTAAAAGTGTTGTTTTAATGCCTTAATGGTAAATCTGGAACATACAGTGAATTTGCAGTTCTATAAGTCAGACTGTCCAAAGGTTGCCAGACAAAGAAAAAGACTCAAACTTGAATCCAATCCTTTCAAATAAAATCAAGCCAAATACATTAAAGCTAAAAATGTACCCGATTTGTTAGCTACAACTGTCTGTTCATCATCAGGACCAGCATTTGCAAAAGTTATTCTGCACCTGGAGCTTACTAATACCAGCTGCATAATTGCAGCTTGGTGGAGCAGGTTTGCGGGAAGCAAACTTTCCAAAGGGCAGTGCTGAGAATCTTTTATAATCGGCACCTTATGACCCTTTCCCAGCCTGTCTTTTCCTGACAGGCATCAAACGCTGACCTGTGGCTGACCACCTTCGCAAGCAAAAATACACTTTCGACACAGGCCAGGAAAGTACTTGGCATTATGGTTGTAGCAGCAGAAAATGTGTTTGTCCACTGACAGTGGAATTTAAGCATCACTGCAGCTTTGCTTCACAACTAAACCACTAATGGCTGAGTTCAAAACTACTCAAAGGGGTTACTGAGGCACTCCTTTGTTTTAGTCATGATGCACACACATCGGCTTCTGTCTTTGTGACTGACTTTAATGTGCAGCGTAGTTAATGTGTTATTGAAGTTGTGGCTTTGCCTCTAAGCAGCCTGAGAGCTTCAACACTCCTGAGAGACAGCGCTTTGATTACCTGGCTAGCAGAGTGCATTGGAGGGTGCGGTGACGTCTGGTGTGGGTGCCCAGGATGGAGGTGGGGATTGTGGGAGTTGTGATGGGGGTTGTGTCCCTGCGGGTGGTGGTGTGCACCCTGGTTATGGCCCTGGTTGTGGTGGTGGTGTCCGTGGTGCTGGTACGCGTGGGGGGGGGCTTGCAGGTGCTGGTGCGGATGCGAGTGCATGTGGTGGTGGCCGCCTTGCTCCTGCCGTGATGACATCATCTCCATCATGTGGCCCATGGAATTCATGTTGCCGTTGGCGATGGCACCAGGATGGTGGGAAAGTGCAGCCTTTAGCCTCTGTGTGGAGAAAACAAGACACAAAACACAGCATTTGACTGTATTCTGTTGCACTTGCTTTAAAATAAAGTTTGCAGACATTGGCTTCTTCCAGAGGCAAATGGAGAGATAGAGAGCAAGGATCGTGTGCTGACTGGGACAAGACAAACAGGCTCATAAATCCACATGTCAGAGGAACAAATCAAAGCCACTTAGGCTGTCCTCTGTGTCTCCTTCTGTCCTGTCATTCATTCTCTTCACCTTTCAAGACTGCCACCACACCAGTCACTCCTCTTTGTATTCCTAATAGCCCACTTCTGCTTTGTACATGTGTGTGTGTGTGTCCGTGTGTGATGTCAGCGAGATGAGCTCGCTGTAGGTGTGAACCTCAGACTGTTGACCCAGCGAACAGTGGATTTGTTGCTTTAACTGTGTGGTCTACTTAGCCCCGACTGAGACAGTGACTCTGAGCAGTGTGTGTGAGAGAGACCAGAGAGGGGCTCTCTAAATGCACGCTTGTGTTCCTCATGTTTACCAAATGTACTTCTCCTTTCCTCAACTCTGTTTTTCTGGGCACTACATTAAGACAAACATAAGAGCAAAAGCCTAGACATAAATAAAAAATACTTGAGATGTTTACATTTAATTGCCAGGTTCCAAGAGACTGGCACACTTTGTTAAATGTGAGAATTTGTAATTCTAAGTCATCCCCCAGCTTAAATATTTTGTCTCCTAGTATTTTTAGCAAAACTGTTACCAGCAGAAATGCAACCAAACTCTGTCATTCCAAGGCTACTGTTGTGGATTCCACAAAGATTTCTATTCTCTTTCCCAGTGCTCCCTTTTCTCTCCCTGCTCCCTTCCCCCTTCTCCCAGCTGCTGTCAGTGAGTCCACGCTCGGTCCAAGGCTCCATATCTTTTAACAACCTTCACATTCATGATTCCCATCGGGAATGGCATCCAGCTGGTTCGGCTCACAGTGCTAGGACATGACCAGAGCACATCACACTCACACTCTCTGCGAGAGGAACACTTTTCACAATAAAGAAGAGGCAAAGTTAAATAACTGGCTAAAGAAAAGATTGGAATGTATTAACAAATGACATATTAGTATTCTTGAAGATTTTCTAAGTAGCATAGACTTCTTTACCTGGTTTTCCACGAAGACAACGAAATGCCGAGAGCTGCACATGAAACTAGTGCAGGGAAATTATGACCCTGCCAAGCCTGTTTCAGCTGAGTAGAGTTTCTGTTTGTCATACCAAAAGATGCCAAACATTGTGACAAGTACAGTTCTGACAGTCTATCTTTTGAAACTCCCATACGATCATTTTCAAATTTGTCACACAGCGATTACAAATAATTTTTTATTTTTTTTTATCACACTTGGTCAGAAGCTTTGCCACAGCCTTATTAGTCCAAGTGTCAGGGGCCACAGCCCTTCCTTTTTCTGAAAAATTAGTGAGTTGCAAAAATGCCACAAGAGTTTGCTTTAAAACATAGTAGGTGTGCATCAGCCTGCAGCATACTGAAACTCGCAGAGGTTAATAGGCCTTACTACAAACCCTCAAAAGAAATATTTAAATCTATGAGATGAAACACTACTAAAAAGCTCACAGATCAATCACAGTCACACCTGTTGACAAATGCAATCCCTGTGTTAAGAATAAGATGAATACTGAGATTGGTGGCCATCACTGAACATCTTTGTTTCACCTTTCAGTTTGCTCAGAAAGAGGCACAGAGGTGAGGCCTACCCCTCTTGTAAAAGAGAAAAGCAATCAAAGCTCAACAAGATTCTGTCACTGGCGAAACAGGAAATCACATGTTTGTATAGATATCCATTTACGTTGGTACTGTGCTTTCGTAGTCCATGCAGTTACCTGAATGTGCAAAAAATGTTCATTACATGCAAATGGAAGTCCGTGCATACCCGCCGCCGGGGGGACAAACACAGAGGAGGAAGAAAGTGGAAGCAGGCAATGAAAGAGAAAGAGACCTGAGGTGGGGGAGATTAAATGGATTCTGCCGTCTCTTCCTTACACACAATCAGCCAAAGACTGGGATTGCCCATTTATCAGTGTCTCAATGAGCTTTCCAGTTGGCAGTGCAGCACTTTAAGCTTGTTATTTGAATCAGCCTGGATCCAAAGAGGACACAGAGTGTCAATACACAGAGGTAAGTTAGAGAGGTGGCACCAAGACTCTCTTTGGCGATGGTTATAAACAGCTCAAAATTAACTGAAAGTAATACAATATGGCCCAATGACCCCAATCCGAATGTAAAAAGACCACTTGAAGAAATAAACACACACATGCACAGCCCATATTTTAAAAAAAGATTGGAGAGGCCTCACAATTATAGCTCCAAAACGTTACAATTTGAGAAGTTTCTGAGGCTCTTTAAAACTCCCCTTTCATAAAACTGAACTCTTTTCCCATTATGAATTTTTATATATTCTGTTATGTAACCTGCACACTGTATAAACAGATGGACATTTAACTACTTTGATTTGTGACACGTGCACATGCACTAAAGCAATAACATATCCACATATTGCATTTTGTTTAAAAAAAGTAAACCCTTACCGTGATACCAGTCTGTTCCTGACGTTATCTCTGCACTAGTTTCTGCTTCTGCTCCATCCTGAGCTGAGACACAGCTAGTTAAATCCCACTCAGCCAAAACTTAAATCTTTGTATCCAGAACCACAGTGACGCAACTAAGGGACGTTAGCAGAGTGATGATGAGCAGGCTGTGAGTCTCAAACACCTTCATCAACTCCCTAATGACTCTTTAACACATGGTTGCATTTCCCCAGACTGTGCTGAGCACAAGAACTTAACCACAATGTGCATTTTCCTCTAATAACACACATACATACACGTTTTTCCTGCAGCAACATGGCTGCCATAGAAAACAGTCATTAAATCAGTGCAGGTGTTAGCCTGTGGCAGCACACAGCACTCACACTGATGGGATGGCACACAGCCTATCCCATCAATGTCTGCCCCGCAGTCACTGGAAATGGAAAACAAAGCATGGACACAATAGGAAGATTATGTTTTTGCAAGACCATAGAAAGCTGTTTAGCTTCTTCCACGATACTTCCATTTTGCAGCAGCATAAGTACATGCATCTGACACTACATTTCATGCTTTCTGGGAGTGTGGTAAAAGTAGTGGCGATATTGATTTTTCAGTATTAAAACACAATCCCTGATTTAGCCATCCTTTGCCCAGGGGGGAGCTATCTTCTTTCAGACCTTTGGCCCTTGACCCCACCACTCCCAGTTCTTTTTTAGGCTTCTCTCATTTATGTGGTTTCAGTGAACCCAGGCGATCATCCATTAATGATATTTATTAATGGCTGCTTCCTCTCTGACACGATGAGCTGTGAGTGATGTCGCTTTGAGTGCTCTGGGCACATCCTGAGAACACACTCAGGTTTCTCCTGGCAAGATGACTTCATATCTATTAACCCTGGGAGGAGAAAGCAGGAGCACGGAGCAGGTACAAAAGAAGGGGACCACGCCTCGCAGAAGATGGGTAAATCAAATTCACTGAGGTCAGGGTGAGCACTTTTATTCCCCTTAAAATTAGAGCAGTGTGCTATCAGGAGACCTGTAGCCCTCTGGCGCCTTACAGCAGGTTAGAAAGATTTAACCAGTCTGTGGAGTCATAGTTTAACAGCAAAAAGATCAAAGTTTCAAATGGAGATCTTCCTCTTCTCATAAAAGCAGACAACAAAGAAAATGAAAGCTTCTGTCTGTCTCTGTCAGCTCTTTTGCTAACACTAGCGCAGTGTGTGAGTGCACAGTATTGCTAATTGTGTAATATATCATTGCTGTAACTTTCCTGGCAGAATATATGTAAAACCTAGGCCCCCTACCTCACACTCCAGGCCTGACATGGGTTCACCAGCTGCAGTTGAAAGCAGGAGAGTTTGGCTCTGCTGCTTTGCCAAACACTCCGAGGATCCTGTTCCACCCTCCTCGCTTCCATCACAACCATTACCCACAAGTGCATGCCTGCAAAACCCACTCTCTGTCCCCTAAATCTCCACACCCCCATTAGTTCAATTTTATTAGATTTCCCTCTCACCCAGAAAGGCAGTAACAACCCCCCTTCTTTCTCTTCTCTCTCCCATACACACCTCTTTCCTGTCCCACCACCCCCTCTCTCTCTCTGCTTGCCAAGAGCTGGGGACTGTTAAACTGATTTCCTCGGGGAACGGTGAGACAGACAGTCTGATGGGAGCGCTGGGCTGTAATGTCGCCCCCTCTCTCCTGCCTTTGGTTCTGGACCAGGCCGATCAGGACGGAGCTGAACAGAGTTTCCCTGTGGTTCCAGACGGAGACGGGGAGATGGACATAGACTGGCTGTTCTGCCAGGGCCAGACGCTCCGGTGGTGCTTGGACAAACCAAGGCGGTATGGGCGCAGCGAGACACACGCCCACCGAGGAGCATGCTCCAAAGCATGCGCTCATACTCTTGGCAGCTTCTGCACCCTGTCAAGTTAATGGATGGGCCTCTGACTCCAGTCTGCATATCCCCACTGTTCCTTCTCTTGTAAAAGCCCTGCACCAGTACAGCCTACATGGTTATCACTACAGCCACTGTCATGATGCTGAATGCAGAGAATGCCCCAGACTGACAGAAATAGAAAATGCCTGAGCCAAATACTAGAACAACAAGCTTTGTGAGATCAAATTAATTAGCAGTATATGCATCACAGTGTTAGAAAATGTATTCCTTGTAATTCTGGCCTTCTAAGAAGGACATTTAACTTCCTTGCAGATCACTATTTATATGTAAATAGCAACAAGTGTTTCTCTGTCTGTTATTTTAATTTAGAATTCTTTAAACAATTAAGGAAAAACGTTTCTAATAATATCTCAACTAATTTGAAACATTACAAAAACATACAGACTCAATCCCCCTCACCCCCACCCTTCTACCCCCATTTACTGGCAGGCATGAGCTTCTTTGAGAGATGATGACTTAACATAGCTAAAAGTCTCTGACCAAACAGGCTTTTTAAAAGTTTCTCCTCTCAGTCTATTGTCCATTGCTCAGACTCCAGGGGGGGCTGAACCAGTTCAGCCTGGCCTGTCTGGTGATAACAGCTGGTTTACCCTAAGCCTGGCTTGACAAGAGCGCCATCCAATTCATGAGCCTTGAACCATGACGAACGGGCCCTCATGTACGCCTCCCATCAGCACCCTAAAAACAACATTCAGTCCCCATAAACCAACCTACACCCGAGCAAAGAGAAAAACACACTGACGGCCGTCAACTTCATTGGAAAGATAATGAATGATTATAAAATATAGAATCCAAAAGCTGTATATCAATTATAGTGGTAGCTGAGGTAAAACGTTTAGATCCTTTAATGGTATAAGGGCCCACCATAAAGCCGCCACGGTGGTGTGGTGGTTAGCACTGTCGCCTCACAGCACAGAGAGTTCCTGGTTAGAGTCCCCAGAGTTTGAATGTTATCTCTGTGTCTGTGTGGGTTCTCTCCGGGTTGTAGTTTTGAGTGTGAATGTGAGTAAGTGTGGTTGTGTAGACCTGCAATGGACTGGCGACCTGTCCAGGGTTTACCCCGCCTCTCACACATTGTCAGCTGGGATAGGTTCCAGACCCCCACCACCCGTTGGGAATAAGCGGTATAGAAAATGAATTATACGAGTTTAAAATCTACTATCAAGTACAAAGTGTATAAATACTCAAATCCATTCATATATCAGTCTATGTTTTCATACATAAAACAACATAAGAACTGTGCGTAAACTATGAGAAGAAAAATAGTGAGTAAGAAAAACCCAGTGAGTAAGAAGAGTTTCTGTATTTTACAAATATTTATCAAAAGTCATGCATGTAAAGCAGTGAGAAACGGGGGCCTCTCAGGTTTATGTTCCCCATTAATAAACTAGCGTAAACAGGCATCCAGAAGTTTCAGTCAGAGATGAAACAACTCATCAACATTCATGTATTATTTATTAACCACAAATATGTATGTAACACATCTGCATCACACGCCATGTGCAAACTCCAATTTAATGGTTTGCTTTAGCCCCTTTTGTTCACATATGTGTTTTGACTCGAATCACAATGAGTACCAAAAAAGATACCAGGGCTTAAAAAAGGAGCCCCTGTCACACACAATGCGCATGGACGCAAACATATACAGTGAACATGCAAACTCTGAGTGAAGAAGGCTGCATATTCAGCTGTTCTCTTAGCTCACCATCCCTGCTCAGTGACATCACACCCGGACAATGCCACCATTCATACAGATGTTGCTCACGAAACCTGGAGTTAGCCCCCTATTGTCAGTGCTGCTCCTCCTGAGAACAAGAGGTATATCCAGAGGTGCTTCCCTACTATGGGGTAGGAAAACAAATGACCAGCTTCATTATGTTAGTTTAATACTGACTCAATGTCTCAACTAACAAACCAGCACATATGAGGCTGCTTTCTTGGCATCAGGGGAAATCTTCATTGTTATTTACTGTTCAAAGCATAAATGACCTCCGATCTAAATGCCTCCTGTAAATCTGCCTGTTCTGAAACCTTACAATAAACTTACAAACAGTAAAAACTGACATCAATGGAGTAGGAATTATTTGATTGTATGTCCTCTTGTGGGCTATGAAATGTTCCTTTAAGAGAAGCACCATTTTTTCCCTCTCTTCAAGTAAAAAGGAGCATATTTAGAGCATGCCAGGAATTATGTCATCCACAAATCCAGTGCCAGCTCCACGGCCAAGAGGACTGCAATGAAAGAACATATAGTATTGTTTACCACATAAAAACCTCAGCACCTAGCCTGATGCTTAGTGACAAATTTATTGTCCTTGGTAACAATGTAAACAATAGATAATTGGGTGATAATAAATAACACATTTTCATACTCCAGCAGCAAACTGTTTCAAGGCTGCTCTATCTGAAATCAGAAAACAGGCAGGGTATGTGGAAACCATGGGGCTGATTCAAAAGAAACCGAAAAAACAATGTTAACGTCTTCCAGTTACTGACATGAGCTGAGTCATGTGCCAAAACTGGCATTCCCAGATGTTTTTTTTTCTTTTTTTGTATATCTTTTTTTCTTAAACCAACAAGATTAGGACTTGTTGGGCATTTGGAATAGAGGAACACAGTACATGGTATAGTTTCTCATATGTACAAAGGTATCAAACTGAGTAAAGTAGGAAGATATTTATACAGTTTGCCAACAGTCAGCATGGTGTCTGCGCTTGTGTCTTGTTCGCTGTTTCTTTTTAATCACCTGACTGTCTCTTTCACTCTCACTCCCTCTCGCTCTCTTTCTGTATGATCATTGATGGTGATGTGAATGTGCACACTATGCAAAGATGACAACACAAAACTGTAGAGAGCAAATGTGTGCACACGTGCGTGTGCATGAGTGTTTGCAAGGCCCTGTGGAGAACTAGCTCTGAGTGGTGATGTAATGCTTTGGCCGGCATGCTGTGGAACTTGGCCTCGTCTCTGCTGCGTTTCCTCCACGCTGCGAGGGTCAGCTATCCCACAACCTCCAGTACACAACACGCACCATTCAATTCCCCAGACCACAACAGAGAAGAACTCAACCACACCCGGCACCACAAGCACCCGGTCCTTCACAAGAGGAACATAAAAAGAACACTTCAATCAAGACTGATAAAACATTCCGATCTCAGAAACAACCCTCGGACAAAAAAAAAACTTAAAGCATTAAAGAACGGCATGCATGTCAATTAATCTACCATCAGAGTATGCTGTACCACTTAAATGGTGGCACTTAAGGGGAAAATCTAGACAGTAAAGTATGGCAGTGAGGCAGATACGGTCTTTGGCCTAAAGAGAACAAACAGAGAGCTCAGAGTGAGATATGAGTCCCCCAGGGGCCACAGCAGTCCACTGGCTCATTAACTATTTACACCAGAGACAGACCCCCATACTGCTCTGGCCCACCACAAAATCAATTAGCCTTCATTAGCCCAGGCTCTGGGCATGCTTTCTCTGACTGGAGAGGATTAATCCCTCAACTGATGCCTCCAATGAGCACAAAATATCAAGCAATGACGGAAACATCTATATGTACAGTGCACATATGCAGAAATAAGACCTGGCCGTGCTTTACTTTCGGCTTCATAATTCTTTCGAATTCTCACACAAATTTGGAGTTTGGTCTCTGAGAATATCAATATTGTCTCTCACCTTTCAACTCCCTGGTTCACCCTGGCTGTCTATCTATTTCCTTCATGTCTATCAAAGTCCCACTCAATCCCCTTCTCCATTCTCGCAATGTAAACGTTGAGCAGAAAGAGTGCATCCAGGTCCGCTCCTCTGAGGTGTGGGGTTACAGTGTGGAGATTTCCCATTGGCGGAAAGTCAACATGGTCAGGGTAATGCGATTAGAGCCGGATTGAGAACGTCGCAGGGGACACATGGGCCTGATCATGGCCCAGTTATCCGATAGCGAGGCCGTATTTATCGACCTGGCCCGGGCGAGGATATTACAGACATTAGAGACCTCGTCTCCGCGTATGAAACTCATGCTGGAGATCGCACCCAGATAACACAATTAGCCTCTCACTTTCTGTCCACAATCACGGAATTCCATCAGTTGCGATCAGACATCAGGGAGCAGAATCTCAATTGATCAACATTTGGTTGCAGTGCCTTATATCTGAATGGCCAACTAACCAGAAAGTTGCACGGTTCAGGCCTGCAGCCATTTAGTGAGAGCATATGTTTATGGGAGAGCTAACAGAGCATTTACAATTCAATTAGACAGATAGGAGGAGGGAAAAAAAAGACTAAGATGTGTCTGGATGACGGCCAGAGGAGAGATAAGCTTAATACACTAATATTGTGTTACCCTCGTGTGTTACCATAGGAACAGTTGAGGAGATTCAAAAGACTACAAAGACGATCAATCTTGAGAGAGCAGGAGGAAGAGGGAGAATTAAATGCCCTGGGACTGCTCCCGCTCTCCTCTATCAGAGCAATAACTCTTCTAATGACCTCTGCTACCTCCTCTCTCTCTCTACATGGTGTTTTTCTCCTGAAAACTCTGCTATCTGCAAGCTTCTCCAAACACAAAGAGAAGCCTATGCTTTTAATCAAGGTTTGTGATTTTACATCCAAGTAAAACTCTCAACGTATTTATTTTGAAAAAAAAAGGTTGACGTTTGGTGATTTTGCTACAATATTAATTAGTTCCTATCACCTTGAGTGTAACCGGTTTATTACATTAATCAGTGGTCCTTCACTTGAGCTTTTTATACTGCCAGTCATCATCTTACTTTTTCAACTTTAAAAACCAGTCTACTTTCAGGCCCTCTCTTGCTCCAGCCACATCTCATTCCCGCTGCTATAACTGACTGCTTTGTGAAGGATGAGGTCATTTTATTTTTTTCCCTGCTGCGTTAAACTAGTGCTAACAAGTTGCAGGACCTACAGAACATGTTCTGTACATTAAGATATACATCAGGCAGTCGGTGGGCAGACGAGCCACAACCACATAAAGGGCCCATTATTCCTGCCAGAGTCTCCAGCGCTGCACTGGCAGGTTCAGACAGAGCTATGATTACACACCAAATGATGAAATCCACACAGCCCTAGGAGCACAGCTTTGCTGGCACAGCCAGTGGAAAAGAAAGTTGCAACACTTGTGCCTGTGAAGAAATGTGTATGTATCCATGTGAATACTTGCATATATACTCACCAGTTTGGCTTCTGAGTGCATGGAGGGAATGTGAGTAGAGGAGCAGGAGCTGCTGTGGGCGGGGCTTTGCATGCCCATCATATTCGAACCCATGGACATTTGTCTCTCCATCTGAAAATTGCAACAGTGATGGTCATATTAGATATAGTACTCGCTTGCAAAAAAAAGCATTCCGCATGATGAGATTTTTTAAACGCCGTTTATATTGATGATTCACATCCAGGTGAAGAGTTCCTCATACTTGCACTATTAAATCATTAACATTGAAAGTGTGAGACTTCAAACCCAGTGGGCTATAGCGGATGAGATGAGAGAGCAGGAGAGTCTGATTTCACATGACAGGCTGCCCTTTGCACAGCTCTGTGTGATGATAACTGGAGCTGACCCAAAACAGGAAGCTACAACAGAGGGACTTAACACAGGAAGCCGGTGCAACAGGGCTGTGTGTGCAGGTTTCTGATAGTAGTGTGGTGAATGTCTGCAAGACCAACAAATGAAACCTCCACCATTTGAGAAGCAGGGTGGATTAATAAAACGAACACATTGCGAGTTAGTTGCTCACGAACACTTGAGTCTGGCCCACTGGGTGCGTGCCAGCAGCCTGCCTCTGACTGACCCTGGCCAGAGAGGTCAAGTGTCACAGCTGAGACCTGAATGTGAGGAAATCAGCTGGGTAAGCTGACAGGGGTGAGGGGTCACCTACTCGGGGTGATAATGTGAGTAGTGTTCACCATGCTGTGTAAGCAGGAAAGAAGAAACCCTTGTTTCAGCGTCTGAAAGCATGTAAGTGTGTGCATGTGTGTGTGAGCTGCTGTGGCCTCCCAGCTGCTGAACTCTGGCTGGTGTGGTAGTCCCCGAGAGCAAAACGCCCCCAACCCCTTTGACTGACTCCCTTCCTCCCCCCACGTCCATGGAGACTCAGGTCTAAAACCTGACATACAACCTTAATTGCAGTAAGAGTGTTTTGTGTAAAAATATCACCCAAACCTGGACCCCTTTCCTGAACCGTCAATCTTCCCAAAAATCGCTTAGCTCTTAATTTAATAAACATGGGAGGGATTTTTCCATACCATAAACATGGGCTGTCTTGTGTTACAATGAGAACATATGTTATATCATTATATCCTGATACGAGAAGGTTTTTTTTTCTTCTTTTTTTCCTGCATTGTTATCATTTCCTGTTACATAGTGAGCTTCACCTAAATCTTTTTGGCTTAATTACAACGAAGTTTCTATCTTGCACCCAAAGGTAGAATAATTCATTTCTGCAGGCGATAATATGCTCAGAAGTAGTATGATAAGTCATTTTTATAGTGATATAAATTGGTGGAAACCCACACACACAGTTTATGTCCAAGTCAGTTTGAAAAGTAAATGTTCATCATCACACCGATAACTGATTTTGCTTCTGCATGCATCCTGATGTGAATGTCCTCTGTAATTCGTTTTTGTACTCACAGGCATCAGCACAGCGGAGGAGCCAGGCATGGTCGGGTCTGGCAGAGTTCCAGGCATGGAGGCTGGCAGAGGCTGTCTCTGTCTGTTTCGTAGGTGCAGCAGTGAGGACAAAGAGCCGGGAACAGGCCTGAAAGGACAACCACACATAAGAAACTTCAGGTTTTGCAATAGAAGATGAGCACAGGAGCGACTGTATCAGTGGTAAATTGTTTGTGAGGATAAAGTTTAAAAAGTTATGAAGATAATGTGGTACATCTTCAGTTACATATACAACCATCAGCCACAGCAGTAAAAACACTGAAGGTTAAGAGAGTAACACTGCTCATCTTGTGTGTTCTGGTGAGATATCCCGCCATCAGACATTTACATGGGTGATAACTTGGTCTGAAAAGTCTGTTTAGTTAGGTGGCAGTCACATTATTTGTGGTCATGAACCTCCCCCACTGACTTGTTGTCTTTTTACTCGGGGGACAAATACATAAACAAAGATTCACTGCTGAAAAAAATGATAAATTCACAAACAAAATCCACAGAATAATAGTACTAAAAGTTCTGTAAATGATTTTTTAAAAATCACAATGGCAGAAAGTCAGCTAAAGTCACAAGTCAGCTAAACAGAAGATTCTAAAATCGAAACACTGAAAGAAACACTCTTCTATAAAAGACCTACATGTAGCTCAGTGTTTCCTGATGTTCACAACACATTTGATCCAACTGAGCATGCACTCACATTTTCAGCAGATTACTCATGCTAGTGTGTATTTACAGCAGTCATCAAGTACAACCGTAAGGCTCAGTGATGCGTTTTTAACCTCGAGAGCGAATGCAGGGTGTTAAAACGACAAAACACAGCATAAATCTTTTATAATAATGTCACGTAGAGGAAAATCCTATTTATAGCTCATCTTTCGGGTGAAAAGTGTATATTTCTACACAGTCATTTCAGAAACATCTGAGCTGGCTGCAGCACCATGTTTGGAAAAGACTTTTGACAAATGGGAGACAAATTTACCGTAGTTCTTTTTTTCCTTCTTTTAGCAAGAAACTCAAAAAAGAAAGAACTCATTCTGCACTTTAAGCTAAGACATCTTGGGAGTTTGGAATGCACTTTAAACTATTACAATTCTTGTGTTGCTAAAGTGGTGACGCTGAATGAGTAATATTTGTCTTAACAACCACATGAGATGAACATGAAGTGGATCACATTTAGAAACTGTCACATCAGTGAAGCCCCTGTGGGTAAAATCTCTTTCAGTGACCACAAAAGCATGTGTGGACCAACAGGCCATACCCACACTCTCTGCCACATCAATAAATCACATTTACAGAGGCCCAGACGAAGAATCAACTAATGACAACAGTTCTTTCTTCACCGGCATCCAAACGCCCACACCACCAACATCTGTATACCGTAACATTCATTTATACAACTGCCACCAAATCCCTGCTCCTGCGGAAACTAAGCCCCAGCTGCAAAATGTTACCATACCCATGTGCATACAGTTACCATTTAGTCTAAAAACAGCCCACATTACTTGACTCTTTAATAACCTGCAGCAGCAGAGGAATCGATAAATCTCCAGTTATCAGTATCATCAGGATGAACGGTGCCACTCGGCAGTCAATATATATCTCAGTTTTCTTGAGCGTTAAGAAATTAGGACAAGCAAGAAGTATTCAGGATAGCTGTGTTGAATGAGTTCATGCAATCAATTGACAACATCATTGTCCGGATTACCGTAATAGTGAGTAGTGAAGGAGTGATGGACAAATGGAGGGGTGCACCAGAGCTAATGGTCCACCACCTGAGTAAACACCTGTATTTTTCCAGAGCTAAATATGTGCATTTATGCTCCAGACGCTTTAGATTGCCCCACATACTCACTCACATGCACACATACAGGACCATTACCGTCCCGGCTGTTTGTCATTCTCGTCCAACATCCCAATTTATCACAATCACACTCATTTAACAGCACACATGACATCTGAGTAACATTGGGAATCCAAACATTTCCACATGGGAAAAGTAATGAAAGTAAAATTAGGTATGTAGTGTGGCTGCACACTACATCAACATAGTTTCCCTCAACTTTCAAACTCTGCCAGTGTTGACCAAATGAAATAGCAGTCACGTGGCTCTGACATGTTATTGATTTAACAGCTAAAGCCTGGCTTGCAGGATTTTGAAAAAAATTCAGTGTGGCAACTGTCTGAGTATTTCTTTTTTTAATGTAGCACACGGTTTTCTTTATTTTGTCCCAAAATAAGGGTAATTTATACTATAATCTGCACAGCTTTATAATTATTACAAAAGAGCCTGTGTCACTCAGACTATTCTGTTTATCAGCAGTTTACCTTCACTTTGGTTTTGCATCCATTACCTGTGTTATGCTGCTCACAAAGATTATTTTTTCATTTAACAATTGTGTCTTAAGCATCTATATGCCAAATTATGATAGACTCCACAAATTAATTAATCTGATTTCATTCCCACTTGACCCATACATGAGAAATTACCGTAATATTAAACAAACAAATAAGATCAAATTAACAAGATGCACTGCTGTTACTTTAGGCCCTAGAGAAGAAAGAGTTCTTTTTACTTCTGCACCTGGTTGTTAGCCATCCTAATATGAACACTGTGTGTCACCACCACATACACCAAAACACATCCTGGTTGAAGAAAAAACCCCACTTGCATACCACAGCACATCCTCTCTGGATCAACTGAGCTTTGAGCCTGCTGAGGTGTAACAATGTCAGTGAGCAGTACGTAAAGTCAAATATGTAGATAATACAATAAGCATTTTCATATGCATTGCAGTTTTACTTTGCACAGAATGTCTTCAACAACAGTTGCCAGGTGAAATTGAAAGCCCAACCTCTAAAAAGACAAGATCTTCGACTTCTTATGAAACCTGTGCGAAACCTGTTGGGTACTGTTGCTTGTGCTCCCCATTTGGGTGTTTTCCAGCCAGTGCTGTAATCCTTACTATAAAAAGTTTTTTATCTTGACAATAGATAAGAGAGACAGAGAGAAAATAGATGCTTGGATTGGTGAGCCAATGAATCAAATAATAGCACTATTATGGATGGAAAAAAAATACACTCGCCAGTTTGTTTGGGTGAGTGTGAGCTTGCATGTGTATGTATATGCGTGAATAATGACAGGCCACAGCTCTGCTGAGAGGATTGATAAAAGCCTGAGCTGTGGGCCCCAGGGGAGAGCAGGTAGACACTCTGCAGCCCTGACCCTGTACTCTCACATTACCCGCCTGCCTCGCTCTCAGCCCAGCTCTCCCCCATAATCCCCACCCCACAAAACACCGAATCTCAATCCACCTTCACTCCACTGTGACATCCTTACTAGTTCTTCATCCTTCGCCAAATGCTTTTCCAATTTTCTCTTTCTCCCTTGGTCCACAATCTATTTATCCGAGTTATGCTGGTATTTGTCTCTACAGTTGAGAACAAATGTCAACCGTTCATCATCTGTTAACTCTCTGTAACTCTGCTGGATCTATTAGGGTGTTCATACCTCCACTCAAGTCCATCTGCTCTATCTTCCAAATCTTGCAGTCTGAACACACACTAAGCTTTACTGTCCCAGTCTCCTCAGTCCCAGCTCCAACTTAAGCACTGGGGACTTTAACACAAGAGGCTTGGCTGCCGTCCAAGAGGAGCGAGAGAAGGAGAGAGGTGCAGTCAGTCCACTGACTCACATCCTTCCCTTTTTGACTCTGCTCCAGCAATGATGTAATGCTCTTGGCTTTTCACCCTCCCCCCACCCAGTGCCTGCCTACCCCTTGATTTTGTTCCTCCCTCCTCTCACTTTTCCCTCTCTTTCACTCCTCGACTCATCCAACATCACTGCACTGGCTCCTCACTTGGTGAAGTCACTGCAAGCTCTGGGTAGACACAGCAGCAAAAAACTTTTGAACGTAACCAAAACAGCCCAGGGCCAAGTTCCAGACATTTGGGAGATGGTGGTGCAGTCACCATGGGAACCGAGGTAAACACGGAGAGAAACAAGGGCCTCAAACAGCTTGCAGCTGCCTGGCTCTCAGAGTAAACACTACACAGGACCTGCCCCTGATTTACTGCCTTTAATCACTGGTGGGAGGAGAGTGCCATGGGGTTTGGACTGAGGAAATAATACGAATCTGATCAAATAAATCAGTGGTAATGGGTTACGACACACGCTGACTTTTATTATCAAGCTAGAAAAGAGATAGATACTGGGAGGATGCAGCACTGGGATGGATCTGGGATGGGGTGTCCTCACATTAGGGTGCCTCAAGCTGAGTAAGTCCATGCCAAAGCACAGTTGAGGAATGCTTGTGAATGATACTCTGGAGCAAATTAGCATGACTGTTGTTGTACTTATTCATGAAATATGATACTGTTTTGATTCATCAGATGCTGTTGGCCAAGGACAGCAAATGTGGATTGCCTTTCATTTTCATGAAAAGCATGTCAGTACAGTCAGATCAGCAGAGAATCAGGAAAACATATCAGGAATGGTCTTCTATTCAAGCCAATCTGGTATCCGTCATCAGTACCACACTAGTTCTGTAATGTCTGGCAAACACAGGTCCTTTCAGTTTCAGTTACATTCCAGCTGTGTGTTTTCATCTAAACCTTGGGTGTTCATTGATATGTATGCCCCTTAGCAGACTGCTTCCTTTAAATCCCGCCTTAGATCTCTCCATCTTCGGTAGCTTTTCAAAATCTCTGCAGTTTTCTGCACTCCTTCAGTCCCATCATGCAAAGTTTTTGCTTTCCATTTGTAGACACGTGTTCTATCTTTTTCCCACATGACCAGCCTCCATCCTGGTATAGAGCGTCCACCCTCCACCTCTTCTCTATGTGCTCTCCACCCACCTAATCCTGCTTTTCCTCCTCTCCATCTACCTCCTAATACCCTCTTCCTCTCTTCCATACACCTCTGATCCCATTTTCCTCTTCTCTGTCCACCTCTGATCCCCCTTTTCCACACTTCCCCATGTTTTGATGCCTGCACTCCCTAAAGCTGTGAGGCACATCCCTATGTGTGAGTTGCTTGTGCAGGAGCCTGCATGTGTGGTGGCCCTGGGGCAGGGATGACACAGACCCACTGGAATGAGAGGGAACAGAGTCTGGGCGTTCCTCTACAAACGCACTATTAAACCCATTGCAGTACACAATGAGCTCATCTTAATTCAGGTCAGATGTACATCCTGCTTTCTTTTTTTCTCTTTTCATTTTTTGCAAATTGATAACTCTGTATGCATTTATCTACCTACTAATTTTTACATTAGACCCACAATTTCTATACACAGAGCTCAATTTTAACAGTAACTAGAATTTTTCAAATCCATGCATTAGGCCACTTGACCATTTTGTAGAGGTCCTACACAGCTGCACTCAGGATGGACCTCCCTCTTTATCACAACTGTGTGAATACAATCTAATCATAAACAATAATATAAGATGTTGTGTTTGCATTGTTGAAAAGTTCATGGGGTCAAATTTTCTTAGAGGGAAGATTTTTTTTCTGTTCTTACCCTGCCACAAAGAATGGTTTTGTCATACAAATGGCAAAACAAAATGTTATGGACTCTGATCTCTGCATAAACATGATAGTATTTATGAAGTTAAAATTATTATATTATGTTAAAGGTGGTTAAAGGTGGTTCTTCATAAAATACTGTGAAGATCTGATCTTCTTTTTCAGTTTATACATGGTATCTCAAATCATATAAATCAATAGATGAGGACTGGTTTAAAAAGTAAATGCATACTGATTGGGGGAAAAAAAACATTCCTTAAAAATGTTTGATAGGGATTTATATCCACCACACAAAATCTTTAATAATAAGTCAGCATATCACAAAATCTGTTAACACTCCAGACTTTGCATGACACCCTGCTCTTTAGAGGACATTAAGACCGACATCTATTTGTGCAACTTCCCTTAAAGGCAAAAGCAAGGACCACAAGTAGATGGGTGCCTGAGGTGTGAAAGACACATTGCATTTAAAGCAGCATGGGAAACAACAACAAAAACCGACTTCCTTCAAAGTTTTGCACTTTGATGAGACATCACATGCCGTGTAGCCTGGGTGGGACATCACCCACAATATGAATGCAAATACGACAAGCAAAGGCAAAGGCCTCAGGGACATGTTATCTTTTAATTTACTCTACTTTACTATTCATTACAAATGTATGTCAATAGCAATTAGAAAAATAAAAATAGTTTACATTAGCATAAAGGCTTCAATTCCAATGGTTCCAAATGTTAGAAGAGAAATAAATGGAAATTTCTTGGAAAATGTGTTTTGATGGTCACAAGCCACAACCACCTGACATCAACAGTTTGTGGTTTTGAGGACTGCACCTAATAGGTTCTCACAGTGGTAAATGTGATATTGTTTTCAATTACATGTCATGTGAAAAAGAAAGAAAATCTTTTTTTAAGGTCTGTATCAGAACTCTTTTTTCATAGTCATACATTTTTAAGCTGTTTCTTTTTGCTAATCAATCAGTGAAGGGTTAAAAGGCTATTTTCAAACCATTTAGAGTCCATTGTCCTTCAGTGAGATATATTATTTACAGGTGGAAACAGAGAGTGGAGATGCTTGGACATAAGACACAGAACATGTTTGGTGTAAACCAGTAAAAAAACCTCATACAAACTGTCAAACAGAAGACCTGGTTGACGTTATTTATCCTCTTTTTTCAGCTGAATAAGTAATAGCATTTCATGTGCTAATGTTCATTTGAGGTTTATTTAAAGAACTTCGTATTATTTGCTAATACAACAAAACTAAGAATTAAACATTTCCCACCACTGTATTTAGCGCCCTTCAAAATAAGCGATATCCTACAAACCATTTCCAAAGCTTTTTTCATTCACCCATTCATACACACATGCAAAGTTCAGCCCAAAGACATTTCAGCAGATCTTCACGTCTACACTCCCAAATTTAGCTTTGGTTTTAAACTAAATGTGTAGTCCAGGCAGCTAAAGCGAAATCAATATAAAAATAATGGCAACGGTCTTTACACAGAGATTAAATTAAGACTGACATTTAAATGCATCACCGCATACGATGAACTGATTTTATTTTACATCCAAGCTGTGATTACAAAACAGCAACATTTGACTTTAGTGCTATGTAATGCAAACAATTAGATTCAACTATTATTTTTTGAGCTGGCATTCATAAATGCTGCTTTAATATATTGTGCCCACACCTATTCATTTACAGATTTTCAATTACAAGTTGAAAGGCTGAGGTTTCTACAAAATGTTGTATTTCAGATGGTTGACGAGTAATGTCCAACGCGTTTAAGTCTGACATAACTCAGCACCAGATGTTTATAATCGAAAAGCAAAGAGCATTCAAAAAAGTTGGACACCGCCTCCCTTTGTATGATAATGATAGCCGTGACATTAAGATCTGCTGGCTGTTCCTTATGCCTGGTTTTAATGCTGGTTTGTGTCAGTGCAGCTCCCAAAAGACCTTGTTTGAGGGAGGACTCAGAGCAGAGGGAGGGAGAGAAAAAGATGGAGAGTGGGGTCCTCAGGTTTCACAGCTGCAAGCCCCGTTCAAACCTAAAGTAAATGGACTTGAAGAAAGCCAGTCCTAATTGATTCCAAGCCTCAAAGCTCTTTAGTAAACATTGCGGAGCAACGAAAATGACTTGTTATCCTAATTCACTGGACGCTCATGCTGAGCGCAGAGGAACAAAATAAGCAGGCAGATGGAAGCAAGATTACGCTGATTTTGTTTGTCTCATTAAGAGACATATACACAGTAACTCTTCGTCAAGTGTGTCAGGATTAAAAGATTTAAAGGCAAACATATACACACCTTACTATTCTCAAGAGGGAAATTGCTTCATCCCTTTTTCAAAAAGGCAAAATGCTCAGAGGAAACCTACTTTTTTCTTCACATGGAGGCTACTGTGAATTCAAAGACACTGAGCATAAAAATGTAGCAAAGATTTTGGCTCACTTGGCTTTTTAGAATAACGGGGAAATGAAAGCATGTAAAAGGTATTCACTGCCCTAATCTGATCTAAAGCCTCCCTTGCTGCTCTTCAGCAGAGACCACAGCTTGCCTGTCAAATATTCAGCATGTTCCCAGTGTAGGAAGTTCCTGTGAAGAGACTCTGTGTACAGAGACTTCTGTTAGTTGTAAAAGCTTCCTGTGGAAGCACTGCTTTTCAGTGGAGGGGTTTCCTCAGTCTACTTTTCCTGCTGATGTGAACATTTCCAGCTTAGCTTTCTCTCGTGTGAATCTACTCTTCCTATCCATGCCTCAGAATCCCACCATCCTCCAAAACATGTTGCAATCCTGTAGGTTCAGGATGTGCATCAGCTGCCTTAAGGGTTCATTAATATGTTATCAATATATGGAATTGGGACTGATGAGATGCAATCACTGACCAAACATTTAAAAGTGATGTTAATAAACTGCAATGTTGCAGACAGGGAAGGCTTTGTGATCATTGCACGCTGTGGGGTTAAGCAGCGAGTCTGTGCTTTAGAGAGGTAAGGAGTTCATAATGACAGGTAAAGTCAGGTGAAGCGGACCCAGCAAAGTCTCTGTTACTGGCAGTGATTGCTGCTCCTCCAAGAGGATGAAATTCCATCCCTGTGCTCGACAAAGAGCCTGACGAGGTGTCAGTCAGGCTTAGTGATGGGCCTCCCATCCAATATTCACCAGCTCCTCCAGCTGTAAATCTAACCAGGACAACCTTGACAGAGGGCTGGCCGAACACTGAGCCATCTCAATGTTTAACTAGCTTGCCACAGGCCTGGTTTACAGTGACAATGTCCTGGCACAGGATTGAAGGTGGTTGAGGTTAAGGCAGGAGGAATGAACTGGGTCATTTGAGCGTTCTCATAAGGGTAACAGGTACGTCTGAGTTAATGATTTGATCCTGATATAGATGCCAAACCACAGTGACAAGAAAAATATGTCCTAGTCCAAGGAGAAGACTATCACGCAACGTTTAGTGTTCAAATAAGGTAATGCTACAAACAAATGTATCATCAGTACCTCGGCAGATTGAGATTTGGACAAAAAAATTGTGAAAAAGAAAATATGATGATGAATAGCATACTACACATGTTGCTGTTAGCATACCTGCATATTTACAACGGTGTCACAGAAACAGCGCTGTAAGGTGCTGACGTTCTCATACATTGAAAAGACCAATTTTAGAGCATGAAATGCTAAACCCGTTGTAAAAGCAGTCATGGCTGAGGCTTCAAAAATGACTTCACCTGGTCCACTGGGACCCTCTTTCGCATGCTCGGCTGTGGGACAATACTGAATGTACAGCAAAACATGAATCGCCAACACCACATACACTGTTCCAAATGTAACTAAACACTAACATTACCTCAGAGACTATGGAGGGATGACAGCCGGCACAAACACAAAGGGACCAGGCTGAGCCCGAGGCTGTCACTGGAACAGCCGCGCATTTGAGGTGATAGGATACAATCTGGCACTTGTCAGATAATATTCGGTCCGTCAGCAACTCGCAGCAGAGCCTTTACCCCACGGTAATGTAAGAGAACAGGACCTAAACTGTAGCTGCTCTTTTTGGTTGAACAAAACTTGCAGACTTTCTGTCATTTCTTTCATTCTGTTGCTGTCACTTTTTGGTGCTTGAGTGGGGGTCACTCACCCTATCTGTCTGTTTGTGGATGGAGCCTGAGTGATGACAGAGCTGGATTGAGGAGAGGGCAGGGCCTGCTGGATCACGATGCTGGTGTCATGATTGGCCATCCGTGAATGGGACTGCTGGTGACCTTGGCCGGCTTGGCCATGAAGCGAGATGTTCTGCAAAAATGAAGACGGAGAAGAGAAAACTGAATACATAACCTAAGGAATCTGCTGAGACTTCTAGGTATAAGTCTGCGCATCAGTTCACTGGTTTGGTCTTTGGCCCTCCCAACAGCAAAATTTATTGTGTGATGAGTAATGATATAAAATATAATCTCCTTGTTCTTCTGTGTTGCACCCATGAGTCTAACAAAGACCGGTTTCTCTGGTAAATTTCTTTTAGACTCAGCCCGGGGTAAAAAATACAAATCTTAAAACACCTCTACCCTAAATATAACAGCTGTGTTTAACTTCCATGGAGGTTTGCTGGCTGCATGACAAAACTGAAGACTAACCTGTCTGCAGCAATAGTCAATCGCCTTTGAAAAAAGCAAATGAAAGACACTAAAAGTGTCCTTGTTGTGATTAACACAAATACAGAGACATAGAACCATCCATCACCTTAACTAAACTCCATTAACCACTACTGTAGAAATTCAGGTTAGAAAAAGAATCAACATACCATCACATACTCACCAGCTAATACTGCCGTGTAGAGTAGTGCATGGATTTGTCTGGTTTTATAATCTATTATTATTAGATGGCTATTTTTCACTCATACTGGTCATTCAAGTCTTGCCACAAGCCTCAATCATTTACTCTTTATTTCTGCTTGTTGTGCATTACACTTCCAAAGCTTCTTGTTCCGACTCGACTCCTGCTGACTTTGCAAAGATTCTCGTCATAAACCACACAGGCTGGGCAGGCTAGACACGGCTGACCTGAGCACACATGAGCTCCACAGCCAAACCTCCCAGACAACAGCTTACCTACAATATGCACTGCACATCTTTCCAGACATTAGATAAGCAGTCTGCCTTGTGGTGATTTGACGAGTACCCATGTTTCAGGTGAGGGTGCCTTGGGGAAGATCTATAATGCATAAATGATAATGTCCTTTGACAAATGGTAAATCTTTAGGACTCTGCTCTCATGCAAGCATGTCTGGCCAATATGTCTGCTCCTCCTATTGCTGCCAAAAAGATGTCTCAGGGGTCTGGCATCATTTCTGGGAAGAAATACGACTCCCTCCCTGAAAGATGGCCAGAGAGCTGTTTGAAGTTACAGGTGAAGAACCTGATCTCTGTTCATTTCACCTGTGGTTGGTGACAAATCTTCAGGCCTCGTCTGTCACTGCTGACTAGATAGATGAGGATCAGGGAGTGTGGCATCTGGGCCATACAAAAGTATGTGCGCAACACGTGTGTATTAGTAGTGAAAGTAGAAAACACAAACGCAGGTGCAGTTATACTAGATCTAAATGCTCTTAATCTATTTAGAGGACTTTGTCAGCTCATAGAGGGTAGGCAGCTATTCCTGAAAGTGCTGATGTTCACATTAGATAAGAGTTCATCACAGCCAGACCTAAACCTCTGCGGGTGGCTGTGGCTTTGGGTTTTTAATTTTTTTTTCAGCCTGACTCTTTGTCCTTCTCTCACCTGTTTACTGTCCTCCTCTTCTTGCGCTTTGCAAAACTCCTGCTCGATGGAGCAGTCCAGTTCATTAAACAATCCCACCTCTTCGCAGTTCTTCAAGAAACGTGTAGGTGTGGGCGTCTGGTCTGGAAAACAAAGACAAGTTTGTCAAGGTTGACTTCTGAAATCAGTCTTCAGTGTCTTATCGTGTCAACCTCTCAGTACATTATCTTAGTTTAAAGCAACAGCAGGAAATACACGAGCTTGTAAAATGTACACCCGATCATACAATACAATAGGTGTGATTTAGACATTTTAAGAGCCATATTCGTTTCTAAATTTGGAACACAAAAAAAAAGAATGCTAATGCTTTCATCTGAGGGTTACAAGTAAAGAACAACTTAAAAACTTCAGCAAAATGTAAAAAGAAGGAAAATCACACCAGTGTATTCCAAATTACTAAAGGTTTTTTGATTTAAAAAAAAAGAAACAGAAAAGTGAGTCCTCCTTTATGAAAAGGTTTTAGCCCACTGTGAACCTGACGGCAGCCACAGATCTAAGAAGTGTTGAACGGATCCAACGAAATCATGGAAAAGTCAAAGGCGGCTGAATGAACATGCCGCAACCTATAGCTTATTGGGTAATGAATCAGAATCGTTATTTGGCATCAAAAGAACTCCTGTCTGAAGCAAACGCATTCAACAATATGCAAATAATGGAGGCTGTGCTAGGAAAATGAAAAACAGTTACAAATAGAACAAGTTTGTACACGAATTCATGTTGCTGTCAGACAAATTTACTGTTTGTTTCTGGTTATCTGTTAGACTAAGACATTCTGCTAGTCTTGCTCATTCGGACTTTTGTATTTCTGGTTATTTAGCCTTTCTATGGACCTTAGCCACACCAGTAATCGGCCCATGCAGTCAAATGGAGATCCACCTTACAATAAACTGAATTACATTTGTCTCAGACGTAGGTTTTAAAGAAAGCATTACTTCCAGTTAGAGAGAATCAGATACACCCTTGACAGCCCCATTTTAGCTGACAAAGTACAGATCTCACCATATGAGTGGGGGTCTCATTTGTTCAGTTCAGTCAAGCTGCGGTATTCGACTTGAAGTTGTGGGGGGTGCACACATATCATGTTTCAGACAGTTGAAGGTGATTTTAGGATCACGGTTGTTTCAAAGGCTAAAAGCATACTTCATGGTCTGTTTATCCATTTGGGCTATGCTGAGGATTGACTCAAACTTTCAACATGACCTGTGTACCCAAAATACTGTTTTAAGCAGAGTAAACCTTCTCGGCTTAAAAGGGGCGCATATCCATTTTAGTCTAAGGTAAGAGCAACAGCTCAGGGAGTACAGTATGAAAAGTTAAACCATTAAAAGAATAAACCATGTCATGAATAAGCATGTGTGGCTGAGTTGTAACTTCTGAGAAGGAAAGCACTGATTAATTTGTCCTGAGTTTAATTTCTAAATAAGAAAACTGATCAGAGTTGTAACTTTGACGATGCTGTATAGAAAACTGGCCGAGAAAATGTGATCCTGCTGTCCACTCTGTAAATAATAAAGTGGACATGTATTAGTTTAGGTTCACTCCAAAGTCTTGACAGTGGGTAGTGAAGTATGGTCTCTTCTAGGAAAGAGATCTATACAAATGGATCGGCCTTGGGTTGACACTCCTCCCCAGCTTAATATTTCAATCTTTCTATTCTCCCATATGTCCAAAGAACTACGGCCACTTTGAATTACCAGCAAATGTTGACAGCCCTTTGCACAGCCTACTGATTTGTCATAAAATAAGTCAGCATCACCTTGGAAAAGTTCACATGTGGTTTGCACTAGATGGCACCAAGCCGTAAGCTTACTTGTCATATGATTTACATTACTGTAAACAGCTGATAAAAGACAAGCCATAAAGATTACTAATGACAGACAAGTGTGTCTGTGTGTGAGTCAGCTTGCAACACATCTTCAAACAAACTCTTCTCGCTCAAGTAGCGAATGTGCCTGTATTGATGCGGGCGTAACTCACCTGATAACATGTTGTCGTTTTTTATGGGGGGGAACTTAAGTGTCATCTCATGTTTGTGTCGATGTATCATCAGATGGTCCTCCGTGGGGAACCGCTGAGAGAAATTTAAAAATATAAAGTTGCGTTATAGGTGTAAAACCAATGTGTGTTCTGGTGACTGATAAGACAATCGCCATATGCCTAAGTGCACTGAAGATAAGCTAAAATAACATTCATTAGAAATTTCCGTTTAAAGATATCATCCTAAAGTATCTTTCACGCTGATTTTTTTCCAGACGTATTTTTAAACCAGCAGGGTTATCTGCAAAACCTTTCTCGCTTTCTCTCATGCTGTTCTGTTTCTCAGGAAGGCGTTTACACACATACTTAGACATGTACACTTTTCTTTTAAAGCTCTGAACACACTCACCTGAGAACAGCCGGGAGCATTGCAAATGTACGGCCTTTCCTGGTCCGAGTTCATCACTCTGGCCAAAGTATCATAAAACTACAAAGAAAAACAGAGAGGCCAGAAAGGCGAAGTGAGCGAGTCGATTTTTTCTTGCCACCACAAAGAAGTTAATTCCAGTGCTCTTGTCATGACAAAATGCTACCTGCCACCGTTCTGTGTGAGTTGAGGCCGGCAAAAAATCCTGTCACTATTTAACATTGGTACTGCACTAAATTCACTAACTTCTAAAAACTTCCATTTACTGAGAAAAAAAATTAAGTCATTGTCAGAATTATCTTATAAGTCTTACAATTACCATACAAACACATACTGGATTTCTTTCTAAGAGAATTCACAAAGAAAATAACATCTAAAAGTGCTAGTTAGTTATAGGCAGTCCAGCAAAAAATCATAATCACAAACATGCTTTAAAAAATAGAAAATGAACATTAAATAAGATCAAGATGAGGCAAACGTGTCCGAGCAGATGTGTTAAATTTGGGGAAAGTTTCTTTTATCTGCTCCGTACACATCAGGACACATTGTTGGGCCTCATTCTCTCCTTCCAAAAAATAAATCCCACACAATACGAAAAGCATTTCGGTAAAACACATAACTGAACATGAAACAGTTATTGCAAATAAAAAATACTGGAAATGAGAATGTGATTTTCCTCAGCGTGTCGACATAAAACAAAGACAATGCTGCTAATTTAGAGGCCTTGATGCACATTTAAATTATAGCATTTAATGGATTTGGAGAGTCAATTAGATATTTCACAGCAGCTTGCATTATGAATAAAAACAGTTACTCTAAAGTTTTTATTTTCTCAAAGATTGAAAAGTGTTTCTCTCTAAAAAAAAATCAAATAAAATAAGGCTTTCTAGTGGTGGCAAACACTGCAAGTAACAGTTAGGCCAAATTAAATTTTCAGAAATGTATTAGTTTGAGTAGGTATTTTTGCTTAAACAAATTCTGACTTAGAGCTAATTATTGAAACATCTCAAGAGTATATGTGTCCACATTAAGCACAAATCGATGTTTGGCTGATTGTAAAAAATGTATAATGTATAAATACGTAGAAAGATTTTCATCACACTCCACAAAATGCAGTTGTGTGTCCAGCTGAAAGCACAGGTCAAATCCCCAGATGACACGATACCGTCACAAATCAGGTCTGCAGATGTGCAGCACTTTCAGACAGATGCTTCACCAGATGTTAAGTGATCATTATTACTAATCCTCACTTAGCAGAACCCACAGAGCAGAATCTAGGGACCATTTTCGGCTTTGAGCCGGCGTTGTGGTCACAGCAGGCAGGTAGATATTCTGACAGTGCGCACAGGAAAAGAGACAGCCTGCTGAGGTGAGGTTCCGACATGAAACTTACAAAGCGCAAGAGAACGATGCCATTCAGGTCGGTTGTTCCGACTGATTGGTACGTTTACTACACGCTGACAATACACACTTTTCATCCCCACGCACCACCACAACGGCAGGTCAGAGCCACTTTTCACGCGTCACGTATGAATAACTTTATACACTATACGTACACGAGGGTCTTTTTCATGAGTACAGACTACTTCCTCGAGCATAGTCAAAACACTCTAATATTGTGTTATGCTAAGCAGTGGTGTTTTCCTAACAAGCTGTACTTCATACCCGGGCCTGCAGAACAGGGTCTGGACAGGGTCTCTCTGTCAGAGAGCATGGAGCCCTGTTCTCCCTTTCTGTCACCAGTTCATTTAGCCGCTCCTAGGGCCCCCAAAAACGTACCTGCTCTCCTTTGACACAACAAACAAGACCAACAGTGCTGATGCCAACCCTCAACCCAAACTAAACACGCAATGACAGCTCGTAGTAGCAGCGCCTGCAGACATGCTGTTAATTATTCAAGTGTTGGATCAACATTCTCTCCATTCTTCCATATTTGATCTGACAAATGTTTAACTTCAGCTGTTTTCACAACTTTTGTTGCCTGATTGTTTGTCTCATATTCTTTTTCCAAATAGAAATAAGTCAAATCTGAAACCTCACAGAAAATCAAACTAAATATAAAACACAAGAGTGTTACAAAAAACTAAATAGTTTACAACATAATAATTACCGATGCACAAAATACCTGTATTTTGTGCACTTTAACCTTCCAGTTTCTGTTTCTAAAACGGGAATGGATCATTTCAGCACATTTACCAGGAAATTCAAACCACATGATCCATAAAACTCTCAACCATTAATTCTGTAAATGCCTCTGTGAATTATCCAATAGCTTTCACACTTCAAATTATCAGTGCTCAACGCCCTTTCCACAGAAAGGGCTCTTGGCTCGCATTTAATATAGATGTTTTAGTTTAGCTGAGGAAATTTGGTTACACTTTACATTAACTATATCCTGATGTGAGAGAAAGGAAGGATTAGGGTTCGGCATTCGATTTCAAGAGGAACTGGGGAGGAATTCTCCAGGTAGACAAGGCATAAGAATTTAAACAATATGGTGAGGAAAAGGGGGGTTGACGTGCACATGCACACGGGGTTAAAGCGAGCACAAACTTGCAGACCAATTCAAATCTCTGGCTTCTCATAACCTTGTCTTTTGACAGCAAGTTCAAGGCAGGATTAAGGCGATCTCAGGCAAGGTCTGCCCCAAACTTCTGCACAGGAATCAAATGCACGTGAAAAACACTGATCATGGACCCCAATAGTTCTCAGATTAACACTACTGCAGTAAAGAAAACCCAAGCAACATTAATTCTTAACATAATTAGAAGTAAGACGTCTGTGACTAAAGCGTTGATGAATGTTAGACTGGTGTTATAATTTGTGTAATCTTACCCCCTGATTTACATTAAAGGAATCGCCATGAGAGCAACTTTGGGTAAAGGGAATAAACATCAACAAATAAACTCAATGCGCGCTCAGATATTCCTGGTGCAATCAGCCATCCCTCTGCAATCAAGCATATGTCAAATTTCATAAGAATCTAAACCATTTATGTCAGCCAAAGTTAAAGCACACTAACTGCAGTGACTTAGCCATTTTGCTGCCAAAGGTCTTATGTTGTCTATTATCTTTTTGTCAACAATAAACAAAATGATCAATAATTAATTATGATTAATTATTTCCCGGTTTCAGTTCAGTTGACTCTAAAATAATTACTGGTTTGTGTTTCACTTCTTGCAACAAAGAAGTGGAACATGTGAGGGGTTTAATCTTCCTGGGTTCTTTTTAAACATCCCATCAAAGCCAAAACTGTAGGAATAGATTAGTTAAATGCCAATTTGAAACACATCTCCAGCTCAGTTGATATTGCAAGATCAGAAACAACTTTAATTCTAAATTGTCTTCAACAGGCTTATTTTCAGATTTAATTAAGGTGGTTAACCAAAAAGGAACAAGTGAGACACTAACGCACAACTGAAGGAGTGCATGAAGGAGACATGGCAATAGACAGTGCTGTCACATACACAGAATGACAGCGGCCAGAAGAGCCAGTAAATAAATCCAGCACGTTTCATTTCTCAGCCGGGGCGCGCGCCTCGTCAGCACGGGCTTACTGAAAGTAACCCTCCACATCTCAGCGGTTAATCAAACGGGCCTATCGACTTGCCTGCAGAATGACGTAATGTTGCTTTTCAAGAGGAAACAGGCAACGTGAATTTCGTGGAAATTTAACTGGCCTGACAGATGAGGCAGCGGGCTCTCATTTTCCAGACGGTCACTGGTCAGCCGCAGCACGCACAGTCCCTTATCCCCAGATGGGACAGGCGTGGAAATGAGGGTCGAAATAAAAATTAATTTAAAAAAATGTTTAAAAAAAAACTTGGAAGGCATATCAAAGTGATGCAAAGCCCGGCCAGAATCGTCCCTTGCGTCGGCCCACTGAGGCTCTGGCGGCCTGAGGGGGGGGTCCTGCAGACCTGTCCTCCTCTGACAGCCGTCCGGGCTGCAGCGGCACTTGACTCCGCGTTCAACTTCAACCACAGACAGCCAGAGAGCCAGAACACACAACAACAACAACAACGCCGCTACACAAAACTAAACTTCACCAGACTCTGTTCCCAGTTTCCTGCGTAAATTAGTTTTGAACTAGAAGACCAAAAAGGGAAGAAAAAAAATTAAAAAACACATCTTCACCAAGACTGCCGAAGCGAACAAGAAAACAAGCTGTTGCATGAAAAAAAAAAGGAGGAGAGGGAAAAAGTCTGTCTTTAACAAAGACAACAAACCTGCAGAGGCTCGTGCACGGTCCTCTGCATGGTGGCACGGCTTTCAACTTACCAAACAAGTGTAGAAAACGTGAAGCAGTCGCTCAGAAGAAACCACGTTGGACTGAGAAAAGATTACAATACGATCTATTTAGAGAAGCATAACGTCACCCTTGGGTGACGTCACGTGGGATTCCTTAACTTCTAAATCATTGCGGTCCGCTTGCAGGCGGCGAAAGAGAGAGGGGCGGAGTTTTCCAGTGCACGCCCAGAAGCATGGGATGGACACCGATTGTCCTGGAGTGGGTGTGGTGCAACAAAGCGGGATGACCACTGCTGACCAACGCGACAAGAAACCCGGCTCTGCGCTGCAGAGCATCCGAACTGACAGAAGTGAGGTGTTTCATAAGCCCAGTGGCATCACTTAACTTTGTATGAGCCCAGAGGGTTCAGTCGTTTGTAAAATACACATTCCAGCCAAGTGTTTAATAGTTGTTTTTAAATAAAATGAAAGCAGTATCTTTTGACAGAGAGGACTCTTAGCTCTGCTGCACTGAGATATGAAACAACACTTGATAGAATTTCCTTCCTGAAATACAACCTGACCCCAGATTTGTTTGTAACTGAGATGATCAGAAAATATTTAGAAATATGATACATGTGAACATCAACTTGAAACGCTCAAACTGAATGGTGACACTGGTATTCACGAGAGGAGAACTCATTTTTCATTGTTATAATATCAGCTATGTGCTCTGGTGGTTCATGTACCCACACCTGTCTTCAAACACCCACAAACCTGACTCTTTCTGATGCTGTGCTAGAGTCATGGTGAAGTTTTTTTTGGCTGTCCCATCCAGCAGAAGAGCCTCCTCAACTATTTTCAGATCTCTCAAGCACATATTAGTCATGTACTGCTTTAAAAAAAGTGATAACGGACTCTTTTCTTTGCGGTTAGCCTGTTCGGCTCTGTTAAACGTCCATAATCTGGTAGACATCACACGCACCATCAACGGTGAACAATGAGCTGAATGTTTAAGCACACAATGTTGGACTTCTCTGAAACGTGTGTCTTTGCTACATGGTGCGAGCAGAGATATAAAAAGGGGGCTCCGGGGGGGAGCACAATGCCGTTGTGTTGGAGCTCTGGGTGACCCGCTGGTGCCAGCTGGCTGTGATTCCTCGGGCCACAGACACTGGTGGTCGCGAGGCCATCCTTGACTCCAGAGATTAATGACTCCTCGCACATTGAGAAATGTTTACCACTCACCCGCGACCACTCCACTAGACGCACTAAGAGCTCTGTCATTGAAACAATAACGCAGTCTGAAAAGCCCTCATAACTCAGAGCCTCCCCGCCTCTGTCTTTTAACCAGAGCTTTAATCAACGTTTATGACATCCTTTTGTCTCTTTATTGCCAATATATTTCCCAACCAATCCAAACATTATGCTTCCAGAGGAGCAGACTATTAGGGTTGGAAAGAGCCGATACAGTTGGGTCAGTGACCCACACTAAAGCAGGTTTCATCTGTATTATACTAAACCTTTTATGATTACGCCTCTGTGCAGTGCGCCGGGGTAAGATCACCTTGGAGAGATAAGAACCGGTGATGGGGCTGGGTTACAGCAGGTGCACCAGATGAACGAGGTGACATTAGTGAAGTGTCACACAGGCTTTCAATCTACAAAAAAAAAATCTCTTCGGAAAAATGCACATTTCATAACCCTTGTTCTAACAGGTGCAGTTCATCGTGTGTGAAGCAGAGCTGCCGTGGATGCCTTTTAAACACTTCTGCTCACAGCAAACATTTTCTCTTGATCTAATTCTGAAACATGAGCACTACAACAAAAAGACAAAGCATCCAGCATTTCATTTTAAGGCCATCTTTTTGTTGTATTTTCAAAGAATGGAAGTGGTTAACATTTATCTCCATTTCCTGTAGAAAGAAAGATACTTCTGCCGAGAGGTCGCTAAGAGTGGCCAATCATGCTGCATCTTTTAGTATAGGATGTGATCAAATTACATTTAAATTTAGTTATATTTCCTTTTTCTGTAGTTTAAGACACATTTCAGTTGGCAGAAGCAAAACGTCTCTATCTTGACAAAGGCTTGAGACCAAACAGTTATGGTTAATATTCTAGAAGGGCTTGTGTTGGGAGGACTAAACCTGAGCTACAGCTTGTGTGGAAAGCCTCTGGCCTTAAAGAAAATGAAGATAGGTTATCTCTGCCGACTGATTTCAGGGAGAAGATATTTGGGGATCATAACCAATGCAAAGGTATCTGTTTTTTTTTATGTATGACGAGCAAAAGACACCACCAACCTGAGCTGCTGAGCTTCACCAACTGCGGGTGGGGTGTGAAATCGGCCTCTGTGGAGGTGCCAGTGGCGTTTGAGAGTTTGACTGTGTAAAAGCGGCTCTTTATGTGGCAGTTCAGAGACAGGAGGGCTTCCTTTTTCATTTCTTCAAATGCCTGACAACTTAGACAGAACCCATTGCCTGTAGATGTTTTTTTTACACTGTTGAGACGGATAATTGAGGGAAGAAGCGTCCAGTGGTTAGAGATCAGGAACTGATGTCCATAGTGTCAAACCTCAGCTGTTTTAGAATAGAAATATGGTTGAATGACATCGTTAACACTGCTTTACCAAAACCAAATATGGAAAAAAAATATGACAACAATTTTTGTTGCTTAACTTTGAAAAAAAAAGTACTGTTGTCAAAATTCTGTGTAGGTCAAGTTTTAGAAGATTGGAGCTAAAAGTTATAACATACAAAGAAATCCCTACAGCTAAACATAAAAAATGCATACTGTGCAAAGCTTGTGTATGCCTCTTCAGGGACGGGATCTTTGAAACTTTGCTTGTGCAGACTCAGCTAACACTTCTTGGCCTAAAATGAGAGCTGTTCTGTACCCTGGGTGTTCAGACACTCACACGCTCACCTCTATCACACTTCCATTCAGCGTCTGGTGAATGATACTGCCTGTGCAATGTTATTTTTTCACTTGTTTATCATCTTAAATGTAAAATATATATCTATACATCTGAACTGGATAAAACCTGGCTTATCAAGATGATGAAAACCCAATTGAATAGTAAGTTTAACTTTATACTTTTAATATTGCAACAGTTTTTGTGGAGTGTTAACACAAAAATATCTATCCCATTGTGGTTGCAACCTTCTGTTTAATTGAATAAAACTATTTTAAACAAATTTGAGGGATAGCCATTTTTATAAAAATATAAGGTTGAAACGTATCTCTGCTGTGCATGAAGCTGAAGATTCCCACTCTGATCTGTACTTTATTTTGAGTTGGCAAGGAAAGAATCGTTTTCGCTCATAGTTGGTGGGTAGTTTACAGAGTCTAAAGGGGTTAAACCTGTTAATCATGACTTTACCATCATGTGTTTTCACTCTGACGTTAAAAAAAAACTATTTAGTAAATCTCAAACACATCTGTTTTCAACCGCTGTGGACAAACTGAAGAGTAATGATTATTTGAAAAAACTACTATCCAGCAGAATGATCAATTATTAATCTTTATGGAAAACCATCAGCGTTCTCAGGCAAGAGGCTGTGACTAAAGTCAAGCATTCAGATTTGAGTCACACACCGTTTACAGCTTTTACTGTCACAGTGGTGCGCAGGTTGGTGATGAAGACCAAAACAAGATAAACCACCATGTGATAACACTGACTCCTTGAGTCAATTTCGAATCACTAGTTAACCCAAATTGTGTATTTTTTTAGATGGTCAAAGGAAGCCTGGACACAATAAGACAGAATTCTTTGATAAGTTGTTCACAACATATTCACACACAAATGTTATGAAGGTGTTTATTTATGTTTTGTACTTGAGTGCATCCTGTTCCTCTCAAAACGTCTGAATACAAGAAAATGTCAACTTCAGTAAATGTTGCTCAAAGAAGAAAATTATTGTTTCACCGTCAACCTGAATGTTTCTTCATTGGTGAAAAATCTTAAATGTATTCCATGAGTAAGATACAAAAATAACACAACCACTTGTACTATTTTTTTGGGCTATCTTTCTGCAAATAAACTTAATCTGCTTTTGATGTTGCTAAATACATGTAGAAAGTATGACAGACTGGAATAATTGTTGTGTTTTTATTTATAGTCTAATTTATCTCATCTCAAGTAATTATTACCTTTATGTATGTAGCAATCATCCAGATTAAATCCTAGATATTTACACGTTGAACTGCAAATCACAAAGTTAAAAAGCTGATGAGTTATCTTTTGTTTAACACTGCCCCTGTGTGGCCATCAGATGCTCCTGAGCTATTGTGGTACAGGAGAGCCACAGGTTACAGCTGTAACACTATCAATTACAGGAGTTACAGGTCAAAATGAGCTTGACTTGGCTCAGTACTTATTATATTTTAATCCATATCTAGATAGAAGTGAAATTAAAATTATTATGGAGAATGCATTTTCTTCTTCTATTTCTGCAACCCAAACATTTGCATGATTTAACCTCTACTAAGAAAAAAGTAAGAGCTACAGGTGTTACCAGATTAGAACCAGGCCATTTCTTTTATTTCTATCGAGCTATGGACTAACTATGTGCAGCCTACATTAATCCCCAAATCCACTGTGGGAAATAAACTTAAAAAAAGTAGCTTAGCATTGATAAGTAACTAAACATGAGAGTAACTGATCAGGTGTATCTCAGCTAATCAGAGCAGCCAGAGTTCTACTATGCACAGGTATCTGTGTCAGTGGAAGAAGGAATGGTTTGTCAAAGCAAAGTTTGCTGTTCTTCCATAATTGATTGTGCCATAATTTGAATTTTACCCATTGTGGTGTGTAAATTCCTAGTATGATTAAGTAGATCAGGGTATGTTAAATTATGTCTGTGTCTGTGAAGAATATATCCTCAATCATCCAGGTTTGTTGTTATCCAAAGAACTGGAGTAAGAGCAACTGGATTTCATGTTTCTTGAAAATGTTCAAGTTAAAGGTGATTAGGTACATGTACATGTAGTGACTGATATTTCACACACTATTTACACCATTACACCACAGCATGTTTGACCGTTAGCATTTTTAGTTACTATTTAATGGACAATTCAAGTTTATATATATGTATATATACATGGATAGACATGTAAAAAAAAAACACAAGCAAAGAAAACAAACAGTGAATTTAGGATTACTCGTTCCTTTCACTCTCACTTCAGACCTGTGTGTCTTGGTGGATGATTTTGTGATGAAGGTCTCACAGCCTCACTTCCGGTCTGGTTGTCGTTCTCCGGCTGGTGATTTGACGCAGCTCGGAGGAGTCACCCCTCCGCTCGCTCCGCTCCAGCTGTGCTCACCGCTGTCTGCCCCGCTGTCTCCCCGACGCCGCTTGCCCTCCTTTTCTAATGCAGCCGCCACCATGACAGGCATCGCGGCCGCTTCCTTCTTTTCAAACGCCTGCAGGTTCTCCGGCTGCGGACTTCACTTCGAATCCCTGTCGGAGCTCATCGTGCACATTGAGGATAACCACATCGGTAAGAGCCAATAAGTCATGAGCACCCGCGCCCGCTCTGCTCGAGACGGGAAGCTAGCAGACGTGGCTTAGCCGGCTAGCCAGTTACTTCCTGCGTCCTGACAACCCGGTTGCTAGGTGTGGTGTAGGCTGTCGGCGTGGCGGTAGTTCCTGTTGATATCTATCGAAAACCGTTTTAATTCTCTACCACATTTACTTCGGCGCAGAAACGCCAACATTTCGGTAGGCGTTTCTGCGTGTTCCTCGTGCAAATGTTTCACAGCGTCGGGCCCACGCGCGCGCGGATACAGAAAGGTCGCGAGCAAACTTGAGTCTGCTCGAGCCGGCGAGGTTACCGAGGTTACCGGGGTTACCGGGGTTACCGAGGCTCTGGCCAGCATCGGTCCGCCGGAGGCTGGGCCACCTCAGGGCAGAGCATTAGCTGCAAATGTTCCCTTATGGAGAGACGTGTTTTTCTATTTTAAACGAAACTCAATCATTTTGAGCTGTTTTTCATCATTATTCATTGTGGCAGTAGCCCTTTCTTATGACTAAATCAAGAATGACTTTTTGATTCTGCACACCTTTCATTGTTTGAAATAGTCTTTTCTTTTTTTTCTTCCTGCATATAACTTTTTAAAAATGCAGGAATATTTAGCAAGAAAATAGGACCCTAAATAGCATACCTGCTATAAAAGATAGTACACTAATTATTCCATTTTGCAAATGATGCCTTTTATTTAATTAATGATGTTGATGACGATTGATGAACAGTGTATAGGTGCAAAATTTAGATGGGATAAAAAAAATCTGTTTAGTGACTCACGGCAAGAGAAGTGTAACATGGGGGGGGGGGACTCCACATTGTCCACCGTGAATGCAAACACATCCATGATAAGATAAACATTGCAATCTGTTCAAACTAACTGTGTTGTCAGCTTTGTAAACTTGTCCCAGCACTGTCAACAAACAGCGCCCTCCTTAGTCTGTTTGGGGCAAGACATGAACAAGAGAGGGAGATTTTGGATTGCTGTTTCAGATCAAGCTATGCTTTCCTCCTTGCTTGTTAGTTTACTTACGGCCTTGCATGGAATTTAATGTTGTGTTGGCCATTTCCAGTCGGCACACAGTCACAAGTTAACATTTACTTTAACAAAACAATGACTTTTTCTGTTGATAAGCTAATGTAATTTAGTTGACGATAATTTAATTGTATAGGAAAGGTTCCAGAGTTATATTGAATATGGAGCTGACTTGTGTTTTCAAAACTGTTACTGTGAGACACTCATAAAGCAAAAACCTCCTCTCCTTTAAAAACTCCTTCAATAACACTGTTAATTTGTTAGTTTGTAATTTCAGTGTCACAAATTATTTTTCATGTCTTGTATGTAACCTCCTAAAACATTTGTCAGCCAATACGATTAAAAAAAAGTTAAATCTCTTTTATCGCAAACATTTTTCATGATTAAAGTACAATTTCTTTAGCCATTTTTATATTGTAACTTCATAGGATTTGAAGCAACCTCCTTTCCCACATTTTGCTTCCTGTTTTCCAACATCCTCTCCCCAATCTAATATTTCAAAGACTTATTATTAAAGCTGACAAGGCTCAGCTGTCTCAGTTGTTCTTGTTTGTTGCTTGAGTGGCTTTAATATCCTTTGCTCTCTGAGCGTGTGCTGTGAGTCATATGTCAGAGGTGTTAGATAAAAAAAAAAACGTCCTTAATAAGGAAAATGAAGCAATTAGTTGACTAAAAGTGGAAAAACAGCTGCCCCCCCCCCTGCCCCGTCTGCTTGCCTGTGCTGACTCTGAGAAGTGCGAAATCTTGCGCTTTGTGCCAAGCGCCTGTGAAGCATAATTACAGACAGAGTGCTTGATTTGGCATGTCTTCCTCCTCATCTGGTGGCCTGCTGCTAAAAGCACATTCTCCTTCATAATTAGGCGCCGAGAAAACAAGCACGCATTCCTGTCGGAGGATGGCAGCCACGCTGCTGGTCGGGCCGGTGAACTTGAGGTGGCGCTGCTCTGCTGCAAGTTGAAGGACATGTAACATTAAAGGTTTTAAAGAACATTGTTTCCCACAACTTCACTTTATTGCAGCAACAGCTACTCAGAAGCAGATCAATAGACTTAATAGACTTTGATAAATCAAAGCAAGATAATTGTGATTGCTATTTCTTACGTCACGGTCAATTAAACATTTTCTAAAATAGCTGAGATGTGTTTCTGATGATACACATTAAACTATGTAGTAACAAAAATAGTGTGGATTGGTTAACAAATTTAATAGTGAATCATTGTCAGCCAACTTTCATTTCTGACTGTACTTTTCTGCATAATGTGGAGTTTAAAGTAGAAAACGCAAATGCCGGGTGGCCCATTTACTCCTGTGTAAGATAATTTAGCTAACTTTAATAGAGCTCATGCTAATAGGGCCCAGAAAACACCATTAAGGCCAGATGAAGGTTTTAATGCCGAGGTTAATTCATGTTGTTAAGCCTAAAATATCTCCTCAGTGGCCTGGTGCATGTGTTCATTTTTTTTCTTTTGGTATAAAAACTGCAAGCTCTGAAATGTTTGCTCTGTCATCGAACAACCAGGGCGAGCGAGAAGAGAATAGCCATCATTTGGTTTCATCCATCTGTATGTGCATGTGTGTGTGTGGGTGACTCGCTGGCGTCTGGCCAACTGATGGCTTAACGTGTCCAAGCATGGTAACAAAGGTTCTGTGTGTTGCCCAGAGTCATTGAGGGCTCATTTAGCAGATTTTACCATTTCCCCCCCAAAAAAATCTCCTCGGAAGTAATAAATTTGGGAAACGGTAACTAGTTCCCTGATCTGTGCACCTGGTGGACCTAATTACATTTCCCCATCCCCCACTCCTGCCGCTCCTGTTCCTGTGCAGGGGCTCCCTTCGTCATAAAACATCACTTACAGATATTGTACAGCCTGCTTTGACGTCACAAAAAAAAGATTCTGTGTGGGAACTTTGGAATACTTGATTGAGTTTCATCCCAATATAAATTATATCACTGCCAAATGTATGTGATTCTATAAGAAATGCTTTTTCTTCTCACCAAAGAAGAAGAAACCGTGCGATTAAACCTAAACATTACAAATTACACATTTCAGAGTTAATCGAGAATATAAACAGCATTGGAGAAAAATGAGTAGCACAAGTTGTTGCAACAAGCTGCAATGAATGAAGGTTCCTGTAGTTCCTGCGTGGTTGTCCAAACAGGACTTTGCCGGTGTGTATAAGTTGATGTCTGTGTTAAATGTTTTCATAATGGATCATTTCAGCCTCCCCATGTTTTTTCAGTAACATGTAATGGCAGCTTGCACATGGAGCTCGACTGTTTCATTTCCTCCTCAGAGGTCACATTGTAATGAATTACCTGTGCCACCACTCCTGGTAATGCTCCCCGCTGCTCAGAGCCACCATAAACATGTCACCATAATGCTCACCACTCGGCTCTACCCCACAGTACATTTGGCAGTGCGGGCGGAGAGCCAGACGCTGGTGGACAGGGGAGAGGGAGCTGTGCATCTGTTGTGCGTGTTGTGTGAGAGCGTGTGTGTGAGGGAGCTTGTCATAGGGGGCGTTGTGAGAGGGTAGCAGGCGTCACTTCCTCTGTTGCTTTAGGAAGGGTTGTAGTGTGACTGCTCTGATGCAGACCATCATACAGCCACTGTGTCAAACGGTTAATAGCTTTATTCATTCTGGACCAATTTATTGAGGCCACAATGTCATTTCAGAAAAGGACACAAAGAATAAGCTTTATCAGTCCCTCACCTTGAAAACCAAACTGATTTACAACATCAGTATATATCGTCTATTGAGGAAATAGTTGTTTTGTACTGGATTTTCTTTTTTGATTTGCGCAAAATCATCTGATTTATAATTTCTGCTACAAACTAATTCTAGTAACATTGGAACACTTACAAGGAGATATAGATTTTTCCAAATAAAATATATTTTATTACATGTTTTTAAATATGATAAATATATTTTGAAAAAAGAAAATATCAGGAATCTTGTTACATGTTTAGCATTAGAATGTAATCTGTTCTGCTTCTCTGCCTTCTCCTGCTCTTCTTTGTTATACACCTGAAACATCACCATGCACCAGAGCTGGAGGGGTTTGTTTGTCTTTGCAGCAACCGATGGTGGACAAATAGCATTTTTCCTTTTTTGTTTTGTTTCCAAAAATCCTCTAATAGTGGGCCACCAAGGCGGACCACCTGTGTAGTTTGATTAGAGGTGTTCCCATCTCTTGTTGAGGCGCCTTCGTCCTGGTGCCTGACTGATGGTGGCCCCTAAAGAATAGCAGAGGCTGTGGGGGTCTCCTCTCCGGTCCCCACCTGAGGTGTGTGTGATTTACAGTGTGTGGGACAGAGCCATCCACTGCTGTTTGAGCAGGCCACCATTCCACTGCTTCAGACTCATTAGGGATCTTTGGAGGGCTTTTGTGTGCCCTCTCTTACACACGCATACCATTACTCAGAGCGGCCTGCCTCTGGCTTCTGGCAGGGGAACAGTGTCATAATGAATGTGTGTCTCCAGCTCTCAAAACTTTGGCTGCAGAATAGAGAGAGGTGTGCTGTCCTTCGCACCGGGGATAAATCCGGCATTAATGAAACACTTGCTTATGGCCGGGAGCCGTAGATGCTGAGATTTAAGCTGTTAAATACGCCAACTTGAAAAGACGGTCACTTTTTCTTTTTTTAAATTGTCAACCAAGAGGTTTGGACAAAGCTACAGGAATGATTATGCCGTGGTCTGTGCTCTGGGCGGTTTTAGCCCCTGTCGATATTAAACCCACAGATATTTAAAGATGTCCCTGCTGAATAGCACTGTGACGGTACGTTCAAGTGCCACATGTAGACCTTTATTGATAAGTTATCCTGTCAAAAATCATCAATTAAAGATATGGATTTGTGATAGTAAAGTTTCTGCCCCTGTCAGAGTGCTATCAGATCGGACAGCAGCCTTCCAGGTCCCTCAGTGACTTTATGTGATTTTATTCAACAGACAAACAACTAAACAGGAGGTAAAAAGCTGCACATGAACAAAACCCTGTGTTTTTATTAGAGCCCGTGGAAGGTGTTGCGTACCCTTTAATTACCTGTTCCATGTTCCGTTTTTTTTAAAGTTTTTTTTTACCTAATGTGTATCACATGATTTTTTTCCCAAATTGATTTAAATGGAACTTGGCTGTTGTCAGTAGTCGTAGTAATAATAATAGCAGTACCATTAATGTCATTATTTCTTCATGGATAGAGCTTGTAAACATTTAAATTCAATGTCGTTAGTGCCCTTAGGTGGAAATGTTGAGTAAAAATGAGCATGATGGATGGAAACAGGCGTGAGTTTTAACCACATGGGGTTAGCAGTCTTTCACAGCATTGTCAGAGCCAGACAGGGAGACTCAGCTGGGAAGTGGTAGAAACTGTTGTTTTATGGGGCATCTCTCCTCTCCCACTAAGCCAGCAGTTGGGAACTGTGTTTGAAGTCAGGCAGGCTTGTCCTCGGGGTGTGGGGATTGGCTATTGTTGCACATTCAGAACCGCCAAGCGAGATAAATGTGTGAAGCTGAGCAACACAGAACGCTCTACGTGTCGAACGTTGGCAGTTCTTAAAAAAGAACTGCCAACAAAAAACACAGCGAGATGTTGCTTTTATGTTAGTGTGGCAGAATCAACGTTTTACTGCCTTTTAGCTTAATTATCAAGTCAGAAGGCCAGGAATTCTGCTAACACAAGAAGTTTGCAAAGGTTCAGGGGAAGTGGTTAAAAAGCAGCACCAGTTTGGAATTTGTGCAAAATCTTACACTTTAACTTCTTATGACTGTTATGGAGTTGGTTGAAATCCGTAACCATAATTCATGAGCTGCATTGCTGCTGATAATTTGTTTTCCATGTCCACATCGTACCCTACATATCCAGATTTTGTAATTAAATCCATGTTAACAGCCCTAGAGAATTTTTACTTCAGAGTGATTCATTCTTTGGACAAAACAGGGAAACCAAAGAAAGTGTATTAGAGATGTTAATGAAGATCTGAAGTATTTTTAAAAAGCTCTTCTATTCCGTCTGTCAATCATTCATACACTTTTTAAAAAGTTGTGTGAGGCAAAACAATCTGTATAAAAATCAATTAAATGTTTGTTTTAATCAGTATCTGGGATTGTAAAGAACAAGAAAACCTCCCGACCCGTAAAGCTTGAGGCCTTCCTGACCATCTTACTAGTCTTTGTCGCCTTTCATCGGTGCTGGGTTGGATTGTGTTCATAATGAACAGCATTTGAACAAATGTGATCTTTCTCCACCTGTGTAGATACAGACCCCTGTCTTCTGGAGAAGCAGGAGCAGCAGCAGCCGACATATGTGGCCCTCAGCTATATCAACAGGTAAGCGTCTAATTCTGTGAGGTGGCACTAGGGTTGTCACGATACTAAAATTTTCAACTCGATACCGATACTCAGGAAAATACTCGATACTCGATACCATTTTCGATACCACAAGGATAAAAACAAACACCCCAAAATTGAACTGAATTTTGACAGTTTAGTGTCTTTCATTTCAAACTGACCTGTTACTGATGTTATCGTGGCTGGTGGCCCGAATTAATTACCCTAATCCTGACCCTAACCCTAATCCTAACCCTGACCCTAACCCTGACCCTCCAGCCTTCATAATTGTGAGAAACAATTTTTGGGTTAAACATGTTTGGACTTATTGTACAAACTTATTTTACATCCACTATTTTGACATAATGTTATGGATAGAGTTTAATTAAGTGTTTGAAAGACTAATTTCACTATTAAATTAATGTCTATATTGCCATGAGACATTAATATATTCTTGCCTGGGATTTTCCTTTTGGTGACGTAATCAAAATGGCCGATTTGGATGTGGGCTGAGACGGATATGTATCCTACTTGATTAATGGTAGCATGTTATTATTAGCCATTAGCCGCAGCTAGCAGTTCAAGGCTAACGTCACGTTAATGATCATAAACAACGTAAAAAAATACATAAATAAATCTGAGAGAAGGGGCGCAGCGACGGCAGGTCAGCGTCGCGCACGCGCGCTTGTGCGGGCTCGCGCGGACTCGCGCGGGCTTGCGCGGTGGTATCGATACTTTTGAAAATGAGTATCGTATCCGGATACAACATTTTAGTATCGATACTTTTTTAAGTATCGATACTTTTGACAACCCTAGGTGGCACCAATGGATTCAATGTTTTTCCCTTTAGGACTTTTGACAAAAAAAAAAGATATCAGCATGTATGACTCCTGAATAGAGGAAGGATCCCCTCCTGTCAGGCTCGGTGGACAATGTCATTTGCCATCTGGTAGATTTCTTAAATGAATGTCTCCAGTGTTGTGTGGTTGGGCTTTTTTATTGCTGTGAGTTCATTTGAGCTTTTATTTTATACGTGGCTTAAACAGTGGTTTTAAAAGCGCTACGCAGCGAGCCTGCGTACAACAAAGTGTGCCACTGTCTCCCTGCCTTCACAAACACATCTTGATGTGGCTTCCACTTAATTTGTTAATTCCACTTTAGCCTTAACAATGTCTGTGACAGCATTTAGTTTTTACTGTGCACATTTATCAGAGACTTTACCATCGCCTATAAACTCCAAAAGGGGATTGTAGTCAGTTGTGTGTTTTCAAAGTGTGACTGACAGTAGCAAACCTCCAAAGGAACAAGAGTCCTTGTTTCAGGGACTCGGGTTTCTCATCCAAAACCGAACGCAAGGAGCATTTTTAATCGGTTAATTTCGTGAATGCTGATCGGCAGGTTCATGACTGATGCTGCCAGGCGGGAACACGAGGCCCTGAAGAAAAAGGTGCAGCCCAGGCTGTCCCTGTCCCTGACAGGCAGTCTGGCACGCAGCAATGTTTCCACGCCGCCCCGCCACCCCGGCGGCGGAAACCTCACCCCTCCAGTCACCCCGCCAATCACTCCGTCCTCCTCCCTCCGCAGCAGCACGCCCACAGGTAACCAGCAGATGTCCAGTGCAGCCTCACGCCGGCAGTAACACCCAAAGCCAGTCGTTTAGGCCAAGCATTTTCTGAATCTCTTTTTTTAAACGATTGGTTTTGTTTCGATGAGCGATAAAGCTTTGTTGGACTTTTGAAGCAGCCCCACTGCTCACTAACCATATTTTCCCTCTTCAACCTGTGTTTGTCCTTAAAATATTCTTATTTACATAATATTAGCTTCTTATCACTTCTTTAAAGCTTATGTGGAACACCAGTCATGAAGTCATGCACAGCCCAACAAACCTTTGTCCTCTGAGAGTGAAACTCTGCCGTGATCTCAGGCTTTTTTTTGTTTCTTTCTGTCTTTGGGATTGAAGATCAATCTAACAAAAGTCTTGCTTCTCGATTTTCCTACCATGAGTTGAAGTTGGTGAAAAGAACTGACCCATGACGAGGAATCTGACCCAGGAATGAATAGAAATGTGACCATAAACATGAATCAAGTTGAAGAAACATTTTTGTGCATTCGTTTCTCAAAAGATGGGCAAAGAGACACACTTTCCGTGATTGGGTGCTGCTGATTATCATTATGAAAGTTTTCCTGGCACCCTGGGTTGTATTTTGTGTTACAGATATTATTTTAAACTTGAAATTTGATATTTTGTAAGTCTGTTTTCTTCCCATCTTAAAGGATGTATCATCTTTTAAGAAAATATGTTTTGCATTCAGGAGAAAATATTGAGTATTTAGAAGTTTGATAAAGAGATCATTGTGTGGTAATATAGTGGTTTTATAATGGTCAGTTTATTTTTTTGGTTTCATTCTTGTAAACTTTTCCCATGTAATGCATATTTATTCCTTTGTTAGAGCAATAGCAAAGACCCCGGTGACCCAAGAAATTGCTGAAATTCTTTCCCACAATTAGCATATTAAAGTCGTTCTGATACTTTGTCACTGTAAGGCATGAAGAAAAAATCTGATGCCGAGAGAGCACAGCCTTAAAGGTCAGGAGCACATCACCACAGAGAAGTAAACAAAAAAAACAAAAAAAACTACACAGTCTGGGGCCTCTCGGCTGGCTTGTTTTTATGATTGAGTGTCTGGTCAATACAGCCTGAGTCGATCGAATTTTTCTCTTGTTCTCTCTCTGACAGGAAGCGAGTGTGATGAAGAGGATGTAGACTTTGAGGAATCTGACAGTGATGAATCGTGGACCACAGAGAGCGCCATCAGCTCAGAGTCCATCCTCAGTTCAGTGTGCATGAACGGTGAAGACGAGAAGCCCTTTGCTTGCCCCGTTCCAGGGTGTAGAAAAAGATACAAGGTAAGTCCTGTTCAGAAGTCCTTCCCATGCCTGTGAGGACCAAAAGAAAAGACACAGACAAACAAACAGCAATTGCCTTTTTTTAGAGATGTATTTTACAATGGAACATGGGTTCCTTTCTTCAGCAACATAAATGCATACGTACAGTCCACTTGTGTGATATGGAGTTTTACTAGATTTTCCACTCACATCTGGTTTGTGTGGGGCCGGCGTAAACTCTGCGCAGCCAAAATTGCTTTTGCTGACGTGAAAGACGGGGTTATAGGCGATGACTTAAGTCTGAGGCTGAAGGCAGAATTAGGCATCTGTTAAGGAGCAGAACAAGTCCAATGCTGAATGAAGGGTGTTTATTTTTGTACATAGAAATAATGCAAAATGAAGGGGCTGATACAGCCAAAGAATGTTTTCCAACATTGCTTTATTTTCTACAATGATTTTAAGAAAAAAAATATATATATATATTCGTGACAGTAGTGTTTGATCCAAGGTAGTAAAATATGATTATTAACATTTTTCTGATTTTAGTCAGCTGGAAATTGACAGCGAACGTCCCCTAATGCCAACCACATCCAATACCTCTGGTTTGATTTAAAACAAAAAACCCAGGGCCAGGCTTCATGACCTAACTTTGTTATTTAATTTGTGCGTTTGTGGTTAAATCGGGGCAAATTCCTGGAGCCAGTTCCCAAAATCTTGTGGAAAGCCTTCCCATAGCGGGGCTAGATATAGCCTCTAAAAGCCCATGGGTCTGAATGAGAGGCTCGTCCCTCACATTTGGGTTTAATTCCATAACATCCTCATTATTTGTGTCACGCAGCCCAGCTGTGATTGTAGCCATCCTTCCCAGCTGATCAAAGCCACGGCCATTCTCTTCTCCCTGTCCAATCGCAGAATGTTAATGGCATCAAATACCACGCTAAGAACGGCCACCGGACCCAGATCAGGGTGCGCAAGCCTTTTAAGTGCCGGTGTGGAAAGAGCTACAAAACCTCTCAGGGCCTCCGTCACCACACCATCAACTTCCACCCGCCCGTGTCCACCGACATCGTCCGTAAGATGCAGCAGTAGAGGCTGGACCACCGCGCACACATCCATCACCAGCAACCTTTTCTTACTCCAGGCCTTTCCTCTCAACCCCCCCCCCCCCCCAACCCTCTGCCCTTTTCTCTTTTTTTCCACTTAGCTATGACACTAGATTTTCATTGCATGACATAAATGTGTTTTTCAACCTTTGTTTCTATTAAGAATGTTTAATTCTATGTGTTACTGTTTTGTATTTTTGCACATTTAAGCTAGCGTTTATCTTCTTTGTTTAGTCTCTATGACTCATGGTGCTCCTTGTTGTTCAGAGCAACTTGCAGACTCCAGAGGGGCCAGGTCACCAGAAGCCTTGCATGCTCTGCTTTGAGTGAAATGAGGGGAAATGTTTTGGATATGTTAGTTTTAGCGTGTGGAGACACAGCCACATCAAACTATGTCTCTTTTGAGCCCAAAATACGGCGGACGGAATGTGTTTCTAGCAGTATAATCCAACTCCAAACAAAATGTGAAGAATCACTTATTTGGCTTCTTGTGACTTTACATCTCATATCACAAGAACTCCGAACCTGTTTTGGTCAGTTTTACAGCGCTTGTGTGAAAGCACCAAAGACGTTTCTCAGGTGATTTTTGCAAGCATTTTAGCACCCCAGTCCTCCCCGAGAGTCCTGCTGGCGTGCGTGCTGTTAAACTGGATCATGGGAATGCTGTCATTGTTCCTTATGTTTCCGACCACTTTCCTGGAGACCAAGCAGATTTCTTTGCTTCTTAGCACAAAGGGATCAAAGCACTTTTTTTTCGTGGGGGGGGGGGGTTAAAAGTTGCAGTTTTGCCAATATCTTCTATGTTGTGTATTTACAACGAGCAGACAGTTGCACGTTTTACACTGGACCGAGGAAAAAACTGACACCCAGTGTTTTCAGTATTGAGAGAGTTGCCTTGGATTTTGAACCATTCCAAAAATGACATGAGGAAGTACATTTTATCTTTGCATGGTTTCATTTAGACTGTTCACACATTTAACTGAGGGCCAGTGCAGCCTGTTTGTTAGCCAGTGGCCGTATATTCAGTACCGTAGGGCGGAGAGGATAACATGCAGTTCTGCCTTTGTGCCATTACATCACGTCTTACTAGGACTTGATAAAAACAAATATGCCAAAAGAAAATGGAACCGGTTTTCAAATGCCAAAATCTTGGAACACTGTCAAATGTAAATAAAGAATTGCATTTAAAGCTTTTGTTTGATCTTAAGTGGAACAATGACAACAAACTGAGAAAAACACTTTTGAAAAAAAAAAAAAAAAAAAGCTGGGACAGCAACTGCAAAAACAAATTGCATTTATGAATAGTTTGGCTCCTTCTTTGTTGAATATTGTGTTATAAACCTCCATGTTTCAGTTTAATACACAAGGCCTGAAAGAGAGCCCAGAACCGTAGAGGTCAGCATTAGGGTTGGTCAGTCGTGCGGGCCTGGTGCACTAATGCGTGCCCATCATCAGGCTGGCGGCTTTTACTCTGAGCACTGGTCATATGCTGGGTGGTCCCTTTTAGCGTGAGCATCAAGGAGCCTGTTTTACGTGCACCCCCCTCCGCACTAAATGAGTTGTGGCTCAGAGAAGGCACAGACGTTTCTGGATGAGTTGTGCTCCAACAACAGTTCTCAGAGGAGCTCCCGACCACATGCATCGTCATCCTCTCCACAAATCGGATTTTAAGTCAGTTCCACCAGATTTCCCATTCACTGTTGTTTGTTGTTTTATAGAAGGCCTCAGATACTCTGATCGTTAGGAAAGTTTATGTTGAGAGGCATTACTCTAAAAGGATTTGACTACAGCCTGCTTGTCCCAACTTTTTTTTTTTTTTTTACCTTGTTGCTGTATTAGATTTTAAAAAGTGTTTTTATATTATGCTCGATCTGTTAGTACTGTTCTTATTAACGTAGGCTTTAAACGAATTTCAGTGTCTGAGTCCATTCTCTTCATTTCCCACATCGTTCTAGTTTTGGGGAGAACACACACTGTGCCATTGAGTGACAAAGCTTGAATGTCAGTGTTACAAAAGCAATTGAGAATTGTGGCAATATTCCACTGTCAGTATGGAGAAGTCTTTGATATTGTGTACAGTGAATGTATTGTGTTAAGTGCATTAAATTATATTTTCATATTTTTCTTAGGCAAAAAAAAATATTAAAAATGTTGTGTTGTACTGTATTTCTTCAAGAAAAAGAAAAAAAGCTGCTTCATTTAAACTTTTGTTATATTTTTGAATAAAAGTTCTTCTGTTCATTGACTCCAGCTGAATTAATTCTCTTCAGGCACAAGTCTGTTTGAAAGAGACTTTATTAGATCTTTTTAGATACATGAGACTCACTAAACTAATGAAACCTTTTTTCATCAATAAAATAACTTAATATCTTAAAAGAGAAGAACAAAAGAAAAAGGTTTAAGAGAAACTCAGCATGCACAGAGATGAGAAAACTTTTAGGAATCAGGAGAGAATCGGAGTAAAAACAAAAGGAAACCTAAGAAAAACAAACCTACATCATACACATAGAATCAAGGCTGACACAATACTGTTAGTTTTACTTCTTCTAAAATAGATGATCTGATGATATACTGTATAATCATGTATGGATATAATGGTTGAAGATTTTCCCAGACTGCATATAATGCACCATGGCTGCTTTCTGTAAAGATTAACCAATGACTCGACAGTGAAGATGTTTGGAGGTTTTAAATGTAGGTTTAGTAAACACTTATCTCTTTCCCTGATTCATAACATCCTATAATCTTAACAGATCCATGAGAACCAAGGCCATTTAAAATCCAGTATATGTGTACATAAATAGTCTTTACCCTTAAAATTATTTTGAGACCTTTTAAGAGAAATCCTTAACTAAATAAAAACCCAAAAGAAAGAAAAACATTTTGGTTTTAAAACTGAAGTAGCCCTGCGATACACTGAATTAGATTTTTTTTTAAAGTTACACCCCTAAATGTTTCTCTATGCTGAAGTGAGAAAGTAAATAGAATTTTAGTCCTAAACAGAGGATCTTCACACCATTACATGCAGAAAAAGAGTGCAGAATGATTCATTTCAGTGGTTGACAGGACATTGGCAGACTGGGTGTGCTGATTCTTGGTTTCTCTAATCGAACTCGAGCGGCTGGCCGTCGAAGTGGGTGAGCACGTGGTTCTCGAACACCTTCTGGTCGCAGTCCAGAGGGAACTGCTCGCTGCACATGGGGCAGATTTTCCAGTGGCTCTCCACGTGCTCTTCGAACTTGCTCTGGTCGTAGTTGGGCGGGAAGATGACCTCGCAGAGCGGACATCGCTTCATGTCCATGCTGCGTGCGGGAGAGAGAGGCAGAGCGCTCGTGTTAGTGAGGAGGTCAAAGACTGGCTAATAAAGAACGTTTGTCTGAGGCCAGCTGGGTGGTCTGCCGCTCGGCTTCTACCAACAAGGGGCGGCGGGGGGGGTGGAGGTGGAGGCTAACACTTCACACAAGTCACAATGCACAGGTTTAGCAACTGTGGGGCGCGGCCAGCGCTCAGGGGCCGGGGGGGACTGTTACCTGGGATCAAAGCAGAAGGCATTTTGTCCATCATTCACAAATGGGCTACGGGTTTCTGTCGCTGCCGGCTGTTCGTTGGCATTGACCTGGGGGAGGGGGTAAAAACAGAAGCAAATTCAATCGTAGGAATATTAGGAAAAGAAAATAACTTCTAACTTCTGTTCACAGCTAAACTCCAGGTGATCCTTAGAGAGTTAGGTCTGCAAACCAATTACGGGTTTGGATCCTCAAAGTTAGGGTTCATTTCTTAAAAAAAAAAAAAAATTTAAACTAAAACTGGTCAACAACGACCTGCTCTGGCATGTACTGGAATTTTGTGACGTCCTTAAATAATCATCGCAACATGAAAGTACAAGTAATAATTTAGAGTTTTCCCATTCACCATGTTGGTAATAAAAACCTCTCTCCCAAAAACCCAGTCTTTTCTGAGAAGTTTTTGATCGGCTAAACTTAGTGGGTTAGACTGTCGTTCCGTAGATTTATTCATTTTCAGTGCATAAAGCGAGAGTAAAAAAATCTGAGTAGTAAGAGGAGCTATTCTTTTTGCCTCGGTTAGATGTTTGTTAAGATTGTGTTCTGACTCACCGCCGCATTTAAAATGAAAACACAACACGGCCTTAAGTAAATAACCCGCAGTACATTTTTCACTTCAAAACACTGGAGCTGAAAATAGGGGAAAAGACATCAAACTGCCCAGAGGAGCTCACATTGTTGTTTTCCTCCGAGTCCTCGTGGCCTTCTGGCCGGCTGTGGTGGCGAGTGGGCTGGATGCACACCACGTTGCTGTCCCAGGAGGGCGGGCCCACGGGGGGCAGCCGGAGCGGCTGGTCATCAGAGAGCTCCTCCTCCGTCTCATCTGCCGGGACGGAAACCGGGAAAATGAGTTCTCTCGGCCCGTTAGGTAGGTAGGTGCAGCGAACGTATATTTAAGGGAGGAAAAGTCACCTTTTGTGTTGGAGATGGAGTAAGGGTTCCCAAATTGCAACTTGCTGGGGCTCTGAGAGACCAGCAGCGGGGTGGGGGCGTCCTGGGTGTAAGGGACAGGGTACTGAAGGAATAAAGGCACGCTGGACTGGAGGTTTTCCAGACTGGTTTTCTCGCTGGCCCCCTGCTCACCCTTCCTGCTGCTGAGCTTCTGAATCTCCTGGGGGGCACAACAGCAGGGGTCAAGCCGAATACATGCAAAGTGTTTACTGGGGAGTTCTACTTTTTCCCTCCATTTATCCATCCACTGCAGTTTTAGTGGAAAGCAAAGCATCTTGTGTTGATCACATTGCTTTGACTCTTTTCCTAGCCACATTCTACCCAGCTGCACACTTACTGACAGAAAAGGAGGATAAATCTCTGTTTAAGATTAAATGGAACCAAGTTGCACAAGTTCATTTAGAAGCCCTCGCCTTTAAACGGTGGGATTCCACTCCTCTGGACGGTCCCAGCATTACCTCAGAGTGTGATATTAACTTGATGAGAACCTTTCTCAGGCCCAGAGTAACTGAATGTAAAATAAGAACTTGCATGCTCTGCGTCCACAATTACAGGCACTTAAATACAGACCGGCTTGGAAGAGTGGGGAAAATGGCACATTTCAGGGAACTTTTAGGGTGGAAGAAAGTCTATAAAAGAGAAATTGAAAGCGGTGACTAACCCCCTCAAGTTTCTCCTTCTCCTTTACAACAAGCGTGAGTGTGTCCTTCAGCTCCTTCAGCTCCCGTCCCTTCTCAGCAACCTGGCTCTGGAGTCAGCAAAGGACACAAAAACCCCCAGAACTGAGAAGCATCTTCTATTGTTTCACTGCTGACGCACTGCTGATTGAAAGAGGTGCCGCTGAAATACAGTCTGTCCTTGGTATGTGACGTTAATTGATCACAACCATAAAAGGCTTCCTTTTGCTGAGGCCCTGATTTATGTACAATGCAGCTCAAAGCAAAACAACCTGTTTGAATTCCTTTGAGCCACTAAGCAAATATCCGCCTGACCTGAGCCAAGCACAGCATTAGGTCGGCAACTAGAGAAGGCTCCTCCGGGCTGAGCCCCGCTCGTCTCCAGAGCCTGACATAAACAGCAGTAAAACGTCCTCTCACAGATAGGCCGGCTCGTAAAGAACGCTGTCAGAGCCACTGTGTTCAAGGGGAGAGATAGCATCAAAGTCTTGATCTTTGAGCTAGACCAGCCATGCACGGGGGAAAGAGCAGAGAGCTCCTCTGAAGATGGTGCAGCATCCAGTTAAACTACTGCACTGACCTTACAACGATCCTCTTCCGCTGCCAGCTGCAATCTCAGACTGTCGTTGCTCTTCAGTTGCTCCTTAAATTTCACCTCCATCTTCGCCAGCTCCTCAGCAAACATGCAGCTGCGCTCTTTTTCCTCCTGCGGATCCACAAACAACGGGCGAGCAATTTTTAATCCCAGCGCCGGACTTAATTGCCTGCCTGTGTGGGACACTGAAGGAGGTACGGCATCTTTCGATTTCACCTGAGGTCACAGGACTGGGAAATAACCCCAAAGAACAAATGAATCACCATTAGCATCTGCTTGCATTTCCGGTACTTGTCGTTCCTGTCAGACGCTTCTCGGCTGATCCCCTTCAGCTTCTCCTGGATGATGGCTTCCAACATGGGATCAGCAGAACCTGGACTTCCTGGTAAGACGCAGAGAGTCAGCGTTAAAGTAACCCTCAGCTGTCACGAATACAGCTGCCCACCTTCTTTCTAAATTACAAACGTCTAAAAATAAACCTCCCCATCACAGTGAATCAAACATGGACAAATTAGGGCATAGATATAATAAAGGATTCCCTCTTTTAGGTATTGTTTTCGGAGTCATTTTGCCCGTTACCTGGGACTGATGTGTCTGGACTCCCTGTTGCAGGAACCACGGAGGCCTCCGGGGCCGAGCTTCTCTTCAGCTCCTAAACAGAAAACCCATTCCAACATGATGCTTTTATAGCTGATCATTTGCTCCTTCTCTTATGTAAACACTGAATTCTGATGAGGATGAGTTTGTCTTTTCTTAATGAGAACGTTTAAAAGGATGTGATCGGCAGCGTGTCTTTTTTTTTTCCCGGATGTATTGTGGAGCCTACCCCTTGCTGTTCGGAGAGTTTTAGCACTTGTTTTTGCATTCGTTGACATTCCTTGTACTTCTCCTTGTAATGTTCTGCTGCCATGTGCAGCCGCAGCTTTAGGTCCTCCACCTCTCTCTGTAGCTCTGCCACAACAGCTGTGTCTGTGGCAGCATCCTCCGCTGCTTTGGCCTGTTTATGGAAAACATTCGAGCAAAGCAGATGTGATGTTAACAATTAGCGCCTCCGAGGTGAAGACCACGGGGACGAAAATCAAGATGAAGAATCCTCATAAAATATAATGTCTAACTGTCATCATCTACAGAAAGTAATGCGATGTTTGTATTAAAGAGCTGCAATAAATCAGCAAGCTAACAACCACGTAGTCTATGACTGTTTACGATCAGACTGATGATCAATAAAAAGCATCTATGGATGAATTCCCCGTGGGAGTAACCTGTTTGCTTTATACCATTAACTTGCTTCGTGTCTTTAAATCAAACAGCACATTTGATATATATAGTTCGAAAACATCCTGAGCACCTCCTTCTTAGCCTCTGCCTTCATCTGTTCGACCAGCAGCTCCAGGTGGATGCACTGGGCCTGCGCTTCAGCCTTGGCCTGACGCAGGGCATCGGCCTCCAGCTTCATGTGGTACAGCTCGGACATGGTGCGGTCCCGGGTGCTGGAGGCGTCCCTCAGCTCGGCGGCCAACAAAGACAACTGCTGCTGGCTGGCCTGGAGCTGCTCCTCTTTCTGCCGCAGCTGCTCCTTCAGGGCCTTCATGTCTCCCTGCCAGAACCAAACATTTGACATGAGAGAGTTGAATCTCTCTCTTCAGCTTATCATGCCCTGTGTGGTTCAAATGCAGAAAATAAAGAAGCTAACCGACGAGGTGCATGTCATATTATACCAACATGGCATTTTTAAGGCTGAGAATAAAATTATATGTACCAAGGGGGACATTTTGGCAACGATCTCTCGGTACTGTTTCTCCTTCTCTGTGAGGCATGCCTGCAGCCGGCCCACCTCCTCTTTGAACTGGGCAATGGTGTTTTCCTTGTTTACATCCACAGACTTCAGCATCTGCAGCTCTGCACTCAGTTTAGTGTTCTCCAGCTCCCGGTTTTTCAGGTGAATCTGTGGCACAACCACACACACACACGCACACACACACCAACAAAGACGACAAAAAAAACAAAAAACAGAGGGCAGTTTTAAGAAAGTATTTTTTCTTTCACACAGCACCTATCAAAACCATCCACCATAGGTGACTATGAGCATAAGAACATTAAAATAAATGCGCCATGACCTCAGATACAAAACGGGGAGCCGGATGGGCTCATAAAGCTTTTTCAGCAGCCACAGCTTGTGATAGCGCAAGTTAAATTAGATATAGGTCTTTGGCTCTATTTCTGTGGGTGGTAGAACAGTATGCGTCCCTCCCACTTCCTGTGTAGTGCCCACCACAACAAAGACACACAAAACACCAGACAGACCAGACGACAGAATAAGACATGCCCTTTTTTAGTGTCCCACAAGAGTATGGAAAAAAAAAAACATCAAATAAATCATAGTAACAGAAAGTAAGAAAACAGGAAAGAAACGCAAAAAGTCGCTCAACGCCATGTCCAAGTTTGTCGGATCCACAATAACGGTGGCGTGAATGCTCCAGATTTAAAGCAGTCATTTTGAGGGGAAGCTTCATAAGAAAGCTAAGACGTGACAGTAATGCACCGGATGCAAAAAACCTCATCTTTGGATTTGTGGTTTTGAGACAACACAAATAAGAGTCAGGAGGGAGAGGAACAGGCTTCATGAGGTTTAAAATAACAGCATTACCTTGTAGAGTTCCTTCTCATCTTTCTCGTTCTTGATGTGAGATTCCAGAGCCTCCTTCTCGGTTGTAAGCTTCTTCACTCTATCTTTGAAGCTAAATGGAATAAAAACATCACACACACCTCAGCACCTTTGCTCACGCAGTATTTTTGTTGCTGCCTATGATCAATATGTTCAGTCTGGTGGGCCAGGAGGAACTCACCTGTCCAGCTCCGTCTCTTTTTGAAGCCCCTTCTGTGTAACTCCAATCAGGTCCTCCTCCAACTGCACAATTCTGGCTGTGGCCTCCTCCAGTCTCCTCTTGACCTCCTCTTTCTCCTCCTGCACGGCCTGCGAGGAATTCTGCACGTCCTGCGAGACAGATGGTCACATCGGATTTGTTTTACGAGTAATTCTAGACTTTATGCACTTCAATAAACGAAAGTATCTCAACAAACTAAAATGAAGAAGTAGTACTCGACTCCAAGTTAATAACTTTCTCAGTCTTTGATTCTAAACTTGTGACAACATTGTGCAAGGAATAAAAACTTATATTTATTGTTTTTGGAATACAACTGCATACTCCTAAAATGCCATTAAAATATAAATATTAACACGAAAATGATTTTTTTAGTATTTGTTTATGGGAAGAATTTAGGAATCTTTTATATTCACACCACATAAAAATAAAACATATAAAACTACGACCATAAAGTTAACAGCCACAAAATCTGTAATCATATTTTCATCTGCAAAAGCTTTAAACCAGCAGATTTATGACGGAGGACCTCTAAATGAATTATTACTGACAGGAGTTAATGTTGCTCAATAAAAAAACGGGATAACAACTTTGATAATGTCGACGTCCATATTTGGGAGAGTGTGATTTACTACTAAGTACATCATGGCTCTGGCATGTTTGGATTGATTCACTAGGGGGTGCTAGGAGACTGTTGGCCTGATGTAAAATAGTCTTTAAGGAGCACAATTCACCTTATAATTATCCATTTTTGCTTTTGCCACTCATCTATAGTTAAATAAAAAAGGTCCTCTCTTCATTCTGCTAACTTACTTGGTTCTCTCTTCTCAGCTGGGCACAGCTCTCCTTCTCTAGTGCGTACTGCTTCTGAAGGTTTTCTGTCTCTGCTTCCAGCTGCTCCTTCTCCTGTTGCAGGAGGGCCATATTTTTCAGGAGCTCGTCTTTTTCTCTTTGGGCTTCTTCCACCTTTTGCTGCATGACAAATAAACAATTAAACAAAAAAACATTGAACTATGTGTTTAAAAGTTTGATGGTCCTGAATTAGTTTTAATCGTTGTTTTATGACAGCAAAAGCAGGACAGGCAGCACTGTTGTGCGTCTGCAGAGGTTCACTGTGCATTACCTCGAGGAAGCCAGCCTTGGTGGTGACGACCAGGATGTCAGAGTTGCATTCGTCCTCAACGGTGAGCAGCTCATCTTCTGTGGGGCTGCTGGCGCGGAATAGGAAGGGCGTGCTCGCCCCGCGGATCTCTCCTTTGTGGGTCACGTAACAGAACTGGTAGAACTCACCATCGTCATTGGGCACATAATATCCTGTGGACAGGAAAAGCCAGTTAAAGCAAAACTGCCACACATTTTTCAAAAAGTTGCAAGCAAAAGAAAGTGCAGAAACTGCTTTAATTCTTCAGTGATGTGGAACAAACAGTAAACAAGTGAAAGGTTCTAGGTTTGAATATGCAAATAAGACCGGGCTATGGATCTTTGCACTACTTTGAATTCTTTCATGAAGAGTGCTATTAAAACTTTAAAAGCAAAACACACACAAACAGGCATGCATGTATATATGTGAGAAAAGCCAAAAATGTCACTCCATCCATTGATTAAGTCTTAAGATTTTAACAGTCCGCTGTACAGATGACTGACATGTGGTTATTAGGTGTCAGAAGTAATCGTAGAAAACTACATTGTGATCTTACCTTGAAAGACCACGGTTCTGTTGACTGCCGTGCCTTCCACATAGTTCTCGGGGGGAGGCGACCACAAGAATGTGTAATAGTCCCTCGCCGTGCTCCAACCGACCTGTGCGACATTGTGGAGAATCTATTTAATCAGTCACTCCAACCCAGCAGTGTGGCTTAAAAACAGCCTGAGAGACGTTCTTGAGTTGACATCAACGATATTTATCAAAGTATCGATCGGCTTTTAAATCCATGTTTTAAAAAAAAAAAAAAAAAAAAACATTGAATAAAGGGCAGGATCATAGTTTCTCTGATATTTGAGCAGTAAGATTATCATCTCAGAGCCACCTCCAGCTATCCGTGTGTATGTGGCCTGCCACTTGTCATAAAACAAGCCCAACTGTGGAAATGTAGCTACAACTCACTTCCAACAGGAAGAGGAAAATAGGTGAAAATTTTATACATAGGCAACTTGAAAATGAAAACCAAAATGTAATTATATGTATCTTATGTGTTGTTAACTGATGTCTGATGAGGGGGAAGTGCAGAAAATACATCCATAACTTTAGACCGATGCCATAAAACTGTCAAATCAAATCAGCCTCACATTGAGCTGGCTGCTTTCTGGTGGGCACACACTCACACACACCCACACACACGCATGCATGCATGCATCCACAACAAACCCTGTAAAACTGGTCCGTTACATCATTCTTTGCCACAAAACATGGTTTAATTCATGAGATGTGACCGTCAAAAAAAGGAAGGGGGGGTGGAAGTGTCTGCTTCCTTTAAAATTTCCAGGAGAGCAGGATCACACAGCGATGTTTCTGGACACTTTCAACAGATGCTGCTTTGGTGTGGGTAGCGTTCTCTTATTTTCTCACCTGTGTGCAAACAGCCTACAGCTACAGAGTTGTGTGTGTGTTCATGAGAGCAGGGGAGAGAGGGCCCTGGTGCTCCAAAAGCCCCTCAATTGTTAGCAGTGCAGTTCCAGCTTCCAGCAGTTAAGAACAGGAAGCAATTAAAACATGCACCTAGTTAGTGAGTGTCATTACTGAAGGCTAGCCCTTACCAGTCCACTCATTAGAGCTGCAGAGGTGGCAGATGAAAACTGAGAGGAACTCAAAGCACAGTGGTGTGTGCATAAAGTGGAAAGGAGGACAGCAACACTGCTTAGCTACCTTCATAAAAACTAACAACAAGCAACAAAATGAGACCAAAGCTAGCGGCAACAAAAAGCAGACTTTGTTTTTTAAGATGACTATTCGCTGACATCCAGCGAAGTCATACTTCTGCAAGAATGCTGACATAAGTCTGCAAGAATCCTGCAGCAGGAGGTGGTGTGTCGTCAGTGAGACAGAGAGTCTGTATAAATTCAGTAGAGCTGTTCATGAATCAAATGGGGAGGCTGTGCACTGAGACAGGCTAATTATAAAGCTGCCTTTACTTTCTCTGAAACAACACAGAAAACCTGCCCCAACAACGATCCCCCCATGAGTCAGATGGCTTCTCGCATGCTACATGGTGGTAAAAGTTTGAAAATCAAATGCTGATCGTGCTGATATGCCCAGAACAAAAATGGCATGTCTTTATATTTTGTTTTGCTTGTTCAGAAAATGACGTTTTGAAATCTTTAGAAAGGCTTGCTGTAAGACTGCCTCTCCCAGTCAGTGCTTACTTTGAGGCTATTTGTGATGCAATGAATTGTCTGGCTACAACAAAGTGTTAAATCCAGTTTAATCACCCACCTGATCCAGCTCCAGTAACTTCACATGACCCCATTTCTCAGAGAGAAATTGAACACATTTTCATTCACAAACACTTAAAAAAATGGACAATGTCAATATGTTGACATTAATTTTGTGTAATTGAGATAGGAAGGTTTTCATCCATGAATCAATCAAGAATATAAGTCATCAGTGTCCAGAATGAGCTTCTGCTACGCACAGCTCACACAACAACCGTTTTATGGCAGCTGTCATGGGGTTTGCAGTCATAACCTTACTTATTCGTGCATGACCAAAAGATAATGATGACTAACATTCCAAAAGTTCAGCTCAATGTTGCTTTGTTTTTGTCTTTTTAATCTACTTGTGTTGATGCTGAAGCAGTGTTCCCTTTTGTTTTAGGGGCTCCAATGTGCCTTGGTTTTGACAAACAGCAAACAAAGCTACTTGGCCCCTCTGTTATCTGATAAGTGTCCCATGAACACAAGAATCTGGAAGAGAACAAAACCAGCCCAAACAGAAAACCACACATTTGTATTTTTTTTTTAATTGTCCTCATTCAATCTCAGCTTCCATCTCAGCTAAAAAGCATGTCTGTCTAGTGGATCCTTACTATACTTTAGACAAGCTTAAAATAAATGGCTGCCACTGGACTGGATTTAGTGTGCTCCTATAACAAGATCCATGTGGGACACGCAGGCCTGTGGTGGGGGAAAAATAGCTCTGCTCCCTCTGCCAGGCTCATCTTTCACATAAACATGATAATGGCTAAACTCGCCATGTCTTGGGATTTTCTCAGGGCCAAATTAATACTTTGTTCTAAGTTTTTAAGCAAACCTGCTACCATTTTCCATTTGTGGTATAATTTCTAATTCATGCTTTAACATGTTTCCCCACTTGGTTTTAGAAGCCACAGATCCTCAGGGCATCAATCACCTTCCATCATAGTTATTACCATATGCCCTTCAGAGGCTTTCATAATACATTAAAAAGATGATTTACCTTAAATATGCCAACCCAGTCCTTTGGATGAGGCTTGATGAACTGTGTCAGGGTATAGTGACACTCCAGTGCAGCGTGGGGCAAATAACTTTTCCCCACATTCTGGAAGATAACGTGGGCAAAGTTTGATGTATCCATGTTGTCGCTCAATAAAGTTCCGTCCTGGAACTGTGCCATAAATCATTCAGCAGCAACTAAATAGGGGGAAAAAAAAGAATTAATCCATCTGTTTGAAATAACTAATAATCAGTCAAAGGAAAAGGCATCAACTAACTCATTGGAAATGTAAGAAATGTAAGAAACCACTGCTGTCAGCTAGCTTGATTTGACTAGCCATGCTCAATAAGCCAAGGTTGAACAAAAACAACATGTGATTAATGTTCTGTCACCTCATCAAAAACAACTTTGCTGTCTACAAAATAGTATAATACATTATCATAAATAAAAGATTAAAAATATATATATGGTTTGACTATAGTAGATTTTCTAGTACACTTTCAGTTCTTACTGAGAGTATAGTCTGTTCTGGGACATCCTCATATCACCAATCATTGATAAAAATTAAGCTCTGTTTGATCAGTTTTAATCTGATTTTGACTGAAAGTGGGATAAAACTATATTACAGTTCCATCTAAAACCATACATGTCACAACCCATTTAGTCACTGGTACACTGAATATGTATTACAGGAAATGCTAAGCTACAGTTTGGATAGCTCCATTCTGTCTTATAACATTAAATAACAAAGGCACAGTAACAGTTCGGCTATTGGCGCCCCTTTACATAAATACCTCTTATTTGTTTATTACACTGCAAAAATTTGAATGGTTTGAAACCCTTTTTCATTTCTCCCATTCAAGAAAATCGATCTGATCAACAAGCAAACCCCTTGGAGTCCAGTAAATATTTTTTTCACTTGAACTGGACAAGAAAGCACATCAGATTGTCAGTTTCCAAAATTATAGCTCTATGTTTATTATGTAAAGAAATAAATGGTTCTCTATTAATTTTCTTTAGTTGGTCCAAAACATGTGCATTCAATTACATTTTGTTTTTGAAAAGGTTTTGTCTAAATTTGCTAAGAACATTTTATTTGTTAAATTATATCATATGAACATAGAATGTCATTTTACTTTACATAATTTGAGTAAACACAGATGATGAGACATCAAAACTCAACACAGAGACTTCTAGAAACCTACCCAATAGAGAGAACTTCTTTAAAAAACAAAGGTTTCTTTTTTGTCTTTGGGATTACTTTATTTATTCAGATTTTGGGTACTTTTCATTTAGCCCTAATCAAATCAACCATGTATGCCCTTTTATTCATTATGGGACATTTAATTATGCAAATACAAACGGAAATGTCAAAGCTCAACTGGCTCTAAGGCCATGTGACCCTTTGGACCTTTCACCCTGTGCCCTCCACACCCATTTGAAATCATTTCATGTTCCAGTATTCTTTTCTGAGACATTTACTTTTCTTTTTAAATCAATGTTTGTTTAAATAGCTTTTCCTGTTGGACCAAATAACTATGACGATGATATATTGTAACTTGCTAGGTTGACCTACTACCAGCAAATATTATGGTATAAAAACATACGATCACAAAATCACAAAGCACACTGCCTAACTTGCGCTGTCAGGGGTTCGGCACTAGGAGGGATTTTCCATTTGGGCCTCAGCTGAATTTATTTCACTTGACGTAATTGGGCCTTCGAGCGATAATGATCAGACACTGATCAGAGTCGAATTTTCATCCACAGCCAATATAAAACATATAAATCTCAAATGCACGCGTGAATCCCAAAAATGTAATAGTTAGAAGAAAATACCTAAATATACGACAGTCAAAAATTATTTTGAAGCGTGCCCTGACGAGAAAACTGTGGTCATTTTGAGCTAACTTAGCCAGTCAGCTAGCTAGCTGGCTAGCGTTAGCGACTTACTTTACAAGACATTAATCATTAATCACAAGGTAAAGAGGCATACCTTTCTAAGAAATGTTTAACCAGTGGACAAAATGTTACCTTAAACTGTCCGAACATACGATGTTTTGTTATATAAGGCCCTTTACAAACAGAGCAGGTAGTTTGAGAGCACGACTACCAGCTGGAGGACAAGGTTACTGCTAACGTAAACAGCTCCCAACGACGGACTTCAAGATGTACAATTTGAAGAAAACACGGGTCGACTGGAATGTTACCAGTTGTATTTTTGGTGACATTTAAAGAATAAATACTTCACGTACCTGGTTGCCATGTTGAACAGCAGCTGAAATCCCAGTATATCATAGAAACAATTGTTGACGCAGTTCAGTGCTTTCCCGTGCCCTCTTCCTGGAATAATAACAACATTACGTCATTTCCGGAAAGAGGCTGCTTCAGAAAACCGTACACGCTGCAGTTTTAAACCCTTAAAAACTGATATAAAAAACTCAAATATCAAATAGATGACAGTTAAAATGTTCTCCACAACGAAACATTGACAACGGCATTAAGCAAAATGTGCATAAAGTCTGACAGCTTTCTGTTTACATTAGGTGTTCACGATAATTGGAACGTTATTTTTCTAAACTTAATTAAATTATGTAATAATATGTTGTCCTGCTGCAGTTAATTTTAGTTTTACTTTTCCTCTGTTTTCCCATCCTTATTAAAAGTTATACGTGTACAAAAGATTTTCTAAACCAAGCTTGATATCGATTCTTTAGTCATTACATTTACTACGTTTACGTGTAGTGTAAATGTTGTCATGTAGTGTCAAATGTCATGTAAATTATACATAATGACATTAGGGATTTTTTACAAGCCAAATTTAAAGCCTATATGAACATATGAGCCCCCTCATTTCTTATCGACCACCACATTTCTTTTTTATGGGAAGTTTTGTGAAGTTCTTTTCGTGTAGTTCGTTCTACTAGTTTCTCTGTTGCAAAATGTATTTGACTAAAAGATAGAGAACGATGGTATATCGGACACATCCATTTCCTGCACATCTTTGGCCCTCCCATGCGGCTCAGACACTGGCTGAGACTGAGGGCCGTGCTGCGCATGCCTGTTACCTGATTGGTCGTCAAACAAAGTGATTCACGTACGTTCTGCAACGTCACGCGTAAGGTCAAGAGGAAAGAAGCATGGCCGCTGTCTTGAGAGGGTCTCGGTATTTAGTGGGAAGGTGTAGCAGGCATGTTGACTTTGCGTACGGTGAGTATAATTTAATGGCACCGAGTACACAACACACACGTCCCTGCGTGTCCTATAGCTGCCCAAGCTAGTTTGTATATCCTCCTTGCGTCGACAGTGCTTGTCTTTTTTTCAAACGTGAGAAGTTTTTCTGTGAATTGTCACTAAACTTGATGTAGTTGTTGCTACAGGGGGCTTCACAATTTACTGGTAAAAAGAGTGTTCAAAGTACACATTGTTTGCTCGACGAGACGTTTGCCAGCGCCCTGTTTTTCACTTTTTATGTTTCCATATTTTAACCGAATGAAAGAACACCACTAACGTTTGGTCTTGTGTCCCACTGTCTCATTTGATTTACAAAAGCAAGACAATACTGTGTAATGTCAATCATTCGCACATTTGTGCGGGTGGCTTTTAAAATGTTTAATATTTACGCGGAATTCCAAAAAAGAAACTTAAGTTGAAGAAACATTTTACTTTGCTCATACTGCTTACCCTTCCAGTTTTTTTATTATTACATCATATAGGTCAAAGAAACCTGAACAAGCTGAACGGGTATCGGGATTAGTACATTTAAAAGAGATAACAGTGTTTTTGGTGCTAATGGTCAATACGATTCTGTGCAAGACTTTCAGCAGAGTACCTGTGTTTCACTCTAAACACAAATTCCTAATATTTAAAGTAAAACCTGCACACCTGATGGGGATGATGTATATCTTGACGTGAATTGAATTTGTTTTAATGTATTAGTCTCCACGAGGTGCCTGGCCTCAAAGACACAAGTGGGGTTTGTTGGTCTGGGAAATATGGGAAACCCTATGGCAAAGAATCTGCTGAAGAATGGATATCCAGTCATTGCCACAGATGTATTCCCAGAGTCCTGCAAAGAACTGCAAGAGCTGGGTGCTCAGGTAAAATTAGATTAACTGATTTATATATATATGTGTATGTTAATAGACTGATTCTTTTATAACCACGTGATTTTACTGCATTGCTGTGACTTTCAGATTGTGGATAATCCCGCTGAAGTATCAGACAAGGCAGACCGCATCATCACCATGCTGCCCTCTAGTCCCAACGTCATAGATGCGTACACTGGACCCAATGGCATTCTCAAGTAAACACGCCTTAGTTTCTCTTTTTTATATATTTTTAAAGGTTAGTTTTAAATTGTAATGCCTATGATTCCGCTAAAACATTTTTTTCTTTGACAGAAAAGTAAAAAAAGGCTCCCTACTCATCGACTCCAGCACCATTGATCCATCTGTTTCCAAAGAGATGGCTGCGGCTGCTGAGAAGATGGGGGCAGTTTTTATGGATGCACCTGTATCAGGAGGTAATTAACTATTGTCTTAATCCTAATTCTAGTCTTATGTTTCACCCTTGACAAGGCTCTCGGAGGATTACATTTCTAACACACTTAAATTAAAAATGTTAGACCCTTCTGATCATCAGAGTTAGGACATATGATTAAATGTGGTGGAGTGGAATGTCTATTTTACCTGTGTATGAATAGTATTTTTGGTTAAATTGTTTTTTGATTATCATCTGTATATAAGCATGCTTAATTTGTCCTTAAAAGATTTTTGGTGCCAGAAGCTTTCTGCTTTCCATTTGTAATCTGAATACTATCAACCAATCACAACTGAGTCGTTAACCTGCACACGAACAGTTATGTGGTGAGCACAACACAAAAATACAAGGGCTGAAAAGAAAATCTCCAAACCACTGGCTATTGACGGTTAATCCTCCTTTCTTGATTATTTCCATTTCTAAGAGCTTTTCCAATCGTATTCCAACATCACCCACTATACATAAGAGGAACTCTTGTCCCAAAATGTCCATTATCCAGACATCTGCATTCTACACTAGAATCTGAGGAACATTGAAGCAGTAAGTAGACTATAGCTAATGGGTTTCCAACGTGCTCAGTGGAGAGGATGGAGTTTTTATGAGCCAAAAACTTTCCCGTTTCTTATCAACAATAGTATGATGCCGATGGATGCGGGCTGGTTCAGGATTATGACATTAAGTTAAAAATATTAATATTTCACAGATTTCTTTCAATTTTATTTTAACCTTTGCAACCATGTATATTGCTAAACTGCACATAAATTTAAACAACGTAACACAGTCAAAATGATGTACTCCTGTGATTTATTCCCATTTAACAACCATTTTCATCGTAAAAGTGAAGGTAGTGTGACAGATGGCTCTAACCCAACAAATCTTTTCATGTTGGATTTTATTTTTCCAGTTGGTCGCTTTTCTCTCCTTTTGCTGTTTATATGCAGCAAATCTAGTCGGTTAAAATTAGAAAAGTGATCACCTGGTTACAGTTAAAGGATGAAACTCCTGCATTGAGTGTGGTTCAATTTCAAGATTTAAAAAAATAATAATTTAATTCCAACATGCAGGTTTTGCAACATCTCTTGCTATGTTTTGTTGTTTGTCACATGTATGTACATGTGCCGGTATGTACGTGTGTGTGTGCGTGTTAATGAAATTATACATTACTGGCATTCCACAAATGTAAAAAATTAATTCCAACAAGGCAGAGTCTGCAGTCATAATCCTTCAACAAAAAACTCATTCAAATTTAGATTTATGCCCATGTTTTTATGTTTTAAGAGCGGCTCCGTCACTGTGTTTTTTAATCAACATATCTTCTATTCTCTGTATCATGTTGAGCGTCACCTATGCTTTTACGGAAGAGCCGGATAATGAAGAGAAGCCACAGCTCTCTGTGGGAGTGGAGCAGCTTGCCCCTCACAGATGCGTGTGTTTGAACTTAGCTTTGTCAGTGTCAGAGGAGTCACTTTCTTTTAGCTGAAGTAGGTCCATTTTTATGGTCAGGATCTAAAGATTACTAATGATTTACATGTGTCCGTCCCACAATAGTGCACGTGGATTAAAGTTTTCCTGCTCTCTGCCTTGAACTTCTGTGTGTGGTGGCGGCAGTTTAACCAGGGCAGAACAAAACTGTATGTCATACTTTGATACTGGCATCAATCACTGGGCTTTAGCTTTTAAATTGAACTGTTTGAACATTTCTACATGTCAGAGAGGAATAAAAAGGGGATACAGTGGCCATGTGGTTAAAGCTTAAACTTGAAAGAGGAATTAATTGAGTCAGCCTGTGGTTTAAAGTTGTTTAAGTTAAATAAAAAGAGCAGTCAAGACAACAGACATCCTTTTTTTTTTTTTTTTCCCTTTTAAACTGGAATATATAGTTGAGGGAACAGCTTTGGTCTGAAATAATAGAGATTGTTGGCAGTGAGCTGAGTTTCAGTTTTCGCTCATGATTTTGTGGTAATTTCTAAGGGATGGATTTTCTTTGGAATATTTGCGATTATTTATTTGATTAGTTGTGCAGCAGTGTACAATCTGTATGGATAAATAAAAGCCCTTCATGTAACATTCAGGAGAGTATTGTGCAGAATACTGTCAGAAGGTGGTCACCGCAGACATGGTGCCCTTTGTCAGCTTGCTGTCAAACATGGAAGGCATACGCGCCCACTTTGAGTTATGATTTCCAGAGATGATATTTGTGGGAAGGTGTCCTTTGCTTTAAGTTGGTAGTGCTGGGGAAGGAGTGTAAAGGCCCCATATCTGCCTAAGAACCCAAACAAATGGGATGTGAACATGACTAAAACTCTTGGTATGGTAGCGATGTTACGAGATTTAACTAGTCTTCAGACCACCATTGTGGCTTCCTTTAAATAGCTCCTGTGCTCAGACTGCTGAGGCACCTGTGAGCTGCACACATGTGCACCGTGTTATTGTGAGGCATGTTGGAGACATTCTGTTACATCATTGTATGTGTAAATATAGCAGTGTAAGCACAGCTGGAATATATCCAAGTTATGCGAGGGGGGGCTTTTGTGAGATGGTATTGTGGTTGTCAGATCAGATTCATCAAAGCTGAGCAGCAGCGACAAAATATCAGAAAACTTGCAAAAGAAACAGAAATTTACCAGAAGTAAAACACTTTTTATCGAGAATTCAAATAAACAGAGTTGACAAGCAGAATTCAGACGTGAAGGGCTGCAACAAGAGGAATGCAGACACATCATGTTAATGTCATAAATATGTTTTGAATGTGTGTTAGCTAAATGTATTGTAACAAAATGCACACTTGGTCAGAGTGGGTCCAGCTCACCTTATTGACAGAAAGCAACCCACTGCACATGCTAAGATGAGGCAGAAGCCACCCGTATGGTGGTTCTTCTTTTCCTTCTCTGATGCATTTTATGGTGAGTGTCCTCATTAAAATACCATCCCCTTATGTTCAGGAGCCAGCCACGTAGTAACTGGAAGATCCAACAGATGTGCATTATTCACAGTATCAGATTTTAGCCTTTGAATATCTGGGTTAGCGCTAATACTGGTACATTGTGACACCTCAAATATGAACATCTGCATTGTATTGTTGCGGCACATCAAAATGTTTCCAGTCTCTTTGTCTCTTCAGAACAGTCATCATTGAGATGTTAAGTCGGTATAGTCTTTTGTTTCTTTTGCCTGTGCTTTTTGAGTTTCATAAAACGTGGCGCAATCTAAAGCCACAGCCCACTTCTTTTCATGACTTGTCTCAAACTTTGTGAGTCGCAGCTCAGTCTTTCTGTCCATTAAGCTTCAGGCAGACGGCCTCTGAGGATTAGGGAAGGGGGAAACTTATAACACCCACCTTGGCCCTTCTCCACCGGCTTCCTGTAAACTTTAGGATTAATTATAAGACTCTGTTGGTTAATTTCTTGGCTCTCATATGGCTTGCACCTGGTTATTGGAGAGTGCCAAGCTTTTAACCCCATATGAACCAGAAACAGAAACAGCTGTTCCGACAGCAAGACAAAATCTGACCAAACTGTTTCCGACGGTGTGAGAACAGGCTAACTTGGTTGGACTTGCTCTTTTTACTTGAATAGCGATGACTGTTTCCCATGAAAAAATTCTGTGGCTTTGTGTTTGCCAGCGTCTACGTAATGGGTCCGGGTCCTCTAGTTTTACAGGATTGTGTATTTCCATTACCCCCCCCCCCAACATCACTAACTGGATTTGAGTCGGTTTATAAAAACTGGAATAATCTGGTCGCGCCCCCACAAATATTGTGGAAAGCTCAAAACGAGGACAGTCAACAGTTCCTGCTCTTTCATACTGTTTTCAAACTTAAGTTTCTCAAACTACGAGGAATGAAAAAAACTGTGAAAACTAAACATCCATGTAGCAGAACAGTAGCTTCTATCTGTGCATAAGCTTGGTTTCTCTTCCAGGTGTGGGTGCTGCCAGCTCGGGTAAGCTGACCTTCATGGTCGGAGGGGCAGAGGAGGAATTTACTGCAGCCAAAGAGCTGCTCAGCAGCATGGGAGCCAATGTGGTTTATTGTGGCCGAGTTGGAACTGGACAGGTGTGAGCTGATTTCCCACATTAGAGAATTGTTATGAAGTCTTTTTTTTTTTTCTTTTGCAGTCTGTTCTTTGTTTTTTTTCTATTTTTTTCTTTAACATGACTTCCAGACTTGGGGGAAATAATTCAATGTTGTCTTGTTGTTCCAGGCAGCTAAAATCTGTAACAACATGCTTTTAGCCATTGGAATGATCGGGACTTCAGAGACGATGAACTTGGGGATCAGGTAAAAAACAGCTAACGGCTAACAAATCATGGCAGCAAGCAAGTTGCAAGATATTTGCTGAAACGAGAGGCTTGTTTTTATTCGCAGACTTGGTCTTGATCCCAAGCTTTTGGCCAAAATTCTGAACATGAGCTCAGGCCGGTGTTGGTCCAGTGACACCTACAACCCTGTACCAGGAGTCATGGAGGGTGTTCCCTCTGGGAATAACTACCAGGGAGGTTTTGGCACCCAGCTCATGGCAAAGGTCAGTTTGCATCACAGGTCTGAGGGATAATAGTTTTTTTTATTTGCTTTATTTATTTATTTATTTATTTTTAAGTCCATTGGCATTAAATAGATTTTTCAAACCATGATTGTTTCATGTCGGATGTACTTTTGAATGTGACTTCAGGAACTGAGTATTTCTGTCTTGGTCAAGCACTCAAAATAAACCCGCACATTGTTCAGTAACACCCCGGGGGGAGGCGAAAAGCAGTCTGTGGTGTGTGTGGGTTCACGGTTTTGTTTTCAGAATGAAATATTCTGCTCAGTTGGTTTTTCTAAAGTCTGTTTGCTTTGCTTTTGAAGGACTTGGGCCTGGCACAGAACACAGCCACCAACACAAAGACGGCTGTCCCTCTCGGCTCCCTGGCCCATCAGATCTACCGCATGATGTGTGCGCGTGGTTATGCCAATAAAGATTTCTCCTCAGTTTTCCAGTTCCTGCGTGATGAGGAGGGCCAGTAATGTCACCCTTCACGCCGTCCACAGCCTTGCCATGTGCCTGGCCCCGCACAGACTAAGTGTAGTTAGGGTGCATTTCATTACAAGGACTTTTCTTCTCTCTTTTTTTCTTATTTTTTTTTTTTTCTTCCTCCTCAACGTTGTGAAAGACATGCAGCTCCTTGGGGTTTCATTACACGTTGACAGATAAAATTAGCACTAATCTCCAATTTGGAATCATGTTTCACATGTGATTAAGGTTTTTTTTATAATGAAACACTCCTAGGTTTTAAAATATAAATGAATTAGATTTTGGAAATCAAAACTAAGCCTCATTACTCCGTGTCAAAGCTAAACAGCTACAAACAGTGTAGTTTCCACATATTTATCTTTTATTCCTTTTCGTTCTTCTGTTCATATTAGGTATTTGTTGTGAAATTGGAGTTCTTTTGAGTGTCATATCCTGTTAGAAAATAAAGAAAATTTGTAATGTCTTAAACCTTCTGTGCAAGTCCTGCTCCATCTCATTTCGACCACTTTTCAGCACATTTTACTGTGTGTAAAATACGCTGATTCCTAATAACAAACGTTTTGTTACGATTATTTAATCGCCTTGACGCTTCAAATGTGTTTAGTCAGCATCTGCCTTAAATAACGAATTGGCAGAGCAGGAAGTGCCCTTCAAATGAAACTAAACCTCAGACACCGCGGAAGAAAGATGATGAAAATGTCCTTTTAAATTTGCAATATATTGCGCCGCGCCTATCTGGACAGTCAGTGCGCAATTTTCACTCCCCCAAACTTTTGGATGAAATGGCTTCCAAATGTTAGTTTGCAGTGAGGCTTGCAAATTCAGACGCTATACGGTAAGACACTGAACAAACTATTTCGAAGAACGTGCAAAAAAAAACACAACTATACGCGGTGTCCGGGTTTGAGCCACGCTGCCTCTTCGGTCCACATTAATTCAGGGGTCTGCTTTTCTTTTCTCGGCCAGTCCAGGAGTGTGGCATGTTTCTGATCTACTTCACCAATAGAGAGGCCAAGGTGCCATAGGTCATACGATCACAAGACAAAGCCATAAAAAGTCCATTAAGCACTGTAGGCTAAGAGCTGTTCTGTCATCCTCTTGATGGGTACAGCAAACAGAGCAGCACTTTGGTCTCCGGCCTGCAGCGGTCTGTGACACAGTCTGACATCATCTGCAGCCGCCGGCGCGTCAAGTCCATGCAGCTTACCTTTTTAATAAGCTCAACATCCTGCCGGGGTTTTTTTTTTTTCCTTCTTCACGATACTGCCTTGCGCATTTCTGTAGGAAATATTCTGGACTTCTGCGGCAGCACAGGTTTGCGTCTGACCACAATTTAGTTTTAGGTTGGGGAAATGTGCTGATTTTATTAAAGATTATTTTTCTTTCGCCCGTTTCACGCGTTATATTTACCTGTGAGTTCACATTTCAGTCGTTTGCAAATCATTTCTACGGGTCACATGTTCCTGTGGAGTGGCCAAATGTTTACATTTACCTCCAACGTGTACCAAAAAAAGAAAAGCAAATTATCGTTGGCCATACGTGGAAAAACTCATCTATTATTAACAAAACATGGTCAAAACAGGAATGAGAAATGTTTGTGTGTGTTTGATGCCCCGTTCAAGTTCCAGGCAAATTAGGTGCGTGTTTCGGACGTTTTAAAGCCACAAATGGTTGCATTTTTATCGTAAATGTACGTCAGCTGCATGCGCTCTCGTGGCTTTCACTGAAAACGGGGGGGTTCTGGGATTTGTTTGCGATTAATAAGCTATTAATGGCAGGACGTAGAGTAGGCCTACTGCATCCTTAGTGCCTGCAGCCACTGTCAGAATGCTGAAAAACCTGTAGGATAATTATTTCATTCAGAAGAAATGGGACATAATATGGCGGAAAGGTGTTGCACTTGTGTGTATAAAACCAAGAAAAACAGACAAACTATGTTCTTTTTTTTGGTAACTTTTTTGATAAAAAATTTGGAACCGAGTTTACAGATATTTCAATCTAGACCAATTCGTATTTTTCTGGATAATCTCCTACAAAAATACTTGGATGTACCAGTTGAGGCAATTCCTGTCTAATCAGCTGCTGGATATCGTAGCTCTGTCGTTATCAAAAAGTAAAAAAGCATTTTTGTTTATTCTGCGTTCAAAATATAGGTAAGAATAGTGTTAACTGAAAACACATTTATTGGCGTTTGTAATCACAATGCTGTTTAAAATTAGGCAAATTAAGAAATACATGTAATGCTTTTCCTTCTTGTTTTAATGTAGGTTCGTCACATTCTTGCCGACAAGCTATGAACTTGGGCCATAAAGATTTACAGCCTCAAAAGGTGGGAAAACTCTATTAAAAATAAAAAGGTGCTCAAATTTAGTTGGGTATACATTCCTCTGCGTCTGTGGTCTTTCGGACAGAGACGTGTGCACAAACTGAACTTCGAAAGTAGAAACTTTTCCCCCCAGTCGTGCGTATTCCCTCTTTATTCTCCCTCGACAGTCCCTATGATTTCATTTTTAGTACTGTGGAATTTTGTTAAAATGCTTGTATCCCTGACTCATGAACACAGTTTTTTAGGTTAAGAAATCGCTGGGTTAAAATAGGAATTCAGTGGATATGTCCTTATTTTTCTGTTGTGTCATTTTAACATAGCTGGGATAGCTAATTATAACTCAGTTTTACGCAGCATTGGAAATATGGATATGATAAGTAAAAGTTAAGCTTTTCCTCGCCATTTAGTGCCTCATTCTCAGACCGCAGCTTTCAACTTGACCTTGGCCTCCAGCCGCGTCTCTAACTTGCAGGAGGAAAGGGGCAACCGTGCGCAAGGCTTTGTGGTATTTCGTTGTAACTGATCCGGCATTTACACTTATATCTGGGCCAGTTGTCTGGACAGCTTAACTCAGTCGAGGAATACTTTCACATCTTGCTTTTCCTCGAGAATTGTCAAATTTCCATGCGTAAAAATTGTGCGTAAAACAACCATTCAGAGCTCAGTTGGCTCAGTTATTCAGCATTACTGGAAAGGTCTACTCTGTAATGGAATAGTCCTGAAAACATCCGGATTTTAAAAGCCAAATCAATGGAAATAGTATCCAGGTATTGGAGAAGAAAATGAAACGTTCTCGATTGAACTCGGAGCGTCTTAAAGTTGTGTCATTGTAAACTCCGTTTTCCATTTCCTATATCACAAAATCTTTGCGCGTGAGTTTTAAGCTGTAAATTATACACGTAGTTGCCTTCACATCTCATTTTCTTTTCTCCGTTTAAGACTCAAACCTTCGTTTTCGTGTTGGAACACAAAATGCCAACAAGGCATCAGGTATAAATAGCCAACGAGACGTTTTGTGTTTTCTAAAACATGCAGCCTGATCTGCATTATCAGACGTTTATCGTCTTCTTTGCATATCACGTGTTTGGCCCTGGCCAATAACCTTGCAATCTTCGTGTACCCAGGCGCGTTGTAATTGTTACTCTGCTTGAGTCCCTGTCTCTGCTCAGTCGAGGGGATTTTGAAAAAGAGTTGGTCGTCTCAATGTAGGGCATGCTATGACCGCCTCATTACTCCTCCACTCGCACTGGATTGACCCGGTGATGTTCCTCTACGAGAACGGTTTGGATGAGAGAAGCAAGAACATGGAGGGATTTACTGGTGGCAACTTTGCGTCAAATCAGTGCAGGAATTTGTTAGCGCATCCAACCTCGCTGGCTCCCAGCACCACCTACACTTCGAGTGAGGTGCCAGTCTCTGGCATGGGAGAGCCTGGCAAACAATGCAGCCCCTGTTCTGCCACCCAGAGCTCGTCCAATGCATCTCTGCCCTACGGATATTTTGGCAGCGGTTACTACCCATGCAGGATGTCCCACGGCAGCGTGAAGGCTTGCGCACAGCCCTCCGGTTATGGCGATAAATACATGGACTCGTCGGTCTCTGGCGAGGAGTTTTCCACCCGGGCGAAAGAGTTCGCCTTCTACCAGGGCTACTCGTCTGCTCCTTACCAAGCCAGCTACTTGGATGTGCCCGTCGTACCTGCTCTCAGCGCCCCATCCGAGCCACGACACGAGTCCCTGCTGCCCATGGAGCCCTACCAGCCGTGGACCATAACCAACGGCTGGAGTGGTCAAGTTTACTGCACCAAAGAGCAGCCGCAGTCCAACCCTCTGTGGAAATCCACGCTACAAGGTAACCCCTTTAGTGACGTTCACATAAAAACATACAAACTTTTTTTTTAAAGGCTATATCTTCAATGACACGATTTGAATGTGATTTCATTCCCACAGACGCCATATCTGGTGGGGACAGCTCAATGCGCCGTGGGAGAAAGAAACGCGTGCCATACACCAAGGTGCAGCTCAAAGAACTGGAAAGAGAGTATGCCACCAACAAATTCATCACCAAAGACAAGAGGAGACGGATATCCGCGCAGACAAATCTGACAGAGAGACAAGTGACAATTTGGTTTCAGAACAGGCGCGTAAAGGAGAAAAAGGTGGTCAATAAATTCAAGAGCTCCAGTTAGCTGTGGAGAGACTCTTGACAAGACGTGAAAGGCGGACATGGATGCGTTTTCATCCAAAAACTGCTCTATATAATTTATTACATTATGAACGGTGTCAATGCCGCCAGAACGGCTCTGTTTTGAACACAGTCTCCCCTTTAAACTTTAATTGGAACCAGTCGAAGAGGCCTGTTGACAGAAGATCGGAAATGGTTTGGAGCTTAAGGCGATTCTGCGAGGGATGCTTTAATAATTACCAAACGATAAGACATTTTTCCATCGACGTGACACCTCAGTCAAACTGTCCTTCTCCTTCTCTAATCAATAAAAATGGAGTAACACAGCAGCGCTTTTTGATATTTGAGGGTGACGGCGAAAGGGGGGGTCCTCTTTCTGTCCGCATCACAGCTCAAATCTATTTAGCAAAGAGAAAAACTGAAATGAATAAAAAACGTAAATGAATCAGGAAAAAAGTCTTCTCCGGAGACGAAATGAAATGAACTCCTCTGCTGAAAGCTTCAAGCACAGGTAACGCTTCAGGCCTTCAGAGACAGCCCGTTTCAAACCAGTCTTTTATTCCCAGCCAGTATTTAATGAGACCTTATCAAACCGACTGTCCTCTACATCCTAACAGAATGTCCAAACTCTGCATTTAGCATTTTCTCTCATTTTTGTTTTAGTCACCATCACTCTCATGTCGACTCATTGACCATCTATTTAATTCTACCTGAATGCTATTTGATTTTTTTTTTTTAAGAGGTGAACTTCTGCAATACAAAAATGCATAAATGTTCTTAATACACATTTAAGCGTGTAAATACTTGGACCACAGCTATCCATCACCCCTTTCCCGACTGCAATAGCCAAAGTTGAGTTTTTCTTTTTGCCAATAAATGTCTGAAAGACGTCATTTGTTTTTGTCACGTTATTTCTTATTTATTGTGCCAGATTTGAGGACAGATTTGGTCTTACTGTGACTTAAATCAGTTAGATAGCAGAGTCCTGTACTACAGGCCGGCAGGCCTCTGGTGGAAGACCTACTGTGGACGGTTGAGTGGACAGGTTTGCCAGTGAGAGTTTATGTTGCCATCTAGTGGCGGAACTCTGTCAGCACAGCGTGTCCGGCCACCGGCTGCAGTGTGTGTGTGTGTGTGTGTGTGTGTCATCTGTGTCTCTCATAAAGCAGCTTACTGTGAGAGAAAGAGAATCAAAAAGAAAAGGAAAAAACGTTTGCTGCTTCAGAACAGATTTGTTATGTTTGTGGTGACAATTAACATGGAAGAAAAAAGAGTCGAAATCATTTACAACTGCATCATCTCCACTTTTATATGATTAGTTATGACAAAAGTTAGAAATGCCATCTCATTCATTTATAGTTTCATTACTATGGTAATAATTATTGTTGTTGTTGTTATTGTTTTTAAATAATTATAATTCTTATTATTATAACGATAAAAATATTTTTGATACCTTAAATGCATTTTTATCACCAATACAATTTTTTTTTTAAAGATTAGAATTAGCTATAGATTTGTTTAATTTTCTAGGTCATTAACATTTCTTAAAGCTCAATAAATAAACTAATAAAACACATTCTAAAAAGATAGGCATATGGCCACACTATTGTTGTTTTTTTCTGAGTTAGAGCTGTCTCTTTCTGGGGAATTATGCTTTCGGATTTTAAAATATATCATTTCTAATTTATTTCTCTGTGATACGATGTAGGTGTGATTTTTTGTTTTTATTTATGTATTTATTTGTTTTGTTTTTGTCACCTGTTTCCCACCAGATTTCACTTCAAATAAATGGTTAAACCGAGAAGAAAGCTTGCCATTCACATCGGAAAAATAAAACCAAGTGTAGGACAAGTTAAGAAAAACAAATGCTAAACTTAGGGAGTGTTAGGTCCGTGCCTTGAAACTACCAAAATAACGTCCACCTTTTAAAACAACAGCCTCTGGTGAGTGTCGCCCTCACGGCCCCCTCTCTGGGCTGAAGGCCGATTAACAAACAGCAGCAGAGGAAGAGGAGGAAATGATATTTTACCCGAGGACAAGTTTCCCGTCTGGACGGGCCTTATGACTCAGGCTAACAATAGAGAAACCTGTAAGGACTCCTGCTATTATGAATTGTCTTTGGCCAGTAATGGGGGTATTGTCGGTGCGAACAATGAGACTGAGTCCGGACTGTGATGGGGCTGCTGCTGCCTGCTATTGCTCCCCTAAAATGAACACCAGAACCTGCAGCTGACTCTTTTTCTGCATGAAAGCAGTCAGTGGTCATGTTGACAGTGATGGTTGTGCTGATGATTGCAGGAGGATTGAGATTGTTTGGTTTGGAGCAGGGAGAATGGTGACGGGGTTAGAAGAAGCAGCCATTCACGTTTGTGTATATGTGTGTTCGCAGGTGTCTCTATAATATCTGAGGTAGAATTTGAATGAAAATACAAATATTTTTTCCTGCAGGTAAAGACAAAACAGCAGGCCAAAGATGATATCCAGAAACAATCAAACGAATGAGCATGCACACACATATTTCCACTCAGCTCTCAAGAATTTGTTCTCTATTGCACAGACAAAACAAATCAAACACAGGATCAGATATTTAAAGATATGTTTCAAAACAAAAATCAAATGATTTAAAAAATCTGACAATGCCACTGATTAAAAAATCTCACAAATCAACAGTTTAATTAGTAGCACATAAAAAAAAACATAACAAACACCGGAAAGCAGTGTTTTACTCAACTAAAGCAAAATCTCTATAAACAGATGGAACAGGACCATGTTTACCACTGTACAATATCCCCTCCTCTATTAAGATAGGTCCAGATCATTTTTGAGGTAGGTCTTTAGGAGACTAATGCTGTCCTATCATTGTTTGATTCGGTGATCAAACAGCTTGCTGTAACAAGCAAAACCTTGCCTAAAAAAAATGTCATTTGACTGAGAGCATCTGTTACAAAACATGTAAATCCCTTCCAGCCTTGATGCTGCTTTTCTGACATGTGTGGGCTCATTTTTGCTGTTGAAAGTGCACCCCCCCATTATCAGAGATGCAGAAAGTGTTGAAAATAATCTGATGGTCCTTTTCCTTCCTGGGGTGGAAGATAGAGCGTCCATGATTTCCAAAGGTCCTTCCAAATGTTGATTTGTCTGACCACAGAACAGTTTCCACTTCGCCTCGGCACATTATGAATGGCTTTTGGCACAGAGGCAGACGGCGGCATTTCTCTGGGTCCTGCTCACATATGGTTTCGTCTCTGCATGATAGAGATTCAGTCTGCATTAGTGGATGATATGATGGGGTACTCTCAGGCAAAGGTTTTTGGAAGTGTGTCTGAGCCTAGCAGCGATGTTCATGACTCTGTTTTTGATGTGGGATAGGTGATGTCTGGGCTCCAGGATATCAGTCTGCATCATATGTGTGTGTGCACATATATATAGATATATATAGAATTATATGTCCCCCTCACACAGAGGTACCACCAGATGAATCATTTGATGATACTACGTTATATATGGAAAACATAAATTCTAAGATTTCTATATGAAAGTATATTATGCACAAATTGACAAGCAATAAGGAGTTTGTCTGCATCAGAGAGACTCTGCCTCCCTAAGGTGCTCTGAGTAGGCTATACCTTTTGTTTCTGACCTTTACTCATCCTGCCTTTTGTTGCCCTCAGCTCAACATTTTGTTTCTGCCATAAAATACAAAGTGAGTTAACATTTTTTTACATGAATCAACAACATCGTCAACATTTTTCTAAAATATTCTTTTCGAACTTCACACAGCGACTTAACCTTTTTTCTCAATTACGCGGGTCTCTAAATGCATCATTAGAAAAATCAAATAAAAATAAAAAACAGGACAAAAGAGAAAAAAGGCGTACAAATGAAGTGTGATGATATGGAATGAGTGGTTTTACTTCAGCTGTTGTTTTATTGGGCAGCGTTTATGCAACCTGATGCCAATATGTTTTCAAATAATTATTAGCATATGTGCCACATCATTGGTTTTAATATATTATTATTACACCTTAATCTAACCAACCGTGACTTACTGCAAAGCAGAAAATTCCTTGGACAATATTAAACCGGATTGGGTTCAAACTCGGTTTACCGGCGTTCTAGTGGGCGTTTTTGAGGATGTTACAGTTTTGAATGATCCGTTCACTTTATATAATTGTTTGAGCACCTGAAACATAGACGATTTTTAATTTTAGACACAAGAGAAAGCTTATTCATATGTTGCTAATGGCTTTTTTATATGGCTGTGACCCTAGTCTTTTTCGTGAGATTTTGCTCATCCGCACAGCACAGTAGACAAAAGTCCCACTCTGGAGTGAGACTGCCTATAATAAAAGTAAAAAATTCACACTTCACATTGAGAGGGGCTCAGACAGTCTGCTGGTGTCATTAACGTCGGTCCGGGCCCAAACTGCTGCTGACCTTCACATATGACAGGAGACCGAATTCGCCTTTTTCTTTGATTTGATCTACTTTTATTCCAGTTTTTCTTGCCTTTAATTTCCTATTCTTTTGGTCTGCCCATAGCCTTTCAGGTTTTTAAACTGCTCCATCTTTGCCAGGTCCGTACAGTTTCCTCACAACGATTTTGACAATTCCAGTTGTAGTCTCTTCATGGGCTTGTTTGGTTCAATTTGAATTACTCCACCTATTTGTGCCTTAGACATTTTTTTTTAACTTCCCCCCCTTTTTTCTCTTTACACGCACACCATGAGGTTTACTTGTTTGTAAAATAACACAAAATTCGAACAATTCACTAAGAATAAGGGCTTAGAGCAATATTCTTTTTATTTGTTGTACTTGTTTTATCTCATTTTCTGATATTCTATTCACACCAAGGATCCCGAAAGTTTTTACAGCCTCGACTTTCCAACTAAATTCTTACTAAATCTCTGCTTAGCTTCCACTTGAAAGTATTATAAATATCAGATAAACGGTGTATGTGAACTATTTAATTGTTTATTCTAGTTGTTTAGGCACGTGAAACAGAATTAAAAAGCAGATGTTTTTACAGTCGTAAAGATTTTTCAACTTATTTAGTAAGAGACAAACTGGATATTGAGTAACTAATTCCGCCTCCAAGCATCTTTAGAAATAAATGCCAAAGCACTAAGTATTTCTCCATTCACTGCTATTTTGATTTAGAGTATAACATCAAGGATGGTGTCCCAAAAGATATTTAACTCACACCCTTTATCTTCCTTTTGGGGCCCGTTTTCAAATAAGGCCAGAAAAGAGAAGCAGGAGGTGTGCACTGCTTCCTTTTTTCCAGGCACTCAAACTAAAGCACATTCCTCATCGTGTGTTGACTTTAGAATGATGGGAATTGGAGAAAGCACTTTTTCATGTTGAAAATTGTACTGTCTGATGCGCACCCCACATATTAATGCTTCAATCATTTTTCCAGAATATTATCTTAATCTTATTAGACTAAATATGCTCCTTTTATGATGTTTAGAAAAACGTACAACTACAGCTATAGCGTTGCAGTTTCAGTTGTCTATTTTAAATTCATCCCACCTTAAATTCTTATGTTGATATGATTGGCGGAATAAAGCACACTGGTGGAATAATGCATACAATTCCAGACAGTTTTTATCGCCGAAATGAAAAACGGTTTGACAGTAACAACGCGCACACAATCGTTTGGAATCTGCTCAAGTCAAACAGACTCGTGAGCAGAGACATTTACAGTTTCCTAATGTCTCCCTGCAGAGGACGGAGGCAATTCCCCGGGTTTGCTGTGCAAAAAGTGAATTTGGACTAAACCCCAAAATGGGCCCCGTAGCGGAGTTAGCGATGTGGCACACGTGTCCACTCACAGGGCAGCGATGACAAATGAAAATAGATCAGAGTGGAGGAAATCGACCGTGTCCAAAGGTTTATATTGGGCGTTGCAAAGACAGGAGCCCATTTGGCCTATTATTCATAGCTCATGAACGTCTGCCTGGACGTTAAACGCCTGCTTTGTTGTGGCCGTGTATATATCAGCTCATCATCCTCATATACACTCCACTCCGAGCACCTCTGACACTAATATTATTCCAGTGGTTTACTTTTACATGAAGTCAACTTCTCGCCTTCAGCGCCGTTGGTTGGTATACTTTTACGCACCAAAAGTAGCGTGAAAACCAACCCAGTTTTAAAAGTTAGGCTTGAGCTTATGTGCTTTATGCTTAAAAAAAATAGGGTTCCAAACAGCAACGGAGATAACCAAGCCTGTCTTTGGAGTACTTTGTCTTTTTTTGTTGTTTTTTGTACTGAAGCCCTGCAAAAGTGCGGCATGGCTCACATCGTTCCGCCGCTTAATCGGTCTAAATTTAGCCACGAGGAGCGATATTCTACTCAAAATGAGAGACGGTGATATCATACCAGCAAGTGCATCCGTGCCAAAAGATTTCCAAATGACTTAACGCACGAGCCTCACAGTTCAAGCAGCATTTGCTTCGTCGACATCAACAAGTTTTCTGTCACATTTTCGCTCTCGGATGCGTAACAGGTTTAGTATCGTGTCTGCAAATGGATCTTCGTCCTTAAACGCGTTTAGTCGTTCGCGCCGAGGTTAAGTTTAGGGTGAAGGTGAGGGTTAGGATTCCAAACCAATCTAAAGGTAAGGAATGGGCAGGTTAAGCAGCCTGGCGTGAAACTGGATGTAATTCCCCCTATCCTCACCATGAAATGCGTTAATCTGTAGGCTGAGAGCAGATAGAAACACCCAGCTCAAAGCTCCAACTAACAACAAAAACCTTTCTGTAAAGTAGAAAGCTGTAGGCATAGCTAGAACCTGTTTGTGCGAAATTCCTTTTTAAAGTATTTTTTTCCTCCTCCACATAGCCAGAGGTGGACTTTATAGCAAAGCTCTTTGACTCATATGGCCCACACGTTGAGGCGTAGGCTATCTGTCATATTGTGCCATGGTCACATGGCTTTGGCCCTCAGGAATGGATAGAGATGGATCCCCACGTCAGCTTGTACGTCTAAGGATTTCTGCCCCTCCACTCTCGCTCAAAGTGACTGGAGCGCAGCGTCGCGGCGGAGCAATGCGTGGATTATCATAGAAGATTTTCCAGCCGCAGAATATGGATTTTGATGAGCGGATTTCTGGCTCCAATATGTATTTACCGAGCTGCACTTACTACGTCTCCGGAGCCGACTTCACGGGTCTCCCTCATTACTTAACCCAGAGCCAGTCCTCCTGCCCCGTGACATACTCCTACCAGTCCTCAGCCCTGCCACAGGTCCCCTCCGTGAGAGATGTGGCTTTCAGAGACTACGGCATCGATACTTCAAGTAAATGGCACCACAGCAGGGGGAGCCTGTCACACTGCTATGCTGAGGACATCGTGCACAGAGACAGCTGGGCGAGCCCGGCCTCACGGGGGGGAGAGATCTCGGTGAAAGGCAGCTCCGGCGCGAGCCTGCCCACCTCCTCCTCCTCCAACCCGGCCCCGGGCTTCGGGGGCAGCGTCGGCAGGAACGGCGTGCTGCCGCAGGCGTTCGACCAGTTCTTCGACACCGCCTACGGGGGCGCGGAGGGGAGCGGCGCCCCCCCGGCGCACGCGGCCGCGGACACGGACACGGACAGACGAGCCCGGGCCAGCCCCGCGCCCGCGCAGCCCGGCTCGGACACGGCCGAGAGCTGCAGTCCCAAGTCGTCCTCCGGCCAGAGCGAGGAGAAACAGAGCAGGGGCAGCTGTGAGTAAACCTGCCTCCACGCGATGGGGGGAAAAAAAATCCAACGCGTTGCTCTTAAAGTCTTTTATATGCACTTTTATAAGGACGCAAGGTTTATGGAGGGCCTGCAGATTTACCCCTATAACAAAACTATCTTATAAACTACAAGATCACGTGCTTGGGAATGAAATTGGCCGTGAAGACTTTGGCGTTAAGTTTACATTCAAGCTTTTTCAATAGGATCTCCACTTTTCAGCACAACTTTGTATTCGTATTACAATTTATAATAACCTTGTAAAACATTTATAAGCCCAATAGATTTGATCGCCACCTACTTTTGAAATAGCAACATAAAAGCTGCATGCATTTTAAAAAGACACCCAGCACTTTCAGGTTTGTTTTTCTTTCAGTTAAGATTAATATTAGATTAATTATCTAGAGTTTGTTTAATTTTTTTCTGCCTAAAATGGATATTGGAGCTTATCAGACTGAGATACAACCCAACTTTTTCACCCTGCCTCTTGTAAACGTATTGATTCATTTTATGGATTTGCAAGCATTTAATTTATCAGCTGCTCCTTATGCTGATTTTGGGGCAGATGCAGAAAAAGCTGAAACAACATCAACATCTCTGTGCCACACTGAAATCACAAGCTGACGGTATAAAGGCGCAGCAAATATTTGAAACTCCCATTTCTGGTTTAGGCCCACGCCCTTACTCTCAAAAACATGCCAATCAGTTTGTTGTCGTCTTTTTCCTCATTTAATTGTTTATCTATTTCACAATGTTTTCACAAACTGCATGCAACGCTTCATGCCTAACGTGCTCGACCACCAAGCGCAATATTTGTTTACAAAAAGCGGTCACGCAGGCCTGAGAACGCGGAGACACTTGAACTCTACAGCTTATGGAGCCACTGGTGCAGAGCAGGAAATAGTGGCTCATTTCACGTTGCTGCGATGCGTCTGTAAAATGCTGCAAGGTGAACTTTGCCTCTTCCATTGTGTTCCAGGTGGCCAAAGGACGCGCAAGAAGAGATGTCCGTACTCCAAGTATCAGATCAGGGAGCTGGAGAGGGAGTTCTTTTTCAGCGTTTACATCAACAAAGAGAAGCGTCTGCAGCTCTCGCGGATGCTCAACCTGACTGATCGCCAGGTCAAAATTTGGTTTCAGAACAGAAGGATGAAGGAGAAGAAACTTAACAGAGACCGTTTACAGTACTACACCACAAACCCATTGCTGTAAAAACGGAACAAAGACTGCTGACAAGCACCCCCTTCATCCAGACTACATCTGTCTTTACCTGAATGAGGACATGTTTTATTTGTCAGAATGAAAGAATTTGACCATTCGTACACAATTAAATCCAATATTATTATTATTATTATTATTATTATTATTATTATTATTATTATTATTATTATTATTATTATTATTATTATAGACTGTAACAGTTAAGTGGTTACGTGTTTAGGTGCTCTACTCACAAAGGACCCCTTTCCTTTCTCGTATTTAATATAACACTCTCCTATTACTGTATTGCATTTTTAAAAGCTCAGATTTTCTCCTTAAAATTAAATCTTATTTCCCAATTTTACCCTCTTACAAGTATTTTCTTGTATTATCACAGGCGGTTATTTTCTGTCCTTTTTTACGCACGCACCCTCACTTTTCCTGGCCGGAGGTTTTGACATGAAACCAGTTTTTTGTTTCGTCCCCATACGTCCTTAAATGTTGCTAGTTTTCCAACTCTCTACATGTTTTCTCCAGGAGTCACAGCGAACGTCATCGTCACGTTGCTGGCGGCCATCAGCTGGTTACATATTTACAGAATGAGTTCGTTTCTAATCTGATACAAACGATCTCGTCTTGTGCACTTAAGGGAGACTTTTTACCGCCTGTGCTTGCTTTGCGCTTTACCCTCAGTGTGTATCTTTTGTTGAGTTCTGGGCCGTAAAATTGGATCCCTTTCCTAACTTCATCCAAAGTGGCAAACCTCTCATAAAAGGGCAGAATCTCCTAAATAAAACCTAATCCCATCTTTTGTATTACATGCCCTCTTGTGGGAGGTATCAGATTCATGGTGTGTAGGCTCTTTTTAAAGCCCCCCCCCCCCTCTCCATATCTGGAAATAAGATCCGTTGTACTTATCATTTGATACCCATTACAAAAGGGCCATTCATTTACAGGGGGGGAGCAGAAAAGATCATTCTAGACCCAACATGAATGTTAGGACTGAGAGAAACAATCGTTTTGCTTGATTTGATGCATTGAGATGCCACACACGTCTCTGATAAGACATTATTTAGTTGTGTTATCAATCCCTTCATCAAAAATAACTTTAGAGGTTCTCTTGTCACTATAAATGACTAAAAAAGTCGACATACCCGATTACAGTTTGATTACATGTCTTTGAACAGGAATATATTCATTTTAAGACCCCATTCTTTAGGCATAGACAGGAGACTGATTAAACATGTGATTTAATAAAATGATTGGTGAAAATTTGGGTTCAAGTGGCTTTAGATCGACCACCAGGCCTCTTGAAAACAACTTGAATGGCCTGTCATAAGCTAATAAGGGTCCTGCTGCCCTCCTTACTCTGTGCATCCTGTGAGGCTCCCAGGAATTCCGCTTTGATGGCTGCACATCCTCCCAGTTGCTCCAGTAACTTGGCCATAAAAGGCGGATTCGTCTGGAGCATTTGGAGTGCAGTGCAATAAAGCGTCTGAGACCAAGGTTATTAACTGTGACTTAAGGGGGGCTGCAAAACAGCGACTGAGAGCATCGAAAAGTGTGTTCGCGGACCTCTCCGTCGTCATTTGTTTCGGCATCGTACCGTGGTGGGAATGTACACTTCGTGTTGGGGGGCAGCTCGGGCCTGCTGACCGCCTCTTTCCACTGGGTGGCGCCCCTCAGATCAATGTCATTGCCGTGAATAGAGATATAAAAGAAGTTTAAACCAACTCTCATCTGCCATAGACTGTGTTTCCATCTCAAGGTTTCATTAAGGTAGGCACAGAAATATTATCATGCGCAATTTTATGACTCGATGAGTTTTTTGTGAGTGCGCGCGAGTGATTTAAGAGGATGTTTTTCCCAGACAATCTACATCTGAAAGTCACAAATCTGCAGGCGCTGTTTTTCATGTAGTGTTATGATCTAATGAAACATTACTGGAAGTCCTCCAGGAGAAATGTCTCCAAAGGGGTGTTTGTTTCTTTGGACGTCACGTTCAGGGCAGCTTCTCTGGTTGCACAGAAAAGAAAAGCGCAAAGGTCTGTCCTCCACACATTGTTTTATCATTGCTTCATAGTTTCAAACTGATATTTTATTGCTGACGGTGTTTTGATTTACGCTAAACAGGCGTCGAGAGAACTTAACAAAAATGAAAGATGGAGGCTTTAGATCGCCCAATAGGCCATTTGTTTTCTCCCGTGCGGCTTGCTTGCATCAATGTTTGTGCGCCTTGAGATATCTGTACATGAGAATTTGATTTTCCCTCCGATATTTCCTCCAAAAAATATGAATAAAAAACCGTTCCCCGTAAAATGTCATGTTTTATGTGGATCGTGATATAGGAGAATGATAATAAAAAAAACAGCCTGAAACATGACAGGGAATAATCCGCCGGGGTTAATGGGTATTTTCATTCATTGCTGCTAGACTTCTGCAGGTTTGACGCCATATAAAATGGATGTTCATAAACTGTGGCTCGCTCTGATTTCTAGACTTTATGGCTCCAGGCCTAAAGAGAGATAGACGTGACCGATGTTGTATTTCAAGCTAAACCCCCCATCTTCAGAGACATTTTTGGCTGACCTAAATCTGTAGGCCTGAGTTATAAACACCAACCCCACTGACACGGTTTCCTTTACAGGAGGCCAGCTTGTGTGTTTCTGCTTCTAATCTGCTTTTTTCCCCCTCAAACTCTTAAAAGAGGGACTATTTAACAGATCATCTGATTGTCTAACCAGAGAGAGACATTATCCTTGCATTGAGGAAATTATCCAAGACATAATATTTTCCCCTTGGAGTCGACGTTACAAGCAGCATTACGTTTTACGCAGTCTAAGCAAGAGTGGATTCCAGAAAATGAAAAACACACACACAATAAATATAAGATGAGCTTTATTTTCCAAAAATATATATATTTTTAGAATTAACATCTCCGAGACAAAACTAGACGATGGAGAACTTTAATTTCAGGCTTGAACAAGAATTGAAATAGACAGACGAAAGAGACATTTGCTCTCCTTGAGAGAGACTCAAAGTTGATAACTCTAAAAAAAAAAAAGATAATTAAAGAATATTGTATATATATATATGTATATTATATATTCTCAGCAGTTTGCGTCTTTGTACTTAATAAAACAAAAAAAAGAAAGTAAAACTCAGAAATCCCCGCTGCTCTTTTAAGAACACGAGATAAACAAGCTCACATTTATTTCCCTCTAATAAAATAACCCGGTCTCGCCTGTATTAACGCATTCATTAAGTAAATGTTGCTCCGGAGCATTGTTCAGCCGTGTCGCTTACACATATCGTCTCTCCACTTGCCCCTTTATAAATGCCCAGAGCCTTTGCAATAAAATTGGGCTTGACGCATTGGTGACATTTGCTCCCATAACATCCCCACAGCCAGATAAGCCCTGGCGCTGAGACCTGGCCCGGTCATGCCCACCTCTATGCGACAAACCCAAACACACCGTCTGCACCTTTTCGGGGGTCATACAGGAAGAGTTTTACTCATTCGTGTCAATAATGGCCCACAGAAGGCCACCGGAGAGGTCAGCCATCGTTCCATGTAAGAGCAACAGAGGATATTTTGAATGTTTGAGGCATCCTGAGTTTCTCAGAGGCACCTCTGCAACCCTTCATTTTTACAGTGCTGTAAAACTGGCCGTAAAGCAATGTATTGTTCATAACGGCCAGGGACAGCTTTCAACAACTGAGTTGTCAAACTGAGGCAGTTGTGGTCACATTTACAGAGGCAGCTCCGGGCTTGTAGGTGGTAATTCTGGGGGAATTTAATGGTTTTGCTGAAACTCCGAATACGCCACTTTTTCTCTCAGAGTTTTATCTTTACTAAAAACTAAATATATGACCCAGTGGAGTTGGCAGCTCGGGCTGGGAGGAGTCTGTGGTCGCCTGGTGTTTTAATTGGCTGCAGACTTCAGTGAGAAGCGTGAGTATCAGTAATTATTCAGCAATGTTTTGCACAAGAAATGTCAGCCAGAAAGGGCTATCTTCACCCGCCGTCAAATTACACCACAACGATGTCATGTTCCAACAACCAAGCAGGAAACTCGTTTTTTGTGGACTCTTTAATCAACGTGAGAACCGACGGCGGTTCGTATTACCAAAGTAACAGCCTGTATTTGCCACCGGCGTCGGAATATTCTTATGGACTCTCCGGTAGCTCTTGTTTCCCGGCGATCGGCAAGCGCAACGAGGCGTCCACCCAGAGCGCGCTCCCCTCCTCCGCTCCCTATGTCCAGGGGATGGAAACGTGGCTGGAGACGTCGAGACCCTGTCGGGTGGAGCAGCCCGGCGTGCCGCATTTGGCTCAGTGTTCATTCTCACCGAGTATAAAAGAGGAGAGCGCATGTTGCCTTTATGAGTCTGACAAATGTCCAAAAGGAGCGGCGGTGGATGACATATCTTACGCGGCCGGACCATGCCCCGTCACCGGCAGCACCGTGCCCATTCCCGGCTACTTCCGCCTGTCCCAGACCTACACGTCCGCGAGGCTTTTTCACGACGTCCAGCCCAACATGAATCACTTTGCCCTGCAGAGGGCTGCCCGCTCGGACGGGCAGCCCTCGCAGCCGGCCTCTGCGGACCCGGAGGACGGCGGGAGCCACGAGGAGGCGCCTGTCCCCGCGCCACGCGCCCCGGTCAGGGAGGAGGACAGCCGCCTCTCTTCGGAAAGGTCATCCTCCCCAGAACCCGCTGAGACGTGCAGGGCGGAGTGTCCAGAAAAGCCCGTAAAAGGTGAAGAGCTGAACACCGACTTACAGAATCAGAAGGCTCAGTGTGCACGCTTTTTCTGGTTGTTTGGAGCGGGCTGATCAGTGTTTAGGGATTTATTAGCACAACAAATGAAGAATATGGTCCATGTGTGTGTGTATATTTGGATTAGGCAAAATTGTCCACGACTTGGCTAGATCTGATCAAATTACATTGTGCTTGCCTCTTTTTAGAGACACATAATGAACAAACAAACCATTTAGGTTTTTAATAAAATTATAACATTATTAAATATTTCAGCATGAATAAAAAGGCCTAATTTGCTTTTTAACATAGTTAAAACAATATCACCAGTATCTGGCGATAGCAGTTATGTATAAATATGTTTTTTTTATCACCAGGGAATCCCAAGTTGAACCCCATGTACCACTTCAGAATTTCATTTGTATCATCCCTCATAAAAGGCCACAGGCCTCGTTATAATTTCACAAGACTGTTTAAGCTGTTTTAAGCCTGAAAAAAGGTTCAGCTGGCTGCAGCTGCTATAAACCTGGGCAAATAGTACCAGTGTCTGGTGTCACTCACATTTGTGCGTCAAACGGTCGTTAAACTCAGATCCAAAAAAGAAGAAAATCAGAGACTCCATCCGTCTCTATATTTCACATTTATGTAGCAGGTGTTGGCTCAAATATCAAGATATTCACACCAAACATGAAGCATCATGATAAATTGAAGATTGGACTGTTTTGGGAACATTTTGATAATTGATAAGAAGCAAAGCGTTTGTTTTGATGATCATTTCTTACACTTGTTGCCTTCATTAATAACTTGATTCATTCCCTTTGTAGGGGACGGGAAAATGGAAAGCACGGCCAACTGGCTCACAGCTAAGAGCGGCAGAAAGAAGCGATGCCCCTACACCAAGCACCAGACTCTGGAGCTGGAGAAGGAGTTCCTCTTCAACATGTACTTGACGCGGGAGCGTCGTCTGGAGATCAGCCGCAGCGTGCACCTCACCGACAGGCAAGTCAAAATCTGGTTCCAGAACAGGAGGATGAAACTGAAAAAAATGAGCCGGGAGAACCGGATCCGAGAGCTCTCCACCAACTTCAGTTTCTCGTGAGATTGCCCTCCTCCACCCGTGGACAGGACGCTGGTGCAGAGCCCCCCCACCCAGCTGTGAGCTTGTCCGTGGCAAACAGGACCCAGACTGCTAACTTATTGATCGTCCTCGTGCAGACGTTTTTGATTTCGCGTCTTTATTTGCTTGGGGACTTGTATTTATACACGATCACGGTAGTAAAGTTGATCCATTTGAAATGTCCATTGTGTGGCCACAATGTTTGACAGCTTCCGGCTTGTACATATTGTATTCAATCTGAGGGAGCCAATGGAATTTGCATGCTTGGCTCACCATTGGGACACTTGTGATACAGTTACACACAGACCTTATTTGTGACAGCTGAAGGACCCGCGAGGGCCTGTAAATATTTGCACATTTTGCTGGTCAAATGAATAAAGCCCTATAATCACACATGTCTTATTTCCCTCAAGAACACGGAGCTGTTTTTTTCCCTATACGCTTCACAATTGGAACAGAAACAAGTGCAGTTACCTCCATGTTTGCTCTTTGTGATGCAGTAAGTTATGGCGAAAAGTTACGCATATAGTTGGACTTTTCCTGTCCAAATGAAACACCTTCATTTACGCTCTTAATAGTGAAAATAGCAACTTGCAGGATTCACAATATTAATACTGAAATCAATACAGAATGGAATATAAAAACAGTACAATACAAATGTGTAAAAAAATACAAAATAAATTGCATTTGTAAGGAAATGCACTGCATGCTTTACGCAGTTCGGTGTTGTTGGGCTTCACGTGCTATTTTTCCAACACGAACTATCTTGATTGCTGCAGTTAAATTTACCAAATCGTGAAAATCGAATCAGGTTTAATCACACTTGTTAATAATTTGGCTGAGATTGCTTTAAGACTGCAATAACAATTCCAAATGGCGAAAGAAGGTGTTTTATTGTTGTGCATAATAGTAGTAAATGAGAGTTTTTCCCCCTCTCTTCCTTTTTCTTCTTTTTAAAATTAAGACACCAATTATGGTATTTAAGGCTTTTTAGTCATCTAAAAAAAAAAAGCTTGAGAAGATCTCAGCGAGGAATTTTCTAAGGAGAAGGAAGTAAAGGTGCAAGTTTGGGGGTGAAGAAAACCCTTTCCTTGAGGACAGACAAGGCCTCGGTTATGATCATTACAGTCTGCCAGTTGCTTCGAAACCGCCGGATGTGTCTGCTTGCGCCAAGAGAAAGGACACAAAGGCTGAGCTTTATTGGTGATATTTAGCTTGGACAGCCAGGTTGTAACCTTAAGAAAAACAACCCAATTGCCCGTGATAAAAAAGGACCGTTATATAGCACCCAAATAACTTCACCCTGCTTCCCGTTTTAGATTACTTTCAAAGTGGAGACACACTTGCAGACATGTAAAGTATCCCTGAGGTGCTGCAAAATCCAATAATCATTTCATCACGCTGTTGAATCATTTTGATAACAGAGAACCATATCTCGAATGTAGGATATCAACACTTTATTAAAGCCACATTTGTTTTGCCTCCAAATGGAAGACTATGCAGATGAATTTCATTAGATGAATATGAAGGTGACTAACTCCCTTCATGTGTGCGTAACTTTGAAAGGACGAAGTTGTTTGATCATTATCCAAATATATGTCACCAAAGTTATAATGCCCCTATCCTAACTTACAACAATCCCATGTTATGCTGAAATAAGATCTCATGAAAATCCAACGTTTATTGTTCATAAAGGGAAATATTTGCCAATAAAGGCGCGGGGATTTGCTATTAAAATATAGTGGGGAAAATGGTGGCCATTTAGCTGAGTAGTGTAGGCTGATTTATTATTTATTGTTCTGTCCCACGGTCACGTGTTTGGGGCGCCCTATCCAGTCTTGGACAAGGTTCAACTTACTGGACGCATAGAGCTTCTTGGTGGTGCACGAAAGCAGCACCTTACCATGCAATGAAACTGTTTCCCCCCCTGTTTTTTCCCCGTGACATTTTAGGACTGTAACTCGCCCTTTTTTTTGTGCTTTGCACTTTTTTTCCGCCTGCAATGTCGACGCTTGGAACAAGCTACTATGTGGACTCGCGCATTCTTCCTGACCAGGAAGATATGGTACCGAGGTACTCATCAGCTGCAGGGGTGGAGCAGGCGGCGGTCACCGAATATGGCGGACAGGAATCTTGCCCTTTGCAAGGGAAATCTTCTATTTTTGGCGGATCTTGGAGCACTATCTCGACGCACGCTCCGAACCCAGCCACACCGACCTACGTCCACCAGCACTACGCGGGCGCGGACAGCGATGGCATGTTCGCCCGCTCCTGGTCGCTGGACCCCGTGTCCGCGTCGCTGTGTTTGACCGGACTGCCGTCGACGGCCATGCACTACGAGATCAAACCCGAGCCTCTCATTGGGAGCGCCGAGTGTACCACTCTGGAGACTCACACGCCTCTTTTGTCAGACATTGAAAACGGAGCATCTCTCGCAGAGATTCCCTGCGAAAGCTCGTCCATGTCTAAGGTTGCTGAAGACAACAAGGCTCCAGAGGGGAAGACTGAGGCAGAGAGTAAGTCAGTGATGCAGTTGGTTCCTTTGAGTCTATTCGCTTTTATGGGCCAATTTAGAAGGAGTAAAATGTCTTGTAATTACTCAAGAATGTGGCAACATGTTGTGGATGTCACAAAGTAGCCATAGCGTGTATTTATTTCTCTTTTTGGAGGGATATATACAGCAGTGTTTGTCTTTGAATTCAGATTATTCTTGAAAGACACGATGACAAATTTCCAGGCACTAATTTGGTCTGAATCCTCAAAATGACTGCAGAGAAAGAATTTGGAACGAATAATTTCGAATACAGGGAATGACCTTGCCCCTATAAGAAATACAGCAAAATCAACACAGTTAGAGCATTTCTTTCTCAAATGATGTTTAGCAAGCCTTAACTATTCTAATCTCATGATTCCCCTTTCCAGATAACCCATCCACCAACTGGCTTCACGCAAAGCCCACCAGAAAAAAGCGTTGCCCCTACACTAAGCATCAAATCCTGGAGCTAGAAAAGGAGTTCCTCTATAACATGTACCTCCCTCGGGATCGTAGATACGAAGTAGCGAGACTGCTGAATTTGACCGAGAGACAGGTAAAAATCTGGTTTCAGAACCGCCGGATGAAGATGAAGAAAGAAAACAAAGACCGACGGGGGGACAGCTAACGCTGTATTTTTTTGGAGTCTGGTGGGGGAGGGGAGGGGGTTCCGGACTATCCGAACCTGTTACACACGTTGCTGTCAATTAATTGGTGTTGTTCAAATTTACGCTGGATGTGGTTGTGTTTTTTTCTATTTCCGGTGTATCCCGTTTGTGAGGACAAAGTGTCTCGTGGTAAATGGAATTGTCTTGTACTTTGCGCACACGGATCGTGAGCTGTAGGCCGTTTGTTACTTGCATGAAATTATTCTTGACTACCTGAATATTCCTCTGCTACCTATTTGCATTATTTAAGTTATTGTTTTTGCAGCCTCTTCGTGTTTTTTTTACGTGTTAACATTTTAAGCATTTGTGAAAACATTGCACACTCTTTAAATACCTCATTTTGCCTGTTTTAAATAGAAATAAAGTGAAGTTTGTATAGCACATAAGAACCGATATTTGGTATTGATTTGCTACTAATTATCGAAAGAGGACGTTTAAAAAGTACAATTATATTACAAATATTTAACGCTATTCTATGGCCTATTCTACACATTATTCGTTTTTTTTAATGTACTACTCTGTTCTTAAAATGTTAAAGAATTGTTTTGAGCCAGTAAATTCAAATGTGGGGGATATCCTACAGATGCAAAACCGACTTTTATTGCATCTTGTTTGTGTCTGTAGAGGTTTAGACCAGCTGCTTTAACGCTGACAACTAAAACGAGCAACAGAAAACTCCAAAAGGGTCTGCCAAATGCTGTTGTTTTTTTTCTTTTTCTTTTTTTGTCTGCAACTCCCTCACTCACTTTGATTTAAATCAGAAATAATTGTGTGAAGCTTCTGGCACGCAGAATATTTTTTTCAGTAATGTGTGTACCCAGTTTATGACAATAACACCTGTCAGTGGGGGGGTGACATGAATCGTAGACTGCCTAAAAACTGTTATTAAATGTATTTTGCTTACTTATTCACCTAAATTTGCAATGGATTTGGCAAAGAAAAAAACAATGTATAGTCAAATTTTTGCGAATTTATTCCTAAAATGTAGTTTGTGTAAAATGGAAATTAAATTAATGTGAACAAAAACTAAACAGAACAAGGTAACAGTCCATAAATTCTAAATAATACCTACAAATATTTTTCACAATCATATCAAAATGAGAGCAATTTGCAAAAACTTCGATGGAGGTTTTACATATATTTTCCTGTATAATTTGATGCATTGTTTAACGTTTTTTGGGGGGGGAAAGTTTGACTTTCAATCACCCCACAAACCAGATAGTTGCCCTGAGCAGTGATGCAGGGTCCAAACTTAAACTGTTTATAAGGTGCGAAAAGAGCAAAGCATGCGGAGCCTCGGTGGCAGCAGTCCAGCAATAGTTGTGATTATAGGCTTCAGCAGACGGTCAAATATGTCATATTACATATTACACACACACACACACACAGGAGGAATACAACAGCAGTGCAGATGGGTCTGTCTTAAAAAGTCTAATGACTTTACGACCGTCTAGCAACAATTAGACTGTCTCGGAGCAGAAACCCCAGTTTGCTGTCTTGCCTCAGCAGGGCTCTAAGGACTCTTCTCCTGACGCTGCTACAGCATGTTTCACACTCTCCGAGGCAACTTTCTCTCTCCACATCTGGAAAGTTAGACGCTTTAAAGAAGAAGAAATCGACGCTTTGGGAGAACTAAGATCCGGATAAATCAAACCAAGACAGAAACCCACACTGTCGTGGGGATGTAGTCAGATTTTCCCAGCTCCTCTGAGTGCTGCTGCGCCCTGATGGCCAGCAGGGGGCGCCAGCAGTGCGTGTCAGCAGGGTGGATGGTGCGTTCACTGCACACCCAGACCACTCCCTTTTCCCAATCCATAGGTCATTGTCTCCATGTATACATGTTAGCGTTTGCTTAATCCTATTTCTAGTTCGTTTTCTTCTCATCGTATCATCAGAACCTTGAGTTCAGACATTCATTCACCATAAATTCGTATCAAATAGTTTGGAATGCCATTCAGAGCAGCAGTGCTCGTATGGTATGGAAAATACAAACTTCACCGTAAAACACACAAGACGATTTAGCTCAAATGACCTAAACAAGTCGTGGAAACTGACATTTTATCAAGTTTATCTGTTCTCAAAAGCACCCCTTTTCTCGCTACCGTCCCCCTCGTTCCCACTAATCATGTTTGAGCGTCGACCCTGAGATTCTCAACGCGTGAATAGGTGCTCTGGACCCCTCCTGTCCTTCCTGTTCTCTCCAATCACCATCCTGTCCTCTCCCAGGCTCGCCCTTGCGCCCCCCTCTCTAACATGTGGTGCATGAATCCTCTCTGTCCTTTTGGGAAAAGCTGCAACGATATTTTGTGGAGGCCTGATATCCCTATGAGCCGAAACATTCTAATAAGACGGTGACATCATCAACAGCGCCTCTTCGGAGCACTGTGCCATTTCTGTGCCATTTTTCTGACTGATCCCCGTGAATGTTACGGGCTGTATCCTCAGCCAAACAGCTATGGGAGAAGCCAGGCGGCATAAAACGGAAAGTTGTGAGGAAGTTGTTTGCCGTGACCTTTTCTGACCCCAATACATCACACCTTCTGACACCGGCAGTGACACAGGGGGGCACTTTGCTGAAGAATTTCAGGGGAGGAAGGTCTATTTCATCCCTCAGTGCAGCAGTCAGTTGCTCTAAAGCTGCTGGGGAGCTTACAACACTTTTATCAGATGCTAGCATATTTATCTCATTTAGACCCTCATATCAAATAAGAGTTTTGGACCAACTTTATTATCCATTAAGGTTCTTCTTCTTACATTTATAGTTGCTATCATTATCAACATCCCATCTTTTTATTATATGATCTGTAAAGGTACAATGGCAAATATTCACGTCTTTTTTTCTAAAGGATTCTTTTGGACTTAATACCGTTACAAAGCAGGGGTTAAGACAGGCCAATGAGCTTTCATGGGACAAGTTCCTGCCATGATACAGAATGCTTCACGTGCAGCTACTTATGTGTATGTTTTTTTTGTTTTTTTATCACGCCATTGCTCTGTAAATGAACGACACGCTGCCATGAAATTTCATCCGACCTGAGCCAGTCATTATGACACCAGAAAAGCTCAACTTGCAAATGAACGGCACACACAATGTGAGAGAGGTGGGGCTGTCTCTGGCCCACGGCTGAGAGATATGGACGTTATTATACGCTCTTCCAACGTATACTTGATTTACTACCACAACTCCAATGAATCGACCACATATATAATGCATTTTTTTCCCCTTCTTTCTTTTTGTTTGCAATTTGTCTCAATATTTTCACACTGAACTGTTTGATTTGCAGGCCTGATATGCACCGCAGTGTTGGCCAAAATCATCCCATGAATCCTGGAGGCTTCATAAATAAAATCGTAATGTGAACATTTACTCTTGAACACCGCTTTGTTTTCAGGACACACACGCATGAACACACACACACACACGTGCAGACTGGACACTGAATGCGTTTTCCAGACGGCCATGAGCTTTACTTCTCAGTCCAATATTTTTTTCCTTCCGTGGGGAAGATTCGATAACATGATATATGTGATACGGCTTAAACGACAAAAACAAGATCTGATAAACGCTTTAATCCTCTTGCCAATTTCCAAATACCATATGACCTCTATTATACAGCACAGCCCAATACACAATTTGGTAATAAATGTTTCAAGGAAGTGTATATTTCATAACAAAAGAGACGTTTTACCAGCTCGAAATCACAGAGGTGCACTAGATGTTTTTTTGTTTTTGTTTTTTTGTGGTTATTTATTGTTTAGTCTGATTAAATGTTTTCATGTTACACTCAGAAAATGAGAACAACAGCTGCGGCTGCACTGGGTCGTTTCTCCTCAGATCCCCTGGCCTGTGGTGGTGGGTTTGCTGGCCTGCTGCCTCCCAGATGTCTGTCCCGGTTCTCAGAACAGACGGGGAACGTGGAGCTGCTGCTGGTCATCCAGACACCGTCCCCCGGCCTGCTTCCGTTCTCATTAAGCAGTTATTAGGCTCCTTGTCGTCTAAATTCTGCAAAAAAGGACACATAAACATTTAGTTAAGAACGTAAAATGTTAAAACCTGACGGTTTAGTGTTGTATATATATAGATATTTATTTTTTGGCAAGGCTCTTTGTTTCCTCATTGTTCTGTTCTCATACCTGAGTCGATCTTAATCCTCTGCTTTATGTCTACTCATCTTATATGAACCATGCATCTGAACTCCTGATGGATTATGTGATGATGATGTGGTGAGATCTGAATAATGTACAGAAGTAAAGAATAGTTTACTGGACTGCATGCCTCGAAAAAAACACGTCCCTGATAATTAAAAGGTTTCAGAAATATCAGAGAAATCAGGCACAGTAACACCATTTTCTCAATTTAATCATAACCTTTTATTGGAAGCTAAAATGTTCTTGTGTTGAGTATAATTATTTAATTACGCACGTTTGATATTCTGGATGTTTCCTTACAAACAATAATGACCAAATTATTTATGTATATATCTATATATGGATATATAGATATATCTAAATATAATTATATATATATATATATATAAATATACAGATATATCATACAAATCATATATATAGAAATACGATTAATCTCGATTATATTGAAAAAGCCTGTATTTTTTAAACCTCTTCGGGGTGTCAAACCGTGAGACTCGCGGCGATGAATGGGATCTCTGCTGAATGCCAACACCCACTCACCTCCAACTACTGATCCTCTGAAAAAGGCTCCTTTCGTTTCAGAAACATTAACAAGAGTCCAGTCTTCTCCTCTGCATTTTCCAGTCCACAATGTCCTTTTTTCAATCGACAAAAAAAAGCATTGTGTCTTCCCAAGGTGTCGTGAATGTCTAATTCACTGCTAAGTGATGCAGCAGTGTGTGCATTGTAGCTTTCATTCGTTCTGACTTAAAAAAAAATCCCGACATCTGTGGATAGAACACTCGGAGAGCACAGAGATCGTCCTGCTCCTGGCTACATATGATCTAAGGGAGTGTTGGATGGTTTAAACGAGTTCTTAGGGCAGGGAGCTGTCAGACCTTTTGGGTGGAAAGATTGATCGCACGCAGGCAACCAGGACTCTTTGTTTAGAGTCTGAGCAATAAACAGCCATCGGATCCCTACCTTTGCTTGAGCCTCACACTGCAGTGGCAAATCATTTCAGTAATGCTAGCACCAATAACACAGAAATGTCCAGACGGTAGCTCAGGTCAACATCACCTCAGAGGGGAAATAAGATATGTGAAACTGGTTTTAGGACCTGGAAATATGACCAGGAGCTACTGTGGTGACAAATGCTGTTGAATCTCACATCTGCCACCTCACGTTTGCACTAAATATTATTTTCTTTTTACGCACGATAACATAAAAATACTTATTTGATGGCTATCGTTTATCCATGGAGGGTGTCTTATAAACTGTGATTATCCCACATCAGGTTGTGCCAAAATGGAAAAAAAACACTCAGATATATCAGAAATAATATTGTGTTTCTGCCTGTGTTGGGGGAGGGGTGGTGTCTGCACGGTGCAGCTCTCCTCCCAGACCGAATCCTCAAGAAACCCTCAAGATGAACACCACGCGCACTGATAAGACCGCGTGTGTCGTTGCATATATTAGGCAGTTAGAGAAATTAGATATTCATCTCATATGAATTACACGCTAAAGATGGGTACACGCGCAAATGTTTTTGGCTCTGCGTCTTAGGGAGGGTGGGGGGGGGGGGTGGGGGAGGCTGGGGGATTTGGGGGGGGGAAATGGTGTTGAACAAACCCACAGAGGTGGGGGGAAAAGTGTAAATAAAGCAACCCCTGCCCAGGGAATGAGGCGTTACCCCTCAGACTTTCTCGATCAATCACAAGGGACAGTGGCTTCTTTTGATAAAAACCCCAAATTGTCATTGGGCAGATGCAATCATGTGACAAGCAGCACGGTCTAATTCCAACCATGTCCTCATGAAAGCAATACTTTATGGCATAGAGGTCTCCAAACGACTATAAGCGGTTAAGCAGTTTATGAAAATAAACTGCTTGTTATTTTTTATTTTTTTTTGGTTGATGATCTCTTTCCCTTCTGAATCCGCGAGACTTCGAGACAAGAAGGAGGAGATGAATTACGAATTTGGGCGAGAAAGTGGTTTCATCAACAGCCAGCCGTCGCTCGCCGAGTGCCTGACATCTTTCACAAACCCTGTCGGTGATGCATTTCAAAGTTCATCAATCAAGAGCTCAGCGCTTTCACGGTCGACACTGATTCCTCCTCCTTTTGAGCAGACCGTCCCCGGCCTCTGCCCCAGCGTCCACCCACGCCACGGCCGCGCAAAGCAGGCTGTGAAAGGCTGCAGCCCGCTCCGGGCTGCCTCCCTGCCCCCGGAGTACCCGTGGATGAAGGGGAAGAAAAGCATCAAGAGGACGCAGCCCGCTGCTCCTGCTCCTTCCTCTGCCTCCTCAACTGCTGCCGCCACAGCGACTGACGCCTCACCCCACTATTTCTCCCCCCAAGGCAAGACACGATGATTAATAACCTCCATGCAAAAGACTCCCCGTTGTCTGAGGATTCCCCCCTTCTGCAAGTATAGCTGCATCCCGGGCCCCGTGCAAGCGTGGGCGTCCCTCAAACCCACGATAGCTTTTGTTTTTGTTGTTGTCGTTTGTTTTATTTAAGGTTGCTTAATCTCATCATGTAGCCTTAACGCAGCGAATTGTGATGCAGTGTAAGAGCGTTAATGTTTGACAGTAATAGAGAGTGATAGATTATTCTTACACGGGCCAGCAGCTGGCATGTTCATTAATCTTCACTCTCCGTCCTGTCCTGTCCACGCAGACCCATCATATTCAGCCGGGGGCCCATAAATCTCCCCAGTCCTGGCGCTCGCTTGCCACAAGTTTCACCCCTCGGAGCTTGTTTTGCCCCTCACTCATCCGCGTTACTGTTTTTATTCCTGATCCCCAATCTTCCCGTGATTAAAAAGAACAATATTGACTTTATTTTCCTCAGGTTCTCCGGAGATTCCAGAGAGCACTGCTGGCGGCGTGCAGGGGGCATCCAGAAGGCTGAGAACCGCGTACACCAACACCCAACTTCTGGAACTGGAGAAAGAGTTCCACTTTAACAAATACCTCTGCAGACCCAGGCGAGTGGAAATAGCCGCCCTGCTGGATTTAACGGAGAAACAGGTGAAGGTCTGGTTTCAGAACAGGCGGATGAAGCACAAGAGACAGACCCACTGCAAGGAGAACCGGGACAGCGAGGGGAAGTACGCGTGCCTGGACGAGGGGCCGGAGGATGAGTTGGAGCAGGAGGAGGAAGGCTCGCTCCTGCAGAGGGAGAGGTATTTCCACCAGAATACCCTGACTTCACAGCAGTGTCAGAACGGACACAATGGGGACAACCAGAGCCCGACTGTTTCCATTTTAAGCAGCAATGAGAAAAATCTGAAACATTTTCCAAACCCCACACCCACTGTTCCGATGTGCCCGCCAACAATAGGCCCGGACAATGAGGGCTCCTCCGGCCTGGACGCGTCTTTGCAGGATTTCCACGTTTTCTCCCCGTCGCCGAGTTTCTCGCCGAGTTTCTCAGAGTCAATACAGAGCCCTCTGCCTTTATCCTCCGAAACTTTCGACCTTTTCTCAGAGACCCTCACGACAATGGACCTGCAGAACCTGAGCTACTGAAGTGTTTCATGTTTTAGTTGAATTCAGACAGTGGTGTTAGGTTTTTTTTGTCAGTTGTAGCGTGGGAGGAAAAGTGATAGATCTGACGATTAAGGTAAGTTAAAGTGTAAAAAATAAATCTACTATTTTGCCTTTATGGACTTTATTTCATTAGGCTTTAAGGGGACATCATAGGTTTATTTTTATATGGATTGAAACCACAGCTGAGAAAAGTATATATTTGTTGAATAAAACTCTCCATTATTTGGAATCAACTTTGCTTGGTTATATTTCACCATATGGGGATTTTGAGCATTTATCTATTTTAGATATAAAATAACCAGATGTAATCACAATTCCATTTAAATATACTTACCACAAAACAATATTCTTCGAAGAAATACATATTCTCGAGCATTAGAGTAAGAACGGTGTTCCCAATTTCTTTATTTAAATAATTTCTTTATTTACATAATTGTAGCTGGGAGTTTTTATTTATTTATTCCAACCTGACCGTAAAGTTGTTGCAGTTCCAATTTTTGTCAAAAATAAAAAAGCCAGAGAGACAGAGGCTCATTGCCTCTGCATGGAGAAGAAAAAGCAGTGAGAATTGCTTGTGAAGAATCCCAGGCCAAAAGCTGTGACTTCTCCTGGCTTTCTCATTAAATTTTATTGCCTATAAAACTCACAGGACTGAGGGTGCTTGTTTATAGCCATGAGCCGAGATGTAATTCTATCTGTTTGAATTAAGAATCGAGCATCGCGACGTCGTGGCAGTCAGAGCTTTATAATTTAAAGCTGTGGAGGTTTCGGACAAAGCAGCGGACTCGGTTTCCGAGCGGGCTCGAATTGGCGACATTTATAAAGTGAAGGGCTTTGTGGAACAAATTGACAGCAGAGGGTGGTAATACCGGCCACACAGCAAAATGGGGTTTGCTGAGAGTTTATTTGCTCCATTAAATTATGATGAATCACTATTTAACTGAGGTAAATGTGTTTTTTCTTTCTGGGTCAAACGGAGATAACACTTGTTTTTTATGGTATGCTGATGGTATTTTTCAAACCCTAATCCTGGACCCAGCATTAGAAACGCTTTGTGTGATGCATTATTCAAAGTTAAGGAGAAATGATGTGGTAAAGAAAATCAAAATAAAATAAAGCCAAATGATCCAGGAATTAGGAGAATAACAATAAGAACGACTAATCATTGTGAGCAGAATCTCCAGGCGGAGGGCCTCGTGTAGAAGGTCAGTATGTTTGCTCTCACGTTGTGTGGACTCTGGGCCTGAATGTGTCCACTCCACAGAAACAAAGTGTAACAAGTTGGCAGATCCCTCAGAAATCAATTAAGTGGATTGCACCACAACGTTAAAAGCCCCAGAGCAATAAAAAAAAGGAAAAAAAAGTTGTGAATTGAATTGAGATGATGAACCCTTCTCACACTGAAAATGGCTCTAAGTGTTGGTAATTGTGCATTAGCTTATTGAAGACAAGGCAGAATCACAGACAACCCATTATGTTGTTCAGACCGACATGGACAAGGACACACAGTCAGCATGGCAGTGTTTAACAGATTCATTCATTAAAGAGGGAAAGCTGCACACTGGCCGTTTATTACTCCACAACTATTTTCCACGGTTGGCCTCAGCCAGCAAATAACTCAGAGTGATTTCAGCTGCATTATTAATAGGCTACATTTTCTAAACAGCGCCAGGTTTTATTGTTTAAATAACTTTTCTGGGTCTGAGTAACGCATCCTGATCTTCGCGTTTTAATTGGAAAGCAATCTCATAAAGATGCGCACCCAGAAGTAGAGGGACACTATCAAACAGGTTTTGAGATGTCGGAGAGTTGATGAAGCTTTATGGGAAACCAGATACAACGCTGGGCCAGTGATTCCCTCCCTCCACACACACACACACACACACACACACACACACACACACACACACACACACACTCAGGGCAACGCATAGAGGTCAGAGGTCAAGCTGGTTCTCCTCTCCTCTCCGAGATGGGAGGAACTATTGGCAGGTCAGAAGGGGGTCAGGTTTTAAATGACCACACGGCTCATAAAGAATGGATCGGCAGCTAAACAGGAAGTGACAACAGAAAGTGTTTGGAGTAATAACTACAAAAGAGCAGACTATGATGGGAGGTTTGGAATCAGAATTGATTCTTCTTTGTAAATAGCCTGACGGCAGGTTTTAAGAGTGGTTATGGATGCACGTGTTCAGTGTCAGCGCTTCAAACAAAGTGATAGATATACACACCTGTTACTCATCTTCTTCATCAGATGTTGTCCTCTCTGCAGTGAATATAAGGTGTGTGTGTGTGTGTTAGTTAGTTAGCAGCTGCACGAACACTATCCGACACCTGCAGCCACAGTCCAAGCTGAAACTCTTCACAAAACTGCTCTGAGCCTTTTTGTGTCATTTCTCTAAAAACAACCAGCTTTACAGTTGAAAGGTTCAGCCTTTCAACCTGGATTGGGTTCTACTGCCTGTCATAGGATGACTAATGAATGACTGGCATCTTTATAAACAGTTTGACAAAAGGGTATTTTCCTCTCAAATACACCAGGAGGCTCAGCCTTCATCCATGAAAGGATAGGGGTTTTGTTGGCTCATCTACAGTGGCCCAATTAGATTAGATTACTTCTGTTTATCAAAATGAGATGCAAATAATTTAACAAATATTCAGCAGACCTTCTTTAAACTTCTTGGCAGTGGCATAAAGAGTGATAGAGCTGGCATTGACACAGAAAAGTGTTGCAGTCATTGACTTTTCAGCCAGTAATGAGCCCTGTCTAGATTTACAGGGTCATATAAATGGACCCAAAGAGCTAGCAGTGTTGAAAGATTTCTTTTTTTTTTACTGAAAGACCTTGTAATGTGTCCAGCCAGTCAAAAGCCAAAGAAGTATTATCCTGAATCAATCAAAAATATGATCATGGCATTGTATTTGGTCCTCATTGCTCCGTAAAGACCCTGGGCTCCATTAAAGCGTCAGCTCCCTGTCTCCTGAGGTAGTCAAACGCAGGCAGAGAGCCGTAAACGTCAGCCCGGGTCCTGAGCGTCTGTCTCGCTGCGGAACTGTGTGGTGGTCACTGACAAACAATTAGCAGATTGACTTCCGTATGTCTGAGCCTGGGCTATACTTCCGTATCGCTTCGAGCGTCTTTTATCAGACGATCCGTCGCTTTAGGGGAAAAGACATTTGTCACAATGCGCGCGATTCCCGAGGAGTTAACTACGCTCATCGCAGGTAACTTTTGTACTGTGTTGTTTTCTGTCTGTATGTTTGCGCGTCGTCCGCTGTCCGCGTTCTTTCTCTAAAATTGGATTTCGAGAGAGAGTTTTATTAAAAGAGGAAGAGGCATTCACTCAGTACGGGTGAAGTTTTAGTCGGTTCCACTCCAGTGCGCAGGGAGCGAGTGGACATCGCCCCTCTGTTTGGGTTTCATTCAGAGACGGTGCTCCCACCTGCTGCAGGAGGAGAATCACGGAGCAGTCTGACACCCGACCTGCAGGCTGCTTTCCTCCCACAACTGTTGTGCCCTCAGATGACCACACCACCTTCAGTGTGCATGACTGCTTTACTTGGTACTTTGTCTAGATTTGGAGTGTTTCCTCAGTGATGGGCTGAAAGGAGAAACTTTAAGCAAAAAGGCAAAAGAAAAGAGGGAAACCTTCATCAAACGTATCAAAGATGTCAAACTAAGGTAGGACTACGTGCACCAAAAAAAGCATATATTTCCTTCTTCTAAGTTTTACAGTGCATGGATCAGCTATGCATCAAGTCCTCTTTGCAGAGGCAGTATTTCAGTGCTTTTAGCCCCTTTTTTGTCTTCCAAACAGCTTCCCACAAGAATTTAAAGACAAAAGTAAGTGTTAATCTTTTCTTTTGTTTACATACAACATGTTAAGGCACTACAGACCAGTGTGTTACACTTATAGCTTTACAGTACTTCACAGCCTGTTATTTTGGTCCACCAGATGGAGAGGACTCTGATGACTCAGAGGAAGTTGACAGCAACAATGATGGAGGGTCACTGCAGTCAGAGCGCACAGACAAGGATGAGGACGCCTACGAAGGTAAGCCCCCGAAATATTCATCCAGAGATGATCTGCTAAAAGCACACACGATGCGGAAAATGTACAAACCTGGGTCTTCTCCATGGAGGAAGTGACTTTGAGTGGCACAATGAGGGAGACATTCCATCTGTAACTTGGCAACATACTAAGAGAAGCGATTCGGGGGCAAAACTGCCACCCCGCTGCAGCCCCCTCCCCCCGCCCTCTGACAGCATATTTTACTGCTCTCAGCTGAAGTCTGGGGACTGACAATTACAGCAGGGGCCAAAGTTTGTGAGACACAAAACCCTTCCCTAATGCAGATAATTTTTAATCCAGGTCGCATTGTTCTATCAGTTTATACAAAATGTCATGTTTACTTTGACTTTTTTCTTTTTTCTTTTAATGGACTGTCAGGGATATCTTTGCAAAATGGCGATTAGGCGGCTAGAGTTTATGGGCTGTGAGCAGCTGCCAGTTTTATGGCTGCTCCTTTACACAAAGAAACTTTGACACAGTATTTGGACATTTGCATTGAGGTTGCACTCTGCAAGTGGAAACCTCCTCCACTGAGAAGTAAAACATTGCTGAGTGGAGTCTCTGTGGATTTTGCTGTTAATAATTAGCAGATAAATAAATAAACGATGGTAAGGTTTGACACAAAACCCATCTGTGCATGTTTAACTTTTTTTTCTATAAGGAACAAGTCTCCTTTTCAGTGTGACACACGGCGAACATGATGATGATGGGTTTAGGTGGATTTATGGATTTGGATTTTTTTAACTCCTTTTCCAGGTGCTCAGCAGTCCCCACCTGTGGCGTTCCAGGACCTCACTTCTGTCTTTAAAGCAGGATATCTTGAGAAACGTAGAAAGGGTTCGTGCTCTGCTGTTTCAATCTACATTTAAATGTTTTAGAGATGAGACATGCTGCTTTTTCACATTTAACTTTAACTTATAACTGCAATGCTTTAACATTATCACCTCAAGTCAAAATAGCATCCAAATGGAAATCCTTAGCTGAGTAGAACAGACAATGTTGTTTAACTTTTTTTCCCCCAAACTTTTATTTGTTGTTTGGTGTGCACAGATCACAGCTTCTTTGGAAATGAGTGGCAGAAAAGATGGTGTGCTCTGAGCCAGCACATCTTTTATTACTATGGCAACGAGAAAGGTATTTTGGTTTTTCTCGTTTCCTCACATTCAGTCGTACATTGCGTGCTGTTTGATTAAAAAGGGAACTTAGGAGAATGGAAGAGGAAGGTTTGCCTTTCTTTTAACTGCACATTAAAGTTTATGTATTTGCTTCTTGTAACCAGACAAGCAGCAGAAGGGGGAGTTTAGTATTGAAGGGTACACCGTCAAAATGAACAACACCTTGCGGAAAGACTCAAAAAAAGACTGGTGCTTTGAAATTTCAGCCCCTGACAAGCGCCTCTATCAGGTGTGTTTATCCCACACGTGTTTTTTCTTTGCTAAATGTTTTTCTCCATACTATAACAACATGGCCTTACCGTGTCACACGTTTCAAACTTGTTTCCACTGCTGATCCTTTTTTACATTTTTTTAAACGATCATTCATTTCACACCCACGTCTAAATGAGTGTGTCTAATATTCAGGCTCCTTCATGTGGAACACTTTGCTATGCATAAATGCAGTATTATTTGTTTATGTTAATTAATACAAGTAGAACTGAATATTGCACTGACTGCAGTTTTCATTTCTTTCCCCTTTCATAACAGTTCTGTGCGTCATCAGCGAAAGAGGCGGAGGAATGGGTGAAACAGATAGACTTTGTTTTGAGAGGTATGAACTTTTCCAGCCGTTGAATTACTTTATTTTATTTTTGGCAGAAGTGCTAACTTTAAGTTCCTCCTATTCAAACAATTAAAAAAGAGCAGAATTCTCTCTGTTATTATCTCTAAATGTTGTGAGGGTGAGTACTGGTGCACAATTTCTTTTTAAGAATGCTGAAATGATGTTCCGCTCTTTGTAGATATGACTGGCATCATCCCAGAAGAAGATGAAGACGACCAGGAAATGTATGATGATGTCGGTTGTCTGGGTGAAGATATTTATGAAGAACTTCCAGGTTTGATTACATTTTGTGTTTACTGGCTTAATTTCTGACTATTTGCAGTAATAGAACACATTCACTAATACATCTGCTTCTTCTTTCTCCAGAGGAAGACCTGCCCACTCCGGCAAAGCCTCCTCCAAGTGTCCCACCAAGCAAACCGGCTCCTCCTGCTACAGGTAATCAGCCTGGCACTGACATTTCTGTCCGCCTTTAAAAATACACAACTTTCTTTTGTTTGATAAACTGAAACTAGCATTAAAGATAAAGGGGATCAACACCAGCCAACGATTCTTCTTGAGTCTGATTAAAACGCTGTGCTCACACTTCAGAAGAAGTGACTTTTACAGGGGAAGTTCTGAACAACTGAAAGTTAACACAAGGCTGGAAATAACCTTACCCAAGCTGGCCAACTTCCTTTTACAAAATGAGTGAGTTGTAGTTCTTTGCGACAAAAATATCTGCGTGTCACTCAACTGCACCGAGGGTCAGCTCCAAACCTCGGCTGTGGCTTAGACAAATAAATAGATGCATAAACAGCAGCTGCTGAGACTCCGGGATCAAAAATATCAAATGAAAATAATTTCTCCGGGTACGTTGTAAAGAAAAAAAAAAGTCAGAAGTGGAACCCGTACAACATGTGTAGTATTAGTGGCTTATCAAGCATGGAAGTGGGACAAAGTTACTGTGTTGTCTGTGATACATGAAGCCAATAAATCCTGCTCAGGGCTCAACGCTGCCTCCTGTTGGGTCTCCCTTGCTAACACCTCAGATCTTAAAATCTAATATGATAATTCCTTTTTCTTCACCCAGTCGATAAAAGCACAGACTACCAAAACTACTACCAGGGCTTATGGGACTGTACAGGGGACCGTCCGGATGAGCTGTCCTTCAAAAGGGGAGACGCTATCTACATCCTCAGCAAGGTATGTGCTGTCAAATCCACTCCTGGGTTTGTATTTCACTGCGCTGCTACTATAACAGTCTGATTAGTGACAGCAAGTTTTGTGGGAGATTTCTCTTCAAAGGACAGTGTCTTAATCGGTCAGTTGACTGGAAATAAGTTTTTAGATCAATCTTTTCTGTGGCTGACTTGGCAAAGTGGCCAAAAACACTTTCTCTTGATAGATTTACTACATTAAATAAAAGACTATCTCTAACATTCATAGTATGGTAATTGCATTGTTCTTACAATGTTGGTTGTTGCTGATTACATCCAGCCTACCTTAGAGTTTTCATGAAGCAAAGTGAATACAGGTTCATCACTAATTAATTTCAATTGAAAAGGTTTTAGATAAGGTTTGCTGTCACGATGCTGTTGGTCAGGGACCACCTGAACTTTGTTATTTCAAGGCCCTCAGTTACTGGCAGCACTTGGCTCACTGCCTGAGGTGGATGACTGATGGTAAGCGGCAGACCAGGCAAGATTCTTCCTCTCTCCTCTGATGGGGATTAGTTGTGTCACAACGGAAACTGTTTTAGTGCTGTTGGCGGAGGTTGAACTTAGTTGGCACACTGCTCCATTCCATCACTTCCATCTGGACTGTTTCAGCACTCAGTCACTGCTGCCATGCCAGGCGCTGAGCAGCCCTGAGCCCACACACCTCTCAGACATCCCTCTCACCTCGCCAAATAGGAATGTGTGTTCTCAGGAAACCCAGGCTTAGAATTCAGAGCAGGTGAGGACGTGTGGTGGACGCACAATTTCCGAGCCTTGTCAGCCGGGCGTGTTTTTGATAGCTAAGGGGCAGTTCTTTACCTTTATTATGTCACTACACAGACGTTCTTTTGTACTGAACTGGTTCATGTGAACACCAGGATGTATTTTTTAAAACATATATTCAAGATGGTGTTTTTGAACGCTGGTATGAAAATAAATGGAGGGAATTTCGGTCATACATGTCTGAACCTGTGGTTTCTGTGAAGACAAAGTGGGAAATTTGCTCCATCAAGACAGGCTATATTTCCTGTCTGCTTGGACTCTATGGAGCATGGAATCAACTGAGACACAGCTCTGCCAGCTGACCAGATCCCTTTCAAAATTCAAGTCTGCCATCTAGTGGCTGTGAACAATCAAACGGGGCTCTTTTACTAATAGCTGGTTGAAAGGAAAACACAAGGAAAATACTCATCTCTTTATTTGCTCAATTATGACATGAAATATTAACACTGTGGTTTCACGGGCATAAGAAGTGGTCTACAACTGTGAGTAAAATGGATGCTAGATTTGTTGGTGATGTAAAATACGAGGACATACTAAAACTCCTCACAGAGTTGTTAGGAGGGTGCAGTGTTTTTCTCGATTGAAAACATCATATATTCATATTAAAGAGGATACAGTCTGCAGGTTTTGGGTTATTAATTGCATTGTAGTAAATGAATCATCTGAAGTCTTGATTTTCTGTTCGCCAATTGGTTGATAATTACTTCAGGACTAATGGAACCCGCATAAAGCAGAGAAACCCATCAATGGACATTGACCAAATGCCTGTTTATGGCTCTTTCTTGGTGTGTGGAAAAAGGACCAAGAATCAAGTTGCCCTTTCACTCAGACTGAGAGTGCCATTAGCTGGAACCTTGGTATTGGGGGTTGTGGCCTGCTGCGAGGGCAATGATCGTAAAACCTGTCTGGGCTGCTGCAGCCAGCTGCAGCTAAAGACATAGCCGTCTCCTTCCCTCCTCCATTATTCTCCTTTCTCCCTCTTACATGGATCCCTCCCCCATTCCACACCCCAAAAAAAAAGGTGTGGTGTTACAACTGCGGACCCCCCAGTCAGGACCAGGGTGCTGATTATAAGCCCTGACTGAGGGAGAGCGTGTCGTCCGGATATGCTGCATGCCACATCGTTACACACGTGCAATACCCCCTGCTGATTGTTGAAAAACTATCAGGAAATACACAATCTCAAGGCACATTATTTCTCCCATATTTGGGATGCAGATTGCTTTCCCATAATACGTCTTCAGACCAATGTAACAGGAGCTTTCCATGTGGTACAAGTCATTAAATTACAAAAATGTGCTTTCAGCCAGCTTAGGTGTTTTCGTTAATGTGTATGTGTTGTCACAGTGTGCAGTGTCATTAGTCATCCAAAGCTCCATATATATATGTTCTCATGTTGTGTCCAGCACTCACTAAAGCGTAACTTATTTGTCAGTCAGCCAACTCCACAATGAGGTGTTGCCACTTTCAAAGGCTAGTGGCAGGAAGTCATAATGCACTCGCTCTCTCTTTCTATCTCTTTCTCTCTCTCTCTCACTCTCTCTCACACACACACACAGAGATCCCTCTGTAGGGCCCTGAAATTCCAATTTTATAATGTGTGAGACATTGATAAAAATGATAAGACATTTTCCTGGTCTCTTTTATAGTATAGTAGTTTTATGTTAACACGTTTAATGATATAGTATTACCCTTAATTGTTTTTGTCATTGTTTTTACTGGCCATTATCATCATATCATTATGACCATGCGGCTATGACACTGAGAGTCAGCCACGTTCCTCCTTGTCTAACACAGTGATTGGTCCATTGTTTGTCAGTAGTTTGCCTGTGCTGCAGCTGGTGGTTTCTATGTGTGGGCTCCAAATGTTGCTCAGAACCATATTCTATCAGCCTTCTCAGAACAGGATTTTCAGCTTTAATCCATTTCTTGGGAGGACTTTGATGTGAGGTCAGACCTTTTCCTAAGAGAGAAAAGGGTGATTCTCTTAGTCTTAGATCTCTCCTCACACTATCCTCCCCTCATCTCAGCATGCTCACCACTATCTGGAGCTATTGCTTGTCAAGCTCAGACAGATTTATATGCATTCTACACAATAGACTTTGGCACACAGATCTTTCTGTGAAATCATAAAAATAACAGGTAGGGAATATATAGAAAACAGGAAGTGTAAAGTTGTTGGTATCCCATCAACGACTTTAGCTACAGACTTCAAAACTGAACAGAGCAAAAGGGCACACAGATTGTAAAGGTATGAAATACCAGAATAGTTCATGAAATGACAAAAGGTTAATTCTAACTTAGAAAATGACCAAAACATGAGCTTGCCAAACTGATAGGAAACAGCCAAACGAAAAGAAAGAACAAATAAAAACAAAAATGAAAAGCATGCAAAATAACTACAAAGAGATCCAAACAAAAGTGACTTTCAAAAGTTCCAAAATCAGAAATAAAGCAAAGAACCAAATAAACATATCTTGTCCTCAGCGACAACTAAGATATATAAAATATGCAAGATGGAGACAATGTGGGACCAATAAATGGTACAGAATTGTGTAAAAGATCCACAGATGGGGACAAACAGATCAACTATATGGTTTGTTTCAGGCCTCTCTTAGTCAGATTGTTAAACTCATCTGTTGGACCAATCCTTTTGATATGTCTGTACCCACTGCGCATTGAGCCTGTGGCTTTATAGTCGTTGCATGAAGATGGTGACTGTACAGAGATTTCTACATGTCCCTCCTTCTGCCATTTTATGATATCTGCTTCTGGATGAGAGCCCAGGCTGATTAGTCCTTCCATGTGTTTGCTTCTTTTTCTTCCAGGAATACAACAGCTTTGGCTGGTGGGTCGGAGAGAAGAATGGAGCTATTGGTATTGTTCCCAAAAACTATCTGTTGGAGCTTTATGTTCTGTAAATTACGCCAATGTGAGTTGTTAGACTTCATGACAGTTCTGCTTGTTCCACTTGCTCACTGTTCATCACAATGCATCGCTGGAATAAATGCAATTTTTGTTATGCATCCGTGCTATCCATTGTAAGATATTGGTGATGAAGACTAAAGAATTTAATTAGACTAATATATTTGAGTATTTTTCTAGCACTTTGCCACACTTGTTTGTGCCACATATCTGTAACAGTTATTTTCTACACCATTTTCATGTGAGGCTGTTGGCCATTTTGATTATTTCAGGTGACCCGGTCAATAAAAAGTTCAACACTTTATTGTAGCAGAGTATTTTTTCTGATAGTTGAATATTCAGCGTAAACCACAAGGTGGCAATGTCGTCCCTTCAGTGGTGATACATGACCTCTGCAACAGAGGACAGAAATTGTGATATTTACAAACCACACGAGCAGTGGCAGCTATCATAAGATTAACAGCATAAATTGATCAGAAGAGTCAGTCTGGATCAGGGTAATCCATAATATTTCTTGTGTTTGCCTGCTGTAATGCTGTGCAATGAAGCCAATATTAACAATATTAAGCGTACGGTATGCATACGCTAAATGTTCAGTGAGCAGAACTTCCTGGTTGAATGGCTTAATTGTATTTATTTTAAAAGCTGAGTTTATTCATCCAGTCAGCACTTTTGTCCCAAGCTTCAAAGGGACCTTTTTTATGGCACCTGAGAGACTTTGCCGGGCAGAGGATCACAGCGTGGCAGATGGTTGGTTGTGCTGCATGCCTGAGTAAAATGGCTGAGGTGCACTAATAAGGCAGCCACCCACACAGATAGCAGAGAGGCTTATCGCCCTCTGAGGGGCTGTTTGACAGCAGGCGAGGTGGAAGGAGCTGAACATCTTCTCCTGAGGTTACATGCATACTGTACATATTTTTTCTCAGACCCCTCACTGAGATACCAAAGTTGTACAACAGCTTTGTACATCGGGATAATGTGCTCATTTTCAGCTGGATATACAGACTATGTGGCCTTGTCAAAGCTTTTCAAGGTTGGGAAGAAAATGGGAAGAAAATGCATTCATTAGCCAATAACTCATTGTTTCTACTTTTTTTTCTTGCTCCTGTCTCTCTGCTTTGTTCCCGTTGAGTGATGAGCTATAGTCCTCTGTCCTCTGGGTGACATTCAAAGCCAACATAAATCTAGCTCTTTATGGTATACTGCAGACAAAAACCTTCCCTACTAATTGGAGATGTAATGAATTACTATAATTACTTATTGAACATACTATCCAAGAAATATGGATGCATTTCTTTGTTTTAAGGCAGGGAAAGATCAAAATCAAATTCCACTGCAGGGATGATGAATGACATGATGGTGCTTTTACTCTACCCATTATGACTATGAAAAAATGAACTGTTGATTTTGATAGATAAACAAAAAACATCTTACCCCTGACATAGTATCCACAGTGAAGAAGGAGCTCAAAGGATGTTGCCTTTTAATATTTGGCCATGGGTCAGGTTGTCAAAGGCAAGCAAGGCTAAATGCTGCCTCTCATTTTTATGTGCCAATAAAGGATTTCCTTAATGGATGTCAACTTCACCCCCATATCCTGTTAGATATCCTCGGAATATACAGGTGCTTTTATTGCAATTTAACATCAAGATATAATGTTTCAAAGATAAATGCTGACATGCCATTAATCTCCTGAGCACTAAATTAAACTAATGATACTAGAATATCACTAATTAATACTTCCAACCATAAAAAGACACTGTCCCCAGCCAAAGTACATAGATTGAGCTGCTGTGTAATGATGAACACGTTCTGATTTGCTGAGAAAGATGATGGAAATGTAAAACAAATTTAACCCCCGCTAGAGAAAAAACCCACTTGTTTTATACTAATGGCTTACCATTCAAATAAGGTATTACTGCTAAATCTATCACATATATTTTCAAGACATTTATTCTTTGTTAATTTACGATGTCTACTTTGATAAATACTGTCACCGTTCTTAGCCAGCACCCTCAGCTTATTGAGGGGGCTAAAAGCTCCGGCTCTTACACTTTAGAAGTATAATCCTGATCAGGCTGTCAGCTGTTTTTTCTGCTTTTCAACCGGGTCACTCAGCAATAGGTCACAGCTCAGCTTGATAGAGAGTTTCTGTCAGGAATTCCTCAACCTTATTTATGTGCTATCCCCAGGCGTTTTGCAGGAAATGTATCACCTCTCTGACGGGCCCTATGTCAGCATTCCATTAAAGCTCTTTCCCACCCAGTCTAAGTCTTAAAATCAAAAATAGACATTTTTTAAATGTAAATCACTCTTAATTGAGGTCACTGTTAACTGTTAACATAACTCATGGTGGCCGATGAATTAAAGTTTTATCAGGTCGCTTGTGACATTATTAGAAGAGACAGCATATTTAAAGTAAAAGCTAACAGCAGTCATGACGGTATGGGTTTGTCTTTACTTTAGTGATTTTTTTTTCTGTGGGTAATATGAGGTAGAGACTAAGGTTGGTGGCAAGCCAGTAAATATGGATCTAGACCGGCCATTTGCTACAGGCCCCACACCCACTTTTCTCACCTGTGTTTGCTCTTTCCTGTAGCTAGTCTTCTGGGAGGTGTAGACCGGTGTCTGAGGAGGAGCTACCAGTGTCTGCTGCACAACTCACAAGTGGCCCTTGGGTCTAAGAGTCAGTTTTCCTGGCTTCAAAAACAAGCTCAACACCTCAGAACTGCCTTCCTGTACCTTATATGTCATACTAATGAAGCCATTACTGCTTTGAAGGAGCTCATCATCCCTCTTACATACTGTGTGCATCACTGTTACAAACAGGGCTCGGGTTCCAGAGTGTGAGGTTGGCAGTCCAGGCTGTCAGGAAGGGTAGAGCTATGTGCTGACATGTCAGTCAAGATAAATCAGGCTTATCAAGTTGACAGGTGTTTGTCCACCTGCTATAAACATCTCCCACACCTCACTCCTTCACCATCTCCTCACAGATTATTTATAAGGCTGCCGGCTTCGTAATCTGCCCCTGTTTACTCTCTTGGTGTAGCTCTGATATCAGGTCAGCCATCCACAGCTGATTTACAATGCTAGTTAGAGAGGTGAGTAATGACTCTGGATGTTCGGGGAGGATAGCTTGTAATCAGCGGAGGTCAGAGATGCGTGTGATACTCTAACTGTAATTACAGCCCTCTGTAGGCCTCACACCTGTCTACGCTGCAGCCACACGTCTGCCAGTTATGAGCAAACTGATCGCCCCTGTTCGCTCTTCTCTTTTTTGCTGCCCAAAGTTCAATGCCACTGGTTGCAACAAGCCCACGGTCAGGTTGAGGTCCCATTTCAATGTCAGCTCTTTATATAGCAGCTCTTTGTAAGAGAGCCCCCTGGCAGAGGAAGTAAAGGTATGGGGGTTGAGTTACTTGATCTCGTTGAGCTAAATGAGTCACTGGACAGCAGATAGTTGCCATCACTCCCATTTAGTGTCACTTTTGGTATGCATCCAAGTGAAGGTCCTGCCAAGCTAACAGGAGCTAATTTAGTGTTCAGGCTACACATGGAGCTGCTCATCATCACATAGAGGCAGCACAACAACATCATGTGGAGCATGTCACAGAGGACACAGTGGTAGCAGTGTTCACATTGGTTTGACTACTACATTTTGCTGTTTAATGTTGGTGTAGTGTATCTCAACTCCATCACCTTCATTTCAGTGTAGATGCCATTTGTGGTTTCTGTTCTGAATACGTCTTTAACTTAAAAAACAAAAAAATTACTTAGCTATCTTTTGCTGCTTCTCATCTGCCCTAAAACCTCAGTTATTCATATCTTGCCTCTGATTGTCTCTCCACCCATCCCCCCTCACCTCACCTGCAACCCCTTCCAGCAAACACCTCTCCCATTGTATGCATTTATTCTCAATTCCTTGTCACGCCCTTCCTCACCCTGGCATTGTCTCTGTTCCCAGCTTTACAGTTTTTGGATTTTTCTGTATTTGCAATGCATTTGGTCTTGGGTAAAGAAGATATACATTGAATTTACATTTTGACATAGACTCTACCTTTAGACTAAACTTTCCTAAAGTACTGTTTTCCTCCAATTACTTCTATTTCTCAGTACAGTGCTTGTTTTATCTTCTTATTGATGAAGAATATGTGCCCTTGCTCATACTATCATTATCTGAAACCCTGGGCATAAAGATTTTAATAAATTCCTCAGTTTAGAAAATTGTTAAGCATCTACACTGTCAGTACTTCAGACTTCCTGATACTGTAGACCTTATCATTTATCTGCATATTAATTAACCCAGCATAGACCCATTAGCATCCCATGAATAATCATCATGCAAATTTAGAAATTTCATTACATTTGTATTACAAGAGTAGCAGGTGGGGTAATTTCAGTCATTTCTGCCTGTATGCAGACATCGAGATGATGGACTGTGTCTGAGAAAGACAAGCTGAGCCGGTCAGTGGATCTACCACACAGTAAGGAAAATTTAGGCTCATCATAAAAGATTTCTCCCTTCCTCTTATTTCACTTGGACACTTTTATGTTTTTTTTATTTTCTACCTCATTGCCGCTGTGAGCTGCCTGCTGATTTACACACACTGGCAGTGAAGCTCAGAGGCCCCTGGAGATGGTGCCCTCTACCCTTCCATTTTTTCCCCCCTTTGTTTCTCAGGGCTCTGTTGTCTTCCCTGTGCCACTGCTGGCAGCGTCTCCATTCTGGGTCTGACCAAAGAGCTCCCCCTCTACTCGTTCCTCATCCCTAACAAGACATGAGTCTGCAGGGACTGGATCTTGTGACACAGAGAGGGCAATGCTCCCCTGTGCCAAGTCACAAATTCATATAACGATGTGAAAATGTACATCATGTCTGTATCTATATCCGTCTTCTGCCATGTTTACATAGTAATAAACCAACCAATGGACACATACAGTAAGGTATCGCTCAGCGCTTAAAGTTTATGGCAAATGTGTTACTTACTTATGAGAACAGACAAAGAGGGAAAAACACAAGCATTTTGCTCCTTCATATGAAAAACCGCAGTGGACTATGGATTTAGAAGCATTTTGATAAATGAATATAAAGTATTATTATACAGAGTGAACACAAACATGTCTTCTTAATGCTTTGCCCTTCCTTCCCAACTAATCATTTCCACCTGCACACTCAAAAAACATCTGAACACACAGTATTATTTTAGGATTATTATGATCTTAACTTTCTTTTTCCCCCCCAAGGCCCTTGTGTTAGAGGCAGAGGAGCTGGTTTCACGCTGATCGGTTCTGATTGCAGGGGATAGGAAGCTGTTGCTCGCCTTGGTACAGTGATCACGTCCCTTTCCAGTAATTGCTACATCTACACACCAAAAGGCGACAGCATGAGGGGAGGGTGGGGTAGCATAGCTATGAATAACTGAGGACATGTAAGCCTGCTGTGTTTGATAAATAACTGACAGCTTATGTGAGCTCATTTAAATTTGTGACATTTGAGAGACATAGAAAGCTGTTCATTTATTTACTTTCACCGTGTTTAGGAAGATAATTTATTGGTTTTTGAGTTGTTAAGACACAGAAACAAAGCTGGAACATGCAGCTACAAGACGTTGAAGATTCTTTTGTCCAAGGTTAATCAGTGCTGAGGATTGGCATGAACTGTCAAAGAGTTTATATTTAACACATTAGATGTTGGTAGACCTCAGTGTGGCTCCTGGAGAGAATGTGATTCCCTTGTTGCGTAATAAGCTGTCTGCCATTGTCATATCACTACTGCCATGTACAACTCTGGCTTCATTTCTTTAGGATACATTCTCTATCTTTCACAATGACAGTCAAGTTTATCTGATATCGACTCATCCTGGTTCCTCAGAGTTGCAGTCACAGAGATTTAATATCTCAAATGGTGCTGAGCTGCTATTGCTACTAATGGATTCTGTATAATGTGGCACTTAAAATGCATGAGCAACCTCTGATTTATCTGTAATTTGCCTCCACTGGAGCATATCTCCTTCAATGACTCCATTTGTTTTTCAGCTCTCAAGACGAAACCAGATTGGGATTTTATATTGTTACATGTCTGACAATCTGCCTCTATCCAACACCAAAATGAACACTTTTTGTGATGACTATGGGTGAATCCAACAAAAAAACATGACTCTAAATGAGTCCCAAGGTCGGGGTCTGTTCGAGCTGTTCAGGCAGACTCAGTTTTTTGGTCTGACGCACTCCAAGCTTTATCAAAAATAAGATATTTCTTCATTTGATTAACTGCTATCAATCATATTAAGTATGGCCAAAATATCTATAGACATTATGAAAAATTGGCTTTATTGCGCACTTTTATGTTTTACCACCTTTTTACGCCATTGTATTTAAGAACAAAGTGGTTTTCATCAACACATATATTTCTTTTATTTCTTTTACTCTCTTTCACCTCTTTGTGCGTCATCCAGCACCAAGCAGAGAGCCGTTAGCCCTTAGATTGGTCTAATAGATTCCATGTTGTCAGTGCTGTCATGACAGCAGAGCTGAGCAGACGGGAAAGCCTACAACTGCTCAAGGTTAACAGCCATTGGACCAGAGTCACAGACCATTAACAAAAGAGTCAATATCCCTGGATAGGTCCAATTTAAGCCAGCAGTGTTTAAATGTTTCAATCCATTGAACAGCAGGAAACAAACAAAGCTTCAGCATCACAAAGACCTGTTAACAATGCCAAGTTATAGGAGAGGAACAAATACGTATGTGATTCACTATGTATTTAATGTTAGCCTTAAACCATACAATGGATATTTTTAATCTATCATAGAAGAGCAATTTTTCTAAAGTCTCTAGCTGAGATACGAGTGAACATTAACCCCTAAATCTTTCTGAACTTTTTGACACCTCAATAAAATGTTGCTCCTGCCAAACCAAATGTTGTTTTCCTTTTAGTCATTCTGTAACTAGGTGCCAGAATCTTATCATTTTTAGATGTTTTTTCTTTCCTTTGTCTTTGCACAGCAGAAGTGACTGTACACAGCACCCTTCCCTTTCACCTACTTTGGCTGCCATGTGCCTAGCCTCGGTTCAGTAAGTGCACCTCTATTGGGGCAGAGGACCATTCAGCTAAAGATATCGATATTACCCAATAGGATGTTAAATGTTCACCTTTAGGGGGGAAGTGGAAGAAGAGCCTGACAACAAAATGTTCCCCACAGATTAACAATACCTGATCTCACTGTGCACCCATCTATAAATATTTGGACTGAATGCAAGTCGATTTGATTCAAACTGCTTCTTTGCCATGACCTGCTACTTAACTGATCAACCACATTTTAGTGAAACTTACTTTGGAAGGTGAAAAGTTGCACAAGATTTGCTCATTTCTAAAAACATAAAGATGAGTTAACCAGAAAATGACTGTGAGTGAGCTATAAAGATGGCATGGCTTCTGTGGCCAAAAAGAGCTCTCACTTCGACCTCCTGGATTTTCTGGCTGCATTAAAGACATTAATGTCCATATAAAGCAAATCGGACACTGCTGCAAAAGTGAATGTGAAAAACTGCTTTATTAATAAGCATATGCAAATACATATAAACCCACATCTGTGCTCACACATCTTCAAGAAGGACAGGCCATTCTAGAATCCAGACTGTTCTGCTGCTCAGAGGTGACGTCACCTTTCTGCTCTCCTTAACAGAAGTCTATTGTCTGTTCCCGAACTGAATTCCTAATGAGCTACTCTGCCGCTGCAAAGAGGAGCAGCTAATCTAATTAGCTGCCCAGATGTGTCAGCTCGCTTTCTTTCTGTTTAGTGGTCATCACCTCTGCGTAAGCAAGGTGGCGCTCACATTGGGACGCGCACACTTGTGACAGACACACTAAAACACACACCTGGGCAGACACCGTCATGGACATGAATGTCGGGAACGAGCTTTTACTAACACAAAGTAAGGGAGACAGATAAAAAGGGTGGCTTGTCAGCTCAGATGGCACTTTGTTCAGCGGGGAGCAACGTAGCCTGTCTACATGGTGGACCTCTCAGACAGGTAAGGGGTCCTATGAGATCCCAATGGACCGGATCCTGTCACACACCTGACAGGGGGGCTGGTTGAAACTCTGCAGAGACCCTATTATACATTTCATACTGCTAAGCACTGCAGTGGCCACCACATGACAAACGTCCGACAGCCTACACCTCATTTGGAGCTACCTGCTTAAAGACACGTTCGCTTGTCAGTGCTTGAGATATTCCACTTCTGCTTGGACATATTCTGGGGTGTTTCATAGTATGAATGACCAAAATTCGTGATGGTTCCATAAAGTGTGTTTATGAAGCAAACTGAGACTGTTCCAGCATATGTTGTTGAGAAATAGCAATGCACAAACTGTGACAACACTGCCACCTTCAGGCTAAATGTTGCCACAACCTTCTTTAGTCAGCTCAAATAATATTGAAACATCACAGAACACTACAAAAAGAGGCATGAATTAATTTACCTTACTGGTTGGAGGGGGTGGGGGATAGTTTTCAGGAAAACTAATGTACTGTAGTAAATAGTAATTGATTAGTCTGATTGCACATAAGACATTCATAATAATGTAACTTAAAAATGAACAGTTGGTAGCCTTTCATCCAGCTGTGTCAATCGATGTTTTCATGCTGAACCAGATGAGCTGCCGAGCATCTTGTCCTGGGTGGTACTCGCGATATCAAGTGAAGCTGTCCTCTTGGATTTGTCTGCGGACAAACCTTTAATGCCTTTCTCTGGATTTCTACACTCTGAGCTGAAGCAACACAAGCAAAAACAGAGTTTAAGGTGAGGAGGAGAACTCACTATTCATCAGTCCATACAAATCCAACCACAGGTTTCTTAAAGAGCTGATTTTTCATGTGGAATTTGGGCTTGTTTTAAACACAGAGTTAAAATACCTATCTGAGTCAGAGTCACAGGACATGCAGAGGTCCTTCTGTAGGTCCTCTTCTGAGTGGAATCTCCTCAGACCACTGCGCCGAACCGCCTGGACCACAGAGAAGGGGGTTCTTCCAGCAACACAGGCCTCTATGTTGGACACGCTGAGCTGTGACTGCAGGAAAAGGTGCAGGCAGCTGTCGGACATCAGAAAAGGGCTCTGAAGGATTCTGAGAAATCAGAACATTGAATGAATAAGGGTTGCTGATTTCGTTATATCATCTTACCAACAAAGGCTAAAAAAACAACAGTCCCCAGCCAGGAGGAGGTAGAAACCAACTTGTGATGTGGGATGTCAAAGTTCATAAACGTATTGATCTCTGAGGTCTTTCTTACTTTTCTAAAAACTTCTGGAGTCCTTTCATCCGCTCAGTAATCTGCTGGGCGTTGTTCAGACTGAAGAAAGGGTTTTTGGGAGGCAGCTCCGGTAACTGTACCCTGAGAAATATGAATGAGCGAAGAATCATTTAGCAAACTCAAAGGAAAATGAATCTGAGGTATTCGCATGGATTGTTCATTTAAATCAGGGGCTATACTCACATGAGTAGGGAATGTTCCTGCAGTTTCTGTCTGAGCCACACAAACTCACTGTATCGCCTTCTGACACTCGAGGTCTTCTTGGTGAAATACACACTGTTGGTCTAAAAACAGGACGCACAGGTTCACACAAACATTACAAATACAAGCAGGGATGGGAGAAACTATCGTTTTTACGTCTTTGTACTTACATGTAAACAAACTTCATAGTCCATGTAGGCATGCCAGAAGTCATTCTTTTGTATCCTTGGGTCCCGCACCCAGACACTGATGACCTGCTGCATGGAGAAGGGAGACCAGACTCTATACTGAGTGCAGCAGTGTGAAAAAGAGGAAGGTTTTTATTGCAAAATTGAGGAAGCGCAATTCCAACCATCATAAATACCAGAATAGGAAAATCCCACAAAATGGCCACTCTTGCTCAGAACAAGATTACTTAAAGTTGTATCAACGCTTAAAAAGAAATGTTAAAGACATTTCAAATAAACCCACCTGATTCACATTTATTTCTACTTCTTCTTTCAGAATAAAAATGCTTGCAGACAGAATTCCAGTGACGTACAATCGGACACACTTTGCACTGCAGTAAGCTTATGCCTCCTCTTTACTGTAAAGGAGCAAAGGTTTCAAAACAAAGTCACAAGACTGACAGATGCTCCTCCCTATTCTGTCAAATGAATCAGACAGAAGCCTGTGTACTGTAGAATTAACTGTTTTAGGCTTTATTGTATAAAATATGCTGAAGATCTGGAGCGTACTTGTTTTTATGCTAAAATCAGCCTTTTGCTCAGTTGGTTTTGATAATGTTTGTGCAATCAAAATGAATGGAAAAGTGTCACAAAGTGTTAAGTTTATTCACAGACTTCACAGATCCATGGTCAACAGTTACAGTAGCTCAGTAGTAGGTGTGTTTAAAGAGGTTAAAGGTTCAGCTGAGTGTCCCATAACAGTCATGGGTGATATGTAAAGTCAGGACAGTGCCATCGGGATAAAATGATCAAGTACACAGAGATGTATAATTACAGTCAGTGACAACACCCCGAGCAAATGGGCCGCCTCATAACTAAAGTGCTACACTTAACAACTGTACTCCTCAATAGTTGTATTTCTCAGTACATTTACTTTAGAATTGAGACATTTTGAATGGCTCTACAAGGATTTCACTTTGGGTAAAAAGCACCAGGCAATTGGATTAGTTTTTTTCAAAAGTTAGAACTAATAAAGAGGAAAAGAAATATGTGATAAATGTGATAAACACAGCTCATTTAAAATGAGAAACTTAGGTTGGAATTTTTGTTTGCTTGTTTTCAACACTTTACATAAATCACAAGGGTCAAACAGAGAAACAGGGAAAGTTGTGGCGATAACCACCACGCATAATAAAAGTCCGAACAACAGGTCAATTCTCTTCAGCTCGAGATGAGGGCTGCAGGGAAGCAGCACCAACGCAGAGCTAAAACCCAAGAGACCAGGCTCACGCTGAACAAACAACCCCCCCGGTGTGGGATACCGGTTACAACACAGGACTGGAAAATTCATGACCATTTAAAACCAAAGCACATCCACAGTGATTTGAGTCTGCTACACAATGACACCAGGGGGAAAAAAAGTCCACAACAGGTTAGTCTGACTTCAGATCAGCAGCTTAGCGCTAAAGTTGGTTTCAGCCTCCATCGCTGTGTCCTCGGTAGAGCGAGGTGGGGGGGGGATCTCACAGTGCGCGCCTCTCGTGTCGGCTGACGGAGGACCCCTGACGGAGGTTAAACTAAGCCTTAGGAGAGAGCGCGGCCGTCGGTCAGTCCTCCCCCACACAGCCCACACAGTGTTCTCACTGCTCCTCCTCCCCACAGTGCCAGGTCAGCTTCTGCTCGTAGAAGTCGATGACCACCTGCGGACATCGGGCGCTCGCTTCGTGGGCCGGGAGCAGGGCAACATCATCCGAGTTCTTCCTGCCGGGGGAGGGGAGAAGCATGAAACGGTGACACGGCCTTCATGCACCAGCACAGATTCAGACAGCAAAACAGGGAGTTGCTATAATCCGGCACAGCCACCCTGTTCTGATATCAACAAAGCACAGAAACAGATGTTTTTAATTTTCAGTTTATGCATAAAAAACTCCCGAAAACCTGGAGACTGAGGAGTGCTTAAAGGCCTGCACTTGTTCACGTTTTCCATTTTAGCTTTTGAGCCAAAAAGATAACGCCTGTGTCGTCGAGTCATCAGAGCAGGAGCGCTTAAAATCTTCCAGAATTTCTTGGAAGTGAACACTCATTTCTCAGAGAACCCAGACCCAGCGAGTTAGGACACATTGGGAAGTTGAGGGCTTTACTGAAGGTTACACCACTTTCTGTGGTCACTGCCAGTTCTGCATGTCTCTTCTGTTTCCTTCTTTGTCACTTTTTCAAATCTTGTAACGACATTTATTGTAACATGAACGGGTACAGGCACCAGTACTACTTTGTTTTCATGGTTTGGTATAAGACTGTAAGGGAAAATCTCCACCACGGTGTAACTGTGTGATGCAGTGTGGAAAGCTACCCATTTCTTAGATTAAAAACATCAACATCTTTCACATCTGAGGTTCTTTTATTCTATTTTAGCCTGAAAAGTGAAAGTAATTTTGTTAGTTTTTTCTTTAAAATCAAGATTTTGCCATTATATGCACCAATTTTGGATCAACTTAATCTTAAACATGACCCCCAGCAGTGTCACATCAATAAAGCATAATGAGAGTTGTGTATTTTATTCCTCAGAGAGACGCAGTTCAGACCAACGCAGTTAACTGTGAGCTCAGCGACAGATACATTTTTAAAAGAGTCCTCACAGGTTGAGGAGCTGGAAGGAGGGAGATCTGGTTAAAATCCAATTCCTTCCCACAGATTTGACTGCAGCAGCACATGATGGATCTTTGCAGCTACGCAGGTTAAACACACTCTGAATAAATGCATTACAACTTTAAATGTGCACTATTCTGCAACCATGCAGCCATTTAGCAAGAAACGCTGGATTTTGCTCAGGGCTAGTGTAAAGAGGAAGCTGCAGGGTTACCATTTGACGAGGAACATGAGCTCTCCCTTCCTGTCTGTGGAGCCGATGATGCATTCGGGTTCGAGGTAAGTGCTGAGGTTGGTGGTGGCGTCGGACTGGTCGCCCTCTGAGTGGAGGACGGTGAAGTCGCTCTGCAGAGCCTCCGCCTGCTGCTGAGGCTGCACACAGGACTGTGGTGCGGAACAAAGACAAACCAAGACAACAACCGTGTCACACACCGTCTACATGTGGCAGAGTTTACTACACATGACCATTACAAAAAAACCTGCACTAATACTGGCTTTCGCTTTCAAAAGCTTTGCAAGTCTAACCACTCTCACACAATTTAGTTTCATGTCCAGTTTTAAACTAAACAAAAAGGATTAGAGCATATGACTGGACGTAGGAAACTGGTAAGAGGAGAAAAAAAACTTCCTGATTTTTTTATATTTCTTTTTTTTATTTAAGCGATGTCCTTCCCCTAAAATAAGCTGGAGTTCTGCTTTGTTTCCCCCCTTTACACATATTTAGAAGCATAACCTCTATAAATAACTTGGAAACACAGACATTTCCACCAAGCCTTTGCTGGCATACTCACAATTTCCGTCTCTTGCTCAGTCATTTCTTCTTTGGGAATTAACTCTTGCTGGCTTTGCTCCTCTTCATTCCCTTCAGAGAGATGGGCGTTTCTCAAGAACTCTTCAATGAGTTCAGGACAGTCCAGATTGTCCTCGGGCTCCCACGTGTTCTCTGCACTGTGAGCGTATGAAGAGGGAGGGGAGAGTGCGTTCCACTGTCATGAACAAACAAAATGTCACAACACCCAAACACTGGCTGAGCAACACCCCACTCACTCCGTGAAGCCTTTCCACTTCAGGAAGTACTCTACTCTTCCGTTAGAGACTCTGCGAAGAATGATTTTCTCCACCACAAACTCTTGGACAACAGCAGTCTCCTCGGTCTTCCTCTGTTTGGCGGTCTGCTTCTTTCTCATTCTGTCAGGGAATACGCAAACACACAGACGCAAGTGAACGACGACATAGATGCGCACTGACAGGAAGTGAGGGCTGTTCACTGAGATCAGACAACAACAACAACAACAAAAAAACAACACTTTGGTGCCGAGGACACACTTTGTGTGCACGACAACACGGCAGTGCCTCTGCGTGCACGGATCCGTCCACTTATTATAGCGCTCCACCTGCCCTTTTGGCTGGGGGAGCCCAACGGAACCGAGTCGCCACGTAACGCAACACGTTAGTTCCAACATACGTTTAGTTACGCGCGTCATCTAAAAAGCCCACGAACGACACAATGGAACCGTCTGCACGTACGCTGTCGGTACTGAATCTCGGCGGACAGTCTGCTGCAGTGCTGCTCTGCTCCGTGCTCGTAGCCGCAAACTCCCCGCACACAGCGCCGGCCACGCTGCTCCGTGCGCAAACGAGTCGGTCGGCGAGGTTTTTTTATTTTTTCTTTAAGGAGAGAAACAACTTTTCATGAATGAGTCGAATTTAAAGATGGCCGTGGATGCTCGGAGGGAGGAAGTGGTTGCCAAGGGAAAAGGTCATGCCAGGAAAACCGGGAGGAGACGACGGGGACGCGCACGCCGCCGACCAATCAGCGAGCAGTCCGCTCCACCGTCCCCGTCCAGCAGTCCGGAAGTGCCCTGCCACCCATGGGTGCCAGCCGGGTATAGCAGGGGACTGCGCGACAGATGTGATGTGCTCACGTCGATCGTTGTCACTTTGTGTGTTTGAAATCAAGACACACGTACACAAATCTTCGCCAAAACAAGATATGGTGAAATACAATGGAGTGAAATAAAGTTATAATAAACGATACTACAATATAACCCTCAATATATTGTATTAAATTCCAACATATCATGTCGTATTGTATTACACTGTATTGTGTTACATTAAATCGATAAGTAAAGGTTTCTTTACATTGATATTTTACTTATTTTTCAGAGGTGGATCAACTTCAAGATCTTCAATATTTCTACAGTAGACTCTTGATAAATTGCATTTATAAATCCCCATTCAGATGCTGGTTGTTTTGCTGGTTGGTTTGCAGTAAGTATTTTTCAATAAAAAAAAAGATGATGTCAACTTTGACTTGTGCATCATTATGTTTTTTATTTTTTATTAAATAGTCCAGTACTGAAAAAGTTCATAGCAATTTTCATTATTCATGCATAAATGGAAATTTTAATTCAAATAAGAATGTTTTTGTTGTTGTCCATATTTTCTCTACAAGCGCTTTTTAGAATTTGATTTGTTTTTCAATTTACCCTTAAGAGTGAGTGTGCGTTGTTGTTCGTCTTTGTGTGTCTCTGTGGCCCAGCGATGGCCCTGCGATGGCCTGGCTCAAAACTCCTTTGAGACTTTTCCTTCTAGGTAAATTTGCCTTAGTAGAGTCGCTGTTTACATCCTGAAAATCCAGGCAGTTTTCTTTGAGGAGGTCTGTATTCTTCCAGTTCGTAAATGACAATGAGAGACCATAGGCAAAAAGGACTTCAGGAGAAGTGATTGGCACCTCCCTTTTAGCCAATAAGAGCTCCCAAAGCTGCCGATTGGAGAAATGTGCACCCACAGCAGCCTCAGGCTTATCCCTTTTCTCTATAGTGTTGTAAAAGTTCCACTGGGGGACGCTGCCTACCTGGGCTGGGTGTTTTGGGCAAGAATGTCATGCTTCTCTACTCCTCTGGAGCACATGGATTTATGCTCAGAGCAAAAGGCAACAGAACAAAAGCTTTTGGAGGTGGACTCACACTAGAGCTGCTTCTGATGCACTGCTGTTACTGATATTGTTTTATCCTGAAGGTAGGATTATGTAACATTGGTTGCATTTACTCAGCAAATGTACTTATGCAAGCATTACAGAACAACAAGACCAAAAGAATGTGCAGAGAAGCAATCCTGTGAGTTGATACCTCTGTTTCTCAATGAGAAACCACTGGGCAGGCCTGTGGGATGTGATTAAAATTGGTTTTATTTTTAAAAATTCAGGGAAATGTCTGTAGGGATGGCAGTATGGAAGATTAATGTGTGGTATACATTGTTTGTAGAGAAGAGGGCTTATTGATTAAGGTCTCAGGAGAACAGGAAAAGGGTCTTGTGCAAGTTGCAAATCAATATGCGGTTATTTGGTCCAGGCCCCTCTGTCACATCTAACTCCCATGTGTAGAAGGCAAACTACTGTGATCCCCAGGAACTGCAGGGTCTGACAAAGCTATCATGGAAAGCAACTTTTTTATTGTGAATAATGACAAAGTTTTATGTTGAAGAGGGTTTAAGCAACTTAACTGCAATGAATGTATTCAGTTTTCTCCCAGCTACTGTAGTCTTGCAGTGAATGGGCATCTCTGTAAAAATCAAAGTTTTAACTCAATAGAGACATTGCATTCTTTTGTTCTGTGTGAACTTTACACAAAACAATGTACATCTCAGGAATCTGTAAGTATGGTTGTCTTTTGTAAAATGCACAATTCAATGATAATCTAAATTATTTTTACACAATACACAATATTTGATAATACATATTGAGGTAACTCAGCCTTTAGGAATGACTTTTGGACTTCCAAGTTGTCAGAAAGCTTTTTGGCTGATGGTTAAATTTGGAATCCTTAAAGTTTGCACCCAGCATGTGCAGCACATGAATGATTTCTATTTGTTTGTGGATATGAGCCATTGCAGGAATCGCTGCTAGGCACATATTGGTTATCAGCCAAATGACCTGCTTTTGCCCTCTAATCTTGCCCTGTCTAATCTTGAAGGGTTTTACCACAAGTTGCCATAGTAACCTTAGGGCCAATACTGTTGAGCTGCCGCTGCAGGTGCAGGAATGGCAGTAATGCATGCAGAGAGGTCCTTTTTGGATTTACGGCTCGGCAACAGGGTCAACTACTTTGGGATGTCTGCACCAAACACAATAAAGTTTTTTTTTTTTTAAAACATAGTTTGAAACACATTTCAGATCTCAAAGGCAGTATTAAAGAGACAACTTTTTAAAAAAAAGTGATATTATATTACAAGCAGTTCCTTGTTATGTGTCTTAACAACAATGCCGATTAAAAAATTCTTTGGACACTGAAACAATACAACAACAACAAAAAAACAGTTTTTAGATGTTAAGAAAATAATTCATTACCTGGATTTCAGTAGTTTATTAGTTTATTAGCTTATTATTATTTATGAAGGTGTCTTATGTACACATTTCATCCCTTGCATGTATTTGTAACCTAAATAATTCACTAATAGGCAATCATTTAGTGATTTGAGGCTTTTTCGTGTCTAAAACCAAACAGATTGAACCTAAAAATGACCCCAGCACTAAAAATGAAATACAGATGTTGATGAAATGACACACTCTGGTGTACAGGGGTAGAAAGATATATCGCATGATGCCGTCATCCCTTAAATCTACTACTTTCCACCCCAGACAGGCACATTCCTCCTGCCCATTATAAATGCAGGCCCTGTGCAGATGGGCCTTGAGAGCCACCATTCCAAAGCAGAAAAGAATCCAGATGGCTAGGTCCTGCTGTGAGGGGCGATGGATGTATGGAGAAGCGTTTTTTTGTGCCTCAGAAAAAGCCTTACTGGATGCGTTTCACATGGTGGGCCCCCAGCATTCCCTCTGTTCCACCAACGCTCTCAGATTACAGATATGGTGGGGAATTCACACTGCTCCCATTGTTATCATCAAGCATTAATCTGGGTATCTAAGGGTGAACAGCAAAATATTGTTGTAGGCTGAACTAGTAAGAAAGTGAAATGAAAACTGCCTTTTTGATCGACCAAATTTCCGCATGTTTTCACACTATTTTATTGAATAGTTTGCAACCTTGATCCTTATACTTGCATATGGTGTAAAAACACACACAAAGGAAAAGATCAGCAGTGTGAAAAATCAAATCCTTTACTGTCATCAACACTTTCAGAACTGGAGGAGCCTTGATCATGATCATTTACACAAACTGTCTCCAGATGGTGCTCAGTTTTATACTAAATCAATCGGGGTCCTGACTTGCAAGCGTCAGAGCGATCTATTTTCTTTGCAAAAGTGTCATAGAGACAGGGGATGTCATTTTATATCCAACGACTTAAGACAGGACAAGATTTTCCACCGGATGTCTGTCTCCTGTTTCAGAACATTTATTGTTGCCCCCACACACTTTTATCTGAGTCATCCTATACCTGGAAGGACTGGAGGGGTGTAATTATTAATAATCTTTGAGCCCACACTAATTACTGGGAATTGATCCATCTTCAGAGCATCTGGTTCACCAAAGGTTTTGGTGGAGCAAGAAGATATCAGCTTTCCAGAGATATAATATATTGCTTTGGCCCTCTGTTTGGGATTTTAATTTGGCAAATGTTTCCCGAAATTTGGTTTCAATTCTGGATGTTGTGGTTGGGAAAACTATGAATGACTTCATGACTCAGGCAGAAAATTGTCAAATATGTTCCTTTTGGCTCTAGGTTTTTGCTCAGCAATGTGGAGCCCATCAGATATTATAACACTGTGATTGGCAGGTGAATGGCATCAGTGACAAGCAAGTCCCATTCCCCCACAGGCTAGTGGGGCACTAGAAAGGAGAAAGAGAGCCTTTGAAGCTTGAAGGACTGAGTTACCCCTTGTGTTACTTCTTTTTTTTTCTCAGTGTTGCTTTCTGCACATTTTCTTTTGTGGCTGTTGTTTTCTTGGGATTTTTGCAGTTAATGGGCCAATAGACCCAAGGCAGAGGAAAGTGAGTGAGGCCCTTTCAAATGGACATTGAGCAATGTGTCATTCAGGTTGTGCAACTGACTTTGTCCTGAGAGTTTAAAAAAACATGGTAAAGCTATTCAGCCCGGACAAATAGTGTTGATTGATTTCTCTGGTTTCTTGTAACTGAATTTAGTCTAACTTCTTTTCATGCCGGGTAAAATGAACCCGTTTAGTTTTGGGGATGTGAACGAGAGCTACTTTATCTATCTATCTATATCTATCATTTATTTATTTAGAAAATGCAACTCAAAGCTAAATCTAAAATGTGTTAATTCATTGATGTGCTTAAAAGCACAATTGGGAAACTAATTGAAGCGCACTCACAGATCACGTGAACAGATCTAGAATTTGATGACACCAGTCTGTGTACCCAGACAGCTTGAATAGTGCTGTGTGTCTCAAAAAACATGACATAATTTACCTTTGTGTCGATTTTACCTTCACATGGTGCACTGTAGATGTTGACAGGACCAAGTTCCTAGCAGTTTTGTTTTGAGAAACGAAGATCATTGTTGACTGCCGGAAGAATATTCCCAAATACACATCTTAGTCAACAGCATGGAGGTGGAAGTGGTTGGCAGCAACAGGTTCCTGGGGCTGGGCTTTCCACACAATCACACTGGCAAACAAAACACAAGAGCACTGGCAGAACAGTGAGGTTCTGTGGCAGTTTCACCCCGCAGGCTTTTGAACTCCTCTTTCATGGATTAAAGTGAAATGGCTGTACGGCTATGGGGAGAATGACATAATTAATGTGCAGTAACTCAGGTAAAAAAAATTGAAAGCCTTAATCCATACTTATTTTCTCAGATAGTTTGTTTGTGTTCTAAAATTATAATTTTTTTATTAATTAATTTTTTTTACAGCATATCTTTACTATAAACAAGTTCAAAATTGCTTGATGCTCCTTTTGTAGACAGTCCTGACATCATCTTCTACATTTTCTGTATATGTCTTCAAGTTTGTCTGCAATGATACTTGAATAATTGCATTTCTTTGTTTATTAAATGCTCAAATAACCATTAAGTGAAAGGTTTTTCTAACATTTATGTGTGGAAAGCATCTAATGAATTATTTTGTAAGACTTGCTCACAACAAAATAACATCATCAGTCTGAGCTGTTGAGGCCCCCTTTTATCAAACATGCTTATCCATTCAGGCTTCTCCAAATGTCCAAATGTTCCTGTCTCACCTGTCAATCATCAGACAGTTAAACTAAACAGGGAACTTTGCAGCCTCTTTCAGACAGGAAGAGGTTGAGACACAAACAAATGAAAGAAGATGGATTAGCTTGACTGCATGACAAGATTTCATAAAAAATCTCCTCACATTAAAATATTAATCAGTGCCCTCAGTAACCACAAAGGGAAATTATTATTAAGGTTTCATTTTTAAGATTAACAAAAAGTCCTTTTTCCAGAAAATGATTTATAAGATAAGGCTAGATTGCAAAGACATCTACAATTTACAAATGGTCTTTGAACTTGTCATAAAAATGTGCAAAACAGACAGCTGAATTGTGTCTCATACTTGAGGGGAGGGAAGACTTTTTGCTTTGGTTAATCCCCTTGTCACCGTGCAGCTGCTGAGTGTCTGCTCTCACCAAATGCAGCTCAAGAAATCTCAGCATCTAGTCCGTTAACCTTTTACTCCATCTTTCTCACAGCTGTACACTTTGAACTTGTGAACCACTACTCATCCAATAGGGAATCTATCCAGAACAGCCCCCACACCATGCCTTCGGTTTACAGAAATTGGCCCATATTTAAAATGAAACCTCAACTTTTGTTCGAAAGCTCTGGATGCACAATATCCCTTGTGAATACAATGCATTACCTCTCTGGTCCCTTAAGGATGCAAGGTCTGTGGTATTTTTCTAGCCAATTAAGAAATAAATTGAGAAGATTCCAAGCTCAAAATATAGTGAGACCATTTATTTAGCCCTTGCTAATATTGGAACATGGACTGGGACAGATCTACTTCTTAGTTCATTCTGAAAAGGTATAATTTTTTAGTTTTCAAAAGCCATTCACTCACTTATTTGCTGCTTATTTTGAATTTGATCCAATACTAAGATTCCACTTGTTACTATTAGACTGTAGATCACTTTATTGTACCATTAGTGAAATATTATGAAAGGTATTTAACCATTACTACAACTATGGTGCAAAGCATTCCCCAAATTTTTTAATACACCGCAGAACCCTGTGGTCCAACAACATAGGAGTTTGTTTTTAGCATAGCTCATGTGTAGACAAGCGAACAAGATCTCCTTTTCCATCTCTCAGATGTAAAACTGGTCCTCCCAGCATTCTGAGAATATTCTGAGAATATCCAGATGTGTTACATTTGTTTAACATGTGCAGCACACATTTCACAGGTTCCTCTGACTGTACGGACAGCCTCCTCTCAAGTGGCTTTATAGCTCCACCGCGGGTATGAAATAGTTTCTGAGAGTTAGAATCGGTTTCCATAGCTTGTTTTTAACACGTTTATTTAAGCTGATATAAAACCACAACAAATCTCTTGGACGTGATCGCTTGCTGGGCCTGACAAACTAGGGAGCTGATTTACATTGTAACCCCCCCCCCCCCCCAATGTCATTTTCAATTAAAATCTATCAGAGCGCTAATCTGGAAACTGTTACTCAGTGTGTCTTGAAAATAAATGGTTTGCAGCTGTGATTCTAAAGAGCAGAGGGGAGGAACAAGTGGCACAGCTCCCCCCTGTGAAATGCCATGTTTAGGCTGATGCACAGGAAACAAGCTCTCACCAGCCAGGAAATGGAGTGGCAAGCACAGGCTGGCTCGCATTTCCCCTCCTTCTTTCAGATGGGACTTGTTAAAGCTGAGACACTCAGGCTCCAGCTTTTGTTCACGTAGAGCCAATACTAAACAACACTGGACGCTAAGTGCTTGTGATGGCTGAGTGGTATGCTGCCGTGAGGTCTTGAGTTTCTCAGACCTGAAAACGCCCCCCCTCCCCCACTTTCTTGAGGGTTGAGCTCAATCAATGAAAGTGTCGTGTCAAAAAGACGGAAAAAAATACATGTGTAACTGCACAGCGTTATTTCTTAATTCTGTGTTTTTTAAATTGTGGAATTTGTGGCAGCATTTGAAATGGAAGCCTAAAATAGCTCTGTAATGCAATGTTTTGGAAAGCTTTCAATTATGTAACCTTCACAATCTGTACATCAAAAAACAGTCCAGTGTTAAAGGATGGTGATCTTTGATGATCAGCCTGGAGACGACAAAAAAAATAATATAAAAATCTCATGCTTCTTTAAGACCCAAAATCTGAAGGCTCTTGTCACAATGGGACCCAGCCGGTGGTTTATCTTTCGCCTTGACCCTGAGCGTTAAATGAAATGCAACAGCTGTCAGCAGAAAGAGAAAAAAATCCTGTTTCTCAGTTCAACCACAAGTTCTTTAAGAATCTGAAATACTCGTGACTGACCAACAAGAAAAGAGCAGTCTGAAGATGACTTTCCCCTTTACCCAATCACACAGTTTGCAAAGTTTAGCAGCTGCACTGCTGACATGTCGTTGTGCTTGCCTGAAAGAAAAGTTTTTCACATCATATAAGTCCTGACAAATATGATGTGAATGTATTCAGGCTGGAACTTTGTTTAAGGGTAGCTATGTTGCTTAGAACGTTACAAAAAAGAGCTTTAATAAATTTAATAAATTTTGTTGCAGTGGAAGAGGATGCATTTTGTGAATGAATCCTGCATAACTTGCTAAACACACCTTCATGGACGATAGTGTACATCCTCTACCCTAAGTATAGAGACAGATTAGCTGTGTTTTCTGACTTTCAGGTCTGCAGAAATAAAGATCAACACAAAAAATCTATCATCATGATGTACCACAGTGTTATGCAACGGTTCTTTTTCAAATCAATTTGTTCTCCCTTTCCATTATTATACTGCTGCAATTCAGGAAATATTATTAAACTGAATCAAGTTAAATTGAATTCTATTGAATATGATTATATGGTTATATGCAGAAGATAAAATGCATTAGTAATGGATGGGATGAAAACTTGAATCTCTGTGAATAAAGTCCCTTGTTTCTGGCCACTTCAATGCACTTGTGAATTTTTTTTGCAGATGTTTTCACTTATTTTTAAGTAACTATCCTCCTTTTTCCCCCATAGAAAACTAATAAATCCTTGCCATTTGGGGATACACATGCAGTTACACATAAAACATGCACTTAACATTCTTTGGTGAGATAACATACATATAAAATTAGTTATACCACAACGCAGATACCAAAAAACACCTTGTACTCCATTTTGGAAGCCCACATCTGCAAGGAAAACACAAGAGTGATGAAAGGATGACAAGAAGCTTCGGCTCATGTAGACACAGTTTTCTGTTTGCCTTAACATGTTCGAAGGTCACGGCTGGCTGGATGCCCACACAAACCCAGCAATGCTTCTTTCTAATGTAAAAGACCACCTCAGTGGAGAGGCCGGCCTGGATGTCAGTGATTCATGGCATGAAGCTCAGGGCTAAGTTGAAATCAGTCCAAACATTTACACTTGAGTTGATGCATGCAGGGTATTTGTGTGTGTGTGTGTGTGTGTGTGTGTGTGTATCTTTGTCAGAGAAGGATGAAAAGAGAAAAAAAAGAAAATATAACCCTGACTGAGGTGAGGATTGAGCTCTTAGAGCATGTTTCAGTCTTTGCATTTCTTCTCATGGAAAAACATTTCTGACTGAGTGTTTGGAATGCACAGAATACACGTGTAGATACTGAAAATGCTGTAACCTATACGATTTAGGCTAACCAGAGCAGCAGCAGAGAAAAAGTTCTTACTTTTTCTTCTGAATTACATTACCTTGAAAAAGACTAAATGCATTAATGTAAACAGTCAAAAACATATGTGTCACTGGCCTTGCTGAATAATGGAGTTTTTCAAGTTCAAACTCGATATTGATCTCTTTTTCAGACAAGGTCTACATAGAATGTTGCTGATGGAGCAGTTGGAAAGAGCAGAGATTAGTAAATATACATCTGGACTGAACAGACTGACTGTGTCACTTTTACATTTCTTCTCTATCTTCCTTGTTGACTATAGATCAATAGATATAGTTGGAAGCCACATAGAAGCGATGTTAAAAGTGTCAACAAAATGCAATATAACATAAGTCATTATAAATGCTGTACTGCTCCCTTTTAGTTCCAAATATAACCGGAAGCACATATAAAAACACCAATCCCAATTATAAGGTCCAGTTGAAAGCAATGAGAATTATAAACAAATCATATTACTATAAACCAACCCATGCAAATTTCATTAAACTGCATACTTTTGAGTTTTATGATTTAGTTGAATTGAGCACCACTGAGTATACAAAAAACCAACAACAACAAAATGTTATTCTATTCACAAAGTTCAGAAGCTGTTTGAAATTAGAAAGGAACAAAAAAACTCAGAGGCAAATAAGTGTGAGGGCAAAAATATTTTTTAAAAGCATGTACATATGCTAAAGCAGTAAACTTATGGAAAAATTGTTTTTTGAATTCAAACTATGTTGTTCAATAAAAGAAATTGTAGAAAAATAGGCAGTAGGCAAACATAAGAATCTAGTTTGACTACTTTTGTGGATTAAACATGTTTTTTACATATCTAATTTGATTCTCGTGGTTAATAAATAGTAATAGTAATGTACTTAAACTGGTGTTTGGGGGAAGTTAGCAGAAAAAGTGCTGGCAATAAAATACAAAAGGGTAGGTGTAAGAACATTAACCTTCAGCGTACACCTTTTTGGACAACACACTTTTTTCTCCTTCTTTTTTGTTTGTTTCCTCCTTGTTGAATGTATATGTATGCTGTCAAAAACTGTTTCAATTGGAATGAAAAGCAAATAATAACGACACTCTTGTTCTTGCTGTCATATGTTTGGGTGAAGTCAGACATTAGAAAAAATGACTGGCAGAGGTCTTACTCTGCGATGGTTGGTGGAGGGGGCTTGTTTCCATCAGGGGTGAAACAGCTGCCCGTCCATCACCCCGACAGAGCTGACAGCCATTCAAGTGAACCAGAGGAGTCCCTGCCAACTATCAAAGGGCTTTTCATTGAAGGAATCCAGCTATGGTCTGTCATCGGGTAGGGGCGGGCCCAGCTGTCAGCGGGACATGGGAGGATACTCTCGGTACCTCCTCCACTGTTTATTCATCTGTTTTACTGCTCAAATCCATGGTATTGGTCAAGAGCAAATGCTCCGCCTTCTCTCTCCAAAGAGCCAGTTGTTGTTGTCTAATTTATGGTGCATGAACTTTGCTGTTTAGCTGTGTTGAGGTGCCTTGATAAGCTTTTAAACTCTCACAACTTTCTTGCAAGGGAATTATTTTCAATCCCCCATTGACTTCAATCAGTTCTCTGTGTTTTTAGTAATAACACAGTCAAACACAATTGGTCCGAAGAAAAATAAAAAGCTGTGTTCTTGTTCACCACTTGAGGGAGGCAAAACTGAGCAAATGGTGACATGGCAGCACAGCAGAAGAAAAAGGAAAATATAGAATTTACTCACACCTAAGCATTTCTTTAAATGCAATATGTAATTCATTTTAATTTCCCACAAAGACAGCTTTGAGAAACTTTGATTTATTTAATTAAACCAGAAAATGTTATGAGTGAAGGAGTAGTCCTTTTGTTAGATCTCTCAGTATGATCTAACAATGGAAACAGAACAATTCAATTTAATGCCTATTCACAAGATGTTTGTCTGCATATTTTGGTCAGCAGTTGATATTTTGTTGCTGGATAATGTAATATTGTTGGTCAATTACGATTGTTACATGAATTACAATAAATTACAATTGCATTATCTGAATGATAATGCTGAAAAAGCCAAAGTAAAGCGACATACAAAGAAGAGACTTCCAGAATATAACTTTCTACACTTCTGCACAATTTTGCTGAGAAAAATGGGTTAGGGTTTTGGCACGGTAAAAAAAAAAGAAAAAAAAAGGGACATGCTTTTGTCTTTAATAGTTTTCTATTTAGTTTCCAATCTGACCAGTTCACAAAACCTGCTGCGTTCTGCACTTTAATGTGAATACACTAAAAACTACTGTAATATTTCTTTCTTCACCAGTTTCACGAGTGCTTTCTGAATCTACTACATAGACAGAGAGATTTCAGCGTGTATCAATTATTTATCTCCTTGTCGTAACACTACAGATGCTTTGATTGTGACAGACACATAGACAAGACTGTTTGAAATATGGCAAAGATAAAACAGTCACCAATCTCCACTGAGACTGTGTTGCATCATGTCATTGCTTAAAATAAGACACGTTTCACCCTGAGACTCGATGACCATACGACATGATACAAACAGCCCTCTGCAGCTATGTGATTCAACATGGGCCCGTTCCACACAAATGAGTGTCTGTAGATCTGTTCTTGTTGGATTCTCAATCAGCTGGTCAGTTGAAAGCAGACATCAGGGGGAAATATATCTTCTTCTTTGTCAGATTTTTGTCGGGCATGTTTCATTCTTTACAACCTCCATCCAAGCTGAGACGGCTGAATGAATATGTGGCTGTATCTGGTGTTAAATGGCACAGAACACTTCAATGTATCTGTCAGGATAATCAGCCATGTGCATCTGTTCTGGACAACTTATCTGATGACCCAAAGTCAGAAAGAGAATGAAATTATGGGCTGCTGTAAAGGTTCAAAGGCCTGGTTTTGAGATCATTGTGGATGCTTCTCAGCACTTAGAAATGAAGAACAGATTTGTCTTCAGTAAAACATTAAGTTAAAGCTCACCACATTTCATTGGGAAAACGTCCCCTTTGTGTCTTTTGTGTCTTTTATCTTAAGTCTTGGCTGTGCAAAACACCATCTGCTGTCCAGTGTTGGTATGGTGGACCATTGCCTTGTTTCGGAAGCTATTATTAAATGCACTGCTGATACCAGTTTTCTTTGTATAACCTCTGAAGCCTAATCTCTTAATGAACATGTGTTTTTCTAAAGACCAGACAGTTTGGTCTCCTTATCTGACCAATAACCTGGTCAGTGACCCGTTAGGCACGCAAATTAGATTACACAGAGAATCAGTTTACATACTTTAGGGCATCTCTTTAATTAGGTAATTTTTATATATGTAACAGAAAAAAAGAACATAAAAATATTGTTGCTTAGTCGATGATCAAAAATTTCTAAATAGATCTCAATACCTTGTTTTGCTGGTTTCTAAAGCCAATAATAATTAATTGAATCATGTGAAACATGTCAGCTCTTAAGTCAGACAGCACTGCTTTAACATAACACAATTATAAGAAGATGAAAATTAAATCTCTGCATGTAAGAATCCACACTGGTCAAAACACTTTGTTGGTTCATTCTAAACAAAAAAAGCATTTTTCAAAAAGTAGAAAAGGCTAGACACAGAAACAGGCTCACCTATGATGGTGATCACCTCACCAGGGACAGTCCATCTGGCCTGTCAGCACGCAGTTCAAAAGCCAGTGTCCTTTACTGCTTTGCCAATATCATGGTATGCATAAGCTCAAAATCTGTGAAGGAACCATAATGCCCAACAATTCTTTTGCTAGTATCCTAACATCACGACAAGATCTTTTTCAACGAAAGCCCATATGTTTCAGCAAGGCCATTCCAAACCACGTTCAGTGTGTATTTCAACAACATGTCTCAAGTGAGGATAGATTTAAACAGAGATTTAAACATGGAAAAGTTATCTGGATTATTTTACAGTCATTCAAGAGTCAGACATTCTCTGATTTTGCTTAACTGTCCGTTTTGCTGCATATAAACCTTCATGTGTTCAGACTTTGCTGAAATATAGTTCAATATGTCATTGTTGAGCCATCAGACTGATGCATGCCAGCACCCTCTGTTGTATTCCACATTTTAAAAAAGTTCCAGTAGTGATGTATTATGAAAAATAAATGCACACTATGAAATAAATGATCATGAGACGAACAAAAATATTTCTAGCACATCAGAATTACTACGGGGAGTGAGTATTAATATTTATGGTCCAATTCACACTATTACATTTGCGGGGCAATCCAGTTTCTAAAAATGGATATAGGACATTTCCAACAGATTTATAAAGCAGGAGCAAACAGCGATCTCATTACTGTGATTATGTTTACTCGCACAGTATTTAAAGTCCTCAGTGTAACTCATTCTCACCAGCTACTGCGTGTTGTTTGATGTCTATTTTCAGACGCTGTCTGAAAAGAAATGACTCAGGGTGCAAACGAGATGTATGAATAGGATATTAAACATAAGGCAATTCTCTTCAGGGTGTTTGTTTTCTCACACGTGATCTGCATTTTTGTCAGCGTGTACCGATTGTACAGTATGTCAGAATGAGTAGGAATAAAAGACTCAGTTCCTGTATGTGAGCGAGATAAAATTGAAAAAAACAAGAGAGAAGTAGGGAGAGATCAAAGACTGTGGCAGAGCTGGACCCAGTATCAGAAATGAGGTTGGAAGGCTCTCCCTCCTCTCTCCATCCGGTTCTCCCCTGATCATCGACCCTGAGGAGAATAGACTCAATCCATGTTAAATTATAGATTAAGGCCCAAACTCTGGCTATGGCTCGGCAGCTGGCGGCTGCAAGCTCATCGAGCTGCATGGAGCTTTGTACACTTCTGCTCTTAGTGTTGCCTCACCTCGCCGCCTTATTAAAATCAACATCAAATATTCTCTGCAGATGAATAACTGATTTCAAGAGACTGTGTGTCAAAGCTCTCTCTACAGCAGCTTCTCTGTGAGACAGACACTGTTTTGTGGCTTTGTCTGGGTGTTTAACTATGGCACAACCTTCAAAGTCAGAAGTATTTTCTATGGGGTAGTCAACTTTCTTATGCTCTTGAATGACATGACAATTGCAAATATTGTTTGTATCTTTTTTTTTTTTTAAGAAACAGGATTTTAAAATGGTTACATTCCTCAGCCCTCATTCTCATAGTCTGTATATTCAAAATCTTGGTGCAATTACAGGTAATCAAAATGTAATAAATTTAGACATAATGATAATATATTCCTGGTATTATGATTAATCATGATAATAATAACGTAATACCATGCACCCATACACACCTAACAGTGATTACAATAGAATCCCTAATTATCAAATCAGCACGGCTTGTTAGAATTAAATACTCTGCAGAGAACAACTACATCCTGGCACTCATTCAGACGATGCTTCGACTCTTGACTATTACCAAATCATATTTTCAGACTACTTGCTCCCATGCCACACTGCAACTGCACTCCCCTTCAGGAGCCTTCAGACCCAGCCAACTGACAGCACTGTGAAAACAAATGTCATTCTTCAATCCTTGAAATCCCTGCATAGGCTCAGGAAGACTTATAAATCATTTTCAGTGTACACAGTTTACCGTGCGATCCATAAAAGAAGAATGAAGCTCTTTCAGCAAAGAAGAAACCATATCAGAACACGATTGACATCAGTTCCCTTCTTCTCAAAGCTTCTGTAAAATGGAATGAGGAAGTTCAAAATAGTTTTGTGGGCAGCTGAATTTAATGTTGTCCTGGATAAAGAGGTAGAAAACAAGCCAGTACGATATTAGTTTAAGAGATTAAAATCCTGCTCGTACCACAACACTACGAGCTTGTTTTCCATCAAATTCTAATTGAGCCTTACTCCTCTGCAATTAAGGTCTTTCCAGGTTCTGCTAATTCTAATATCCAGGAAAGAGTAATTTCTATGATGAAAGAGTTAAGTTAGCCTTAACATGAACAGTTACAGATACATTCAACCTTTGCTAGCTTACGTACACACAAACTGCACAATGTATTCTTGATTTTGGACCAGCTCTGAAAATGTCAGAAAATCAATTTAGAAAATTGGCTCTTATCATTTTTATTCAACATTTATCTCAAATACAATCACTCAGTGCTGCCACTCCCATCCAATGTTATGGAATTTCGTAACCAATGTCCAGCTATATGGAGTTACAGAAAAGAATTTACTTTCATTGGGGTAACTAACCAATTTAAATAAATGTTCTAAAACACTGCCTTTCTATGCAAAACTTTCAATGAGCTTTTATTGAAATAGCATGAGTTTTGAATATGATTTACTTTAACTTTCGATAAAACAAAAAAAATTCAGTCAGATGTTGAATTCAAGTTACAGAAACAAATCCACCTGTGTCTGTTTTACTCAGGTGAAAAATGACTGAGTTGCTCAGTTAGAAATAAACAAATGGATGTAAACAATTATTGTAATGTCAAATGTCAAAATAATTTGATTAGCTGTGATATCTTTAGAGATATGAAAAAATAGCATACACACTCTCACATATTCACATATAAACAGACCAGAGAGTTTGAGTTCAATAACCTTAACAAAATCTAGGCCTTATAGCAATTATTTTTCTTTCTATTTTCTCCATCAAAACATAGTAAAGTGTATTACTGATAAGACTCACATGCAATTCAAAGAAGAAGTTGACTGGCAAACACTGAAAATAATGTCGTGCAGCCAAAGATTTTGGAACTGATAAAACAGCCAGTCTAAAACATTCAGGAACAGGATCATGCTCCGGTCTACATTCATATTGATCATTTATGTGAAATGTCACAGTGAATCTTTTGTTCTGAAAAGGCATTCCAATAGGCTTTTTAACTTTCAGAAAGTCGGGTTAAAAACATTACATTAGAAAGAGGACCTCTCTGATCTCAGCGGTCTTCTCATCCCAGAGATGATGTACTTTCAGATATACACATACAAATGGGGACACTGTCCTTTAAATAGAGTTTGACTGATGGGATTTTGTCCCACTCCTGAGTTAAACACAGTGATGCTTGGGAGAGGAATAGGCTCTGCTGATGAAGTCTGCATTTAAATTACCCAGTTGGAGAGGTCGGTTAGAACATCACCAGTCATTTCATTAGTTCACTGTTCGCCATTCAAAGGACCTACCTGCTAAACACCTGTCTGCCTTAAATCCTGCCTTAGTTCTTTCCCATCATCTTCCCAGCTGGGACTGATTTGTCATTGCAGGACTCTTTGTTGGTTCTGCATCTTAGATCGTCACAGCTCTCTGACTTGGACCCAAACCTTGAGGTTTTGACTGGCTTCCCTCTCTCTGAACACCCCGACAGTTCAGTGGTTTCCGCATCGTAACTGAACTGTGCGTTCTGACCTGGTTCAGTACTCTGACTGGACATCGAGGCTCTGCGTGTCTGCTGATAGGACAAACAGAGCTCCTGCCACTTCTCTCGATTGGCATCTATCCCGTCCATCATTGGCTGCAGCTTTCTGTTGAGTTTCAGAAGTGCCTGGGAGAGAGACACAGCAGTTGGGTAGTTTCTAAATTTCCGAATGACGATTCTGGTTTTTCAAACTAACATATGAATGACTAGTTTCAACCATCTACGGGTACTACCTGATAAAGGGGTTTACAGATGCCATCAATCCACTCTAGCTGTAAGGCAGGTAGTTCATCCTTGCGATTACGGTCAAAGATTGCCTACAGAGGAAAGAAAACCTTTGGTCACGCCTCATCAGATCATTCATCATAATAATGAGACAGAAGCCTGTTACATTAAGGAAATACCTTTCCCTTCTAGCATACAATTAAGTCCGCACAGAAAAAACTTCTCAGTGACAACAATCACTTAAAAAACATTCTTACTTACTGCTGGGGTTAACTTAAGCTCAGACCTCTCCCTGTCTCCTTGTTCAAAGAATTCACTTGTCACCAGCTCTGCAACCTGCAAACATCAGTGGAAAATTATTCTTTTTTTATATCTATGATGCCACAGGATTTTTACATTACAACTTACTGGAGAGTGCCTTCAAAATATAGATTTACTTCCAGCAGCAAGCAAAACTACAATTAAAGTGGTTTTTTATCTTTATTATGCTGACTCACAACTCTGTTTAGTTTTAGAAAAATAAAAGTGCCCTGATGTAAACTGAAAAACATTAGAAAAGAGATACCAAATCCTTAAACCTTAACCAGAAAAGAACAGCAGCATTTCGCAGCATGAGCTACATTTCAGAAGACAAACAGAACATTTCGCGTGAAAACACAGTTTAATTAAAACAGTTTATTTTTTAATAAAATCACCACTCTTCTTTTGGTAATAGGTTTCTATCTCTACTGGATAAAATACACTGTCAGTTGACCGGCAGGCTTACTGTCCATTACAAGGCCACAGAGAGACAAATGACACAGCGGACCAGCACACCCACATTTAAAATCACCAATCAGCCTAACATGTATTTCTTTGGACGGTGGGGGAAGATACACATATACCGAGAAACCATGCAGTAGGAAGTAGCTAGATGTAGCAAAAGAGACTCAAACCTGTTTGGATATCTTCCAGGGACGAGTGACAGCTCCCAGATCACAGGCCGTCATCAGCATAGACCTGTTGATGACATTAAAGCTTGTTTCTACCTCCACTTTTCTCACCAAAGTTCCACTGATTTCAGATTATGTAGCACAAACATAATAACCTGAAAACTTCTCTTTGTCCTTCATCTGTCCAGCTGAATTCTCCCGACAGAACATTTTCAAAGAATTTGGTTCTGCGCCTTTCAATTAAAAAAGGCAGTCGAACATGAAACAAAATACAAAATGTTAAAGAGTCCAGGGACACACCTCTAGAGTGCTTTTCTTAAATATGTGTGATATTGGTTATAATAAAGACAGGAAAGTTAACTTACAAGACAATATTAAATAAACAATGTCCAGCAGAGTTAAATTTGCCTGTTCAGATGTAAATGTACTGAAAAGACTACTCACTCAAAGTGCAAAGTAAGGTCTGTGGAGAGAATGGCCTGTTTCAGTAGTTGCATCATGTTGCTATACTCTTTAGAGCTGAGGTTTGCAAAGATATTGTGGCCCTGCAGAAGAAAACACAATACAATACTGCATGAGTAAAAACCAAAGCAGGTAGGCAATGGGGGGAAAAAAAGCTGAAATGTCCCCTTATCCAGTGCATTGGTAAAGTCATTGCTCACTGTCAAATGAAGCTGCCATTAGTTGTTTTAATTAGTGATATGAATGGGCTTTCTCTGTCTTCTGTTAGAAGAAATCAATAAAGAACACTGCCAGTGATCAAAGTGATCCACACCTGAGAGAAAGCACCCCCCATCCCCTGATGAAACCAGTGGTTACCAGTGTTGTCTGTCAGCAGTTTGCGCACAGCACTGACCCAAAGCCTCGCACAAAACATGAACAGTAACCATTTCCTTTTTCAGAATCCTGTTTTTATTACTATGTGCATTTCTTAACCAAGTAGAATCATAATTGTTCAATTGATGACAATTTTGAATGTGTTAGGCTCCAGGCTGAGCCCTAACTCATTATCAGTCTGCCTTTGGATTGGAAGAATGTGTGGCTTTAACCAGTTAAACTATGTTGTTGTCATATCAGACTAATCTCATGACAGAATATAAAACAATGCACTGCAGTTTTTTCTTACTCTGCTCCCCACTGCTATAAATGTTAAGTTTTGATCCGTGAGCACATACATAATTTATGTTTACACGCACATTCGTTTTGTTTCCATTATTAAATTCTTGATATGCAGTCTATACGAAGAGTTTCTATATAAACAGTTGTTGCTGATAGATATTGTATGCTGGCAGAACTGGTTTGAGGTACGTTATGAATGGCATGAATATTAAAATGCCCTTCAACTGGACACCTACATTATTCTTGTCAAATTGACAGTTTTATCCACAAAGGTTATCTATAAAAGAATTTATCAAAACTCAATACATAACATTAATTATCCTGTCAATTATGGGCTTATTTAATTGACTATTAATTCAATTTAAATTAAAGAATATATTACATAAAAATTACATCACCATCTCATCACTTTTTCCAATTTTATTTTTTCTTTTAAAACATCTTACAAAGGTCGAATGTTGGGAAAGAAAGCTTTCTGAAAATCTGAATGTTACAACAGACACTCCATTACACTTCAAATATTCTGCATGTTTTTCTTAGTAGGCCTATATGATTTTTTTATGTTAAAATATATTAAATGAGTATTTGTATGTTTTTCTCAACCCCACAAATAAACATTTGATTCTCTACCATATTGGTTATATGAATCAATACTTGTCTAACCTCGCTCTGTAGGATCATGACTGCATGGTTGAAGTGATGATGCTCTAGGGTTGCTGAAGTTCCATAAAGTAGAGACAGAGCAGAGCCGGTCCTGCAGTAACAACAGAGCAATGACTCTTACTGGTTCCAACAGGACTACCGTCCGTTGTAACCCATGTTTCTGTCACTCACTTAGCTTGAAATGCGTTGTTGGTGCCTCTGTGGTCTAAGTCGTGGCACAAACAGCCGACCATCAGTGCAAGCATCTCAGCGTCTGATAGAACATCTTGGAAACTTGCTGTCTGTCCAAGAGAAAATTGACAGTCAAATAAAGCTCAGGGCTTATTTTCAAGTAACCTGCATAGAATATTTTGTGCTGATCCGTCTCCCTGGTCAATTTTATTTATGAGCAGGGTACAAAATGTCCTAGTGTTTACCACCATCTGCAAGGCATTCTTTCCTATCTTATGTTAAAACATAGGTCTGACAATACAGTAATTGCTGGACTAATACATACAATTATACTGATTTGTAGATGAGAGTTTCTGCATCAGACAATAATAATTTGACCAAGACTTGTATCGAAGACAAAACAAATAAATCTGATTTCACTCAAACTTGAATCTCAAAACTTACTGTGATCATAACAAACATGCACTGTGACACGTTGAATGCATGCCTCCAGTTGTGATACGCCACAGTTCGATAGTTTTTCCTCACAGTCAGGAGCCAACGGCATAAAACCTGAGCAGACACAAGCGCAGATGGCACACCCATGTACACCTCTGCAGAACTGGTAGAGACACGTCTTATGAGAGACATTCAAGCATTTCACCTCATAGTCGATTTTAAACTTTTGGACAACACCAAGTTCCAGAAACATCCTGAGGGATGCTGTGATCATGGCATCATTGTCCAGTGAGAAGTCGTTGAAATAGAACTCATCTATGCCGAGCTCGACGCTCAGAGGGATCTTGGCAGCCTTGGGGGGGGGGACAACAGAGCTATCAGTCATTCAGTGGCAGGGAACGATGTCAGGATGAGCACTCAGCAGACACCGTGTTTATTAGAATTTGCACGTTACCTTGAGTCTGTCCACTTCTACTTTGGAGCAGGTGGCATGATAAGACAACATCTGAAAAAGAGAAATAATCTTATATATAACAGTGAGACGTATACAGCTGGTTCAGCCGCATATGCCACGCTGAAAGACAATGGTCTTAGCGGACAGCCAGGTAAGGCAGCCTTTAATACCAGTTTGTTGCATTGCGACATCGCAACACTCTGCGTCACCTAACAAAGAGAAAAACAACAAAAGGAAAAAAAAAAATCCACCAGGTAATTACAGTAGCAGCAAAGATTATGTGACAGAAATAAAGCGGTGTGTTGCCTTTGATGAGAGGTGAGCACACTGCTACATGTATTATGAATTATTGAAAGCAGCTGAAATATTTATCTGTAGAGAAGCAGAATCATGTTTTCTGAGGATAATGTGTGACTGTTCAGGTTAGACACCGGGCAGCGAAGCAGAACACGGTGGGAGAAGCAAATGAATGCGAGGAGCCTAGGTGAAGATTAGCATTAATTAGTGGCACCACAGTCATCTCATTCATATGCTGCCAACAGATTTATACGCTCATCGTTATCATCGTTCAATCATCAGATTGATACTGTTATGTGTAGATATAATGTTAGAATTGAAAAGAAAATCTAAACATTAAACACTCCACAGTAATAGCATAGCAGGTGGGATGGGATTAGGATTAATTTGCTTACATCCAGTGCTACCGACTGTTTGGCCCAAGTCTTCTTAACTTGATTGTACATCATTGTATTGTTAATACCGAGCCCACAGAAGATAACAAAGGCCTGCACAAAAAGAATAGGATTTTGACAGTCAGTAATCATCTGCAACCCTATACAAACCAGCTGTCATCAGAACTTTGAGTAGCTGACCTCAAACAGTCTCTGATCGGCATCATTGAACGTCTTCCTGTCAAGGCGGTTCAGAATTTGTGCCACACCTGAAAAAAAAAACATCAATATTTGACAGCTGCATGAAGACAGGACTGAAGTAACATAAAATCAACAATTTCTGACCAGCATACCAATTATTTGATGAGTTCGATTCCAGATAGGAACACATAAGACCGATCTGATGTGAAAACCTGAGGCCTGATCTGCCTTTAAATGAAGAATCAGATGATTGGGGTGGGAAATTCATGTTTCATATATTATATCGTTATATCTTAAAGTTTAAATTTGACAAAGTTCTGACAAAGAAATGACAGCGCTGTGTCCACACCTCAGTATCAAAGCGTGGGTCCTGACACACATCACTGATGTTAACAGGAAGTCCAGTGGAAGCCACCAGCTCAGCAATGCTGTTATTGATCAGCCAGTCGGAGCAGGATAACTTCTCCATGCTGATGTAGCCAATAACACAAAAATAAACCATTTTCAGTGAACACAGGAAATAGGAATGATTGGGGAATTTTATAATTCTAGCATCACAAGACTTTTTTTTATTCTCTTAGCAGCTTGTGACCTTGTGCAATGCTTATCACATCCATATTTCTCCACTGACTGTCTGGTAGAAGTCTCACCTAATGTCTCGATCGATGTTGCACAAGGGAGACATGAGTTCAAACGTCTTGGAGAACTTCACAACCTGTTGAAAAGTCATTGCATCACAATAACCTACAACATCTGTATAACGGTAATGATGAAAAGTTCAAACAAATGCCATACGGTTTCATCTCACACAGACGACTGTGTAAAGGTTTAAAAATTGATGAGCAGTAACAGAAAAAGTCTCACAGGCGAGTCAATGTCCTCCAGAAGAAGCACGGAGCAGCGTTCACATTGCAGAAGTGTTAGTGCTCGCTGCATAATCTTCCTGACAATCTTCTCCAGGTCAGTTTGCTCCTCAAAAAGGTCGTTAACCACCTCTAACAAAGCCTGCAGAAACAGTAATGAACACTCTGGGATATGCACATTATACTAACAGAAGATCTGTATTATGTGTAGAATGCCATGCAATGTCAGTCCACTGACATGTTCACTGTTGACTACTGAACATGTAAATCTGGAATATACCTTTGATGCTTTAAGAATATACACTACATGTTTTAGAACAACATATGCCCTTTTTCAGGTGACATCTTTTTTAGGCATCATTGTGTATATTTCAACAAGACAATGCTACGTCCTATTCTCCATCTATTCAAATACTATGACTCCAAAGTCTCACCAATTAGAAGGAAAAAAAAGTTGAACAGAGAGTTTGTGGGCCCAGGACTGTTCACTCTCAGAAAAGAAAGCACCTAATTGTACTTTGATGGTCCTAAGACTTGTCTCTGGGGTGGTACCCACAAAGCTACTGCTATTTTACCCTTAGTTTGTCCATTTGACTACTTGGGAACATAGTGTTTCAGACATCCAAATATATAAATATGTGTCTTGGGGTCCATTTATAAGCCAAACCACAGGAAATGGGAATTATAATATTGTGCCCATATTTTTGACATTTGGACATTGGAAAATTACAGTACTCTACAAGACTGAGACCACATTCCTCTCCCAAAGGTTAAGCAACTGGTCTCCTCAGTTCACAAATTACACAGGCTGTCACTAGAAGATGAGGGTATAGCTGTAAATGCAGCCCTGCCACCGCATTTTAAAAAGTGGAATTCCATCAAAACAAGTAAATATTTTTTATGAATCAGTAAAATGTTTTACTTGAAACATTTAATATGTTTTCCATGTTCTATTGTGAAAATAAAACATTGAACTGTATTTGGTTTTGATTGACAATTTACCCAGCTGGCAAATATTTTGTACAAGTTGTTTTTTGTACACCATACCAAAAGTCTTTTACAAGGATAAGGCATCTTGTAAAAAGGAACATTTCGTAACTTCTCACCCTACTCCTCTCATACTCCTTGCGAGACTCTGAAAACAGCTTGGCATTGGAAATTGATATTCCACAGAAGGGCAGGTACATCTGCAGCACCTGCAAGAGAAAAGTGGTGAAAGAAATGTATAAAACTTTTTTAAATGATATTTATTTAAATAGCATCAATCTATGTGGGATTGTTGGTGATGGTGGTGGTGCAGGGTTAAGGATGGACAGCTTTGGGTAGGAGGGGCTGACATAGATAGAAAGTTGTGATTGAGTCAGGCACTTCTCAGCACAAGTTTTCTCCTAGATAGATTTTCTGTTAATGAAGTATTGATTTAGTGAAGACAACCTCAGACACGAAAGGACTTCAAATGTCTACATAAACCAGCAGAATTATTTTGTTAGCTTTCACTTTTTTTCAAAAGTCGCTTTATATTTAATTAACTTCAGCTAAATGTAGTTTTGTTTGTCAAAAGTCAAATTCAACTATTATGGAAAACAAGATCACATCCCCAAGAAAGGCCCTGCCAACAATATATGCAGAGAACTAAATCTCCAGAACTTCACACTGCTACCTTGTGGACAAACCTTGTTTTGCTACTCTCTGCTGCCGGACTTTGAAACATTTCCAATTTACAAGCATGCAAGAATCTGCCCCGCTTTTCTTTATGGATAACCTTTTTTGCTTTCATTATACATAAGGAGGATTCGTCTCTAGTCGCCTGACTTCTCATCTACACAAGAAGCCAACGTTTTTCAAATCAGCAAAATGCCCAAAATGTATTTCAGCTCATCAACAAACAGAAAACGAAATTGCTTTTGTAAACTGTGGAGCAGCAAAGGAAGCTGCAATAAATGGACATTCAAGAGACCCATTTCATTTGGATTGCTCAGGCAGAAAAGGCTGGGGCATTAATTCAAACTTTGTTTCTTAAGGGTGTGTAAATATGCACAGCACACATATTTAATATGCTGCGCTTGAGTAAAAGTTTGACCTTATCGCTTCATTTCTCTCGTATTTTTCTTCAAAGGGAACACTTTGCTCCTCTCCACAGCCATTAAGAAGATTCAGAGTGCGAAAAGATCTCAATTGCATGGCTCAGGCAGCTCCGCAATAAAACTACGTGTATGCGTGTGCGCGTGCACGTGTGGTGATGGCTGTGAGGGCACGCAATGCTCCAATCCAATTTTAACACCCTCTTTAAAATGCCCCCTATAGCACAGTACGATTACAGATGATTTTTTAAAAGAGAAGTCTTGAACGTTTTGCGTGTGTAGCTTCACCTTTTCATCATCCTCAGAAAAAGGGGTGCCCATTGGATTTTTATTAATTGCTTGGACAACGCCTATGACCTCCCCATCACTGTTGCAGATGGCCATGCAGAGGATGGTCTGCGTCTTGTAGCCGGTTAACTTGTCTATCTCATCACTGAAGCGGTGGTCCTGGAAGTTATGTAAAGAGATGTTACACTGTTATATTATCTGGATTTAATTCCACATTCAACACGGACAAGTCTACACCATTCGGGGGGCAAAAGCTTCGCCTGGGCCACATCTCCACATTTGGACTTTACAAACACAGTTAAGGAAGCTTACCACTGACTAACACTGCTAGAGCCAGCATTTACCCCTGGCTGGTGCATATCTATACTATCTATACTATGGCGGTAGAGGTCCACAGGGGATCCATATCCCCATGTTGCCACCTTAGCGGCCCAGGGCCATGAGATAATGATGAGGATCTGGGCAGTGGGAGACTAAAATGATTGTATCGTTTGCTTTTCTCCATTTCTCGATGGCTTCTTTGGGTTAGGCACTTGCAGCATAACTAAAAGGTCCCATGTGTACCAAAGTTTTAGATATGGAACGAGTGAAACCGCTGACTAATACAAGAGAGCTGTTCACTCTTTTCTGTTGTGGGGATGTGCATATACAACTCTAATCTATTCTTCAAATTACTCAAAACAAGCTCATTATTATATTTAGAAAATAAACGTTGTAACCATTTACCTCATATGCGTTTGAAATGTTTACAGTCTCTCCATGCTCTGCCACATAACCAATTATACCTTTCCCCCATGGCACTTGAACTTCGTTGGAGTTCAGAGTGCTGGATGACGGTCTGACCGTGGTGCCAGAGTGCACATCGAAGAATTTGGACACCAGTGTCCTCTTGTTGGCAGGTCCCTCAACGAGGAACAGTGAGCACCTGTCTGCATCCACCAGTATGCACACGTTGATCAGAATCTTGTAACTCAGGTTGGTCAAGTCCAGGTCGTTCGAAATATCTTTTACCAGCTCTAAGAAGAACTCCCTCTCGTTGGTTTCTCTGAGTCTGTACTTGTAGTCGATGGCGCTGGACGCGTACTGGGGCACGTTGACTCTGGACTCCAGCAGCGCGCTCAGGATGTGCGCCGTGGTCGGAGGCAGCGAGCTGGCTTTACGCAGGAGCGCGCGGCGCCTCATGCTGGACTGGGACTCGTGCTCGCTCAGGCTCACGTGCTCGTCGTAGGTGCGGTGCGCGGTGGTGGCTTTGGAGCGGGCGAAGTTCCGCCGCAGCTCCATGTGAGAGGACCTGCGCCGGAGCCCGTCGGCGCCGCTTGGCCAGAAGGGATCCACGGCCGCGCCGCGCTTCTCCTCGGCCGCGGACGCTTTGGCCGGCTGGTGCTCCTTCAGCCACCTGCTCACCTGGTCGCATTTCGCCCGCCGGACCAGATACTCCTCGAACAGATCCGGGTGGCAGTCCAGAAACGCCTCTACGTCCGTGAAGTCAAACGCAGTCATGGTGCAGGCAGCTGTGAGGGGCAAAACAGACTCTCGAATGCAGTAGAGCAGGAGTTGGAGGCGAGGAGGTGACGGGGTGACGCTGCAGAGGAGCCTCTCGGACAAGCGATGCCCTCAAAAACAATTAATCATCCAATCCCAGCATGTTAGTCCACTGTAAACTCTCCCCTAAAT
>CAJRST010038888.1:9915615-10231108 GCA_907169785.1 Menidia menidia | reverse complement strand
AGATAGATAGATAGATAGATAGATAGATAGATAGATAGATAGATAGAAAGCGTGAGGTTACATAATTCTAAAAGCAACTGTGACCATCTTATCTTGCCTTATGAACAGCTCTGAATAACTCAAGGGCGCTCCGCTCCCACCGTACAAAATGTGAGTGAATAGATGGAGAAGAAATAGAAAAACTACCAAAGAAAACAATGATGCGTGTGTTGGGGGGGGGTTCCTGTCACATATGTGATTTGCCTCAAAATATTTCTCTTAAGAGGTTTTGTTGAGACGAAAAACATTGGAGTACAATACCTTGAAGCAAAATTCACACTCATACAAACACCCACACAGTCCCTGTTCCCTTCTGCTTCTTATATATGCTTTTCAATATTTCTAAACATGACATTTGAAGAAATATTCAGCGGAACAGTGAGTCTTTCAGATTAAGTTCTTGGGCTCTCCTCTCATTCTCAGCTCACTTGACCATCATACATGTCTGTCCACAAACAGGCACAGCAATGTCTCTAAACCATGGTGACAACTCCTTCTCCCACTTCACCAAGTGGATTTTTCGGTTTAAAATGTGTTTAACAGAAAGAACTTGATATTTCTGTGTTTCAGAGGTGGTTAGGTTCTGAGGGAACTGTAAAACGGTGCAGATTATTTTTCAGCGGATTAAAATTGGAATCATCTTGATGTGTGGAATCCAGAATGGGTTAACCATCAGGTTGAATCTGCACAATAACTAAATATTAGGGAAATAGCTGCAGGCTGTGGTGCATTTTGAATGCAGCAGCAGCAAATGTAATCCGTAGAGCAGCGGCTCTGCTGGGGCAGAACAGAGTAATTGGTTGGTGGACTTAGCCTTGGCTGCTTTATAGGACTTGGGCGTTTTGCTGAGACTTTGGACAAGGTCTCTTGAGAATCCCAATTAAAAAGCAGAATGCAGAATATGGGTTTGGTGAGCTAACAAACAAGGTAAGCTTTGCTGCTTGGAAAGCAGTCCGTGTCATGTTTGGAGAGGGGGAGCTGCCCTGATTGGATGTGTGGTTACAGTTTCCAAGTTTCTGACTATTTAAAGGGCAAGGGGCATATATATATGTATATATGTTTTAATCCAACAAGAAAAGTCTATATGAATTTTATAGACTTTAAGGTCACTGTCAATAAGATTCAATCAAGTCACCCCAACATGTGACCAGTCAGTGTTCGAAGTAAAGCTAAATCCTGTTACAAGGTTTTAAAGGGGATGTAATAATATAACCAATGTTTTTTTCAGATATAAGAATTGTTATGACATTGATACTTATTACGATCAGTAATTTTCAGTGCAAGGATGTATGAATGAATTAAAAATCATCTGAAGATTAAGCTCATGCCAGACCGATTTTCTTAGCCAGCACAAAATGTAATAATAGAAGGTCTGAGAATTAATACAAAGCCGAGTCCTTTGAAATTTAAATATTGAAAACTATCCTGACACTGCCTTCTCCAAAATAGGTTAAATCATTGTATTATGTTAATTTTGAGAACACTTCTCACTCTTTGATGTATAATTACATGATTGTCCTTTGCATCAAAGGTGGGCAGAGTAAGAAAGCAGCTCACATCTGAGCTTTGACTAAACCCAAGAAAACGATGTTCTGCACAATGTGAACACACTTTCTAATCATGAGACCAGTATGATTGTCTGATGAATTCCTGCCCTGCGACTGATTTCCATGAACATGTTAAAAAGTACTCACTAAGGCACATAGGCTGTGTCGATCTCACCCTTTTTTATATTGCATAGGAACGGGGACAGTGATATATGACTCCTGTCACCCAACACCAATCGCACACAGCTTGTATCTGGTGTCAGTATGTGCTGATCAGAGCCAGTGAGATTTTCATTCCGCCGTATGGGTATTTTATATGTGTAAAAGGCTGAGAGTGTGCAATATTATCAGATCTGAACTTGCTGACTGGATGATGGGCATCCTGAGCAGTGACTGTCTGCTCCTATGAAGCCATGGAAATACTGTAAAATAACAAAGTCACATTATCCAGCTACAAAGACTAAAAACAGATACTGACGCTTCTCAAAGGAAACCTAAGAGCTCGGCGATGCATCAGTTTTTAGCTTGTTCAGACCTACAGCGGGCATTGTGCTAATGCTCTGTGTGCTGGATTGGGTGTCACTCACTATGATCCTATTGTTTATTGCAACACTGTCTATCTGGTTGTCCTGGCGATTTAAACCTAATTCACTGGTCACAGGTAGGAGAGGGAAGAAGTCCTGTTTGGTCATCAAAACTTACACATTCCCTGCTTAATCTGGATCAAGGCGACTGCTGGCAACAAGACAATAAAGAAAAAAGTAAGTAAGCATTAGATCATGTATAAAGGCGATTGTTTTTGGTCCAGTGTCATCATTTTTAATGGCTGCTGTGGAGAGGTTTTTATAGCACACTTGCTGCAGTCAGCATGTTTGGTTTTGTCTCTGTATTAGTTCTTTCATACTTTTCTCTGCTCATTACAAATACGCTCTCGGGTGATTTAAATGGAAATCATCACAAGTAGTATGGAGAAAGCACACACCTGAGTGTGTAGGGACATTTTTCTATGGAAACACACTTTCAGGATCGATAATGAGCATGTTCTTGGGTCGTTTTTACAGGCACATTCAACCATATTACAAATAAACTGGCAGAATGAAGCGTACCGCTTATCTCAACGATCAACGGTAGGCAGCCATTATTTATTATTAGTATTAGTATTATTATTTAGTTCCACTGAAAATATAAGTCTCTAAGGTTTTTGTGATTATGTTTCCTAGCATACCAAAACCAACTGATGTAAATGTAGCGTGAGTACATTTTTTATCATAATATAAACACACATTTTTTTCTTCCGTGATCTAAACTTGCATCTAATTTTTTGTTCAAGCTGCATAAATGTCTGTTTTACTGAATTCAGTTGTTTTACAGGGACAAAGCCACAAGAACAGCTACGATGAGAGAGCATCCCTATGCATCCCACATCTCTAGGTTTGCAGTGTTTCCATCCTTCAGCTCCCCTGATGACCCACAGACAGGAGTCAGAGCTGCTGCCCAACCTTTTCCCAACCTCTTCATCCCAAACAAAGCACCTGATATGACTCTGTTAAGCAAAACTATTGGTAAGGCACAATTGTCCACTACCTTAGTTTGCCCTATTCATTTGTTTTCTCCCTGTATCGCAAGTGTTGCACTGCAATATCCTTTGGGATAAATAAAGCTTTTTGAATCTTTTAATCTTGGATTTAGCAAAATGGCTTAATGCAGTAATTTCCCAGGTCCAACTGTTTTTTTTCTTTTGTTAAAAGACTTGTACACGTGATAGTAATCCATCCATGCCCACAGGTGGCCCATACAGACATGAGATCTTAGGAACACCATTGAAAACCAGGAAAAAGGCTGTAATTGGGACAAGAGAAAATGGTATCTTGGATGTAGGTACTAAGAAATACACTATAAAATATAACTGTGGTTCAATTTAACTCAAGTTGGTTTTCATCACCTTTCTCCAGCAAACTAAACCAGTAAAAGAAGAGGATCAAGGTTTCTACCCCACACCTTCAAAGATAATACATCCCAACCCTCGACTTCGTGACTGGAATTTGACATTATCAGAGCGTACAAGCAACATGCTGAAAAACTTAGAAAGAACCCAATGGATCACCTCATACCAAATGCAATATTCAGGTAAAAAGATTAAAAAGATGCCAAATAGAATCCTGAAAAACATCAGGAACATTAAGCAGTTTTGTAGTCTAAATTCAGTCAGAAGTTGTTTGTAGAAATACTTTGTAAAACAGTAAATGATGAAGCAGTTGTACCTTTGTTCATTTGAGTGGAATTATTCATTTGTTTTATGTCATGTGATTTTAAGGATTGGGGGCAGCAATTCCCATGAAAATAGATGATTTCAAGGAAAAAATGTGTAACTTCATCGGGATGGATTCACACTCTGCAACACAGGTAAATTACCTATTACATTTTCAGTGATATTTCAAATAGGAAGTACTTATTAAATCTTTTTTCCCAACTGTATGAAAAGTTCTGTCCTTTCTTTAATCCTTCTCCAAACCAAAAGACTTGTTCTGCTCATAAGGCAGCATAGGCCACAAGAGATCATAGTTGCAAAAGATGCAGCAACGATTTCAAATCAAATGGGTCACAGTCAATTAGAGCACAGAACTTGCTCCAAAGAAGCACAGTGCACTAAGTTGTCCCGGGAGATTTGATCCAAACAGCAAGCTCAAAGTAAAATCTCTGTGTATGAGGGCCGACAGAGAGAAAACTGCAGCGTTTGGTCAGATGAACATCTCATGCGAGAACCTGAACCGCAAAACATCCAAAAGGCAGATGCTTCTCAGATTGCAAATCCAGAGCGATGGCCAAACCTGGACAGCGGCCCATATTCTCAGACAGAGCTCAAAAGCAACAGCCGTCCCGTGCACCAGCAGGTAGTTGATTTATCAAGAGCCAAAATGGCAAACTTTACCAGAAGACAGACAAGTTCTAAATCAAATACGGGGTTAAGATCAGAGGCATCCTCAGATGAGGAAGGTAAAACAGAGCGCAGAGAGCCCACACTTGTTTTCTCTAATCCCTGCATTCTGCCTTACATCCAGCAAGGGAGTCGTTCAGCCCGCCGTACTGGAACTGTGGCTACAATTAGAGGAGATTTAAGCCTTCTTGACATGCAAAATTCATTCAGTAAATCAGAGGCCCATCGAAACTTCAACACATCTGTGACTCGTGCCGCTGCGAACCTGAGAGACAACGTTGTCAGTGGCAAAAAACACAACTTCTTTGGAATCAACTGCAACAACATTCGTGGATAATCTGTGAAACATAGATTTTACACTTTTTTTATCCTCTGTAGAATCTCAGAGGGCTGGGTAAGGATGGGCAAGCAATGAACTGAATGAGCTAAATATTCATTTCCTGTACATCAATCATCTGAACAATTTCTTCAAATATTAACTCTAAAATACTTACATCTTAATGTTCTTTACTTGGAGTTAAACTCGACCGAAATTGAGATGTTTGAAAATGAACAATTCAGTAGAAGTTCATTATTTTACTTCATGATTAAACTTACAGAGCTTACACATCGAAAGGGTCATAATGAAGGCTCTGAATTCTTAAGTGCATGGAAGTATACTGAAATTGTGTATTTTTCAGAGTAATGAAAAAAGGAACAGGAATGGAATTGTGTACAGTGATTAGAAAATATAAGAATTAGCTGAAATGTGAAACACTGCAGAGGATATGAAATTTCAATCTGCCGAGTAGGTACAATACATCCACCATCTTCACTAATAACTTTAATGATTTCTCAGATCTTGTCTCTGAATAATCCTGAAAATTCTTGTACTTTTAACATGGACTCGGGAAATAGTTCTGTTGGCTTCCTGAAGGTTTTTTTTCATTTATTTGAAATCTTGTCCTTGATCATGGCTATTTTCAGAGGAATGTGTTTTTCATTTGCTCAACTGATTGCTTGCTTGGTAGTTTTGATACTTATCAATGATCATTGAGGCATGAAATTATACATTTAACTTGAGGGCTGAACTGAACACAAAAGAGCAAATAACTAGTAATTAGACTGAAAATCCGTAGCAATCAGATTCCTTCAAGAAGCATGGAGCTATTGCTGAATGGAAATGTACATGCACTTACACATCACTTTTGCAGTCGAGCTGACTTCTCAGAATGCTTTACACTACGTGTCACACCAGACGCAACCAGTAGACAACTTGGGGTTCAGAGCCTTGCCCAAGGACTCTTTAACATGTGGTCTGGAGGAACATGGAGTTGAACCACTGACCCTCCAATCATTGGGCAACTGCTCTTTCAGAGCCACAGCCCTGAAGACTACTTAAAAGACATTATGGGTAAAGTACTGTATGTCTGAGAGGGGCCAGAAAATAATGCTGGTCATCCCAAACCTTTGACTCACGCTTGTTTGATACCCTGTGTCATTTCTGTTTGAACACATTAAATCTCTGCTCCTATTTCCAGTTTTTCTGGCAGTACAATCCATATAAAACTCAAATGAAAATAGAAAAAATACTCTTCGAGCAGACATTTGTCTTCCTGCACAGTGGAACGTCAAAGTAATTTTGATCAGCACTTAATTCACAGAGCTGCAGATTATTGTAAATGTGCTTAACTGACAGTGCAGAAATCTCTGTGAGGCTGATATTTTCCCCCCAATGGAACAGAGTTACCCTCAGCTGATTGTGCTGCTAGTGCTGTGGCATCTGTCCTTTTTATTTTAGATGTGCTACAGTAACCTTCAAGCTTGCAGTTATGAAAGGATAAATATGTTCATAATCCAGTGCTGGCAGCCTCACTCCTGTAGAAAGTTTCTTTTCATGTGTCTGTCTTTCTCCCATTCATTTCTTTTGTGAAAGCAGGACCTTGAGCAGCAAGCCTGAAGCCTTGGTGGTAGAAAAGCCTGTTGTTGAAACTCTGAGAATAAATATAATGACTTTCCCAGCAAAAATGGACATTTGACGTTTTCTTTTCTGAATACTGCAGAAAACCTGCACTTGTTGATTATAAGAAGATTTTTCTTTAGGAAACGGACAACTGGAAAGTACTTTTTGTTGCTCGGTCATACTTTCTCATCTGGTTTCTACTGTAATAGTTGCAGGTTATTATTCTAGATGTTTTATTGTGTGAAATTGATTTTTCTAACTGTATAAAATGTTCTTCATTCAAGTGGTGGTTGGGATTAAACTGTTTCCTTGGCCACATTTAGTTTTTTTAATTGAACCAGACCCAAAAAAAGTAGTGATTCCACTATTAATCCAGCAGATGGCAGGATTACATAATTTTCTCTGATTCGTCACGGACTTAATTTCTTTCCTCATATTATTCGTGTTTTTTTTTTCAATGTCGATAGCATTTTGAGATATTATGAAGTTGCTATTTCATTTTAAGCACTATATTTCAACCAAAACACACGACAATTAGATATATACTAAACAATTAGCCTACTAAAGCTTAGTTTTTGTCTTTGTCTTCTGTTTTTTTTTTCTCTAATTCCCCCAACAATGTTTTCTTGCCCAGTGTGGGTGCTTCCTCCCACCATCCAAAAACATGGGTGTAAGCTTAATTGGTGAATCTCAAAGTGCCCCTAGGAGGGAATGTGGGAGGTGTTTATTTGTGTGCGATGGACTGGCGACCTGCCCAAGGTGGAGCCCACCTCTCTCCCAATGACCCTACCAGGAATATGTGCCTCAAAGAGATAGATGACATCCTTTCCTTTTGGGGGTCCTCCTGAATACGTCACGGAGAGAAACCCTTCCAATTCAACAAACCCCTCTGGTTTGGGATGATTCCGAGCCAAAAGCCGTCCTCGGATTGGAGCCTGCTGCAGTCAGTCAGGATCCCCCCCCCCTCCCCAGCGGTGGAAGTGATGCTGTCAGAGTGCTGCATGCGGGTGCATGTCATACAGGAGTGGGCAGGCTCTGTGGTTCAGTCTGTCATTTTAACTTACACCCCTACTCATTGGCTGGGCAGAAGGATCGGATCGGTTTTCTTCCTCAGTAATTCACGGTGAGTGTTATTCTTCTCCTGCGCTATTCTGCCTTCTTCTAACTCTTCTGCAAGGACAAACGTGAGACATTACTTTTTGTTCTAGGGATAAATCGAGTTGATTAAAGGACTCAGATGCGTTTTGAGTTTAGTTTGAAAGTTATTTACCACGATTTAAGAGTTTTCAGTCTAAACCTGCAAAGTGAATCATTCCGGGAAAAAGTGGCTTTCTCATAAAGCAAACCTCGGTATTTCCCAAACAGGAGATCATTTTTGTTTCAAAGACCAAACTCTAATACATCTTTTCTAGTCTCCATGGTTACTCTGAACCCACTGCTCTTCCTCTACACAAGTGAAGACAAGTGTTGGGAGACTGTAGACTGTTTCTATGAAAGCCTGATTCTAAGTAAAGTTGATCGGGCTTGAGTTAAAGCCAGAAATCAGCCTGCTGAAGTGTTTGCATCTCTCATGCTGAGTGGATGTAGGTGTGTGTGATATTGAGCGCAGATTAAATAAGAGTTTGAGCTCAGTGTCACGCTTCTTACTCAGAATTTGAAGGAAAAACGGGACAGTGTTCCTCTTCCTTGTTTCTATGTGGAGATTTAACAAGGACGAAAGATGGAAACTATGGTATGGGATAGCTGTTGAACTTGTGACACGAGTCATTTCGTTTAAGGGTCCGGGGAATTAAATAACTCCTGCAGCATCCTTACGGGTCTCTTGGGTTTTGAATTAAACGTGCTAGATGGGGCGTTTTTCAACATGTTCAGTGTGCAGATCTTTCTCAGTTGTATTTCTATGCAGAGGGCTTTTTCAAGATCTTTACCAGACAAAAACTTGTATGACATAGAACTTTACAGGCTTCTGTTGAAATGTTTGTTTGAGATGTTGCGTCTCTATAATTGAGGGCTTGTTAGGCTGAGCACATAAACCCCTCCCTTTCCCACTATAACAGCTGTTTTCTCTTGGGATAGTGGTTTGTTCGGTGACCAATTTGCCACTCCCCATGAGGTTTTCCAGTTGCAATCGCACTCATGTCACAGTCAAACAGGGACTGTGCAGGGTGAGGAATCAATAGAATCTGTGGAATGCAGCAGCAGCAGTAGGAGAGAAAGGAAACATCTCTGACTCTGTGGTTATAACAGAATCAGGATGCTGCATTACATGAGGTGACCTCCAGAGTAATATAACTGAATTAAGATGCTCAGTGCTTTCTATCTCATTCGACATAATCGCCTCATTTTTCTGGGCCGGGCCTTTACATTACTGGAAGTTCCTTTGCATCTTTTTAGGTCACCTGCTCTGTGTGCTGTGCTCATCCTGTAATGTCATATTGCAGATTACTGCACACATGCTCGGTCCAGTACACTGATACCTACCAGTCAATAATTCCCATGCTCTCATTAACACAACAGTGGAAGCAAGGGATGTAGTATTGAGCCTCAACTGTGTGGCAGAATCACTCACACACATGATCCCCAATCATACGGTGACCCGTCCATTAAGGCCTACTTTTCTAAAAACAAAAGAGCACTTCTCCGCTTATGTGTCAACAGGTGACTAATATGGAAAGCGTATAAAGAATATGAGTAAAGCAGCTGCGTATGGGGAGCTTGTGGTGGGTGTTATTTCTCTTGTTATGGGGGCAGTAGGAATATGTAAATTACTCATGTGGTGTGTCAGGTTATGGATCTTATAAACCTTATAATTAAAATTCAAAGACAGGCATTTGCTTGATTGAAACAGTACAAGCTTTTTGAATATTTTATCTTTTTTTTGTCATCTAAAAAATGAATAAGCAAATTAAGTGCTGAACTGTTATGTGTATATCACCACGTTAGTGTTTTCTAAATTGGTGACACTGGTTTTTAATGACTGCTGCTGTTGTCATCAGCCTTCTCCTGGCGTCACAGAGACTGACGGAAGCTCGATGGCTGATTTCATATCTCCTTCTTAGACTGCTGGATGTCTGCATGAAATTTTAAAGAGGACAGCCCCAGCAGACACTTTTAACTTGGAATAATGCCACACGGGTAGAGGAGTTATGGTTTAACCTAACATCCCCATTCTTCAACTGAATAATTCAATCATTCAACATTTCATGTCTCACTCTTTTACAAACATTTGCAGCTTTTTATCCTGATGATCATCCCAGAAAAATTGCAATAAACTATTTAGTCAATTTAACACATGCTTTTGTTCCATCAAGTTAATCATCCGATGCAATTAATTTCAATACTTTGGGCATTTTGGGCATTTTGAATGAATAATGAAACCACAGAACTAGTGGTGGGTCGCAATAAAGAATATTCAATTGATTATTTTCCTAATTAATTCATCATGATTAATTACATAATTATCAAATTACAGAATTTGGCATGATATGCTTTTTCAAATAAGTTTTTTCCATAAATTCCATCATTTTTATGAATGTCCTGAGCGTACGCATCAAAGTGGGTTGCACACACTGAGCTTCTCATTCATCGCACGTGTATATCTTTTTTTTCAGGGAGTTGATCAAACACTGTCCAACAAAATTAAAACCTACAACCAAAAAAACCTAGATGTAATATAACTTTAAAATTGATGGATGCTCGGGCTCCTTAACAAAACTATACACATTTTACACTCGTGTGTAGAGATGTATTCATTTGTGCAGGAACCTGACCTCTGTCAACTGAACCTCTGACCTCTGACCCCTCAGTATTTGCTGGAATCATGCAGTCAGGAATCAAAACACTTACTGACGCAAAGAGGGCAGATGAAGAGTAAACAGAAGCAACGGCAAACAAGTCTCAGCATTATTTACTCATCTATTTGGATTAGATTCTTTTTTGGGAAAAAAACACTGTTTATGCACTTGAGAATCCTGCTGTTTATTCTGGACTCAAGTGGGCTGAACATTGTAGACAGTTTTGTTGTAAATGTATGTGAAACACTGTCTGCTGTGATGAAATTTATTGCATCACAAGTCAACTTATGGACATGTTGCAAACATCAGAGAGCACAAAAAGCTGGATTTACAATAGATGGGAAAAGCCTATGCAAAGAAGATAGTTTTTCTCCCTCTTATTAATAAAATTTGCCAATGTGGATTCTTTATGTGTTTTTCGTTTCAGTTGTTGAGGACAAAAAATTACCTGGTTCTTTAGGCTTAAGGCTGTAGACTTGATTGTTTGTACGGTAATATCTAGAAAAAAAAAGGTTTTTGGTTTGTAGTCTATTTGTCTTCGATGGAAACGTCAATCAAACTTTACTAACAGAAAAAAAAAGACTGTGCTGAAAGGCACGTGGCCAGGATGTAATCACGCTAAAACTTTAGAAACAATGCTGAGCACAAGTTCTACTGAAAACAGCAAAAGTTCAGATCGCATGAAAAAAAAAGTTCTGCTCTAAGCAAATCTCAACGCTTTATAGCTTTCAGTGCTGTTACAGTCCAACGTCCCCGACATGATTCACCAGAGTCACATTCATACTGAAGGCTCATCGATACAGTGCACAGAGTTCTTCTGATGTAACTCACAGAGTTTAGGGCTGAAGTGCTCCCAAAATGTGGTCATTCCTCTCACGCTGACTGCTCATATAAGTCTGTCCATAAATGGAAAGTAATGGAAAACCATGCCATATCTAAATATATCTCCATGCCTGGGGCTATGCAGATTGCTTGTGGTGGTGCAGCTGTTCAGTCCAATTTTTTGTGTTTTTTTTTCATTCATTTTTATTTATTAATTTTTTATAGCCCATGTATTTTAACGAGAGAGACCGTGTCATATCAAACTTCGAATGAACAGGAGAGAAGATGGTGAGACATTTCGGTTGTATCCCAGGGAATCACCAAGTCGCTATATGTGACATGGCTTGGAGAGCAGTCGTCACTCTCAATTGCAGTGTATCTGTGTTTTTATCCTGCCCTTTGGTGAGTGAACGTTGGTCCGGGCCACAGTTCCTGTGTGTCCTAATGAGCTGGTGTTGAGTTTGGGGGCTGTCAGGATCTCCCGGAGTGTGTACGTAACAAAGGAGAGGACCTCTGGCATGCTCAGAACAGACAACACGAGGAGACGGGCAGGGGCGACAGCTCTTGTGAAGGAGAGGACGAGGGTGGGGGAGGATGTGGTTGTTAAACAGGATGCAGTGTGTTGATCATAGTGCGAGACACAACACCTTTTTTCATGTTTGACTGACATGAATGAAAACATAAGCGCTTGGCGAGGGACTAATTTCTTCTCACCATAAACTGAAATCCAGATACATCTCTGCTGATATGAATATTATTGCAGGGATGCCTCAAACTCTATTTAAAGTTGCTGAACATGTAAGATTACAGATAGAGGAGTAAGCCATCTGGGCTCAGAGCTCAGCAATGTGAGCTTGTTTTTTGGAGTGATTCCCTTTGACATTGGCAACTTTTCACCATGACGCAGTAAGAAGATCAGGGACAGGCATTACCATCTGTGCCAGTCTCTTAGAAAAGGTGTAGCTAAGACATACACACTGTGGCCAGGGAGGGTGCACTTTCAGTGTCAAGATGTTCTGATGAACTATTAACCTTAGCTCAAGAAAAAGCCAGTCTTCTATTAACCCAATTTATTTTGCAGGTAGAGAACACATACACTGCTCAGGTATACTGGAAAAGATACAGAGGGAGAGATTATGGCTGAAGGGGATTCACTTCTGCTCCCCATAAAAGTTATAATGTTTTGTGCGGAGAAAGAGTGAAAGCTCTGCCTCTCTTCTGTTTGCTGTGCAGGTGTCTTTGTTGTCTTTTGTTATCCTCATCTCCTCCAACTTGCATAAAAAGGTCATGCAAACTGTGATAGAGGCTGTTACTTTTCCGCTGATTACAGCCACTTGAAGGGGCTTCAATTATGTTTGAATGACTGAATCTTAAAATGATTCCCTCCACTTTTAAATACTTGTCCTCCTCTCTTCTGCTGCTTATAATCAGAGCTCAGTTTGTTCTTTTTGTTATTATCTAAATTATCTAAATAAGCACACAAAAAACATGAGCTATTAGATAGGTGCTTACTTTATCACGTTCATTTAGCAACATCTGACCCTAACGAGACAGTAAAGAATTAAAGAAAGAGTCCGTGTAGAGACAAATTGAATCCCTGCCACAAATAATTTTGTTTTGGGATAATGCTGTTTCCTGTACTTTCAGACACACCCTTTCTTTTGCTTAATTTCTGCTTGGCTGTTTCATTTTCCACCAAGAAACTGTTGTTCTGCATCTCAGTAATGAAATAAAGGCTGAGTGGCATCATCGCAGCAGGGTAAAGCACGACTGTAATAAGATTATCGTTATTAAAGTGGTAACTTTTAGATGTAGCAAATGAGAGGCCGGTGTTTCTCCTTCTTTCATGGTGGAAGAATAATCTTTGTGCTCTTTACAAACCTGATTCCGACATATTATTCCTGCAGAGGGAAACAAAAGGCAATCAGAGTTTACACAGGGATTCTCATTTAGTCATCTGGACAGATAAAAGACATTAGACCATCAGAATGACCTGGTTTTGCATTCTAGGTAAAGAGTTTGAAATGGGAGCCTGTGGCTGTGGAGAGGAGGCAGCAACCAAACACAATTTTTGCTTTGTGATTCAAGCAGAAACTATTTGTTTTGTCACCTTTGAGCATTGTTCCACAGCTGAAAAGACCACAAAGGTGCTGTGAGGGACATTTGACTTGTGGTGTAGAATTAAATGAACATTGATTCCTCTCTACTTTGATAATTCTGCTTCATCAAATCAGTACATAATACAAGATAGCTTTAAGCCGCACTGAAAAAAGCCACTTGTTTGAGGTAAAAATCATTAATCGCATTTCTTGCACCTTTGCTTGCTTTAATCATAAACACTGGTTACCTCATCAAGACTCCAGCAGCTGTATTATTGAACCCTTCTTATATTCGAAACATTGTTTCAGGTATACTCTTAAAATAAAAAGGTTGCATAGATATCACTTGGGGACTACGTAAAAGTTAATGCTGTATCAAATATGAATTCTTTAAGACCTGCACTGGGCAAACTTTTCTCTCCATAGAAATCACTGAACCATAGCCATTTCACATTTGTTTAACATTTCTGAGAAATAGAAGTCCATCCCCACCCAACCCCTTTGAATTACCATCATGCATCAACTGCTAATAGGAGCTTAAGTACTGTAATTTTTGCAAGTTATAACTCTATTTCTGAAGAAAGCTGCACTGTGGGGGTTCAACCATGAGACATTTATTCTAGTGAGTCACATCCTAGTGACGGCTGGCAGCCCCTTTGGTAGCCCCTGGAGACGTTAGAGGGACAGAGAAACATCTGCAACATGAACTACAGATGAGCTGTAATGGAGGGTTTTAAGCTTCTGTCAATTTTGTTACTCCATCTTAAAGGGACATTTAGCTATTTCTGGTATAATTTAACTGTAAAGTTGGCAAAGGAATGGGGGACCGTTCTTTGACAGGATTTTAATTGACAAAACTGTGTAGTAACCCATTGTGCGCTGGCTTTGAAATGTAGTTGGATATCTCATCAGCTGGTGAGGTGTGTTTTTGCAAAGCTGCTGACTCTTGACAGACAAACACTTTCTCATAACAGGCTTAAGAACATGTTAAGTCCAATCACATTTGATCTCAGTCCAATCAAGCTTTAACAAGAAGAAACTCCAAAACTACAGCCAACCAAAAACAAAACATCAGATTTGCTCCTGCTTTCTGTTTGACAATGTTTTAGACCAGCACAAGTTGATACGACTTCTAGTAATCTTTCTACAAACCATTCAACACATTTATTTCAGTATTGAATACAATCTGTTTCACAGTTCGATTTAAAGTGATCAGAGTTGATTTCCAAGCAAATATGAATTTTCTTGCCAAACTAGAAGTTCAGACTCATTAAGAAACAAATTAATCAACTATTGTATCCCAGGTTGCCATTTCCAACTTCTACTCTTTCTCGTTGGTACTAATTAATGAAAGACAGAGAGACCCAAAATCATATTAAACAAGGCTACTTTACAGTGGACTGCATGAACTCACTGACTGAGTAAAGGTAGCAAACCCTGCGAGTTGCAACTTAGTTTCATTAACTGTCTATCAGGTTTGTCATTACAGAACATTTATGGCTGCCATCCACCCACATACTACTGTAGTCCACGAGAGATATCCATCACTTCTCCATATACAGTATATATCTGTAGTTTAAAGCAGTACGCAAGTAAACTTAGATTACTTTAAAAACGAGTGTAAGTACGTATAAACCAAAGCCAAAATCAGGAAACAGATTAGACTTAGTTTTGACTGAGGAATAAAATTGTAAAATAAATTAAAAAAGGCTATTGTAGATACTCAAAAATCCCTATTTGTGATACAAGATGGCTGATACGAATCAGAGAATGGTCACTCTGTCATCAGAGGCAATCACCTAGTGGGATAATAAGGAGCTGCACTCATCAGATCAGGTCAGTGACACAGTGATTCAAATGTTGTCGTCTTGAATATGGCTGAATGCTCCGGCCTTCATCCAGGGCATGCTCCATTTCTGACCATGAATGGGAATTTCACCTGTCTAGATACTGACATTTTCACCCTGAGAGCGTATCACGCTCTATTTCACAAGTACACCCTTTTGTTTCTCTCTGATATACTGATATCAAACAAGGAACATATTCTATTGATGGTAGCAAGACTCAGAGCTCACACTCTCCCACCCAAAACTGATTGAGAAACCCTTGAACAGTTTGCAAATTCTTAAAGACTCAACATTTCCTCATAGCTTCATCCATGGATGAATAACTCTTTTAGGTCTGTAATGCTGAAGTCATGTAACGGTCAGCTAGCGGGCAGGAGAAAACCTCACATAATTCCTCCATCACGTGACTAAAGCTCAAGCTTTGCTGACAGGCTATTCCTGTCGTTTTTATAAGCTAATCTAAACAGCTCACAGATTTTTTTATTTAAACAGTAAGCCAGAGAGTCAGATGTTGCTTGTCAGCGTATTGTGGTGCCGATTTTGTTTATAAAGTTGAATTATACTTGATTTATGGGAATCTATTAATGAATCACAGTCATACATCATCACAACAACATCATCTTTCTGTCAATGATGCAAAAAAGCCACAGGACACCTCTCCTGTGGATTTCCTGACCCCAGTCAAAGACGCTTTTTTTCTTACCTTCTCGTTTCCCTCCTGCCTCTCTTTCCTTCTTACTTTGGCTCCAGCAAAAGTTGCAAAGCTAACGGAACTTTGGTGTCATGATTCAAAGTCCTCATTATGAGCCTAAAGTACATCAATTTATGATTATGGCAAGCCCTTAGTGAGGCAACTTTTAAATGTGTCTGTTTTTCTCAGGCTATAAGTTACAGCGCTGACTGTCCAATGAAGTAAAACCCCTAATTGCTATAGCCTTAACCTGTAAACACGCCTACAGTAAACTGTAGTTCCATAGTGGAAGTGCTCCAAAGTGAGAAAAGATGATTAGTAGAGCTCTCATGTCTAACATTGCTGTCTCAAGGAAAGCCTAGAAGTGGTGTTGTTCTATAAGATGAACAGGCGCCCTGCAGGGCGACAGTGTTCTAGACCTGCACATAGCTGGTGTGATTAGTGAAAAGAGGATGAATAAATCATGAGGGATGGCAAGGGAGCACAGAGTTGAAAGATAGATAGATTACATTTAGTGCTCTGTAAATCATTGCTGTTGGTCCAACAAACTGTGTCTGGCCCAGTTTAGTTTGTACCTTTTTGCATTAATTGAGCAGAAAAGTGCATAAGATATACTGCTTTGCATTTTGGGGATCCTGTCAATGTGAACAACAGCTCGTGATCCACAGACACAGAATCGGTGGTGGGCCCTTGTCTCATGCCAAACGCTCTTTCCATTACAATGATGCTGATGCAGGGCAGATAATGTGATTTATCTTGTTGCTACTTCCAACTCAACTCATGGTGTCTTATTCTGTTGAAGAGGCGTTGGTAATAAGAGTTAGCTCTTTTTACAAGCTTTTAGCACCCTTTTTAACCCCATGGACCATGTACTTTCCATCCACCCATCCATTTTCTAAACCAGCTTAATGCAACCAGGCTACATCCTGGAAAACTTCCATTATAAAACAATTACATCAAATGTGAACACATGTCTATTTATATTCGAAAATCGCAATTTGTCACTAACTCATTTTAGATGATTATATGTAATTAACAATACAAATCAGAACAGTGACCAAATGAAAAAAATATAAATATGATCCACTGTATTGTAATTAGGCATTTATTCAGTCACACTTATTTAAAACCAGAGGAACCATTTAGGAAATGTTTTACTACCTCTATTAACCTACACAATAGCAGCTCAATAAACCATCACTTTGACCACCGTCGGCTTTATTTCTCATCATTTGGGATTGACAGTCACCCAATTTATGAGATCATAAACTGCTTTTAACAAAAGCAGTCGAAGGGGTTAAAGCGAAGGAGTAAAAGCGACTTTGACGGGGAAATTAGAGACAAAAACCTTTTGTCTGGCAGTGTTTTGCTGACATTTTAAAAAGTCGATGGAGACATTACTTGTGGGTTTTGCTGCAAAGGCAAACACCCTGTGTCCTTTGCAATTTCTGCCATACCAAGCCTACAAGGCAAAGAAAAATAATCTCCGGCACAGTGCATTCTGGTTTCATCTCGCTGTCCAGTGACATGCATATCAATTGGTAACTAAAAATTTAAAATAGATACGCGTGAGTATGCATAGTTATCTGTCCCTCTATGTTGGTCCTATGATAGACTAGCAATTTGTCCAGGTGGAATCATCCTTTCATCCAAGCACAGCTTGAATTGGTCCAGCCTTTGTGACAATAGACAGGAGGAAGTGGATGGATGGATATACAATTCCAATAAAATGTTTGGACGTGCCTGTTCATTCAAGTCACACTTCAATAGAAATCAAGTTCTTAGCTTTGTCACATGCCAAAATGATATTCAATTTACGCTTCTATTGCTTTATTTAGTTTTGACATGTCATAAGCAATATCAGCCATCATTGCTATGACTGGTTATTACCGCTTTGAATATGCAGAGCATTTCCATTAATCTCCGAAAGGTGAGGTCAGACAGCCTGAATGTTACATTGTCAAAATTGGAGGAGCCAATCCTTACTAATCCCTGGGTGGGGCCACAAAGACATGCTCTATGAGGATTAGATGAAATGCGTAGTCAGAATATGCAAGGTGGAGAAGCTACTGTTAAGCTTTTGTTTTAAAGATGGCAGATCTGATATGCTCTGTTTGGAAATGACATTTTGTTCCGTAAATCTTCATACCTCAACCAAAGTTGTCAAACTATGGCACATGATTAAAATTTCTGACACTTTAATGTACCTTCAAAAAGACGACAGGCTTTGTTTCGAATAAAATCCGACCTAAGAAAATGACTTTCTCATTATTACGTTAGATGCCCTTGCAACAATTTATCTAGATGACACTGAGCATGTCCATAACGGGTGAGTAATCTTTTTCTGTCCTGCTCTCATTTGTAATTCCTGTACTCCAGCGGTGACTCTCTTGGTGCGTGTAGCTGGGACCAGAGAGCGGCCCTGGCTGACAAGCAGCAGGCCAATTTTTTTGTCACCCAGAGGCAGTGTCTCACTTTTTAATCGCACCTCATGTGAAAATCTCATTACCACTGTGCAAGGTTTTTGCTATTACCTTAAAGAAACACTTTGTCAACCTAAAGCCTCACATTATGTACTGTTGGTAGTTACTGGTTTTATGGAAAAAAGTTAAGTGAATAATGACAACTCTAATACCCCTACTTGAAAGTCTCTGGATATAACTGTGCATCCTTTTCAATCTCTCCCTTCTTCAATCATCAAAAGCTTACAAATTGCAGGAATATTAAATCTGGTCAGAATATATTATAGCAAAGTCAGTGATGTCAAGACAGGGGAAACAGGACAGAGTTTTATTTGCTCTCGGGTAAAGATGTAGTGTGGGTGGGGCCAATTATTTTATTCATGTATCTTCATACACAGCCATATTAAGGCCCAAGAATCGTTTTATGGCACCTAGTATGCAAGGATTTACTAAAGGTTACTGTAATGGTGCCTCAAACTGAATGTTGTGTTCCAAACCTTTGACTAGTGCTGTGGATGTGTACAAGATTGACTGGTGATTTTACATAAAACAACACATCCTTTTCTAAAACCTTGAGAAATGCTTTTTTATGAAAATGAACCATCACGCGTTATCAGCAGGTTACATACCTTTGACTTGAGTTCAGGCCTAATGGCCTGCAAAGCCAGTGTTGCTTCACATACTCAGTAAAGACAAACCGATTACCAGCTACCAGTGTCAATGTCGAAATATCAACCGACACAAAGTCTGCCTGGTTGCTGATCAGTCCTCTGTACTATGACAAATGACCACTCAGACTGAATTAGTGTTTTTATGTGTTGACACAGCGGAGCAGTGGCATAATGTTAATTAGACAGTATGTATCGCGGCATTTCGCTGAAGGTTCCCATTTCTTTATGAGTCCCAATTATTTTCACACTCTATTGCAGTGATGATCTCACATTTCAGTGATCATCTCACAGCATCCCTACATGTGACACTTGTCTTTTATTCCACTCATTACTGAGATGTCATGTGGAGATGTGGTGTCATACCAACCACCACTCAATGACATTTACTGAAACACTGATCATGCCTCTCTTATATCTTCTTTGGAGTGTCACTTTGCTAGTTTCATGTCACAATATGCTATTAGATATATAATACCCATAAGTAAAACATTGTCAACGATCCACATACTTGCTCTGTGTGACAAATCTCATCAAAAGATTGACATATTTGGTAAGAAAATATTTTCAAATTCAATTTGGTGATTTTCTTTTAGTTACTAACCTGTTTTGGTAAGTTTTTGTGTTCACTTTATTACTCATGAAACATTTCAACTCCTTAAACTAGGCTACTTTGTACCAGTTAACCTAATGTATGTAGTAGTTCTGTCCTTCTCCTTAGGTCTGAATACAATATCTCCTCCTCCACTGCTGGGTATATGTATTTTAGGTAGAGTACTTTGAATTTATTGGATCTTGAAATAATAATAATCCATCACTCTCTGAAAGGGTATGATATGAATTATTTAAACCTGCGGTCTCTTTAGTTGCAGTCCATTTTATGTCCTCCAGTCTTGACTGTCGATATTGTGTGCTCACGTTAAAAGTTATGAACAGCTTTTCCCTTTTCAGCCATCTGTCTTCTACATAAACCCTGAAAACTCTAAATAACCCAACGCAGTTTACAATGGGCATCTAAAGGTTTTTCAAAGATGTGCCGTTTTTCTACCTATCCTTACCTTTCTCCTTTTCTTCACTTTCTTCTCTTTCTTCCTTTTCTTCTCTGAGTGCAGGTATGTCCCTTGCACTCAAGCTGTAGTTTACACCGGCCAGTGGACCAACATGAGCTCAGAGGATCGCAGCTCAGCCATGTCACAGAAGATCCCCTCCCTCTCCCGCAGCAACAGCAGCTCCTCATCCAAGCACGACAGCCGACAGGTAACTCTAGTTACAAAAAAAAGGTTTTGTGTTGATTTTCTTTTCCTCATTTTTAACTGCACAGTTGCTCCTCCATTTTTTCCTGTGAGACCACCACCAACAAATGCCTCAAAATGTATTCTCTCACACACATCATAGAGTACACAATAGTAATTATAAGCTAATTGTTTTTTGCTTTTTTTATCTCCACACAGAACCCACTTTTTTTCATACTTTTTTTTAGGAATTGAAAGTAATTGTTGTTTACATATTTCTCATGAGACTGGCATGTTTCTGGTTAATCATTCTGGTTAATCATTCTGGTTAATCGTTATGGGGAAACAGCAGAATAATAATAAACAACTGTGCAATCATTTCCACTAGCAAAAAAATTAAAAAGAACAAAAAACTTGAATTCAATAATAGCCTCTGTTGCTCTGTTGCGGTTTCAGGCCGTGCATGCTTTAATCAGCCATGGCTGCGGCCATTCGTGTGCTGCCCCTTTTCTATTCCCAAGTCTCAACTTTCAATTAAAAGGATGTTTTCATCATTAAAGCTGAACTGCATGTTTTTTGTTATTAACTTTTAGCAAGGTAATCCCATAAATGTGGCCATTTTGATGAGTGAAAAAAGAATCGTAAACAGTTCTACCGAATATGATGTGGCATATTCTTTACTAATGCTCTGTCCAGAATAAACAACCTCAGCTTTGACCGAACAAATGAATTGCATTGCTGATCGACTTTGATAATGTATCAACATTGCATAACAATGGCAGTGAGTTATTTTTAGGAGCCTCAGAGAAATACTGTTCATATATTTCTCTGAGACAAGGGGAGCTCAGAGCACAGCCTCTGCTCCATTGCGGCAACATCTTTCTGACATCTGATTAAGATATGGTCCTTTGAAGGTCTCTCTGCTCAGCTGGGAGGTGGCCAGGGTAGATCCAGAATTCACTAATGGGTTTTTATATCTAATCTGGAAGATAAATGCCTCAGTATCCCCAAGAAGGAAGTTAGAGAGGACACTGTCTGGAAATACCTGAATCTCAATTCTTTTGTCTTTTTTGTTATTTTACATCTCCCTTGTCCACTATCCAGTCAGAAAATGATAACATACAATAGTTAGATGGTGCAGCTGAAATATGGGTTAAACCGCTGGTTCTGAAGTAGGGGCAACTCATATTAAATGGCTGCCTTCTCACCTGCTGCGTCCTTGTGGCTGTCCTTGTCTCCTTTCTGCTGGGAGAGAGCAGGACAGATGGAGGTGAGTTAAGTAGATGAGGTGAAGATTTACAATACAAACTGGGAAATGTGAAAAATTGCTTCTGTAACTTCAACGTGATCTTATAATACAATAGAAACGCTGTTTATGAACTCACAAAAACAAACACCATCAGTTGTATTCCCAAGATGTTTATCCTCATTATTTCAGCTTTGTCATAATTGCAGTAACAAGTTCTAGAAAACAAATCAGTGCTGATCAATAAGAAACTTACCACTATCAGTTTGTCCATCCACTCTGATCACCACAGACACCATTTGAACCATCAACATTTTCCTCAGCTATCAGGCTAAATCAGCTGGATGTGAAACATTTGGCAGGGAGGCCTGCACTGAGATAAATGCATTCTGTTTGGATTAATGGTGTTTGGTTCCTCTTCCTGTTCCATGTGCTAAACCAAGTTAACCATCTTCCTGTTAAAAGCTGTGGATGTTGTCATCCAATTCCTGGCAAAAAGACAAATGAGTCCATCTCCAAATGTGAAACTATTTGTCTCAGGAACAGTGGTTGAAAATCTAATAAAGGGCATTAAGATCAAAACTCCAAAGGGATGGTTTAATGTTAGGGAGAAAATGTAGAAATTATCCTGGAAATTTCAGACTGGAATGTAAAATAAAGATTTCAGATGAATATTTAATTTTACATTACAGAGTTTTGAAAACAAACAGGTGCAGACAGATAAAATATTTAATTATTTAGTAATTATTACTATATTATTATTGTATAGTATTACCATATTAGTATATATTAGTATCGATGAGTATAATCAATACTGATATAATATGATAGTCGTAATTCGATTTACCCCACTGGTGATGAATTATGTATTTTTCTATTTCATACTGATCAAAAACTTATAGTATTGCCTTGAAAAGACTAGAAAAAGTTGCGGAGCCATGAACCTGGCAGCAGAAAGAAAGAGGTTGACAGCATATATTCTCAGTCGGCAAGACAACTGATGAGCGTCAGCTGGACACCTGGTAACCATGCACCTGCCTGCAGTCACACATCAGAGACCTAGAGAGAGAGAGAGAGAAGAAAACTGGTGAAATTAAGAAGGAAAAAGACTGTGGCAAGCTGGCACAACAATTGATTCAATATTTTTATCAAATCTAATCATGAAATCTTATATTAGAGCTTGTACAGTACTTGTTTTAGGATAAAGCCAAGTCTCTCGTCAACTATCCTGAACGGCAGCAGATGATACAAGATATGGAATGTGTTTAATACTGTATCAATGTTATCCATTGAACAGTTTTCTTAAGATGAGAGCTTTTCCCGGGGCATTGTCTTGGCATTGTGTCTCTGCTTTCTTGTGTTTGTGTTTTTTGACCTTGGAGAAAAGTGGGCGGGCAGTGTGCGACAATAGTGACTCACCATGTGACTGTGTCAGAGCAGGAAGCTGTGACAAACGTTGAGGGAGACTGAGAGATGTGCCCACAAGCTGTGCCCTTGTCCTTCCCTGGTTGCATGTTTTTTGTCCCCAATGGCGTCAGCATTCAGCCCGTCTGACTGATACAGATTGGTGAGCCAGAACTGTTTAACTGGAGCCGTCACAAACACGCTGAGACAACAAACTGAGAGTCACCTCAAATCTCTGCCAAAGACCCAAAGTCTTTGGGGACAGCCGTGGTCTAAACTGTGGTCTCTGCTTGAGATTTTAATCCTGAATGTGGAATGCAAAGATTTTCTCATATCGGCATAATTCAGTAAATATCATTTAACGGTGAAAAGAATTCAGTCTTAATGCTTTATGTGTTTCTGTATTGTCATAAACTGACAAAAACATAAACGACACAAGTCACAGTATTTGATATGTCCATAGAAATGTGGTCCATATTCTGCTATGGTGCTTATGAAGCTTTTCCTGGAATGATCACTGCTGCACCGCAAACACTGTTATGTGGATTAACTCACAATGAATATCATCTTAATCTGAGTTTGCTTAGAGGATTTGGACTTGAGCGTTCTAATCGCAGTCAAAATAATGATTAATGTCAGGAGTGAGATTAGACACATCAGCTAATTTAGTAAATGGGACCATGAGGTGAAAATGTAAACCCCCCCCCCCACTGGACAGCCAATCTGTGGGCGTGTCCCAGAGAGGCTGTAGTGTCCTGTTCTCAGAGCAGATCCAACCTGCATACTCTGACGCAGATTCCTCAACAGTGGTGGCCTTTCTCTGTGTGATGCATAGGTTTACTCTACATTTCCAAACCATCTGGTACCCTGTCTGTTTCTTATAAACCATGTACACCTGCAGGACAGCTGGGAGATAGTGGAGGGTCTGCGTGGAGGCTTTGGCTGCGTTCTGCAGCCCCAGAAGCAGGAGGGCTACATGCTGAAGAGGAGAAAGTGGCCCATGAAGGGCTGGCACAAGGTATGAGGAGACCTCTGTAAAGACCCGCGCCTCATAACACTGCTCTCTGAGTGGTCCACATATTTCAAACCATGACATCTGAGCATCAATTCAATTTGCCAGCCTTCCTCCACACGTTTAGGTTCCCTTTGAAAAACCTGCTGACATGACTCATTTGTGTTTTAAACTAATTGAATGAGATCTAGTTGGAAGTGATTTCACTTGCTGTGGAGCCACATGTGACCTTTGCCAGTGCCTGTTCACACCCCGTCTGAAAGCTTTTCCTAGATGATAATGCTTAGATATCGTGCCTTTCCACTCGGATACATTAGCTGATGGCCTGTTGGTTACTAGAGCTGTATACATTTAGTATTGACCCCCATTCTGGTTCACATGATGGGCAGTAAGAGCTGAAAGAATTACATTTGGACATAGAGTGGAGACAGATTACATTGAAGTGAGGGGATGTTGAAGAATAGTTGGCGGATCCAAGAGAAGAATCTGGGATGACAAACGTATCAGTGCAGAGACATACATTATCAAAATTCGGACCCTGTCTGTCACAGTCACAGAGTCATAACAGACTTCAGGCTCTCTGTCCAGAGTGTTGCATATCATTCCAGCTGCATTTCATGTGATGCCTGTCCTTCCCTCTTCCCACAGAGATACTTTTTCCTGGACAAGGGTGTCCTCAAGTATGGCAAGTGCAGTGCTGACGTGAGTACAAAATCCTTTTGGATATACTGTATACTGTGTGGGCTTGTCAGTTATAAATTAATTAATTCAAAGTACATTTTATTTCCTCTATAATTTTCTTCTTATGCTGCTGATGATCTGAGTCTGTGGACGCAAAATAATCAAATTGGCTCTGAGTCTCCTTTTGCACATTTCTTAAATAACACCAATGCAGATAATCAGCTTGGCCATAAGTAAAGAGCCAATAAAGGGATTATTTTTTCAATTTAAAAACAGACCAGCATCGTGTAGCATTTGTACAAGGCTCGGGTTGATATGCTTATCGTGTTTCATGTCTTAGATTGAGAAAGGGAAGCTGCATGGTTGCATTGATGTGGGTCTCTCCGTTATGGCAATTAAGAAGAAAGCCAAGTGTATCGATCTTGACGCTGAGGAAAATATCTATCACCTGAAGGTAAACCACAAGGAACACAAGTTATTTACCACAAGCTTAAAAGAGCAGCAGACAATTAAGACTTTCAGTCTGATCCTTTGTTACTTTAAAATGTCCTTTTGTGTCATTTTAAAGGGACTGATTAGTCACTCTGCTCTCCACCTGTGTAGAGTGTTTTTCAGCGACATGTTAATTTCAAATTGTGGGATCTGCCCTGCAGATTAAGTCACAGGAGCTCTTTGATGAATGGGTGTCGAAGCTGCGTCACCATCGGCTCTTTCGGCAAAATGAGATTGCCTTGTGCCCCAACGAGAAGTCCTTCTTCTATCCCCACTACCCCTCCCCCAACTCCCCCAGCATGGCCGAGGGGGCCTCCATCAGAAGGGTACGCCTGAATGCCTCACAGCACTCAGTTACACGATTATTATGTGTTCTCAATAATGTAGATACTCACACAATAAATCCCCCTTGTTTTTTTCTCATTATTCATTTAATCTACAACCTACAATCCCTGGCTGGGAGCATTTTGTGAAGGAAGCTAATTGTTATTGGCCTGACCTTTGAGTCTCTGTGTTACTGCAGTGCATGTCCATACGGAGGCAGTCCACAGCGCACGCCGCCGGAGCCTTTCCTTTAGGCTCCAGCAGCCAGGCCAAGGTAGCTGCCTGGCTCCAGTCCTCTGACGACATGGACAAGTGCTCCAAAGGTGAGACAGTAGAGCTGGCCGCAAGATTTGTGAGTCTTCCAGTGCATTGTGAAGTCAATGTGTCTGCTTCTATGTGAATTTATTACCTTGCATCTCCAGGCAAAATATAAAATGTGACTTGTTCTTTGATTCCAAGCTGTGATGGGATAAAATTGATTCTTGATACTTGATAAGAGAAAATATACCAAATATTGACTTACAGAGAATTCAAAACATCATTCCTCATCACATGCTGAAACTTTGGCTTTTTAGATAACTCCCTCTAACTCTCCTGCATTATTTATTTATTTTTGTCATTGTCATTACATTTTTAGGCAGGAAGAATAGATATTTAATATTTAAAGCTTCTCATGAGAACGCCATCACCAGCAGTTGCCTGACTAGCAAACATAATGGTCATACTGTACCGACAGCTAATATTTACTCATTTAAGATCCCTTTTTTTCTCCTGGGCAGATGAATCTGATTTATGCATGGTATACCGTCAACTGCATAGTGAAAAATGTGATCAGATGTGCTGTAGTAAGACATCCTGGTGAATGACTTTTTATGGGTAAAGATGCAGCTCTCAGTTGCAGCTCTGTGGTGTCCTCATAATGTCAGCTGCCTGACATTAAACCAGCAGCTGCGGCTGGTACAGCAAGGCTGGGAATCAGCTTGAGCTGGGGCAGGCACAGTGGATGCAATAGAAGCCATCATCTGGATACGCCCACAGATTTGTAATGATGGTTCATCAGTTCTTCGCTTTAAGACACTTTGATTGTTTTCCTTGTAATTATTAAACTTTTACTAAATCTGTAATATGCTGGTGGATTAATTAGATCTTTGATCCTGAACTCTGTAACTGAAACTGGTGGGGGGGTTTTTAGATTAAAACATAACAGATTATTATGAAATGTTCATGTGTTTTGATAAAAAAGGTTCCAATTAAAAGTAAAGTTGTCAAGGACATTTAAAAAGAACGGATATGCTTTCACAGCACTAGCTTTTTCTTTTGCATTGTTTAGTGATATTTCTGTAGCCTCTGCTACTTCTAATAATTACATAAGCCTGCAATTTTATTTAAATATTGCATAAGACTGGCAGGCTGTTGTTGCCCTTTTGCTGACACAGAATTTTCTCTTGTGAGGACTGACTTCATGCTCCTTAAATGAGAAGTTGTGATTTTGCAACAGTGTGGTTGTACATCTGAAGACAGGATAACTGATGATGTTGTGAGGATTCTTATACAGTTCAGACCCATTTAACTCTTGTATGCAAGCTCAAAGAGGGATTTCTTTCATCTTGCTGTAAATATATGGAGGTTTACAAGCAGACAGCTCAGATTGATGTGAACTTTGACTCACCATCCCCTCTTCAGAGTGAGGCACGGATGTAAATTGTTGCTCTGATCGTGGTAACATGGAGAGCCCTTTGGTTTAATATACGTGTCCTTGCCCTTATCATGAAAGGCAGCTGCATTCTCATTAGAAGCCCTGAATCTTGCGGAAACAAACACAGACAGCCCCCCTGTTGCTACAGGAGAATAGCGTAAAAGGGAAAAGAAAAATTGCATGTTACAACTTTACAGCTGCTCTATAAGTCCACAAACATTCTCCCCCGGGCGTTGGAATTATTGACTGTGGATATGCAAGCATTTTTTTCTACCTGCACAGAAAGTATTTGTCGAGTCTGTCTTTGCCCGGCAAGCCAGCTGGGGCATGTTTATGCATCACAGCTTTTTTGTCTTTACGATTATTGTTTTTTTATGTTTGTTCTTCTTTTAATATCAGTTGTATTCTTCCTCTTTCCAGATTTGTCAGTGTGTGAGGCCTACCTGCTGGAGCTCCACCACCTGCTACAGAGCATGGAAGTCCTTCACCGCACTTACTCTGCCCCATCCATCCAAGCACTACAGGTCTGTGTGGGTGACCTTTACATGCAGAACACTTAGTAACAGCGCTTACTCGCAACCTGTAAATCCTAACCAAAACTTGAAATCCCTGCGAATAAAGAACAAAGTTAATCGTCTTTTATAATTTTTTATGAAGCTACCTGCTACTAAATATAGATGTTATTTGGCTTTGCAACTATCAGCTGCTGTGACACAATTTCCTCTCTTAAAAATAGTCTCTATCTGGCCATCACTATGTTCTCTTACGTCTACCAGGCCTCTACATATGACAGCCCCAAAAAAGAAAAAAGACTTCCAAGGAAGTGGCGCAATAAAAACTACAACAAAGATGTCAAGACAACTCTGCAGGTAGACACCATGACAACAAAGGCCTTTTTTAGTACAATTTTTGTTTCTCAGTCTTTTCAGCAGCTGTTTTTCTCTCCCCTTTTCTCTTAGGTTCCAAGCTGCATCTCCTCCGGTTCTGTCCGCCTCCATGCCTCTAACCCCAACCTGTCCACCGCTGCTCTTATCAATGAAAAAGCTGACCTCGAATCTCTGGAATCGGCTTTTGATGTGGCAAAGCTGCAGGAGGACTTCTACCGTGTTGCCACGAATTGTTAGTGAGAACTATTGATTTATGGAACAGTTCGGTTCAGTTTCCATTTCAAATAACTGCCCTGACAGCATTTCCTATAACACTTACCTAGTCAGCAGTGTGAATTGATTTGAACTGCTTTGGAAAACTTAGAAAAAGTAGATAATCCCTGCATGGTTTTCAAATAAAGGCCTAATTTAGGTTAGAATTTAGGCTAGGTTTCTTTCTTAAAATCTGTTTTTTTCCTGCTTATCAAGTATGTTATACATTTTGTAAAAGCAAAATTACTTTTCATTTTTAATCAACAACCAGTGGAAAGGTCTTGAGTGCTTTTTGCACATCTCTCCTTGGATTCTTTACCGCTTTTCTTCTGCCAGTCTACAGGTTATTGAGGTGGAAAGGTTACGTTCTATCTAGTGTTTATAGACATTCCCTCCAGAGATTCTCCCTGTGTTCTGGTCTGGACCCTGGTTGACGAACAATATTTGCATGGTTTTTATTTTTTTCCCTAAAGGTATGTTTTTAGGACATCTGCTGGAGTGAAAAGTCCAATAATCCTGAAGTTTCCTGTAAGCGGTTTGAGGTTACCATCTCAATATTGCATAATGTATTTCTGTTTTTTAGCAACGCTCTTTAACAGAGAGCATTAAATTATTCATTTGAATACTTTCATGTGTGGAAGCTATTCTTTGGACTGAGTGCATCTTCTGTCCAAATGAGACAGGTCTAACCAAATAAGAGCTACACTCCTGTGTCCAAACACCTGCATTTAGATGTCATCAGACCAGAGCATTGCTGATTACAAACTGTCTTCTTCATCAGCTTGTCAGTGATGCTTCAGCGAAGGGTGGACAAGATTGTGTGTCTCTGTTGAAGGAGTGCTTCCTCCGTAGTCTGTGTCCATGGAGATTGAGTCTGCTGGAGTGTTTGCTTCGACATGTTGGCGCATGAATTTCTTAGCTTCATTAGATTAATTGCTGAAGAGAAGTCCAAAATCTCAGAGGGTTCATGTTAACACTTTTTTGATAAACACAACAACTGTGTGATTATTGTGTTGGCAACTAGAATATTTTCCAATCAATTATTGCAGATATGTACGTTTAAAATGTTAGAACTTTTTGTAAATTGTGTAATTTTAAAAAAAGGTTATTAAAAAAGGGATCATATTATTTCTGAAAGTACATACAGTGTTAAAGATAAAGAAAGCCAGGAGAAAGAGCACTTCCCACTGAGGCTAATTTAGTATTTCACGTTTACAACTAAAGTTTTAATAAAACATAGTTTGACTGCTTTGGCATGCTTAAAACTAAAAAGATACATAAATCTCCTTTCTTGCAGAGAAACTTTTAAATAAAACAATGGCTGTTAATAATAATTTCAGACATAAATGTTAATACAGTATTTATTCAGGGGCCTAGCAATTCACCTGGAAAAACGACTTCAAATTTGTTCCACATTTATACTATCCAGAGAACAGCTGTCAGCTAACCTGTCCAATTTATTCACGTTTTAAATTATGAAAACATGAATGTGAAATGGCTTCAGTCCAACAGAGTGATTAATTAATAACGCATGTGCTCATGAGTCAGGTCACTTCAAAGGCAGTGATAATGAAGTATGTGGTAAAATGAAGGTTATCAGAGGAAAAATGGGGCCTGATGAGTAGTCTATTTATAGCATTATTGCAAACCACCACTGTGCATGTAAGTTCGAGCTACGTTGTAACACTGAAATGAACTGCAGTGAAATGATCTCTCTCCTCTTTTTCTGTCTTTGCTGCAGTTCACACAACCATGAAGTCAGCTCTGAGTTCGCTAACATCTGAGAGAGAGCGATTAAAACAGTGTGTGGATCACGAAGTGTGTCCCCCTACCTCGCCACAAGTTGTCAATCTGAAGAATACACTGGCAGCGGTATGTGAAAATGCACTCAGACGCCTGTCAGCAGAGGGTTAGGGATTCCACCCTCCTTTGGACTCTCACACTCTCTCAGAGGCCCCTCCGCCTCCTGTTAGACGTGATACATTGATGAGCCTCTAACGATTACACGCTTCTGGTGTGATGTCTGCCCACCTGAATAAGACCACATTCAGCAGTCAAGTTTTCGTGTGGTTGCAGCCTCCCACCCAGAGGCACTGTCAAGCAGTCAGTAAGGAAATGAGTGGCAAAATGATTCAGACCATGTCAGAGCAGTAGTGCCCCTATCCCTCACAAATTTCTCTCCTTTATTACTTTGCAGCAACTTGTTTAACCTCACCTTTAGAATCTTCCAAGTCAAGGAAGGGTTTTCAAAATATTCATATATCTCCTTGGTTGGATGTGTGCCGTAAAGTGTCTACAACGGTTATGTTTCCAGGCTTTAGCCCAGAACTCTGAGCTGAGAGAGCGTCTGAGCAAGATTCATGCTGAGTCCCACATCGCAGAGCCCACACTAATAAACCTCTCTGCCCCTGTGCAGGTGGGTGCTGGAAATCAGTTGGTTTTCCCCACCCCAGCATGATGATTGCTCCAGTATCATCTCTGTCTTTATTTTACAGCCCACACTGTCTAGAATTTGCCTCACAACTAATCAGCTGTCCTTGCCCTCTGATCCAAATCCAACAAATGTTCCTCAGCTCTCCCCTGAACTCCGCTTGCAATGAGTGAAAGTGAAAATGAAATACATTTTTACTCTACATGTACGTATGTCTCACTTATAGCACGGGCCAGAGGAAGACCAGGGGTTACCTGCCTTATCATCCTCTTCTACAGGAAGCTCTCTGCTCATTTAATCAGATTTGAAAACAAGACAGTGTGAGCTGATCTGCTTAACTGTCACTGGAAATTTGGTGAACACACAAAACTAATGCGTCTCATCTGAGATAATCTCCAAGTTAATTAATCGGCTCCAGGGATGATAGAGCACTAATGTCCGTTGTCACTTTCACACAGAATAAAATAGCCTTTTTTTTGCAAAGTTTGCATGTTTTTTGGTTGTTTTCAAGCCTCTATCAGTCCTTTTTCTTTCTTTCTTTTTTGCTGTTGTGTTGTATCTCTTCTGGCAACAACTTTCTTTTCTCAATGAATACTTACTAAACAGCCACTTGAATGCCAAAGTAGCATCTGTGATATCAGAGAATAACTTGACAACTGTTTTACAGTATCAGTGAACCTCTGTATTTCACACGTGTGGACAGAGTGGTAGTGTAAGATAGGGCTGATGATATACTTTCTGTAATAGAGACTCTGATTGCCAAATTTGGGCATCATCCTGTTGTTCTTTCCTTATTGCTATTATAGCTGTAGACATTGTCTCTCTCAGAAACAAGACTCGATGGATGATTCCCATGCCCTCGTCCACCAAGTATCCAACGAGAGCAGAGCTTCAATTGCAGAGTCTCTGTCTGAGTTCTTTGATGCACAGGAAGTCCTCCTGTCTGCCAGCTCCTCAGAAAACGAGGTACGTGTTGGTAACGAATTGCTACAATGAGTTGTTGTACTGGTGTGTCTTTCACTTAGTCAGGCAGTGGCGTGCAGTTACAACAATGACTGTCAATGCTCGATGATGAAAATATGAGTGTTGTGGGTCTCTGGAGTCATTCCTCTCATGCACACTGGCACTGCCACCTCTGCTACAGCATCTGTTAGACTAGAACAGATGTGAAAATCTGAGATGAAAAATCATCTTGACAAACATCAGTTTCTATGTTTTTATTGGCAGTCACTGTCTTCAGCTGTGTCTCCATGTCTGCAAGAATTGTAATATTTTGAAGCACTTTCAGAAAATTCTGAGGCGGTTTTCTGTAGAGTTAAAAACCACATAATTGAATTCAACATTAAGCCATTTTCTTATCCTATTTTTCTGACCTGTGTCACAAAATTAGCCTACTGTCTTATTCCTTTGGGTATTTCCTCCTTCACCATTCATGCAACATGACTGAAGACATGGCAACTTAAGCGGAAGCAATATGGAAGTAGGAGTTAATTACTTCGATCTAAAAATATGATAAGCCTAAGTACAACTTTGTCACCAGCAACTAAGAAACCCTTCATCTCAGGCTCATTGAAATTAGAGCCGACATGACAGCTTGCTGAAAGAGACCTGCCCAGTCATTTTCTGACAGCTATTTAAAAATGTGCATACTGTCTAGCAGCTACAATTTAAGTTGTTTCTTTTTTCTAGGCATCTGAGGATGACTCATACATCAGTGACATTAGTGACAATATTTCCATGGACAATTTCAGCAATGAGATGGAAAACGATAGACCAAACTCAGGTAAACCGAATACAGCACTGGCTTTGGCGGAGATTTACCAAATAAACCATAAATTTATTTTTTTTGTTTTTGTTTATTTGCCTATTTTTCTCATGATAATTGAATTGAGGGAGTCTTACCTGAGCACCATGCTTGTTATTTCTTGTTAGGTTCTGTGGAAGAGGGCTCTGTCCTCTGTCAGCGTAGATCCTGTCTGCCCACACCCAGCCCCACCAACAACACCATCAGCCTGTGGAATATCCTCAGGAACAACATTGGCAAAGATCTCTCCAAAGTAGCAATGCCTGTGCATCTTAATGAGCCACTCAACACCCTTCAGAGACTGTGTGAGGAGCTGGAGTACAGCGAGTTGCTAGACAGAGCTGCCAACACACTGGACCCATTTGAACGTATGGTAAGATTGCAAATTCATTGTTTGCTGTATCAGTGTCTATTTCATTTAGGAAATATATTTCAGTTTGGTTTTATCTTGACAAAGCAATTTGCTGCCAGTTGTGTCACTTCCTACAACAATTCTTATCAGAAACTAATGTGAATGTAAGACATAAGTCGATGCCATCTGTCTTCTTTTTTCTAAATATATCTATTGGTTACATTATGATGGAGAATAAGAAATGAAAATATTGCCAAAATATTTGGGAAAATAGGTTTCAAAAGATTTTAGAAACTTTGGAATGGGCAAATAGATCTGTATTGTAGATATGCTTCTTAGCTCTAGCTCGTAGTTTTAGCATTACTTCTCATCCAGTCAGCACAAAGAAAATAAATGTCTACTTCTCAGGATTTCTGAACTGCATTGCAGATGTTAATGCAATAAATCTCAAATGTAAAGGCCATTTCTACTCAGCAGAATATAGACTGCATTTCAAGGAAAATGCAATGATCAGATAGGACCAAAACTGATTTCAGTTATTATCAAGCATGGTTTCTGGTGTTCTTCTTAGTCCAGGGACTCCCACTTTCTATTGGCAGAGGTGCAGTCCACTGCTCAAGCTTGTTCCAGATATTTTAGCTAGGTTTCATGTGGGAGAAACCCTGATCGTGGCCATCTTTTTTTTTTCCCGAAAAAAGATGCATCATGCCCTTTTTCTGTGTTTCAGTTTTACATTTGCATTGATTGGAATTGATTTTGTTTGTTAAAACGTGCTCTCTTCTGCATGCGAGCAGCTGAAATACAGCCTCCGGTATCAAATTATACAAATACAAGTGAGAAGTACAAGAACAAGACACTGTGGAAATACCATCAATTTTTTTAACTCCTCAAGGAGCAATTTGTGTTGAGCAGCCGGCTGTAACGCAAGAGATAAATGATACAATGGGATCGTGAGAACAGCAAACGGTTTGTGTGGGTGGAAAAAAAGAATCCATAATGAAGATCTATGAGTAAACTCAAAGAATACCAATAAAAAGATCAAACTAAACACACACCCACAGAGTCTCTACAATATTATAGGTCAAAGTGCAGAGGGGTGAAAGCTGCTGTCTGTGGCCTTCCATTATGAAGTGCAGAGAAGTCCCTCATGTCTCAGTACAATTACACCAGAGTTTTAAATATGTTGTATACAGTGTAAACAGTTCTGGTTTCTCTTTCTCTCTTTACATAGATGTACATAGCCACATTTGTTGTATCTGGCTATGCGTCCAGCTACTACAGAACAGGAGGAAAGCCTTTCAATCCGATCCTAGGGGAGACGTATGAATGTGACCGGCCAGACAAAGGCTTTCGGTTTGTTGCAGAGCAGGTATGTGTGATTCCTCCATTAGACTGTACTCACTGAATGGATGAAAAGGCAAGACTATTTGTACGAACTGAATATACTGTATGTTCTTCTCTGCAACATCAGGTCAGCCATCACCCGCCTATATCAGCTTGCCATGCAGAATCTAAAAACTTTGTCTTCTGGCAAGGTAGTCAGATAATGTCATTATTATATCTATTCTCAGTGTCTGAAGATATCTTGCTGTCCAGAATCAATACTAAGTTGTACTATTGCTTTTGTAGATGTGAGATGTAAGAACAAATTCTGGGGAAAGTCAATGGAAATCGTTCCGGTGGGTTCCACCCATGTAACTCTGCCAGGGTGAGTCTCTACAGCCGCATTATCACGAGCTCTGAATAGACCCCCAACCGTTTTCCTCCATACGTCCTTGCAAAGAAATGCCCGCAGTGTGTCTCAATGCAGTTCTGACCTAGTATTTTTCCACTAACCTCCTGTTCTATTTCCACCTGTACAGCTTTCATTTAGGTTTGCTTCAGGCTTGCATTTCTTTTTTAAAAAGTTGGATTCAACTATTTACTTAGTTAGGGATGCGGTTAGTCAGAAATCAAAGTTATGTTAGTTGCAGCTAATTGTATAAGTATGTTTAGTTAAATAAGGAAGATAGTTTTTTTCTGATTTCGATGTCTTACTGCATTGTTTCTGATTTAATGACAAATGGAACTTCTGTTTGCATTCACAACCCCAGATGTGGGGACCACTACGAATGGAACAAGGTGACATCATGCATCCACAACATCCTCAGCGGGCAGCGCTGGATAGAGCACTACGGGGAGATCTCCATCAAGAACTCCAGCAGCGACATCTGTCACTGCAGGATCACTTTTGTCAAGGTGAGGAAAACAACACGATAAAAAATGTATAGAGTGAAAAGGTTCTATCAATCATTTTCACATCCAGCAACAATCCACTACATTCCCGTATTAAAACAGCTTTGTAGGTAATGGTAGGATCATACTGTGACAGCTGGCAAACTCCAACCATAATGACATCCATCTGAAGTTCTTTAGACATTTCTTTTTTTTTTGTTGCATTTTATAGATGGAAATCTAACGCATTGTCAGGTCTTGCTCACTGTATGGCTAAGCGTCATAGAGTGGATTTAGAATATTCACCAGTCAAACGCCTACAGTTCTCAGTGGTCTTAGAGTGGCTGGGTCCCAATATGTAAGTTTGCTTATTATTTCTAAGAAAGTAAATTTCCTTACTTTTCTGTAATAAACTGTTACCAAACATGGGTAGTATTTTTTTTGTTTAAAAAATAAATTAAATTCTGAGGAGGTGCACTGCTGTGAGACCCACGTCAAACACACAAAACGTGAACCAAAAGTGCCTCTCAGATGGGGGTTGAGACGAAGAGGTTAATTGGTTTACTGTGTGCTGCTTATAAGGCGTCCTGAAGCTGTGCAGGATAGCAAGTCAAGACATGTCGCAAATCATTATGTATTCTCATCTCTCATCAACTCTGCAACACACACAAACGGCGGAACGGGGCTGTTTACGCAACAGCAACATCTGCTGACTGCAAGGGAACATTATCAAGGTCTGTGCAGTGTCATCCATTCTTGCCGAGCATGACGCACGTTTGTTGTGTGTTCACAGGCCAAATACTGGAATTCAAGTGTCAATGAGGTGGAGGGGACTATTACAGATAATAAAGGAAAGGTCATCCACAAACTTTTTGGAAAGTGGCATGAGTCAGTTTTCTGTGGAGACCCTCCATCAGCCAAATGCATCTGGAGAGCAAGTAAGTCTTTTTCAGAAGGGAGCGCAATCAGGTCGAGGATGGCATGTCTGACCCGATGTTATTTATTTGTGTTTAGATGCAATGCCAGTAGGCTATGAACAGTACTACGGTTTTACAAAGTTCGCAATCGAGCTGAATGAGCTGGACTCATCTTTGAAACTGCTGCTACCACCTACTGACACCCGACTACGAGTGGACCAAAGGTGATGGAATGATTGGATCTTTTTGATCTTTTTTATGCACTTAAGCCGAATGGGTTGTCTTCCTGGAAAAATGTTCAGTGGATTTGATTTTTTTTATTCTGTCCTTATCTGCAAAGTGCAGTTATTTAACGGATGTAAAATGCTGGCTAAAATACATTTTGGGGGGGGGGGGGGATTGTCAGAGACTTAATGCATGTTGACAGTAAGCATACCTTTGATGATTTAATGTTGGGAATTTCAAATCCATTTCACAGTGTTTATGATCAGCACACGACACTAAAGAAGGCCCAAAAATAGTAAACGGGTAAAAAATAGTTCCATCAAACTATTCTTAGCTCAGAGTTCTAGCTGAAGACTTTAAAGTCTGAAAATGTATCACTACTGATTACTGACAGCCCAGAAAAAAGGGGCAACTTAGCCATCAAAATGAGAAAAGGCATTGGTTTGGGTGTAAGTCTTTTGTACGAACACTTTTATGTTTCCTATTTTTTTAAAATGAGATAATCACACAGTGATAACTTCCAACAAAAAAAACATGAGTGGAGATTAAATATAAATGTTAAACATAAATGTTTAACCATGTTTGCATAATAAATGTGTCTGTGCTGTGCTGGCAGACTCCTAGAGGAGGGGAACATGGAGGCAGCAGAGGAGGAGAAGCAGAGGATTGAACAGCTGCAGAGAGACAGACGCAGAACTCTGGAGGAGAACAATGCTTCACATCAGCCCAAATTCTTCAGGTTGTGGGAATGTCTTGATTGTCAGTGCATGCAAAGTGCCTTCACACACTTTCCAACCTTAGGTTCAGGATCAGCTCAAAATAAACTGTTTTTTTTTTTTTACATCTCCATTTAACACAAAGCTCTTTACAATGACAAAGCAAAATCAGTCAATTTGTCAATTCATGTGAATGACAAGTTTTGTTGCTGTATTTTACAACGGATGTAAAAATCTCCCAGATTAGTTATTTCCATATGAAATCATAGTTTGTTCCATAACTCAATTAGGTGCAAGAAAAGAGGAGGCACAATTTGACAACATATGAAAGTGATGCACAAAGAAAAAAGAAAAAAGAAACACAAACATATAGCATGAGTGCTAGAATGACTAAGCTTTACTTTGTAGAGATTTAAGAAGCTGACACAAATACAGCCATTAGTGCTGTACTCCATCAGTCAGTGCTGTACTCCATCAGTCAGGACTTTAACATCGAGAGCACACGGGAGCCATTCCTTTATAAAAGACACAAAGAGACACAACCGTCTCTGGAAACATGCCAAAGGGCACATTTCAGAACCTAAGATGCATCATGGCCGCATGACACAAAGATTGAACTGTCCGCCAACAGTTCCCCTACAGCCAAACATAGTGATGGCTGCACCATTTTGTGGTATTGATTTCCTGCCACAAAGCCTGAGAGTCAATCAGCATAGAGGAAAAATAAGCATTGGGAGGAACACAGAACAATTCTGAGGAAACCTTTTCCCATCGCTGCTTACTCACTCATATATTTGACTGTATATGTTACGTTACCTCTACAGGAAGTCAAAGGATGACACCTGGGTGAGCAACAACACATACTGGGAACTGAGGAGGGAGCCTGGTTTTGTCCATATGGATTTTCCAGCACTGTGGTGACCAATCGCACACATTTCAACGGTGATCCAAGCTGGTTCTGATGATGTCGGCACCCCGGTTCAGCTGCCCACTTTTAGCACTAATCCTCTCTATTGCAGTCCATTAAAGTTGTTGCCTTAATAAGAAAAGTGCTTCTGTTGTGTAAACATGTTTATGCAGGCATGTGTTCAGAATGTTGATCGGTTTTAGCAATGTGTGCTCACATTTCCACACCCACTATGATGAACTCAGAAAATATGTTAAAAATGAGCTGTTGTAAAAGATGGTAGATAACCCACACTGGTTTGAAATAAACTCAACAACTGGCCCCTTACACCGCTGTCTTATCATGGACATTCTCTACCTCAAGAGATAGAATAGCATTGATATGCCATTAACCGAGTGTACGCGTTCAATATTTATTCTGCATCGCCTTATGCCTTACTAGTCGTGCTCACAATGTTTTATTTATTTTTGTCGCATTGCCTAAATGTCTATGTTTTGTAAAGATAAGCAAGAACCATTTAAACGCTCTTTATATCTCCACTGTGCACAGCTTATCTTTTAACCTCACAACAGTAACTCCTGCTTTTCATCGTGTAAATGATTGTGAACTATGTAAGTAGCCGTAGCAACTATTTTGTCCAGGTTTGTTTTGGTTTTGTTCTTTTTTTCTACCACTTTATCCATTGCACCTTCTGAACACTTGGCTTTGGGACTGAAAGTGTCCAAAACTATGCTCCATGAGATCAAATAAACTCTGATTCTTTCTTTTTGTCAAGTAAGACGTGAATTGATTTTAAAGAGGGTGACTGCCTGTTACATAAGAGTATGCAGTATAGTTACGCCTCTCTTCAAGGCAAGTATCTTTAACCCTGTACATTCACAGGTTTGTTTTGTTTAGGGTGAAAGGTCAACTCATAAGTTACATCATTCACACTCAAAGCAGCATCAGCATATGTGTCAGTAAATAGCTTACAGCTTATCGTTGACTTCTTCACAAACTGTAGATAGTTTTTGCCACTTAAGTTGCTTTAGAATTTCATGAAAATGGTCACAGATAGATCTGCATTTTACTCACACGGGTGATGACTTTTCTTTTTTTCCAGGGATTTTTTTGTGCATTTATGACTTTTATCCTGATGCCGTCAGCCTTTGCCAAAGAGTTCAAGGACAACTAAGCAATTATAAAGCCTTAAAAACAGGTAAAGGTTATCAGAAAGGGTAAAAATGTCACTGAATCCAGTTTATAAAGCAGAGAAGAAGAGAATATGATATTGCAAGGTGGAAACAGTTTATTATGGTGTTCATTTCCTGGGCACCAGTTTAGAAATGTGAAATTGTGGAACATTTAAAAAAAGAAACATTGTCTAATTCAGTTAATTAGATACTTTTTAATCATTATATAAATGGGTTTATCATTTGTTTAAATACAAAAATACTTAGTTTGTCTTAAATACTGTGATTCAAGTTAGAAGTTTGTGCAAAACTACCGTTTAGTATATGTGTATTAAAGAGTATAAAATAATAGATTATAAGTAGCCTACATTTTGAAGGGTTTAACATGTAAAAGAAAATCTAAGTGCCAAAGTATAAAATGGCATTAACGTAAAAAAAAAAATACTCAAGTAATAACCTCCTGACTGAAAAGATAGACGTTTGTAATTCCCGGCAGATCCAAAGGCCACCAGGGGGCGACAAAGAAAAAGAATATGAAGTTATCTTCAATATTTGACCCAGAAACTAAATGAAATATAAGTATATAATAATTTACAGGACGGAATTTGGGCAGAGATTAAAACAACTTCGTCGTCGACCAGAAGAGTCTAAAGAGTCCACAGAGGTATTGCTGTGTCCAGAAAAGCAACATCTGGTACATCAGGTACATCTGGTACATCTGGTACATCTGTACGCCCTGCAGCGCGCGCCCCCGACAGAGGAGGCGGGGCTGCACGAGACGAGTCTTTTGTCCAAAACAGAGACAGTATTATGAACTGTACAACGCCTACGCTTCGCCCAACCGTCAGAGTCCTCAGTCAGAGTTTCTTCTGTGCTTAACCACTGAAGCCCTTCAGGAGGCGGCGGGATATTACAGTAAGTTATATCTTCACTGTTTTGCGTTTTTCACAAAGACTCGTGCGTTTGTTGACGCCTCTAGCTAGTTTGCCCTTTTATTCGATCAAGACTTGCGCTGTGGCAAAAGTGGTTAACTGTTTAAACAACCAAAGGATGTAAATAGAGCTCTATATATTTCCTCAGGAATTAACTCTGCCTTAGATTTTGCCCGAGAGCCCACGTGATCGGGGCACTTCCGCGTAAACAAAGTCTTCTGTCAACCTGGCTTTACTTTAAAGTTAATTTCTTCTGTTTTTAATGCAGCTGGGCGATGTTTGCCATAGCCACCAAAAACTTTGTGGAGGAGGTGGACACAGGAGGTCTACTGGTCCCAGTGTCCAGCCTGAATGATGTTATCGCTGTGCTGACGGTGGTGGTGAAGCGCAAACGTTTCTGGTTCTGGCAGAAGCCAACGTATCTTCCAACTGACTTTAATCTAAATGACATACTCAGTGGGGACACGCCTTTAAACCCAGGTGAGAAAAAGATCTTATCTGTTCTAATGATTGCCCCAAATGCAGAGAAATATCTGCAGAATGCCTGAATGCTGTTATTTTCTGCAGTTGTGATGGAGACAGACTTTATCAAATACAGTGGGACATTTGGTGACAACATTAAGGGAACCGTGGACGCCAGTTTCGTCAACACCAGTGTCAACTTGGAGGGTAAAGACTCCTCCAAACTCCAGTCGTCCTTTGGCAGTTTGAAGAAAGAAGAAGTTGAAGTGCAGAAATTGCTGCAAGATTCCAAAGACAGGTTTGCTTCCAGCTTGAATCCTTGACAGGGTCTAATAACTTAAGAATTGTTAACTGGTAATGGACCAGAAACATCGCCTGAAATGTTCTCTGTTAAAGATCTGTAAACCACAGACGTGATCTTTGTCCAACCGTAAAGTTTCACGCAAAACGGGAGGCCTGTAGAACATTAACACCATGAATAATGGTGTCATTTGAATGGGAAAATAATTCAATTTTGGTTTTGTGCGATTTCCTAAGTACAGATTAGTACAAGAAATAATAAATTAAAAGCACAATTGATGTAATTCAGTGTTCTAACATTATTCATGCTGTGAATTTACTGTTTCAGGGTTCTGGACATGTCCCATTGTCTCATCCAGCAGACAAAGGAGAAGCACAGACAGGTGTTTGGGATCGTGAAGGAGCGGATTTTAACCACTCAGCCATGTTCGGTAATAGAGGAGGTGCAGCAGGGCGGCCAGTGCGGACTGAGTCTGAGCTCCTGCAGCCCCAAGATCCAAAAGGTTTGCAAGTATTCATTTGTGGAATATTTATACATTTAAGTGCCAGAGTTAATTCACACCATGAAACTTTCAGTTCATTTTCCTTGGAAGGGAAATCTGCTGTATGGAAGTCCCAACTAGATCTTGTTGTGTCTGCCATACAACAGATTTTCCCAGACGTTTTCTCAGTTCTGCCTTTAGCTGTGAACAGACCAATTTGAAAAAGCAGAATAATGGATTTTCGCCCTCAGAACTATTGGCATCTGTGCCACTTCTGCTAACATAAATGTTGAAAAAAAGGTTTCTGCTTCCTCTCTTATTTTGGTTCCCGGTTCCACAAGTCACTGATGTGAACTTTTCCAGTCCGTATTAAAGAGCTGAATAACTTTTTTTTATTATCTTAAATGTCTACATTGCAGCCTCGTGAATGCTATCAAAATAAGATATGAGGTCAGGACACATTGTGGGTTCCTCAATGCGTTTACCGCCCCTCTTAGTTTCAGACCGCTTCGTTATGACATTTTTCCCTCAATCTTTTTTCTCAACATGATTTTTGTTGGACTTTGTGTGACTCACCTCCACCTGTTTCCCCAGTTTTCTCTGAAGGAAAATGGGAGCTTGAGTAAAGACAGTAACATAACCATGGAGATTCCTCCCCACACAACGATAGCTTATGGCCTCATAGAGCTAGAGGTCAAACAGGATGGGCACTTTGGTAAGAAATCCCTCTTTAAATGTATCCCATATTCATTTATAAACTTCTCTAGTTTTTGCTCATTTAAAAACAAAAACATATTCCAGAGCTGTGTCTCATGTTGGACACCCATGGCGGTTTTGAAGTAGACGGCCCTGCCAGTAAAGGACCGGTGGGTGTCTCAGGAGCTGTGAATCCTTCCGAGAATGACTTCCTTCAACGAGGTAAATGACTGTTTTGTTTTTTTTACATGAAAAACACCCGACTGAAGGTGGTTGTTACATGTCACAGAGGGCCTCCGGAGGTATGTTGCCCAGCCATGCGTTATCAGACTGGAATGGGAAGATTACCGTTCATAAACACATTCATCAGAAGATGCCTTTTGAAGCATGAAAACGTTTATTTTCCATGCTGCCAAACAGGCATTGTGCATTCATTCTGCGTTTCCATTAGGCCTGTAGAAAGATTAACCACACTTATGCACTGAACAAATGCTGAGGGTTTCTTTTAACAATTGTTGTATTTTACCCCTTTGTTTTCCTTCTGTTGATAAATGTTGATAAATAGCTCATGCTTCATTTATTTGTGGGGTCATGCTGTTCTGTATATTTGAGGTTTGACGCCCAGTGTTTTCCGAGTTAATTCATTTATTCATATGTTGTCGTCCCCCCCCCCCCGGACCTCAGAGCTGGCTCACCTGAAGGATCATTTCCAGCTGCTTTCATCTCTGCCTGCATCCATCAGGTCCTCTCTGCTCCGACTAATCACAGCCTTAATGGAGGACCAAGCAGCCATCAGTGCTCTTCAGGACGCTGTATGTGCAACACTGAGGTCCAGGTCAAACAAAACCACACTGAACTAAAAATGCCTCTCTCTGTCAGCTGGACGACATGTATTTGGATAAGGAACCTGGCCTGGAAAACGCTGGACTGACCCATTCCCAACAACAAAACATCCAAGCAGTTCTTACCCTTCTGGAGCAGTCCGGTCAGACGGGGTCAGCTCAGGCAAACCAGTCCAAATCCGTCCTCCTGGCCTTTCATCTCATTGTCAGTGCTTTGAAAGGTGAGAAAAAGTGGACTTTGTGCAGCCTTTTGTTGCTCCAACTCCCATCTTTGAGATGATTTTGAGAAATGTATGTAGTTTCTTCTGCAGTTCCTTCTGCAGGCAAATTGTCCTTAAAAAACTCATTTCCTGAGGCCTTTTTCATGCTGGAAATGGCTCTCTGTCTTTCAGAGATGACAAATGATGCTCTTGCCATGTTGCGAATATGCAGCAGCCCTGCAGCATTACAGACCCTGGAGCAACTGGTTAGTGAAGGCTGCCTTTCCAAAATCAATACCAAAACATTCATCATGTGGCCAATTTCATTCATTTACCACTGAACCTTTGTCACATCCCTTCCAGGTGGAATGTATATCAGAAAAGGCAGCTCTGGCAGAAGACATTGGTGAAACAACTAGAGATCTGTTCGCATCGTGCAACGTCTCCCTGAAGAAAGACGGGGAGCTGGTCTGTACAGAAGCAAAGGCCGGGACCGGAACTGGCCTCCTGGTCCTGTGTGTGGCCCTGAGGAGTCTGGCATCTGTGGCTCACTGCCTTTAAAGTCTCCCGATCACATTAATATTGCCACACATCTCTCACTCCGATTAGAGTTACATAGCTAGCCAATTGGAAAAAATATTCTGAACCAATTTCTAATGTTGAATGTAACCAACCTGTTGTTTGACTATCACCCTGCACAAACGGATGGAGAAAATTGCTAAAAAGTCTCATTTAGGATGAATCTGCCTCATTTCTGAGTCATGAGTGTTCTAATGTAAAAATGTTTTGCTGTTAAAATGTTTTTAAATTGAATTATGACATTCAAAATCTTTCCCACAAAGTCAAACGATTTCCTTCAGTAAGATCTTTCCCTCCTGTTTGTGATATTACAAATGAAAGCTTTGCTGAATGTGAACTACAAACATGTTGAGAGCTGGTGCTGAGGTCAACCTCTGTTCAACTAATCCCATGGTGCCAAACCAATACGGAGCAGGAGAACTAAATAAACCGCCTTAGTCTACTAGTGTTTGCAAACTCTGCAGAAGGAAAAGGGCTACATCAGAGCGGGTCATTAAAAAACACCAGTTATTTATTTGTCATTGGAAAATACACCTCATCTGAAATCCTGTAAAATATACCTTTCTAAGTAAATATGAACTTTATTTAAAGCCGTTATATTTTAGTAATATCACATCAAAAGGGATGGTTCTCTGAGATTAGGTACCCTGTTCCAAGAGTCCTGTGGAAAAAGTTTTTCTATCACAAACACAGCACTGACTCCACTGGTCTAACAGGTCAAACACATGCTTTAATGTTTGACAAAAAGTTGTTTTAATAATCCTAATCTTGTTTTTTGTGGATGACAGTAAAACTGGGTTAATACTACGGTATTGCTTTGCTTCCACTGCAACATTACACAGCGTACGGCCGGACCTTTCCCACTCAGGTCGAGTTGAAAACATGGAGCGGAATAAAGTCTCAGACATATGGCCGCTGTGTAACTGACAGCAAGCTTGAAGTGGCAATGTGAGATGAAGTACTGGATGTAGATGCTCTGTAAACGTTGAACTCTGAGGTATCCTTTTAAATGAGCGAGCCCTCCTTTTTTTCTTATTTTTCTAATTTTTGCATAATAAATACAATTTGTCCATCGTATAGATGTGAATTAAAAGTGGACATGGCAAAGAATATTTCACTTTAAAAACCAGAGCCCCCCCCCACAACCATTTAAATTGGAAATATAACCTAAAAAAATTATTTGCCAATAAATAAGTACACTTCCTGTGTGTTGCAAGTTGCATAGTGTGCTAGGAAGACATCTGGGGATCAGATTAAGGTGACTCTGATGCAGTTTTGTTTGAGACCCAGAACACACAGGGCCGACGCCCCACACGGTACCTGTGTATGCAGCACAGTGTTGGAAAATAAAAACCTTTCATCCCGGGCCTGGCGGTTCAGGCGGCAGCGTCTGTCCAGTCAGGGGGTCAAACGTCAGTAGACCCAGCTGACTGGCACCCACTGCGGCTCCACAAATAACCGCTCTACAGTGTCCTGCAGCTTGTCAAAGGCCTTGTCCAGATTGTCATTGACAATTGTCAGGTCAAAGTAGTGGCTGTACGCCCGTCGGATCCTGGCACTTTCGTCCACCGTCTTCTTTAAATCGTTCTCCTGTCACAGGAAAGACGATCAGCTGACATAAACGCCACTGAAACTCTTCTTATTGCTGTGAACAAGTAATGTAGGTGATCTTACTGTGAGCAGTTTGGTGGTAAGGCCGGCATCAACCACAGCTTTGTGCATGTCTCTTAGTGTGTCCAGCTCAGGAGCAGCAATAAACACCACAAACGGCATAAACTCTGCAGTTTTCAGCACTTTCAGGGCCTGCGTATGGAGTAAAATGTCACCTCTAGAAGCTTTGGGGAAAACACAGCTCTTTGCATGCATACAAAGTCTGCGCTTTCCACTGACCTGAGGGTTGACATCCAGGATGCATGTCCGCCCCATTTCGACCACTTCGTGGATTGAGTCGATCTTGGTTCCGTAAAGATTCCCATCATACTCGCCGTGCTCCAGATACCGGCTCTCCTTGATGTCTTTTTCCATTGCTTCTCGCGTCACAAAGCAGTAATTCTGACCATCTTTCTCTTCTTCTCTGGGACTGCGTGATGTAACTAAAAAAAATAAAAAATGATGCGTGAAGCGTTACCTGGCAAGAAACCAAGGGCAGACGATGTAATGATCTCGGCTGTCCGTCTCAAACACTCACAGGGGACAGTGGTTCCATATCTCAGAGGGTTCATGACAATTAGCCTGTTCTTCAGGCTCCGCCTCCCAACACCCTGAGCTCCAATCAGAACCAGTGTTTTCCTCTGGAAAGGTGGCATCCTGGCTACTTCTTCATAGATCTGCAGCTCATAACGGTCAAACTCTGTTCAAGGCAGCACACATGCTAAATGAGAGCTGCATTGGCCCTGATCCACTTAAAACAAAAGACATATTTCTGAAGAGGCAGGACGTTTAAACCATTCTGTGCATACCTGCGTTTTTAGAAGTGAGGTACATCATTTTTTTCTTTTTCTTCTTTGCAGTTATGGTGCCACAAAGCTTCCCTAAAACACACACACAGCAGAAAAGGTGTTAAAACACCACAGGTGGTTCCATAAGACAGAGATTTCTCTGTGCTTTGAAAGCTTACCAAAAATAAAAAGTAGGACAAGATAAGGGGGGGGATTCTGGACTGACCTGAGCCAACAGCGTCCCAGTCTCTTCTCACAAAAGCTTTCCTCTTCTCCTCCAGAAACTGACTCGGGATGAGGCCAGTAGCTCCACCAACAACTTTGCATGCCTTAATGGAAACCAGATCACTGGATTAACGATTTCACATATAGATTTGTTTCTTTATGTTTCAAACTCCACATGTCCAGCGCATGTCATTTCACCTGCCACCAGTTGGGGTCCTCCTTGTTGACTACATGAAGAATGTCCCCTTTGGAGAAGGCCAGGCCTGCCTCCTTACAGGGAATCAGGTTGTCTGTAGCTGGGTTATAGTTGAAGTGTGGCTTCAGATAAACCTTCAGTGTAAGATCAGAACAACACAGCGCACAATTAAAAACACACAATGCAATTTTCTTTTGAAAACTTTTTGTTAGAAAAATCAAAAAGTGCAAAGTGGGTTGTGCTATCTCCTCTAGGGAGATTTATGAGCCCTTAATAATGCTGAAGCCTCTGGTTTCACCTCTGGGTTTTACTGGCCCTGCTTAAGTTCTAGCGGCTGCTGCTCGAGCCTGACTTGACAGTTTTCTCAGGTCATATATTTTCCTTAAAGCAGTCATGAATTGGAAAGCAAAATGTTACTTTCAACTGCAATTGTCAGGTAGAAACAGAAGCCATAACCCTGTTGAGCTAAAAATGTCTAAATAGACTCAATGCTAGTCTGAAATTTCCAGGAAATTATAAAACTACAAAATGCCAGGAAGAATCATAACCTTACAACAAATTTGTCACTAATATTGATGTCTTTGCGAGGCAGCTCATTAAAAATGACATCAAGTGTCTACAGTCTTTGAAGGCTGAATCAGAAATCCTCTCAGAAAATTGAGCCCCAATGAGATGAACCCGGAGCGATTTAAAAAACCAAGAGATCAGAACAGGCACCACTGAAGATTTTCACAGAAAAAATCAACGAGCACAGAGTAAAACTGTAGAACAGAGCGATCATTTGGTTGTTCCTGGCATTAGAGCTGGTGTCTGACATAACCTTACATACTACTCGCTGGTGTCAGCTGCCGTGCGTGCCTGTTACAGTAAGGGCCAGAGGGGCGTGCTCCAGTGAACAGTGTGGTGTGTGTCCTAGTTAAAGTGTGGAGTGTTATTAATAGATCCTCCTGGGCTCAGTTTTCAAAAGCCTCGCATTCAGTGATCAGTCATGTCAGGCAGCCCGCAACCAATCCCAAACTGGCTCGACGCAAATCCAGTGTATCCATAATGTCAGAGTAAAAATTCCTTTGTGCCACGGCCATCCCTTTCACACAAAGAAAAAAACCTAACTGGTGCAGCATTAAAACTGTTCATTCGGCCTGATTTGAAAGTGGAAAGTGCAGCCTCCTTTCTACACACCTGTGGTGGTGCCGGTGTGTCTTTGTAGCTCGGCAGGACTTTGAGTGTGACGCTTCCACTGCAGGCTCTCAGCAGTTCCTGGAGCTCATGGGGGTTGCTACCGACCTCGCGGCCGTTCACCTCGCAGATGATGTCCCCCGTGTGCAGCATCCCCTGCCTGTCAATGGAGCTGCCATGCAGGATCCGAGTGATCACCATCTCTCCCTGCACCACACGGAACGTGACACCCTGAAATAGAGTGAGTGTCTGTCAGTACCCCCAAATCCACAGTTCATGAATCACAGCAGGCGAGGCCTGAGTCACAGTCTGTTCCAGCTAAGTTAATATACAAACCCGAGTCACGTCTTCCAACCAGATGGTCAGTGAAATACAAAATATGTTAAGCATTTTGCAGCGACTAAGAGCATTAAAGCTGGTCATTTAAATGCCTGGCAGACTCACCAGTGGTTCCCCAGCTTTCTTCTGGATGCCAATCATCCTCACGGCATCAGCAGGCATGAGTGAACTCGGCAACATGGAATTGCTATTAACAGGAGTGTGGGGCATTTCGTAGCACTTTGCCGCCACTTTGTCATGAGCCTCGATCAACGACTGAAAGAGAGAGAAGTAAAGACAAAATGGTCCAGCTCAGATCTAAAACTCCCCATTTCCAACAGATTTTTTTTCTCATTCAGAGAGAAAACAATTTGGTTCCATCCGCCAAAATGTCAAAGACAATACCAAACGCATCCAAATGGCTTTGGTGTACTGGTTTCAAAGCGACAGCATCGAGCAACAACTGACAAAAGGGGAACACAAAGCGGTTTTATTCTTACCCTGGCAGCAGGAAAATAAAGCAAGCAGTGCAGCGAGAATGCAGACAAACTGCATCAGCATACATAAAGATTCCCTGACACGGTGGGCGACAGCCTACTCCCCGTCACATTACCCACGTAACTCAGCCTGCCACTGGCTTGAGGAAAGAGAGCTCCACCCTCTGATGCCGCTTAAGCACGAGCGGTCAAGAACATTCAAAGTGACAAGGAAACTGATCGGCATTTCAGGCACGGGGGGGAAAATTCACTAACAGTCGGCACGAAAAGCTCTGACATCCACGACTGAGGGAAGAAAAAGGCTCTTAGATACCTTAAAGTGAGGCTCCTGAAGGATTCTGCCAAGTTCAGCAGAAGCAGCATCTTTTTCTGGCAGCTTGTCGAGGGAATCCAAGATCTCAGCTACCAGCTCAATGTTATTGTCCTGCACAGCTTGTAACTGAACTTCCTCGAGGCGCTCGTGGGCCTAATCACAAAGTAGAAGATGAAAGGAGTGATTTATTGAACTGATTACACAACGTTCAGAAGAAGAACTGATTTAAACGCCTACAGAGGGCCTTTCAGAGACAGGCCCATTTCTTTTTGGGAGTCTTCCTTTTCTTGTTTGGGTAGCACGGTGTATTTCTCCACCAGCTACTCAACACACAAGGCAATCCCTGGCTCAGCTCTGGTAGAGCAACAAACCCATTTGTACAAAAGCAACAGCAAAGGTTTCTTTGACACAACTGAACTTGGTTGGTCCTAACTGCTTCACATTTAAGCATCATTTCCCTTTTCTTGTGATCACTGTTTCTGAAATGAGGCCAGCAGCATGCCTTTGTGACACCTTTTCTATGAAAACATTTTATTCATAGAAATGGTGGTTGGACCTGGCAACCTCAATATCAACAGGAGACTTTTTTCCCCAGGATAATTACATAACCATCAGTCTTTTAGTTGTGCCCCTAACTCTTTGTATGGGTGTTAAAAGGGTATTCAAACTGTGTAAGCTTCAGCACAAACTTGGGCTACTTTGAATTATTTTAGAAAAAAAAGAGGTCTGCCATACCTACTGCGAAATGGCTGAAAATGGTGAACAAGTGGGGACAAATCCACATCCTATAATGTAACTTAAGAGTGATTACGCATGCTTGTAATCTACTCTTATAATTTACTTTTTTTTTCTGATAAACCCACATATTAGGCTTGGCTACCTGGCTGCCTTAAGTGGATGAAATCTAAATATACGATTAAGAATCAGACATTTTTGCCCACAAATACTCAAGAGAGGCATCAGTAAAATCACGCTTTACCTTTGCAAGGGAGCGGACAATGCGGCTCTCCATGATGCCTCTGAGGAAGATGAGGTCAATATCTTTAGCTCCTGTGCCTGATGGCAAGTCTTTAAGGTTGTCCAGTACCTGCTGCATGGCTGGAGACAAAAAACACGAGCTTGCTATAAATAGAATTAAAACTCATAGCTGATTACGATGTTAAGATTTGTAAATTAAGAACAACAAGCAGACAGAGAATCAATGGGCCGATTCACAGAGAATGTCCCTCATTTGCATTGTAAGCAACAAGCACAAAGGGTCACAGAGGAAAATGTTTAACAAGATTTGTCTAGTGGCAAACAGACAGAAAATGAAGCCATATAACTACTACCTGCTATTGCACAAATACAGCAAGTGGTTTGATTAATCAGCCAACAAAATGAAGCAATTAAATTAGCGTCTTCACCATTAAAGCAAAAGAAAGTGGGCAGTTTTGTCGGTCTGAATTACGCAGATTTGTGATCATTATTTACACATGAGGGCAAAGTGACAGCTCACAGGCAGCAAACACAGTCACACAGCTATCCTGCGCAACGTCAGCTAAATGTCAAAACAGACAGAGCAACTCAACGGTTTCTGTGAAAAATCAACAGCACATACAGGATTTTGCTAAACTATCTGAAACTATTTTGGGACTTTGTTTTTGATGGCTTACCTGAGCCAGACTTTGCATTGGCCACTGTCATATTTACTATTCCTCAGTGCAGGATGGTGAAACGCGCTAAACGGGGTCAGAAACCAGAGCAACTGGAGCACTGCACGAGGTAGGAAACCAACTCAAGTCAGCATAGTGCACCATACAAGATCCCCACACTATACGAGCTGAGCAACCAAGTTCATACCTGCTAAAAAAAATGTTGCGGATGAAGAATAGCAGACACAACAAATTAAAGATGCAAAAAGAAAAAAAGCACAGAACATGTTTCAGTCTTGATGTTAGATCCCCATGTTAGTACAAAGGGCACTTGTTAACCAAGAGAATGACAAAGAAGACAATTGAATGGAAGCTGCTATGTCTCCCGTCCCTCTGTACCAGCCACCCTCAGCACAGGCCGTCTGTACATCATACGCTCCAAACAGACAAAAACACAGACTACCACCATTGTGAACATCGCAAACAGAGTTACCATCACTGTGAAATCACACAGCACTGACACAATCTGCATAACTAAAACTGTGCGGAGCCATATGTAAACATTAAAAAGGCAAAAACTCACCTGCAAACCGTTTAAATCATCAGAACAGGAGGCCAACACTGAACACAGCGTCCTAAAAACACTCATCTGCTACCTCGGGCCTAAACAGAGAAAGCAGAAAAAGTTCCATTTGTGTTATCATTTGTTGCAAATGTGCCAGAAAGCTCCCCACCCCCCTGCTGGGTAACAATAAAAGCCGACCATACTGACGAATGAGCTCTGCCCTCGGGGAGCTTTCATTGTCCATACCTCATGTGTTCGGTCAGTGGGGATGTTTACATCACTCTGTACATGGCAACCAATCAATAATTATTCTGTCACCTCTGAAATGCAGGCGACATGTTAATCTGACTGAAAAGTGTACAAGTTTATGTAAACTGGACTAGCTCATCAGATCTGCTCGACTTTAGTTTTCCCTTTTTCAGTGACAAAGTTGTAAAAAACTATTAAAACTAAGAGAAATTCAGTTTAAAAAAGTACTGTGTAAATTGTGGAACAACACTGATCTTTGACATTTAATGGTGATATCTTAAGATATTCTTTTTTTAAACGCAAAAAGGGCCCCATTTGTTCTCTTTTCTATTCCCTATAATTTTCCTTTGAGGATAAATGGGGCTGGGTTCCCTATGGGTGAAGGCAATCTCAGCTGGAATTAAAGTCCTGACAGTTTTAATTAGTGACAACTTTCTTCTTTTAAACCTCAAGGAGGACCAAAATTTGTTTTACTGGTCTTTTTGTTCAGATAAATAACAGACAATTCTAAATGCCAACCCTCTTAATGAGTAACAGTTTAAACCCTCTGATTCCCAGTTTTAGAAATGTCGACTAAAATAATTATTTTTAAATGACAATTCATATTAAATGCATTCAACCTGTAAAGCAAATGGTGCTATTTTTTTATGTGCCAGAGTCTAGGGGTTACCTTTAGCTGAGGCATTTCCATATTTACTACAGATTGGCACGTATTTTGCGTTAAGCATGTGAGCACATGAAATAATAATCCGCTCCAAATCCACAGTGAGTTACAGGCTCCAGCTGCTCACCCACATGGAGCTAACAGACACGCCAAAGTTTTAGGGCTTTTAGCCTGATGTTAAACCACCAAAGAGAAACACTTACAGCAGAAAATGTTTGCAGACTCTCGAGTCAAAGAAAAGTGAGTCGAACCAGTTCATTCAGGATCCTTTTGGCTCCGAGAACAATTTACTGTCAAGCTACACGAGCACGTGCAACCACCTCCTAAATGTCTAGCTAAAACGACTACTTGCCATTGGAAGGTAAATGTCTTGTAAAAACATTGATCCTTTATTAATCCAACATATGAGTTAATTAGTTACAGCGAACTTTATCTATGTAAATTCTTATTTTAATCCCGTGTCGGTTTGCCCCTCACATGCCAGCCAGTTAGCAATGCTAACCACTAAGTGGTAGCAATTACTGTCCTATGACAGAAAGCATCCTTCAGTCTTCCATATGAACCGATAATTCAACCCTCGCTATAGGTCAGCAAATAAAAGCAGACACCTTTAATTGTCGATATACCATAAAATGTTGTAAATGTTGCTCTGAAGTTGGCTAACCCCAGTTGTAAAGCTAGCTAGTTAGTAGCTAGCAGTGCCCAATATCAGTTAAGTGAAAGCCGAAAACCAAAAGGTCCTAATGTGAGAGCGTCACTAAGTACAGGCTTAAACGAACCATACCTTACCTTCTGTCTCGTGGGGAGCCGGTGCCCTTCCATGGTCTCCTTCAGTTCAGAGCTACAGGATTCACCGAGCTGGTGCGCATCTCGCTGGATTCTGCCGGAGCGCCCTCTGTCCCTCCCCGTCTTCTCTGTCCTCCCTGTCCCTCTCTGTCCTTCCTGTCCCTGTCCCTGTCCACGCTCACGCTCCCCAGTAAATGTCACCCAGGCGCGTTCAAGTTATATCGAGCTCGTGGAAAGCCCTCACAGCTCACCCATCTGGTTTACTGGTCATTTTACACCAACAACCTGCTGATGTGCAGATTGTTTCAATCCAGTTGCGTTTTCAATACAACTGGGGCTAAATTCATTGTTGCAAAGTAATATTTGGTTTGTTTATTGGTTTGGTGTACGGGAATAATGCTTCTGAATTACACATATGTATTTATTGGCTGGCTCACTAAGTGTTTAGGCATTAAACAACACCTTCAAGGATTTAAAGTGTATAAAACATTTTCCCTCCTTTGCTGATGAATGGTTTTCTCTAGTCAGCTGTTTAGTGTTCATTATTTATCATTTGATAATAAGGCATGCACCCTGAGTCTTTTCCATGTACCTTAGCTGTAGTGGTAAACGTAAAATGTGGTTTGATGTTGGCAAAAAAAAAGAAAGAAAAGAGAAGAGCATTCATGATGCCCAAACAGGAGAGCGAGTTACCCGTGCAACGTGCACTAAGCAGCATAAAAAGTGCTGGTTTCTGATTTGTATGTATTTAACAGAATTACCCCCTTCCCCTTGAAGATACAGGGATCACTCTGTTCCCCAAAATAATGTGAAACTCATCGTCAAGCCCGTGGATTCAGCAACAAACTGAATTTTGTCAGGATCATAAATAATGTATTTTTTTCAAAAAGATCTTCTTCTTCTATGAAAAACAGGAAAATAATCCATAACTATGTTGTTATAGCAAAAAAAAGTCTTATTCTCTAAAGCTAACCACTTTTACTGGGAGCTTGCACTGCAGTGTTACACGACTTACTTTTGATGTATCCAGGTCAGTTGATTGGATTAAACAGCTCGGCTTTATTTAGTCAGACTGCAGGTGTATCACAGCAGTCTCAGCATAACAGACAAGCTCACAGTGTGATGCTAAACTCACAAATAAATAATCGCCGTTAGACCCAATCGGAGAGATTCTGGTTGTGGAAACAACATATGCTGCAGTGTCCTCACAGAAGCGTTATGGAGTCAGTTCACCAGGGGGGAGCTGTTCATCCTCTCCTGGCTGAATATATTACTGTGCTATGGTGCATTGTTTCCCACATGTCAAGTCCAGTGACCTTACATGGCATGATAGGCCCATACGAGTATGCTTTACGAGCATAGTAGTATCTAGCTTTTGAATCTCCCTGCCAATTTGTCACTATTTTGTCAAATTGTTTTTCATATTCCTTGGTTTCGGACATGTTTGTCCATGTTCTCATCATCTTACAGTTAGACAGGTAAAAATGGCATGTCCTGTGCAGCATACCTGCACCTCTCAGGAAACAGAAAATAGACTTAAGGTTTTTCTGTCTACATAAACAACCATCTATAGCCATGGAACTTCCCCTATAAATCTAGTGGACATGTAAATGCAATCCATGGTAAATAAATGCTAAGACATACACAGAGGTTTCTTTACGCAGCGTTTATTCCATGCAACACAAGTTCACTTTACGTCAGTTAGAGACACCACAGCGTCTTCAGAGTCGGTCGAAGTGGGACATGTCCTGTAGGATCACCACGCGGGCAGTTCCTCATACCTGCATGGATACCATCAGAATTTACAGATTATTTCAGCCCATTTTCAGAAACACTTTTCCAGTTCCCATGACGGGTATCTATAAATTAGTTAGATAGAATAGATAATCGACAGATTCTGCCTCGATGAAGTGAAAAATGAATGAATTATCATCAGCTTCATAAGAATTGCTTTGTCTGTTTTTTTATTAAATGATTAAGAGCAAATTAACATCAGAGCAATTTACCTGATATAGTCGGACCCTGGAACAGTCTCTGTGTTCTCCCTCAGTAACACGTCTGAAAATAGAGTGTCTGGAGTGTCTCTTTTTCCATACCTGTACATTCAAATAAACAATTGAGTTGCCATTAATTACCTATTGCCCACAATTTCATGACTTACCCCACCTACGTAAAACCATAGAAATTCTAAGACTGACCTCTGTCTCGTAATCAGATTGATGTAGTGTCTCAGTGCAGAATAATACTTGGCGAGTTCCTCAGGTGGTGCTCCTTCCCGTGGACCAACAGGCTTGACTGGATATGCATTTATGCCGGAGTGAATGCAGACCAGCAGACAGAGAGCCAGAATGCTCGGCGACATCACAGCGTCAGAGGGTGCCCTACAATTCAACGTGTGCCAAAATGACAAAGAAATACTCCATATTACATCCATTCACATACCAGCGATCATTTGAAAACACAAAAGCTGTTAAATCTGTCAGTAAGTACCTGCTCACAATAAAGAAATAACAGTCTAAAATGAAATATGGGAAAGAAAATGAATATCCTTACTATTGGAAATCCAGCTGTGGTCAGTTTTCTCACTGTTCAGGACGCCTCTGTCAGACCTCCAACATTGGCCGTCTTTTATACGGCGGGTTCTGTGTGGGGAGGGGAGTAATGTCATCCTCTTTAAAGTTACTCCTGAGAAATAGCTGTTGACTAACGGTTAATTAAACCTGTTATAGCAGAGTAGTGAAACAAATGGAGATGCGCAGTTAGAACATGAAAACTCTAAAAGCTGTCAGCATTCGATTCATTCAAATGTGACCTTTTGGAGAACGCCTCTTTTGTTTTTCGGCAATGAATTCACAAAAACAGCATTTGGAATTAGCAGGTTTGAGGGATTTAATCACTCCTGTGTCATATTGTTATGTTTAACAAAACACTGACTATCTTCCATTTAGTATTTTATTCTTCTCTACTCCGGCTCTTTTTTTTCTCTTTTAATTACCCCACACAGGAAGATTTGGACTCGGAAAAGTGTTGACTCACGAGGGGGAAGTAGTCTAACATCTTTATCAAGCCACCCAGCGCACTCAAAAGACTAAAACCAGCGTGACAGCTTTTCATGAAGCTGATGATGTGTAACTTCAAGTGGCTGATGATGGTCAGTTGTTTTCAAATTAAGTTCCAAAATGTTTGGATCCCCCAGGTGTTTGGAAAAAGATTATGTCACAGTTGATTTAAGAGACTGGGAGGGGGCTTGCATCCAGAAACAAAGTAAAGAATCAAGAAGCGAGACCTGTAATGGCTTTTGTTAACACACAATGGTCAAAATGGCTTCTTCGCCGTGAGTTACACTCCAGAGATGGAGTCAAAGATTTAATCGCTTCTCTTGTGTGTCCGGGGTTAGAAAATGGTTAAAACACCACTTTCGACAAAACCAACTGACAGGCAGTTGTCTTAATTCGTCAAGCTTTAGCAAACCACCAAGCATGGCTCCAAATGGTGCCAAATAGTTTAAGTAAGCTCCGTAAATCAGACAACCCCATAGACCTCCAATTCCAGGTGATGGAGGGCACAAATCGCTTTCAGGCCGCAAATTGTAAGACGACTTTAATAGCATCTATTTTCTTTGAAGAGCACTCAGGTGAAATTTGACAGTAGATTGGTGCTGGCGTCACCCATGGCCACAAGGCGTGAGCTGCAGCACACTCCTCGCCGAAACAAGAAATAACTACAACTTTTGGCCTAATATTGAATTGTAAACAACCCGCTGTGTTATTCCGGAATGGCTTATTTCAGACACGCAGCTTTTAAGTTTTTACCACGGCAAAAAGTATCCCTTTCAAGCCATTATCATCGATGGTCTGAATGAATTTGAATCAGTAACAACGCTTTGAAGTTTCCTGAGATCAAAGCAAAAAACTATATCAAATATGTTGGATATGTAGGTACCACATACAATGATTCATTCTCCTTTTATTCCAGCATCACAATGACTCTGCATTGACACACGAAAAAACACTGGAAAACACATTAATAAAAAAATAAATATATGAACCCATACATTATGTGGGATAGCTATGGACTAATGCTTTAAGAGCCTTTCCTGTTTCTCCTTATAAGGAATCGTTGTTCACCGTGGAAATAAAACATATGGCGTGCGGAGAGTGGTCAATAATAAGTTTCTCATTTACACTCTTAGTCATCTCAGCCAGCAGGCACCTTGATGACAAATGAGGAGCAGGTGGCTTTAGCACAGAGAGCCTTAAGTGTCCTGCCTGATCCAGATGATGTGCTCTCTCCTCATGAGCCCGTTCGCCAGGAGAAAGCTGGGGCCATGTGTCAGCTCACCTGCAGAGCAGCGCCTCATATCAGAGGAAACTAAATCCTAAATACTGTTCATCATAGCGTTTGTGAAAATTTCAACCACTATGAAAAACAGGTGGGCTCAGACGACTGAAATTGAGCGCCATGGTTGGATGTTCTGCGAGATAAAAGTATCAAACCCCATCCAGATGATCACTGGGGGAGTAATGAGCAGCTACGGATTAACAGGCTCTCATCTCTGTGCAAAATGTTGTCGGTTTGCAAATTCCATCTATGAGTGTAACAGCATCACGCCTAATGGCTGCACAACAGTGGGCACAAAAACATTGCGAAGATAATGACAAAATTAGCAAGCGTGGCAAACTTTGATTGAAACATTTCCCCTCACATTTCAATTTCCTGCCTGGCAGAGAAGTTGGCTCAACACAAAACTGGCCCCCCACAATTTCAAATGATCAGGCAAACAGGAGTGTGTATTAATGAATGCCACAATAAATGTGAAAGGCTAAATCAGATATATGGGTCAATATATATTATTTCTCAAGTTGTCGTGTTCTGTCTTTGTTTCTGAACTAGTTTGTTCTGGATCCTGCCAACAGGCTCTGCACGGGCATGTCCGCTTCATTGTTTTTTCACATTTAGTTAATGCTCCAACTATTAATCAATGAAGTATGATGGTGGCTTACTAAGACATGATAAAGATCCACGTAGCATGTGAATGTGTTCGCCTGCCTGAGTTTTTATGTATGTTTTTCTCTACCCTCAGGGTCTGATTCCCAAGAAAAACAGCCTTGAGTACTTACAGATCTTTACAAATATTTTGCAATTTTCCATCAATCATTTTCAAATTGTAGGTTGTGGAGCTTTAGAACAGCCCAGAATGGAGTTGTGAATGTGAGATCTTTGCACAGACCAAACAGCCACAGACTGCAGACACACTTATATTTGCACAAGGGCTGACCGACTTACGTGTACGTTACCCAATGTACAGTCTTTCACTGGAAGAATAAGAAAAATGCATGTCACAACAGTTTGGCCAACATCTTGTTTCCTTGAAGCCGTGTTTGTATTGGAGGAAAACATCTTGTTGCATGCTGTGTTTTGGTGACCCCCTTTTACTGAAGCTTAATTTTATAATTTGTCCCACACAGTTTGAAAAAAATTTTAATTGTTCGTTTAAAGGGTTGTCTTTTAGGACATTGAATTCTTTTTTTCATAAGCTCATCTGTTCGAACCTTGAAAAAGGACGCACTCCTGTCACCTGTGGCTGGGACATGGGTGCAATCACGACAGTGGAGCTAAACTGTTTATTTCCAGGTAATCTTTCTCTGTCTCCAGGAAGCAACAAGTGGGCTACTTATTTTAATTCAGTATGTGGACAAAAATCTGGATGAGCTAAACATTCAGTCTGACTGTGCAGATGCTTTTTAAGATAAAAAAAAACTTACCTACAGATTAAACCTCTTTTTACTGTGTTTATATTTTCTTTAATACAGCAGACAACATATAATTTTGGAAAGTTATTTCCCCCCTTTAAATCTATCAATAGGGGCAGCTCACCAACAAGAATCTGACTGAATGAATATAAAAGTTTGGACCAAAATTATTATTTTACATATGACAGGGTGAAATAAAGAAGTGAAAAATAAGTAATCTTTAGAGGAACCCCTCTATGAATAATCTGAAAATCCAGATATACCCTTCATATTTTTTAATGTAATGAGATCACTGTCACCCTTTCTTAGAGATATTTTGAGTAAAAAACAGAGTACAAACATTTGCACTACATAATAATAAACAACTAAAATTGTAACAACAGGCATGATAAAAATTGTATAACAATAATTTATTATAAATCCTCACAATGTGACACAAAAAGCTTTTTCTTCAAACTCAGTCCATCCAGTAAGCTTCATCTTTAATATTGTGCTCAGTGGGGAAACAATAAGATGAGGTTAGGGGATGGATCTGTTTAAATTTGTAACTCTCTGAGTTGTTCATTTTGGGCATAGTTTGAAGCGAATGGTCACTTTGTCTGTTCAACATCCAATATAAAGTCATCTGGCAGCATCTCTGCAGGGATCCTCCTCAGCTGCTCGTCATAGGCACGCAGAGTCCAGAGTTTCTCCAGTTCATACACCTCTCTGGTCTCTGGCAGCATTAAGTGAACGACTATATTACCTGACACAGAGAAAACCCACTCAAGTAACTCCAGCAACAATCATTAACATGAACGTGGCACCTGAGGATAGAAAAGCAAAGGCTTCACATACCAAAGTCAATGCACATCCAGTCCTCTGCATCTTTCCCCTCCAGTTTAACGTTTGGATCTCCATCTTTCTTCAAAAACTTGTACTGGAGGGAAAGCATTGACAGTTTAAAGCAAATACAAGCTGAAACTTATCATCTAATTAATAAGTTAAATATGGTTAGTTACCACTTTGATGGCATAAAGTGCCATTGCACGGAGGTGTCTGGTTGATATGCCGCTGACAACAAGGAAATACTCTAGATATTTGATATTATCTGGCACTTTTATCACACAGATGTCCACAGCATTTTCCTGACGAAGTAAAGACACCAGGACTTCCAGGTTGAAGGTTTCTGAAGATCCTGGAAAAATAAAAAGAATCATTCCGTTGAAAATATTCCCAGCACTGAACATCTTATGAGTTTTTAAAAATGTTTTTATCATAGAATAATCTGTAGGTTGCTATGAATACTGAACATGTTTTATTATTCAATGTTTAAATTGTCACCATCTCATTGTTATAATTTTGTTATAAGAAAATTATTTAAATAAACGACCATGCAAACGACAGTATTGCCTGTACCCACAGATGATGTCATTACAAAGTGAATTCTTTTGTAAAAAATGTTGTAAATTTGAATAAAATCAATTCATTTGGAGAACTTACAGGCAAAGTTATTACAACTAATTACTTATTACAAACACTTTCCTGTCAAAAAAAACAACATGACCAACTTTCAATGGCCTGATTTAATTTAAATGTCATATTATACAGATTACTGGGCAACTAGTTTGCTTTCTCCCACTTACATACAATTCAAGGTTTTTAAGGGGTTTTTTGTTGCTTTTTCTTATTGCTACGTCAATTATGCAGGAATCCCTGTCTCTGTTTATGTGTAAATAAGCAGGAAAAACTTACTCTGACTCTGACCCTTCCTGCTGTTATCATCCTTTTCGTACGATTCTTCCTCCAACCTGTCCTTGCTCTCTGAATGTGTGCTTCCACCGATATCAGAGTAGCATCTTTTGCTGCCAAAGCGACACCTGACTGAAGCTGCATGATGCCACCGTTGTCGACATGAGGGTAAATTTTCTGACAGACATCGAGCTTTACCACACAAATTGACACCTCTTAAATGGCCTGTTTGCTCTAGTAGCCTGTGACTTCTACGGAAAAACGATACAACTACCCTGGACCGACAGAAAACGTTCATGTTTTTAACTTCAGTAAAATAAAAATCTTGTTACATATTATGATATACGCGAGGGTACAGGGGGCTGAAAATAGGAAGTAGTGCCTGTCCTTGGCTTTTGATTGGTTCGTACTTCTTCTTTGTTGGTTTTGGTTCTGCGCTTGAAGTTCAGCATTGTCGCCTCCTATCAATGACAAAATGTACTGACCTTATAGTTAACACTGTTGACGTTTAAATGAGTTCCAAAATCCTAGATAAAAACGGTATCTTGACTTGTCACGATGTTTAAATGCACGCAGGTGATTTATTAGGGTTTATTTTGTCGGTAAGTGATAAAAGAGACATTCAACAACTAAAAAATCTCAGAGGAATGTTCATTCTGTTGCTGCATCAACACAGATGTGCTTAAAAAAAAGGGCTTTTGGGGCACTAGACACCTCTTCAAATTTCCATCACTACATCTAGCAACCTTCTGAATCTGTCCATCGATTACATTTTTTCCTATACTTACTTAATCCACTTTAGGGTTGTAACTTTTGTTCAAATAGATACTAAACATTCAGCTGAAGGCTTATTGTTCCACCTAAAATGGAGGATCACCCTGCCACTTAAGTTATTTTTCATGGAAGTTCAAGTTCTGAAATCTAGAATGTTGCCCTTCAGTTATTACATAAAGATAGTTTTTGTTTAACTTTCACATCTGAAAAATTATCGAATACATTGAAAAATGAATGCCAGATTGGGTATCTTGTGGATTTCTCTTCAAGCAATTTATAAAACACAAACTAATAATCAGTTTATTCATTCTAAAAAACAATATTCCACCAGATCCGTAACGAATCTTAACCATCCAGAGGATTAAACTATATACCAGCAGAAAAGGTAAGGTCAAGTAACATGGATAAATGTACTGATTTTCTATATATAGATGAGATAAACACAGAAAATAAGACGCTAATAATGGAACATTAAAGAAAAAAAACGCTTTTCATTTATTTCCAATGGAAATCTTTTCAGTGGAAAATCCCCAAAATATATAATTTTACAAAAATCAATACACACTGCCTGAAAAGCACTTTTTATTTTCATTATAACTTGTCATATAAGATGTCATATGAAACCTCAATAAATCCATAAAAAAATATCTTCCGCCAGTCTGACTGGTGGATTTACAAATCCAAGCATGAAACTGCTTGAATCTGCAAAGATTTTTGTCCATTTTGCTCCTGCCATTAGAAATTCTCCTCATCCATCAGCATCCATAGTTACATGAAGTCTTAAGCCCACAGGAATATGATCCGTAAGGCCAGCCAGCTGTGTTATAAAGTTCACCTCTTCAATTTCCTAGATGGACACAAAGAAGTTAGAAAATCAGTTACACATTTGATTAACTATCAGTGAATGGGATATTTGAAAAAAAACTTGCAGTTTATCATTTATGAGTGACAGTAAAAAAAAAACGAGGGTGTCCATACTGTTCGACACTGTTTTGAAATAGAGCTTTCACGGTAGAGGATGTAGTCAATGCGACGTCCAATCCAAGGCTGGCCCTCCTCCGGGTACACCAGGGGAGAGTACGCTGCAGGAACCGGAGGTGAGATGTACTGCCTCCTCAGCTCCTCACTTTCTAAAGTTCTGAAAACAGCAGAAGACCAAGCAGCTTGTAATCCACCAAGAAAAAACAGTGTAGCTCCTGACGGATGAATGTTTGGGCTAAAATCCACCTTTGTAGATTTGCTGGAGTGTTCACATCATCTTCATAGAGAGTTGGCTGCTCCAGGAGAGTACCTTCAGTCAAACACAGGCCGCAATTTACATTTGCCATATTTATAGAATGTAGCAACACATTCTAATCACCAGGTAAATTATACCAACCAATGACCCAGGGCTTCTCTTTCCCAGGCCCTGCTCTGCATGGGTCTCTGTAGTCGTCAAACAGACGATGATTCTGTTCTAGGTGGTCATCTAGTGAAAGAAAAAACAGAAATATATCAAAGAAACACAAAATACTGACAGCAATGGATGTGTTGTTGTGGGACGCACCAGGTGAACAGTTATCGAAGTTAAAATCCCCGCAGAGCACATCAAAAACAACCTCCTCATCCGGCTGTTTGTTCTCAGCCTGGAAATCAGCAGTCCACTTGGTAACCATGTTCAGCTGCTCACAGCGAATTTCTCCTTCCCCTGGTTAGAGAACAGGGAGAATGCATCACCCAGACTGACTGGCTTCACTTATAAAAAAGAAAGAAAAGGAGTTAAGTTCAATGGCATAAACCAAGTCCAAAGCAAGGACTTACCCTCTGGTGCATGAAGATGTGTGCAGTTAAAATATCCGACCACTTTCTTCTGTTTTCGATTCTGCCCGATTAAAACCTGGGACAGACAAAGTGCGTAGAGCATCATGTTATCACAGTGCTCGATCTCTGACAGAAGGCAAATTTCTATCTGGAGTTTTGCTAAACATGTTTAAAGACTGTCAACTCCTCAGAATGAATCAGCAGGGATCCCTATAAACTGGGCTCACAAAATAACTCATTCCTGATTTATCCATTCCAGAGGAAGGCATTCATTTACCATTTTTGCTTCTTCACTGACAGATTGTTAATTATCTAATAACATATTAATAATAAGATGGTCTATGTAATGATGCTAACTTAGAGAAAACGGTATCTTTAATTACAGCCTTGTGCTGAACATCTGTGTTTCTTTGCAGTGAGTCTTAAACATTCAGTGATTACACAACTTTTTGGAGTGAGGGGAGGACTCAATACCTTAGCAGAGAGGAGACCCTTGGCAGCCAGCGCATCCTCCCCGCGGCTATTTGGGAAGCAGTGGTACTGCGCCTGGAGCACGGGGAACCTGCTGGCCAGGAACAGGCCGCTGTTGAAGAACTTGAAAGAGGAGCACATGCATGGCGGCTGGCAGGCATACACGCCAACGTCGTACAGTATGTGTCCAAACACTGGTTTTAGTATATCCGTGAGCTTCTGCGCCGCTTTCTTGTCAAACACCTCTTCCAGGCACAGTATGTCAATGTTGGCGGGGAACAGTGACGACACCTCCCAGGGTTCATCGCCCCGCTGGCGGAGGCCTTGAGACAGGAAAGCTCGGGGAGCGCTCCGGTGGCTGGGACGGCCCTGCTGGTTGGAGTTCTGATTGGAATTGAGGACGGGAGACGGTTCTTCCGCATCGTCACAGGACACGCATACGACGTGAACCTGCCTATCATGTGCTTCGGCGTGGTGGCACACCGGACGCGGAGGCTGTCTATCTGTGGCTCCATATGTGTTGGAGTTGGCTGCGGGGAGAATGCTGTTGGAGGGGCTGAGGGTACCGCAGCTGCTGGGGGAGTCCACGAAGATCCTGATATTGGGCCGACACACGCCCGTCACGATGCGCTGGCCGATGGCAGACGCCCTGCGGTGAGTGTGGCCCAGGTTGTTGAAGCGAGCCAGCCCTTCAGGCAGCAGACACAGGTTGGCCGTGGCAAACCCAAACGATGCCTTCCCCGTGAGCTCAAAGCCCCTGTCTGTCTCGTTTTCAGGTTTGGCTGGGACCTCACGGTGGTAATAAAAAGGCCTCCGGCAGGCCTGAAGGGGTGCCCAGAGAAGAAAGCCCAGGAGAGCCAGGGGCGCTGTGAGGAGAAAAAGAACGAAGAACAAAATGGAGCCGAAGAACACTTTGAGAGGGTGGAGGTAGCATTCCTGCTCATATCGCTGGATCTGTTCCTGGGTGGTGGACTTGCACACCGCAATAACACGGTTAAGGCACCAGAAGCAAGGCAGGATTAATGCCCATCCTATGGCGTGTAAGCCTGAGGCAAACTCATTGGGAAAAGGAGATGCCTGCAGGGCCATGGCTCTCTACATAACAAAAGGAACAAACTGCATCCGGAAATCCAGGTCTGGACGCATTCTTGAGACAAGTCTCACCCAACTAAGCTCCAGAGGACACTAAAAAAGAAGAGGAGAGAGACGTTAGACTCTTATGATATGACTCTGCTCTTGCAAAATATGCCAACTTTGACAACACAAGTTGTCGGTAATGACTGGCTTGGCGACTTCATGTCCGTACATGCAGTGGAAAACATGATGCAGTTCTGACATGACTGCAGTATTGAGAGGCTTCCATGTAGCACCAGGCCAGCTTAAAACGTGCTTATGTAATATGTGACAACCACTTTTAAAAGAGGCAAAGAGGGGGAAAAAAACATGGTGTAATCCAGCTGTGACCATCTGCCCACTGCTTCTAACTGAGATGACTAAAGAAATATCTGCCTGAACACCACTCCTTTATGTGTATTGCCACATAAAAGTTACTGACAAAAGCAGCGAGCCACCACTAGTTAAACAATAATTTTACTAAACCTGTATAGCCACTTTTTAATAGAGAAAAGATGACAACTCTGATATAACGCATTAATAGCATAACGTAGGGTCGTTTATGCTAAAGAAAATATAGAACGATACAGCTGCCTTTCTCTTGTGTGGTCTGCTAACAAACATTAGCAACGTTATCTTATAACAATGTTTATCTCATTGGACTAACTAACCTGACCCGACCTAATAAAAAACGAGTCTGTTGATCTCGCCTTGAACGTCTCAGTGATGCGTTCAAAGGTTATCAACTACCGCGGACTTTCAGCTTTTGACTCACAGAGTGGCATCTATTTGACAAGAAATGTATTTTTGAAGAATCAAACGTGTAATTCATAAGCTCCAGCACCTCAATTATTCCCTCAAAATGGATATTAAAACCATATAAAGTGCCGTAAAGGGACCCTGTGCACGAATAATTCAACAGGTCGATGAAACTGCTGATGAAACTCGCACAGGTTGTCAGCGGATATGTTCAAGCTATTAATAAACAATCATAAACATTCAGGAATTCTTTTCAAATATCAGTGATGTGTAAGAAACACCAAACCCTGCCACTGTGTCACAACAATGTTAAGTTAATGAATTATGACGCGTAATACATGTGTTATAGAGCACAGAAACCTCTCAATTACTGCATTTTTTTCACTGTCACCTGTCCACGTCGCCTAACTAGCTTAAAATCTGTCGCTAAAGGTCTGATCTTACCTTAACGTGGAGGTCGGGGCCGTCCGCCTGATGAACAAATTCAAAGAGCAACCTGTTAAAACACTTATCCAACAGCGTGTATTTATTCTGTGTTCGCTGTCTAGGAGCAAACCGACGGGCTTTAGGTTGGAAAACAGATAACCTGAGCAACTAGAGTAGTCCTTTGGTACGTAAACCCTCCCTGCCCTCAGCGGCTCGCGGCATTATTAAGCCACACCCCAACGGCGTTGCCATGGCGGCGGGACTGTCTGACACGTGACCTCACCTGAAGCGACTATGAGAAAAGTTTCCGTTACTGTTTGTTTTTTGTTCAAACATAGCAAAAGTATGGTTTATACTTTTAATAACCATTTTAAATCTATTGGATTTGGATTTGTTTTGTATGAAAGGAGAAAGTTAAGAAACACATTTAAATCTTTCTCCAACTGCTGTGTCAAAAATTCAAACAGCTTGCTTGAACTCAGATGGCAAAGGGTTTTCTCCTGGTATGGATGAGATAAAAACCTGTTTTTTTTATCTGCTACTGTATTTGTCATTGAGTTTCGAGTTGATTTGTTTCACAGTAGTCAGTGTGGTTGTAGATCTGCCATGACAAGACTTTTCCTCTTCAGGCTCGCAAGACAGGTTAGTTAAAAATCCTTTGTCCCTTTCTGCTCTTCATCCAAGAGGTGAGTTTCAAAATGCCAGACATTCCATTTAAAGTAACCTTTTAGGGATTTAATCAAGGGAGGCCTTCTGCTGAGATGTGTAGGATTTAACTGGATAGACTTGTCTTTTTTACCCTCTTTTATCACTTTAATGAGCTGCAATCAGAGGGTTCTTCTTTTGGATCAATGATAAACCTCCATTCTTCCACACTGAACAGTAAATGTTGAGATCCATTTAAACATGAGCACTTGTAATTTGGCATTTTAGTAAGTGTCGTGTGAAAAGCACAAACCACAGATTTTAGAAACTGTATGAGCAGGCACATTTATTTGTGTTAAATGGTGCTTGTTTTCAGCGCCTACAAAATCACACCCGCACCATATCTCTTGCAACTCGTAACGATCAAAGATTATTTCGTGTGGTGTGTTGTTCTTGGATATAGCGATGACTACCAGAGAAGAAGAGGCTTCTCGTCCTTCACTGCCATGTCGCAGAGACAAGTGAGCAGCAGCAGCAGGTCCTTCTGAAGTTTTTTCGGAGCAGTAGACATTATCAACTTTCTCAAAAAGTCCGGGCTGTTGCAGTCGGCCCCACTGCTACTGTTTTTACTGGGCCTCCCCTTTAGGATCCCATAGGTGTTGACGATGAATTCAGAGAAAGAAGGATGGAGACCTGGTTTGTACCCGAGCTGGCTCAGCCTATCCATGAGGTCCACATACCTTTGAGTGAGATGAAGCTGATAGCCCTCATCCACCTTTCCTGTCAGAGGGTGTGTGCTAACCTGCAAGAGAGGAAAACAGGTCTGAGACTTTCTTCTGAACGTGTCAGGCAGGACAGTATCACCTTTCAGGATCAAATAAAATGGGTTTCTGTATTATGTGGGGGATTTTAGATCTTTTGTGACGCAAGTAAGGGAATTCATCATGAACTTGCCTCCACAATTTTCTCTGGTATGTTGAACAGTGTGAAACCGTAGAGTCTCTCATGGGCCTGGAATATATAAGACAGAATCCTCCTATCAAGTTGATAGGCAATCTCTCCAAACATCCTTGGTGGAGCTGCAAATTAATTATAGACATTAACACACACATAACATTTTTTTGGGAAAAAGCACAGGTCTTGTGGGTCATAAAATGCTGTGAGGAAGAGACCTGTGACAGAAACGGGAACATCAGCCCGGCAGCTGTTGACCTCCGCTGCCTCCTCTGTGTCTTTGTGTGCAGAGCACTGGAGGAGAGTCTTAAAGTCGATGGGAGACGATGTCCGGTGCTCGTGCTCTGTTTTGGTTTGCTGCAAGTCTCTCTTGAACCGTCGCTCATTAATGCTGGACTGTCCGAGACAGGATGACTTTGTTCCTGAGACTTAGCAAACAGACAGATTTTTTGTTATCCAGTGTTTTTTCCCCTTTAAATCCAGAGTACAGAAGAAAAAAATGATAAGGGAGAACTTGATGGAATAGCCTCCCCGAGAACAGCTAAGTGGCTGAGGCAATATCAGCTATTAGTCCTCTCTTCAGAAGTGTACTTAGTCCTGTATTGTTGGATAGTCTACACATACGTCATATCGTATTTATACTTTGATGCATTTGTTTATTTTTTATTTCTCTGAAATTATATGGATGGGTCTCTTTGGAACTGTGTTGCTAGGTAACAGCTTGGTCAGTTTTCCACATGCCATGTTTTAAATACATAAATAAGTTGCTTTCATTCAATTTTTTATCATCAAAATGTGTTATATATGTACATTTTTCCACTTTACTGTATATTTTACAAAGTGATACGGCTGTAACACAAAAGCTTTAAATGCCCATGCCATTCATAATCTAAGTATCTGACCACTGCTCATTCAGCCCCGTGTTTTAGTATTTCAGCTGAACTGTGGCTGCCCCCTAGCGGCTAAACCAAACCTGCATAAAAATACCTGTGAACTCCTCCAAAGTCTCGTCGTTCCAGCTCTGCATCCTGGCTCTCAGCTCCATGTTTTCCTTGAGCAGATTTAAGACTGACTTCAACTGGTCATTTTCCTGCATGAGCTGCTGATTTTTGGCCTTTGTGGCTGCAGAGGACGACCCGGAGCTCATTCTGAGGCTCCCAGACACAGAGCTGAGCCCCCGAATCTCCACAAGTTCCCCGACACTCCAAAATGCCAAATTAAATCAAAACAGAACACGGCTGTTTGGTGGAATGTGATTGTTGATTGTTTTAATAGATAGAAAGGACAGACATCAGGTTTAAAAAAGGCTGTTCAAAACATCAAAGTTGATATCAGGCATTAGAAATATACTTTGAGAGAAAGAAAAAAATAATAAAACAACACAATGACATCGTCATAGTAACATTTCAAAATGTGTCATCCAGTGATTGGCTTTAGAACTTTTGTTGTCTTGGAGACTGAGCTGTCACGGTTTCATCCACTGGACTTTTCGTTCTGCCACCTTTTGGGTTTAGCTCAAAGCCCACGCTTCATTTTTTTTTTTCCAAGAGTATTCGCCACTTTACAAGTCTTAAAGCTGAGCAAATGCCACCACATAAGTCTTAGAGGTGGAAAAGATGTATGCTGACCTTTGAAACACCTCCTGAGCATGTTTCATACATTAGAAAGCATCAGAAAGGGTCTGTGCTTTCCCATCTGTGCACCGATTAACGATTTAGCATGAAAAAAAACTTCAAAAAACCTAAATACAGTTTTTAAACACACAAAACCAACAAATCTGCCACTTGGAGCGCTTCCCTTTACCGTCAAAAAATAGCATCTACGCAGGACGAAGTGAAAGCTACCTCTAACCATGTAATGAGCAAACACTAGGAAGCTAATCAAAACTGATGATTATGGAAATTCACTTCTATACACAAGCAGAAAGCAGTTTTCTGTCTAAATATTTATGTGTCGGCTTCACTGCTTAGCCTCCCCTCGCTCTTCCAATAATGGCAAGAATGTAGAGGAAGATGTTGATGATGTCGGTGTACAGGTTCAGGGCAGCAAAGACATACTCCTCTGGGCTCAAGGCCAGTTCCTTGTTGCCAAGCAGCAGCTGCGTGTCTACTGCCAAGAACTGTAAGAACGCACAGAAATTCAAAAACAGGTCAAAACACTGATATTGAATTAAAGTTGAGCTCATTTTAAATTTAATCTACAGAATGAGAACAAATTCTAAATGCAACATCACATATTTTACTCATACAGACTTTTGCTGGCTATCAAAGGGAATCGAGTTGAAAGTATTTCTGCATTCATGTTCTCTGAGCACATGTGCTTGAGATGGAAAACAAAAACTCGCCAAGACTAACAAATACATACAGAGAACCACACAGACCGATCCAACTGCTCCAAACACAGAAAGATGTCAAAGCAGCAATAACTCGTCATGCTGAAAACTCACGAGGACTCTGTGTGTACTGCACATCTCCTTTGGGATAAATAAAGTATGTTTTCCTGACAACCTGACAACTTATTGCAGGAGCTGCATCCGCAGATCCAAAGTTGCTTGAGCATCTTTTGTTTATGCTCTGATCTGATAGCAAGCCAACACTTTTGAGAGACTACAAAAGGGCTTCAAAGTGACTGAGCAAATAAGGAAGCTACTGGACAGTAAACTGTAATGCTGCACAGTAAGGAGGAAGCTAAACCTGAAACTGATTCGTGGTTAAGTTATCTGCAGCTGTAAGCCCAGATTGTTTGCTTTAATGCTATTACCCATAATAATTTATGCACAAAGGAATGAATGTAAAAACACAGTGTCCATGAACCAAATATAAAGGTCTGAAATACAAACTATCGTAGCATCATGTTTATCAAACTAACGCCAGTTTGTCCAATTTCTATCCAAATTCAAGCTGCAGTCTAAGAAGATTTCATACCATAAATCACTGTCAGCGGGTATCTAACCTGCAACCCTTTCACACAATCCTTCCCCCGATGTGTCAGAGGAAAACTGTTTATCTCAGGACTTACGCAGGTGAAGAGTAGTGCTCCCAGTCCAGCATACACGATTTCCAGGATCCTGTTTCGAATGACGATGCACAAAATGCCGAAGACGATCAGGACAATGAGACAGACGAAGAGCACGCCGTAGCAGGAGGTGAAGTCATATTTGGTCTGTGGGAGGGAGACAGTTAAACAGCGTTTTAGTAGCGTCTGCGCCTGAGTACAATCGATGCACCCGAGGGTCAGAGACCAACCTGCAGAGAGAAGATGACCACCGTGAAGCATACGAGAGCTGTGATGCCCACTGCCATGATCACAGAGTCAGTCTGATGGAAGCTGGCAATCGTCCCCACCATGTAGGACATGCTGAGGGTCAGGACAGACTGAAAACAGCCACACACAACGTCAGCACTGCTGCACACATTTTACGAGGAGAATCAGTTTCCTGATAAGAATTAGTGTAATATTACAGTTATGGTTTTACATTGATAACTGAAATAATTGACTACAACAAATTGTCACAAGCTAGATTTGAGCTATTGAGCAACAAGGTAGTTTGAGCTGTCAGTCTCTGCACATCAAACAGAAGACTTTTCCACAAGTGCATCACTACACCTGAAAGAAAAACCCTTCAATCAATGAGAGAAAAAGAAAGAAACACTGGGTTTCCTGTGCTAACAACCTCGCCCCCCTCCCACTTCCTCTTGTGAAAGACCCTCTTACCAAAGCAACCAGGTTCCAGGGGTGCCTCCTCCGAACGCTGCCACAGCAGCTGATCGCACAAACCGACACAAAAAACACCATGTAGGACACCAAGTAGGTCCAGATGTTCACCGACACAAAGCTCTTGACCTCGTCCACAAAGGTGAAAACCGCCACAAAGGCGAACGTCACCATCAGCTGAGCACTTAGCACGAGGAACACCTGTGGGTGGAGGAAGCTCATCGTTAGGCGGAGGACAGATGAGGGTGACAATGGCTTCTGTGATTCTCAGGTTGTATCAAAAGACAAAGTACAGAAATCTTAAGATTTCAAGAGAATTAAACGGTGATGGTAGAATGGACCACTGGGAAATTATTTTATACGTTTTATGTCAGGAGTTCTTTAAATAAAAAACTACTTTACCTAATACAGATTCAATTTTTATTACACTGCATCAGTTTTTTAAATAGAAGAAAAATCAATAGAGGATTGTTGTTGATTAACGATAACGGTTAATGTGAATTTTAATAAATGATTTTTTTATTTTGCTTGACCTTAATGGACTCTTCATACACATCCCATAATATTCATCTTAATTTCCCTTTGCCAGAGCTCTCTTACCTTCCGAATAAAGGCTCGTCTGATGGTCTTGTTGTCTAATCCAAAATCAAAGTCTTGGTTGTCATGGAAAGGTGGCGGGTTCTCCTCGCTGTGGTAAACATTACCTGAAGTGGCAAACAAACAGGTTTTAAACACCCCCTTACAAATGAACTCAAGACCCCACACGAACAGTATCAGAGGTACGTACCGCCATAGCTGTCCACAAAGCCCGGGGCTGGGGGCGAGTAGGGTGGGCAGGCGGGGTTGCCATAGCCCAGGGCTCCCCTTTGGGGGTCGGGTGCCGCTCCAAAAGCTCCGGGGGGCACCGGGGCAAAGGCGGTAGGAGGGGGGAAGGGGAGAGAACCGGGGGCAGCGGGCCCGGCGTACGTCTCCTGCCCGGCCCCGTCCACCACAAACCCCGGTGGAAACACCGTATACCCGGGAAGAGGAGGCTGAGCTTTCCCAGCCTCCACGGGGAAGTACTCCGTCTTCTCGGTGCTCATCTCGTCCTCGGGTCGGGAGAAGGGGCTGGCAGGACCGGCGGATGAGTCGAACGGGTCTGGGAATGATGACGTCTTAAGGATAAGCCATATGAAACGTCGTTAGAGGGGAAAAATAGTGGCAGCAGTTCGATGATGGTCGTAGGCAGATGTGCAGAGAAAGGGCTAATGTTGGGAAGTCACGTGACACGGGCGCCTTCCGGTAGATATCAAATAAGATAAGCCTCACACTAACAAAAAAAAATGTCCACGATTTGTATATTTGGCTAAAAAAAAAAACAGAGCTCCTTCCACTCTTATCCTTAAATGGTTATTTATTTACCTTGATACCAATGGCAGGCATTTTCATTTTTTCCGGGTATTCAAGAGGGACACACGGAATTTAGGCCACAACTTTGTGTATAAAAACGAAACGACCTTCGCATAGTCAATATTTCTCTGATTATCCATGTAAAAGCAGTGTCTATTTACATTAAATACGCGATATTTTTAGTCACTGACAAGTTTCGCATAAATTGATTTGGCCATCTTTCTATAAAAAAAAAACAGCGTGGCTAGCCAACTCGAAGGTAACAAAGTTCGAAATATCTGAAATATTCAAAAGCCGTGTAAACTCATTCCCGTGTAATCATATATGTAAACTTACTTTCTCCTTGATTATCTGTTGTGTTCTTTCGAAGGTGCTTTAAATTTTGAGGAACTCTGACTGACGAAAACCACCTCTAATGTCCCCAAAGGATACGGAAGTTGTCGCATTCGGGTACCGTGAAATGGATGGGAAAAATAACAATCAGACAAACTAAAGGAGCAGGTATAGATATTAAAGGCTATGCACTGGCCTGAATTGTTTGTAACAAGACGGTCTTTTATTTGGAGATACTATACAAAAACAATTGGGCAATGCATTGACCAAATTTGCTTTTAATATTTCATAACAAGCCCTTAAACACACGACAACGTTTAGCTCATGTTCAGACAGTTATGAATCAAATTGTAGTACTTCTAGTATCAGTTGGCTTTTTCAGTCGTACTCACAATCTCAAGTTCACCTCAAGATATATTTTAGATATGATGAACAAGAGTAAAGCCCATAATTGTCTTTTTTTCGACGTTAAGTGAACCTGTCATCCTGGGAAATTGCATAAAATGTAAACTTCCAGTTTAACTCCGCTCCGCCTCAAATGCGTCAGTAAAATAGAAAGTGCTCTGAAACTGGTTGCGTCACGCAAAACACGAACCGTAAGTTCAGTCAGATACAAAATATAGCAATATTCAAGACCCAATCACCGGCAGGTGTCAGTAGGTTACAACGTTGGTAAGCAATCGTCTAATTATTTATAATAAGAAAACAAAACTGAATTTGTCATTCGTCCTAAATGCAGGAGCCTCCATCCTACCAACCTGTTCACTTATCTATTTACTTATTAGATAATGCACATTCCCATCTCTGGTAATGGAGTAAAATACATAGAATGACTTGTGTCAATAACCTCGAATTTCATGTTAGTTGCACACACAAAATTATTTCACGTGTAGAACGCTCAGAGGATTAAAATTGACAAAAGTGATGCATCTTTAGTGACCCCTTGCATTCTGGGTGTTTGCCTCTATTCTAAACTTACTAGGATGGCTCGTTACTTAATAAGAATAAATCATAACACTGATATCATCAGAGTTGAGATGTTAGCTTCAGCTTTGTGTTCCTTTTGGCCACCACGGTGGCAACTTTTCACCAGACAGATTTTAAGTGGGAGAGGCACAATAGACCAACAGACGCTGCGGGCAAACTCATTGAAGGTTAATTTCAGTTTATTACCCAAATCACATTATTCGGAGGTCATGCATTACAAGGCATAACAGCTGATGCCCCTGAATTAGAAAACATTTTAAAGTCAAAAGACATGAAATGTGAGAAATTTTTAAAAGATAATTCCACAAAGCTCTGTCCGTTATCAAACTGGTCAAGTATAAAAAGCGACATTTAAGAGTTACAAACCTTAGAGACAAAAATGTTAAACTACAGAAAACAGGAAAGCTTTGAGCTTCCTCCCAGCCTCCCACTCATTTGTTCTTTGTGCAGATGACAGTGCTTTGTTAATCCAAGTTTAAAACCGCCATTATATGCTCTTGATCACGAGAAAAGCAGCAGCACGTACGGGCATGTTCTACAGCAGGCTTCATACTTACACTTGAAAAAAAAAAAGGGTTATTGCTGTAAAGTTCCAGAATAAATATATAAATAGCATAATTTAAAAGGCACACTATGAAACATATTTATCTAAATGAAAGATTCACATTCAGCAGTGTTCCTTCCCTTTTGCTCAGCTGTCTTGAGGTTTAATGCAACGGGGAGAAACCATCAGTGCTTCTAAGATGTCTCTTGTCATATGTACCATCAACAGAATAGAGGATAACGGGAGCTTCTTATCTAAACCACTCAAAATGCTTTTAAAACTAAAGAAGAAAATACTGACTTCCCCCTTGATGTATGCATAGCTTTGCCAAGCAAAATACTGGTCCAAAACTATCAAATGTGAAAAAAGTGAATGATGACATATTCCACTGTTCTCATGAATCTGCAGGTGTTTTGGTTGGTTTTCAACGTGTAGTGGAAGAAACCTGATAAGACATGAAAGCACTTGGGATTTTCATACAAATTCCACTGCATGTTACATACAAAACTGAACAACGGTTCACAAGGTCAAGTGAGTCTATTTCAGTTAACAGGAGATATTTTAATGCTGAATAAATATTAAATATTCATATATATCCAATACTGATGCCACTTGAATAAAATACAGAGGAATTCCTCATTTGTCTACATATTTTCTTCGGGCTCTTTGGTAGAAGGTCTGCTAAATTAAAACTTGGGGAGTAACAACCTTCACTCTTTGCTCCTCTTAACTTCACCCTCTTCATTGGAGGGGGAGATCTCCCTTTTTTTTCTGGAGTTAAAGATAGTCTTTATGGGGGTTTTTTTGTTTTGTTTTGTTTTTTTTACTGTATGCGGTCCGTCTGGAGCTGCTGGGGCTGGTACTGGCTGAAGGCGGCGGCGGCGGCGGCGGCCCCCGGGGTGGCGGCGGCGGCCAGCGGCTGCTGGACGGCGTACCCGTACCCCGCGGCGGTCATGTAGCTGGTGGGCGCCGGCGAGGCGGCGTACGGGTACTGCTCGTACGCGGCGGCGGCGGCCGCCGTGGCGGCGGCGGCAGAGTACTGGGCGTACGCCGCCCCGGTATAGTCAAGGTAGGGGGAGGTGGCGGCGGCGGCAGTAGCCGCCGTGGCAGCAGAGGGCTGCACGTGAGGGATCACCACGCTGGGCTGGACAAAGGCCTGAGGGTAGACGTAGTGCGCCGGGATCCTGCCGAACAAGAAAATGAAGATGCACAGGTTCAGAGCGGAGCCACAGCCGGCCGTCGCCCCCCAATGCTGAAACTAAACTCTGGAAAACTGAAAAGCAGGTGCCAAATATGTCAATCCAGTCTTCAGAGCACAGCAAATCCATTCATTAACAACTGAAAACCCTACCTAAAAGTCAACAGTTAAAAAGCAGCAAAAACCACAAAAGAAACACAAGCGCAGCTTTTAATTTAAACAAAAGAAAAAGAAAAAAAAGGCACCTGAATCAGAAACTTGGTAAGGCATTAAGAGTTGACACAGCCAAGCTCTGCACCACTGAAAACCACTGAAAACCATATTTGACAAAATGCGAGTTTTATCACAAAACACCACAACATATCAACACAAGTAGTGGACGGTATTCAGTCCACACACTGCCACGCCAACAGCACACATACACACATGCCCACACATGTTAATAGGTCCCTAAACACAGAAAGGTCTTGAAGAGTGGCCAAAATGCAGTCAACTACAATTTAATTGGAATTCTGTCTCATCAATCGCAGTTGTGTAATGTTCTGCAAAGGCCCAGTTCTGTTAATTTAGCCTCAACGAAATACATTAACTTAACTTTTTTTTTAAGAAAGAGTTTTGAAAGAGCAGAAGGGTCCGTTTGAAGGGCAGCTAGAGCTGTACAGAAGGGTACGAGTGGACAAATAAAAACCTTTGTATCCGGGTAAACTTGTCCCCACTTAAAACTTAAAGTCACCCTCAGTAAATAATACTGAGGAGCAGGTGTGAAATATATCTGTCCACAGACAAGCGCCCCCTCCCTCCCTCCCTCCCTCCCTGGCCTCTGGCTGCAGGCGCACACCCCCACACAAACATACACACGCCGACTTGACTGACAAGAGAGGCTGGAAGCATGCTATTTTTGTTCCTCTTGTCATCTCCAAAGGACAAGCTGATCTTCTCCTTCAGTAGCACATGGCAGAGGGCTCTTCAAACTACAGCCGCGGCCTACGCCGGACTACTGTTTCACTGGCTCTCCTGAATATTTTATGAAGTGACCGGAGGCGTCCCACCTCATTAAACAGTGAGACGCGGTCGACAAGAGCCGTTGCTTTTGGGGCCCGACCTGCTCGAGGAATTCGGCTGGCCTGAAACGGGACTGTTACCCAAGTCTACCGGCGTGGCCTTTTTTTTGTATCGCGATGCGTTCAAGCGCTCACAAAAAGCACATCTTTATCCGGGTTTTTTTAGAGCAAGGGGAAGAACATTTTGTGGGCCGGCGAGTGGAGGGGCTAAATAAAGGTGCTTTGTAAATCACCAGGACACATGGGTAATCCCCCCGGCACATAGCCGAAAGCCTTCATGGGCGCACGCCTGGGCCCACCTGTTGTCCACAGCCATGCGGCCCTGTCTGTGCCATACATTATTAACAGCGCCGCTGAGTGACTCCCATTTTCCATCTGAATTTGAGAGGCTGTGCAGATCACTGTAGCCAACAGCTGCCGTCTAAGAGAGCTGCAAAGCTCTCTGTCTCCAACCTACAGTCCTGTGACCCCTTTAGAGTCTGTCCATCTGTTAGAAGGGACTTTTTGAATGCTTATTGCAAAGCTAAATAATTATTCCGAACTAAAAAGTTTCGACACGGCTTTGTTCAGAAGTGTTGGTTTTGTTTTTTCTTTTTTACAAAGTACTGCTTCCCTGAGAGACTGGAATTTCTCTTTAGGTTTTTTTAATTCTTTTCTTTTTTTGATTGACAGCCTCTGGAGAGGCAAGAAAACGACAGGGCATCAAATGAATGCCTGGTATCGTTTGCCTGCAGATGTAAGCTACAAGTGAAAAGAATAGGTTAATAATTTCAACAAAAAGAGAGAAAGAGAAAAAAAAAGAAAAACACAGCATCATGGGTAAGGAAACAGAAAGAGAAACTCCTGCATGCAAGCCAGAGTTTGTTTTGTTGCAGGGGATCGATATTGCAATTATCTCTGAGAGTGATGGTCAGCCGCCCCTTTGACAACAAAACACTTCATGTTAACAAGAAAATGTGAAAGAAAAAAATTCAAGAAAATAAATAAACCACAGGCTAAAGCACAGTCATTAAAAGGTAAAAAGAGTCAACACTCCATTGCAGAGTTATAACCACCTATCAATACTCATAAAGTCTGCACAAAAACCCCTCCTGCACACCCCACCTCCCCCACTGCAAGTAAAAAATAGGCACACAGTTAAGCTGAACACCACATCATACTGAAAACAAGGCACACACCAGTCTATTCACTATAAAAAACTGGGGGAAAAAAAAAAAAAAAAACAAAGACTTCCATGCATCTAGTCACCATTTCAGCTCGTTTGTGTATGTCAGAGTATACAGGTAACACTTTAGTGCTCTGCCCAATGCAGACTCAGCTATTCCTCAAATCATCATGTCCCTTCATCAGCTATTTTAACCGTTACCGACCCTGTCGGATCAGAGAGAGATAGACAGCATGAAGACAAGTCCTGCAGTGGCTTTGGACAAATGCGCACTTCCTTCACAGTCAACCCCCAGTCAGAGGAAAACACATAGACACTCACATGTCCTCATTCAAGATGAAAACAATTAAAAACACATTACATGAGGCCATAACAGTCTTTTTTTTTCTAATGTTATACAGACATTTGATGAAACACATGGAAGTTTTACCACTGAACATACCCATAAGGTCTTTGGATGAATGCTGGATGAATCTGAGGCACACCAAATGCAAATCCTGGAAACCAGAACAAAGAAGTACTCAAGTTGTGTGCAAATTCTTCAGGTTGCACATTATAAATTAGCACAAAAAAAGGGAAAAAGACGACAAATGTACTGTCAAAAAAAGACATATTTAGAGTTTGACTTTGAAATACACATCAACATTGTCTCGGACAAAATAGAAACATTACTGACTTCCTAGAAAGGGCGTGAGTGGGCCTTGGTCCAGTTCCTCACCTGGCTGAATGACTCTGGGTTTGGCCCCCAGATAAGCCAGGTTCACATTGGCTTTCCTTCCATCTATTATGGGGTTGGGGTCCTTACAGGCTCGGTCGGCCGAGGCCCTGTCTGCCATTGTCACCTGCGGACACCAACACATTTCCCAGTTACCACCAACACATTTCCCAGTTACCACCAACACATTTCCCAGTTACCACAGGCTGCCACAGTCACAGGGGGAAGGTGACTCACACCTTTCTCCACTATCATCAAATATCTGCTCTTTCCTCGCTGGATTAAGTCTGTGGACAAATCTAATCTCGTTCCTCTAGTTTTTTTTTTAGGTTTCCCCAGTGCTAAGGGGCTGGTTTTATCCTGGAGCAGGACGCACCAGGGCAATCCCGTCCAGCTGACCCACGACCGTGCGTGCCATTAGTGTTCACAAGGTGTTTTTTTTTTTTTAGACAATCAACACAATCTACTCACAAATCCATAACCTCTCGATTTCCCCGTCTGTCGGTCAGTGATGACCACAGCCTCCTCGATGTCTCCAAACACTTCGAAGTACTTTCTCAGACTTGCGTCCGTTGTGTGATAAGGAAGCCCCCCCACGAATATCTTGGTGAAGGTGGTGTCTTTCTGTGCCGAGTGCATCATTGGTGGAAAATGTGTTCAAAAGTTTTTCGGGTCAGATTTAAAGTGTGGAAGAGCGTTGAGCTTGCGGCGCGGACACACAACCCCCCGGCAGTGTGGCTGACTTGTGTGACTCTGAGGGAGGCGGAGGAAGAGGAGGAGGAGGAGGAGGAGGAAGAGGACACCTGTTAGTTTGTTGTGAAGGTTTACCAGTTGTCAGCGTGTGTGACCCAGAAACTTAACTCCACCCATACCCGGAGCAGCACAAAGTGCGCAGGCTGCTGCCTGCCTACCGGCGCACAGCTGCTGAAACACAGCCGGGGGGGGGCACCGAGGGACCGGGAGCACGGCCTCTTTGTCCCACCGCCACTCCTGTTTCATTCTATATCTTTGTGGGTTAGTGTTTCCTCTAAAACAAAAAAAGAAAACCACCATTAGTCAGAGAAGAGCATCCCCTCAGTTGAATTAACTTTTAATGAACAAGAGCCACTATATTTTCTAGACTCTGCACTATTATGTTCCCCCTCTTTCTGAGCTCTCCATTTATGAATAACCCCCTATTTCAGGGGGATTTTCATTTTAAAAGTGTCCACACAGACGTTTTCTGTCATAAAAATACTCCCATTTAAAGTCAACTCTTTTTAAAGTATTGAAACTAGGCTATCAAGTGACTGTAGAATTAAACTGGGTTTTCTAATAACCATAACATCAGTAATAGTTATGGTAAAAGTCCTGAGTGTGTATTTGCATACTCTGTACAGCCTTTTCTCCACATAAAGATATTTCAACATGTTTATTTACATGATTAAGCTGAAGTTCAAGTTTAGTCTGTCCATTGCTGACAAGCAGCAGAGGCTTTACTGAAGCATAGTTCAACTCAGACTGACTGAAAAGGGACACCCCCTATCTGTTGGGTAAGGGAGACACTCTTGAAAAAACAAAGAGAAAAAACTAAAAAGCTGAATTCATTATGGAGCTCTTGCCTGAAAATAGCACCTGTAGGAGGATCTGGTGGACTTGGATTTCTGTTCCCAAATGCTCACCTGATTCCCAATCTGTCCATGGCCAGCAGCATATCCATAGTTTCTGGGGTCATCCTATTCTAGTGTTTGCAATTGGAATACATAGCTTTTCTTTTTAGGGCAAACATCTCTTTCTGCCAAAGTTGGAGAGTGAGGCCAGCATCACTGCCAACGTCCTCTAAGAGTTAATGAGCTGAGATGGTTAACATGCTGCCTGATGAAGACGGCTGCATGTTTCATGTATTTTAGCACACAATACAGCCATCTATTCACACTGTACGAGAACAGGGAAAAATCTTGAGCAGGGAATGGGAATGTCAAGTTATCCATTTATTCTGTTTCTCAATATGGACATCAAAGTCTTGGATTTAACAGAAATATTTAGAACTATCTAAACAAACCCTAACTTAATTTTTTAGGCCTGCTTTAATTCACCACAATTTTTCAAGTTTCAGTCAATAAAAAGCTATCTGGACCCTGTTGAAGTAGGCGGTAAGAAACATTTGCAAAGCCTTTTATGTTCTTAAAATCTAATGTTGAGAAATACTGCACCAAACTGTTAATTATCCACAGTAACTGCATTAAATGAATTTGAATGAGTCAAATAAAGAGGCAACAGACACACACACACTGATAGCAAATGTTCTATTCTAGAACATTCTGTACCAGATAAACAGATACAATATAAATACAATTCTGTACATTATAATAGCGTAAATACTATGTTCAAATACAGATCTATTTACAGCTCCTGATTAGGGAGAGCAGCTTTGTTCTCTTCTTTAAAGTAAGGTCTTGGGTCGTTTTCATTAACTTGAAAATTGCAGGTTCAATTGTCAACCACTTCTATTCGGCTCCACAGTTCACCACTTCCAAAAAAAAACAACATAGGACAAGTCATCTTCTCAGATGATCTAATGATGCACCATTTTCTGTAACTCCATGATGTCAGGCATTCAGCCAATCCTCCGTGTGAATACAATACAACGAGTACCTTCTAACATGTGGCTGCACTTCAGTCAGTTCACACAGAATTCAGATGTTCAGTCAGTTGAAAAGGCATTCGATTATTCAGTCAGCAAGGCAGGATGGTGTCCTGAATACCGATGGGCTTGATGAAACATACAGATCTCAGGTCCCTACAATTCTTAATAATAAAAAAAAAGAAAGAAGCAAAACAACTCAGTCTGGGCTTTATGTGCCTCGTCTAAATCAAGCAGGGCAGTAAGGCATCAGTATATCCGAGCTTCACACAAAGCCCGGTGACGTGGTTCTGAGCGACAGCATGCGTTTACAAATGTTTTTTTTATCAGACCAACACAGAAGACGGTTGGTGAACTCTCCAAGAACCCTTTCCAGTGCAAGCTTTTAAACGGCATCGGTCTGATGCCGGATAGGGATCGTTTCCTCCACAGTGTTACAGTACATCAACAGGATCACTTCTAACTGCCAACCCCGAAAGCAGCCTTTAGGTTTTTGTCCTACGCTCAGGGTATGTGGCATTACTCCTCGAGATATGGCACTAAGCTTTACTTGGACACGTCTATTAATAAAGAATATCTCCGTATATGCACATTAGAAAAATAGCAGGTAACTCAAAACAGCAGATATGGAACTGTAGTTCTTTGGTTAGCCCTGACATATCCGATTGATGTATATCAATGTTTATTAACAGTAGTACATTCTTATCTTCTTGTCCCAAGTCACTCCATTGTGAGCCTTGGAGGAAAGACTGTATTGTCATACAAAAATATTATATACACTGTTCTAAACCCATGTAGGAAAAAGTATGTGGGTGATGTTTCATTCCCTGTTAAAAGTTAAGTCCTCTATAAAAATATGACCATATAGAAAACTCATATGTGCATAGAGATCCTTTTTGTCTTCTTCAGTGAACTTTAACTAAAAAAAAAACTTATATAATGCACAGGCAAGACATACTGATGCAAAGCATCCACGCTGACAGAATGCATAAGCTCAGAGAAATGAGTGGTCAAAAGTCGGCCTCACAGGAGAACTCTTCGGTCCCTGTTGATCCTCAGAAAACCAGTCCTTCTTTGGGTCCTATCTGATCAGAGTCTGGGGTTCTGTTTCCATGGAAGGTGGTCCTCTGGTTAGTCGAGACGGCTTCACAAACACACCGTGGTCTGGGGGACAGCGGAAGTACACTCTGCCCTGGACAGTCCCATTGTGCTTGCCTAAGTGAGGGTCGAGCAAAATGGGGTTAAAGGCGTCTGAATGACGGATCACATTTGGGCTTTTCAGATGCAGAAGGGTGCGCGGTACCGACAGAACTCACTCAAAAGCCACTTACCTACTGCCATGTCCATCTTTACGCCAATCCAGATCCCCTTTGCAAACTCCACCCCTCCTACATAGTGGACTGTTCCTCTCCTCTTCCCCACCCACACCTGCTCCCCAGGTGCCATCCAGTCGGGGAGCTGAGCGACGGGGGTGCTCTCGTCGCCGCTGGAGTCCCCGGAGGGCTCGGCGCTGCCGGGGTTGGGGCTGGGGCAGGGGCTCCCGTGAGGCAGATCCCCCTGGGCGGGCTCCTGGATTGGAGGTTCCCCTCCTGCCCGTGGAGCTGGGCCCTTTGATGGAGCTGTGGTGAAAGGTTTGACCACGGGGGGCGATGTTGGAGAAGGGATTGGTAGAGAGGGAATACTGAGGGCTGAGGACGGGGCTTGGCCAGGGACAAACATTGGGGATTTGACAGAAGCACAGTCTGCGGTTTCATGAAAACGGTCTTCATAGTTTGCACCTTTGCATATTGCATTTTCAGGACTAGGCGTCTCTCTACACACATCAGAGAGAAGCGGATTGTCAGTGTCACATGTTTCTACAGGATCTGGTTTCTTCTCTTGGCCTCCAGAAATGTCCGACCTTTCCGGCTCCCATCTCTCGGTAAAATGTGCTAAATCACCCTCTCTAATACTATCATCGGCCCCTTTGAAGTCAGTGAACTCCAGGCTGGTGCTGAGGCTGGGTAGAGGGCAGGAGTCCTGCTTCTCTGTGCAGTCAGGGATACTGACGGACGAGGAGGCTGAATGGACAAGCGGGTCACTGACCCCAGCAGCTGAAAGAGGCGGCTGCTGCTGGGTGTCGCTCCCTGCAGGAGCACTTTTGGTTTGGAGGCATCCTCTTCCAGCCAGGCTGCCCAGAGGGTCCTGAGAGTCTCTGGCAGTGCAGCTCAGGTGGTCAGAGCTCTCGCTTGTGCTGAAAGGCATGTCGGACAGGGTGGCGTTGGAGGCGCTTTGTGAAAAGTAGCCGCTGGTGCAGCTGCTAGCCGTGGGGCTGCGGGACGCCTCTCTGTCCCCCCCCCCGCTTCCACACCGGCCTCCCTTCAAGTCAGACCGAAACCCCTCCTGGCCCTCCAGAGTGGCGTTATAGACCTCAAAGTTTGCAAAGTCCTCTGGGACGTAAGCCTGGAAGCCGCTTTGGTCCGGCGGGCCTCGAGTTAGAGTCACAGCCACGTCCACAACCGTCTCCTCATCATCAGAGTCCTGCTGATCAAAGCAACAACAGGAAAAGGAGGCGCAAACCAAAAGATGGAATGTTAGCTACAGCCTATATGAAACTTCAGCCTGTGTAAATACTACATCTTCTTTACTTCTTAAGAGAATGAAGACAGTGAAAATGTGATGATGGAGCACAAACACATTCTGTGATTTTGTGGCACATTGTTCTGTGTCAGAACTTTGCTTTAAGGTGTCTGATGATTTACAGCTTTTTGCTCATGCAGGTGTGTGGCCTTTCATTTCTCTCTTGCATTCATGGAGTCAAATCATTGCATTATGGGCAAGTGCTGAAGTAAATGTAGCATTCTTTCATCCTGCCAAGTAAAACAGTGTTTTTTGTTGCTAAAAAACGAATTATTCTTTCCAGTGTTAGTTCAACTTTTCAATACAGTACACAAGCAGTTCTGTAAAGGGGTGTTTTTTCAACTGTATGCTATAATTTTCTTGTCTTTGACTGGTTTATTTTTTTTGTAAAAAAGTCGTAAAAAGGCACAAAAAACACCTTGGCTAAAACTTTGTCTCAAAGCTCCGCTGTCTACAGACAAACTGCTACTCTGAGCTTTCCCACACACCAATGTAATATCTGTGACTCATTTCTATACGTGCTGATAAACTAAATGGTGCTACGCTCCAGTTTTGAGCATTTTGTCTACTCATTTTCTGAATTACCTATTTTTCCAGCAACAATGCAAATGACAGCAGAGAAAACTCATGCCAGGCACCGTGGAAACAAAGCATGGTGACGTGAATCCCATCTCCACGTTGAAGGGTGCTGCAACTACATGTAGTGGGACTCTGCATGCACAGGGATTTTACCGAGAACTGAAAAGTCGCACTCTATGCGACCCCTTAAAGCAAAGGCGCCTGCTGTAGTTACAGAGGTGTAAGGGTGACTGCGGTGCCAGCATGTGTTTAACTCTGGACGTGTAGCACTTACAGCAGTGCGTGGCAGTGTGTGGCTGAGCTGTCTGCTGATGGGGGTGCAGGTGGGGGTGGAGGTTGGGGTGGAAGGCTTGCAGTGGCCCTCGCTGCCTGCCCTGGGCCGGAGCCAGGAGCAGGGAGAGGGGAGCAGTGCAGGGCTGTCCACACATGAGCGCATGCTCTGCGGATGGGTCAGAACAACAGCACACACTCACACACACAGCATGCGCGGAGCTGGGCCGGCCAGTCCCGCAGTTAGTGCCATGCAGTTTAACATTTCACCAAAAAACGGTTCTTGAAGTGTCCTAAATACGAGGAAGGTACAGTCAGGATCTGCACCTCTTTTAGAGCACTTCAAGAAAGCCAAAATGCGTTGTTAGTTTCAATGGAACAGCCAAAAACTAGCTGGAAAATCAATTATTACAAACAAAATGACACTGGAGACATGGGACACCGTGGCTATATGGAAACAGAATGGCAACAACAAACACACCAGCGCCTCTGACTTGAAAGAAAGCAAATTCCACTTTGTCCTCTTTACCTCTAGTCCCAGCAGTGGCCGGGCCTCCAGCACTTTCTTTGCTTTGTTCTCCTCTTTCACAGGAAGTAAAGACTTGAGGAACTTAGGCGGCTGGGGCGACAGCACTTTGAAAGAGCTGGCGCTGAAAAAGGCAGGACTCTCCGGAACTAAGCCTGAAAGGGGAAAATACTGTTCAGAAAACAGACAGTGATGGTGCCGTGCAACAGCTTCATGAGGGGTGCGCCTGCTTTACCTGGGTTTTCTTTGTTTTTAATAGGTGTGGAAGAAAGGGATCCATCTTGAGGGCTGCAGTCGGCGTTTCCAGGATGATCACAATGGTCCTAAACAGTGGGACCCAGTCAGCTTCACAGGCTTTCAAACGTGCCACTAATGCTTTAATAGTCTGTCAACACGACCTAACTTAGGACCCAAAGTAAAAGACCATGAACCCCAGCGTGGCAACAAATGGGTTTACTTTGCATTCTGTGTGTAATTTGTGATCCAGCGTGTTTAAAAGCACCACCAAAACGACTAATGTGTATCAGTCCTAGTTAAACTGTACCTGATGAGCTTTGTACTCTTCATCCTCACAAGCTGTCAGGTCAATCTTACTGCACGAAGACTGAGGAAAAGACAAACATTTTAGCATTTTCAGAAGCATTTAGTGATAAAATTTCCCTATTTCCTTGTGGCCCAGAGGACATGTAGTGAGAGATGTGCTAATTACATGCTGTACATTTGGTGTGCTGATACTCCTCCTTAAATGTCTCCCCTTGGTAGCAAGTGCTTCCTTCACCGTCACAGCCTGCAGAGATTAACAGTCAGTAAAGAAGTTCAGTGATGTTTTCCTGATGCGAGCGTTGCCGTGGACCATACCTGTCGTAGCCTCTCCAGACTTAAGATGTTCTCCACCTCCAGAACTCCTCGTGTGTACTTCTCTATGTAGGTTTCTCCATCCCGAGTCTCCTCACTGTCCCCACGAGCGGCCATCAGGGCCAAGGTCTCCCTCTCCTCTGGCTCCTCTGAGGCCTGGAATCACAGAACAGGAGTAAGAGCTGCTGTTCTCATTTCTGTTATCCTACAGATTCATTTGATCACAGACCCAGACTTTGTACCTTTGGTATGTTGGATACAATCTCATAAGTGACACCACTGGAGTAAAGTGTGTTCTTTAGAGACATTCTTCTCTTGAGACTCTGGGTGAAACTCTGCATCAAACAAATAAAAAATGAATGCTAGTCAATAAAACACAACCTCTTCGTCCTCGCTGTGTGTTTGACCCCTCTGAGCATTCACCTGTTTATTATAGATGTTGACAGCAATCCGCTTGCGGAGCACAAGCTCCATGGAGGCGGGGTGGCTGAGCTGCACGGTGGCTTTGATTATCAGGTAGATGCGTTCGTGAGGTGAAGTGACCCGGTTGAGGTGCACAGAGTCATGAATGGATGAGTCCCAGGAGCACACCGCCAACACCTGGTAAATGAGAGGGGCTGGGGTTTATCTGGGCAGTTCAGCAGTGGTCTACAGAGAGATCACTGATACAAGCTGAGACAAGAATGTGGACTACAATCATAAATAAATGTACTCTGAAGCTAGGGAGGTTAGAGAAGTCTGGAGATAAATCATTATTATGTATTACTTATAATGGTTTTTGCATCAATTACTCATGAAAACAGCTTGGTATTTTGTTGTTTTTATGAGCGGTAGAGCAACTATTAAAATATTCAAAAGTTAAAATAATTGTGCAGCCAAAAAATCCTTCTGAGACTTATGGCTGCTAATGAAACATTCCTCTCACAAAAATAAGTATTCATTGCATTCATTTCGCTGGTCAGTGAACCTGAACAGGCCTTTTCAGATTATTCCACAATATTTTGATCTGATTAGGGTAAGGACTCATCAAAACTGAAAAATCTGCCTTTGGGTCATCATGCCGTCGTACTACCAAACCTCATCAGTTCGTGGACTGTTGCCATGATACCGTCAGTTTTCAGATTTCAACATAATTTCAGTGACTACATTGTTTCCATGGCTTGAGGCAGCAGAAGAACCCCAAACCAGCTTTCTATGTATGGGAGGAGGAATTTTGTTATCTTGAAGCGTTGACTCCAAATTCATATTTGAATATATATATATGAATATATATGCAATAAATATTTACAAAAGGTCAACCAAGCAAATTAAAATGTTCTGTGTTAAAGTGCATGTGCAAATGAAGATGTGGCAAACCAAAAGTGATTTGTTGGATTAGGCAGAATAAGTTAGTCTACGATTCCTAGAAATCGATCCATAAATTCTGATAAATCAAAAAGATTCACTGCCCTTTTGTTTGCGTTGCTTGAGAAAAATACTTTCCCAATGTTTCCCAAGTTTGCTTTTTTGGGCACCAGGGGGCAGTGATGCTGCTGCTCACCTCCTCGTCGCTGTGCCTGATGATGGGTAGATAGAAGAACTGGCTGCCGTGCTCCTTGGGTAGGATGGAGTTAACCCCTGCAGCGTGAGGCCCCGTCAGCTGCTCGTTCACTGTCAGATTATCGGCTGGCGGAATAAAAGACGCGTTAGCCTGTGCAAAGCCAAAGAGGGCCCTGTGAATAACATGGTGGGTCTGCCTCACCATTTAAGTCCAGGAAGAGAACAGGAATGTGTGCTTCCATCCCTGCAGGTGGAGCCCTAAATTCAGATGGATAACCCCGTGAATGAAAATAAAGGGCCAAATGAAGCGAAGGGGATGTGTGTGTGTGATTGTCCCTTATTCTTACCAGTCGGCGGGGGCTCCAGGAATGCCACTGCTGGGTGCGGGCACCAGTACCGCGTTTCTCTCCTCGGTAAGGCCCACCCACTGCTCCACCAGCCGAGCTTCACGCTCAATGTCCTCCTCTGACTTTTCTGGAAACGTATGGTGAGGAAGGGAGACGTTTAATCAGCTCCGTGTCTGCAATGCTCCTTCAGCTGAACAGGGTTACACGACTCACCATGTTTGTAGATGATTTTCTTGATTTGTTCGTCAAGATACTCCCTGCGTTTGATCAGGGCATCTGACCACCGCTCTCTGACACAGTTCAGATCTTCTTCCTGGAAGCACAAAGAGATCAGAATCAATGCCAGTTAGCTCAGTGAGCAGGATGATGCTCCAGGGAATGATGAGCGTTCACAAGGCTGATTATGCTGACTGCACCTTAAAATAGACAGATGCTGTATTGGAGAAGCTAAACTTTTGACTGCTCCTAATTGCAAACTCAAGCTTGAGTTTGAGATTTAAAGAAAAGAAAAACAAACCTTCATTTAATCTCTTACTAACTTCCTTGCATGCTCACACACTTGCAGCCACAGCCATCTAAAGACTTACCTGAATGTGTGGCAGATCCTTCTGCCACATGAGAGAAGCTCAGAGAGCAGACAACAGCCGTACTCAACAGAACTCAAAGAAACCATACCACTCTTTAAACATCAGCAGACTTTTACCATGCAGAGTGCTTTAGATCACGCTGCCATGCAGTGCCCTAGCGATTAGGTGAAGGTTAATATTTCTGCAGCTCTTTAGCGGTGAAAAGCAAACACGGGCATTAATATGCAACCAGAGGTGAGGGGGGGCGCAGGACGGGACCGTGGCAGACATGCTGTGCTGGCTGGAAGCTCAGCTACAGGTGGAACCGCGTTTGCTCTGACAGCTGCCAAAAAAACAGCTGGTGTGATTAATAACAGCAGCGTCAGAGACCATCCACACATGCAGCTGCCATTTAATAAAGCGCTTCTCTGGCTGACCGAGACACAGCGTTGTGTCTCGCACATGCCCCCTGCAACATGTCTCCTCACAAAAACGGTCTCAGTGGGTTTCCTTCATTCTGCAGAGTGAACTAGAGAGGGGGAGGGTGCAGCAGAAGGACGCTTGGAGGGTACCTGATAACTATCCATATCGTCCTCCACCTCTCTCTGGCAGGGGAGAAGACACTCAGTCAAATGTGAGGAAACCAGTAAAGGCCCAGACATGACAGCTCAGGGAAAAAACGTGCACTGCCTGAGCGATGTCTGAGTGGAAGAACAGTTTGGTCTGAATGGATACCAACACCCCGAAAATAACTGAAGGCCTGAGTTTCTTCTTCTAAATCTACAAAAGTAGGAAAAAAATTAAGTATTTTTTGTGCATCTAAAACAGGACACAACAGACCCCTTTTTTAATTTCCTGGGACTTCTCTTGTTTGACTGCCAGCCACCCAGAGGGTACAGTCAAGACTAGAAACCTGAGAATAGCTCAACATACTTGGCTGAATCAGCATTATGCTGTATATCTCTGGCCTAACATAGGCATACTGCTCCAAAGATACAAATCTGCTTTGATTCAATTGCAAGCCATTTTTTCCAATAATGTCAACACAGTCTGCTCATATTGCAAGTGGCATGTGTGTTATGAAAGATGTGGATTTTACAGACCTGGTAGCTGTCGAGTGGCCTCTGTAGTTTGGTGAAGCGAGCCGACACACAGCCAATAGAAACACTCAGCACAGCCTCCACCAGCAGAGGCAGGGTGCCCGAGTTCTGGACCGGCCTCACGCACACGTGGAGCCTTCTTGAGTGACCCTGCATGCAGAAAAACAATTACGTAATTAGTGTTGGTATAGGTTTGTCACCCCTAAATAGAGGGAACCTTGTCTCTAATTTTGCTCAGACCTGCCGGAGTTGGAATACTCCTCCTGTGCTAATGTCTTTTCCGGGCTGGAGCTCCACAGGCGTGTACTCTCCCTGCTCATTGAGCTCCTGGATGGAGACCCACAGCTCAATCCTGCGAGACACCTCACTCCACCTTGAACATGCAGGGTTAGAAAGGTGTGAGATGTGAATGTCGAAAAGGCAAAAGTCCAAGAGAAACAGGAGATGCCCCACACCTGTCTCGGAGCGTCTGGGTCTTTGCTTCTAGTGCATCCAGCTCCCAAAGAGAGCGCCTGTTCCCTGCACAGCGGTGACCCCAAACCTCAATGGCCAGCGCTCCATCTGAGATGAACTCCAAAAACTCATCTGTTACCTGCACAACATAGTCCTGGACAAAGACGAGACCTGGCGTCAAGAAGCCGATTTGGATCACAATGAGTCCAAAGAGACTAGCAGCTCCTTCTCCTTACTCTGCAGTGGTCAAACTGGACCGTGAACTGAGCGTCTGGGCTTCGAGGGGAAGGCCTGTCTGGGCTGACCATGGGAGGAGCCACAGCAGGCTCCCCGTGCTCCCAGAAAGTGTACTGACAGAACACAAAGTTGGAGAGATTGAGAGGCAGCCCGGTGGCCTCCCTGATCCTCACCTACAGCAGCAGGACAGGCACACGACAGGGATGACAATTAGCAACACGGAGTCACAGCTCCTACATCTCCCGGTGAAGGCGCAGAGCTCTTTCAAAAGGGCTGAGGCGCGACTCTTACCCTGCAGGTGAGCCTCTTGGCCATGTGAACGATCTCTCCATTTGTGTCCATGACCTCGTAGCAACTGCTCTCGCTGGAGTTTTCTGACGAGTCGTCTCCTCCGGACAGGCGCTCGGGCACGGCTCCGCTCACTCGCGTCAGCTCCACGTGCAATCTGCCGGCCACCTGTGCACACACAACGCACAGAGCGTGGTCATCACCGTCAAAACCCAGACGGTCCTTGCCGGCATATGCCAGAAAGTGTAAGAGGGCATGGGCGTGGCCTCACCTCTCCCTGCTGGCTGATGATTGGGACAGCATACTGCAGTTTGACATCGTGGAAAAGGCACTCCAGGAAAATGTTGGCCACTCCTATGAGGTTGTGGTTCTCGTGCGCCTCGTAGAACGGATCGCAGTGTTTACCGTTAGCTTTGTGATACTGGAAAAACTGAGAAGAGGACTTTTTAATAAAAAGTCCTTCTGCCCTTCTCTTCCTCTGTTTTGTCCTCGGTTTTCTTACCGTTTCGTCTGTGCCTTCCTTCCAGTCTCTGTAGTGGTCTCTCATATCAACCAGTTTGTTCTCCAGCTTCTCGATGGTCCACACCTGGGTACCCTTCCCCTTCCGCCGCACCTGAATGGCTGGCTCGCTCACGATGGCTCCCCGCTACATAAAAAAATTAATTAATTGCGTGATTTTAGATCAGTTTAAATGGGTTCAACACAAACAATTCTACCATGGCGGGTTCAGAGGCCTGACCTTGCGGTTGGCGCTGAGGTTGGCTGCAGGAATCTGAAGCGTGACCTGATAGTCAGTGAGTTTGTTCATCTCCTCCGCCAAGAAATTGGCTTCTCGCACCAAAGTGTTGGCTTTGACGACCTGCTCTCTGAGTCGAGAGAGACTCTGACGAAAAAGCTCATCCCTGTGTCAAACAGACACACATACAGACACATGATCATCTTTTAGTTGTGGATTCAAAGACCGGTTCTATTATTCTTTAGAAATATAGAAGTTAATTTGAGTGCTGAATGTGTGAGAGGGATAGGGGTGAATTTGGCCCATTACTACTGGTTAGCCTGGTTAAAGTTCATGGAAAATACCAAGACTAACACAAACTGACCGCTCCTCGGTCCACAGTCGCAGCTTGCTGTGTGGCATGTGCGTTGGGAACGTGAGGCGCTCGCTGCTGCTGCGGTGGTGCTGCGAGGTTTTCTCTGGGGAGAGCTGCTGCCGTAGCGACTCCAGCTCTCGTTCATACATCAGCCTCTGCTCCTCCAGAGCCAAGCGCTTCTCCTCCAGGTACTGCTTCTCCAACACCTGGACCACGTTCTGCATGGGGTCTACACATGTGGAGACATTTACACTAAACTTACAGAGGAATGGTTTTGAGACAAACAAAACACTGACGCCTGCATTCAATTACAATGCAAATATTAATAGTACGATCAGAAGGTTGCACGGTGCCTAAACGTACCATTGTTCCCCAGAGTCTTCATCATGACCTCCATCTGGGCAAACTCATAGTTGTAGTCCTGCTCAGAGGAGGCCTCGCTGGCCGTCTCCACATCTGCCTCCACAAAGCTCTCTCTGGGAGACGCTCTCTCCAGTTCCTTCAAACGGTCCCGCCGCTTTCGCTTCGGTAGGTTTATCCTACAGAGCGACACCACTACGAATCAGCCCACTTCCATAACCGTTCTAAATGTGGTACCAAATCTGAGAGCTCAGACCTGAAGAAATGATTGTTTCCCCACAAGATTCGGTCTCCATGCCACAGGTGCACCAAGGAGTCGATCACTGTGCCATTCACACAAGACCTGTGGAAAACACGAAGATAACACAGGAATTCTAACCTTCAACTCTGAATGTGGGAAACAAATAAACTGAGAAAAAAAGACAATCCCTCTGTAGCAATAGGGAGACATGGTTCTGATATCACAGTGAGCTCAGATCATGGGATTCCTGTGTGGTGAGGTCATGTGAAAGTCTGAGCTCCAGTCAGCCGTAAGGGGAAGGCAGACAGACAGACAGCGCTGGAAATAGCAGCACAGCAGCTCACCTGGCGTTGCCCATGGGCATCAAGGTGACGTCGCCATCGGGGCAGAGCTCCAGGACGCAGTGTTCCGACTGGATCCCGATGCCAAAGAGCTGGATGTCCTGGGACGTGTCCGCACCCACGCGTGTGTGCTCCTACACACAGGTGGAGGACGGATTCACATAACAGATCCCAACACAAACAACACCGAGCCTTCCGATTCAGACGTGGTTTCTCAACCTGCTTGCATGAGAAGATGGCAGGCCAGAACTCCTCGATTACAGAAATATTCAAAATTACAGCAAAAAACAAACAAACAAAAACTTATGCGCCACGGGAGCCTTGTGTTATCCCATTTTCCATGACCATAGTCATCCTTCACTGATATGCCAGGATGGCTTACAGAGTCCCCACAAAGGCCTGTTGTTCTGTCTCACATGCCTCTGATCCAGCAGGTCCAACTAGCTGGGTGTTTGTTCATGACCTACTCTTGGTGGACCTTGTGCTCTACCACTGTCATTTGTATCCCAGCAACATGTGAGCTTAGATGTAACAGGACTGCAGTCTATAACAAACAGAATCGTTAAGATATCCGGGACGATATCAGCAGCAGAGGTGAGTACAGTTACCAAAGTATAAAATCATTATATATTAATGAATATATAAATATATTTTAAACTTTAATTATTATCTGAATTATAGATAAATTATTAGCATTATAAATATGATAAATTATTATTTTAAAGTGTAAAGTTATTAAAGTGTAAATGTTTCAGAAGGAGGGGAAAAATTATTAGAGAAAAACAAATCAACAAGGAAATCAATCATCTTTGCATGCGTCAAATACCTAAAATACCAGATTATTTTTAATTGAGTGCTCTCCAGATAGAGTTAATTTAATACATTAAAAAAATTTGTGACCGAGTAAACAGAAAAAGTATTCAGAATAAACTGAAACTAAAATGTCACACTATAATTAAAAAGTAAAGCATATTAAACTGCTGCTGTGTTTAAAGCACTCAGCAGTCTGGATCACGATTTGCTGATGTGAAAGCTAGAACTCGAAATTGAGGAGTTCATCATCACTAAATACTTACCTTCAGGTAGTAAACCAGTAGCTCGTTTAATGCAGGATCAGCATTCAGATTGACCAGGAAACACTTGTCTTCACCCACTTTAATCCCAGAAGTTTCCAAGGAGATGCCCATGCTCTCCAACTGCTTCTGACGCTCCTGTAACCAGACATAATAACAGTGTAGCTATGCATATAAATACACTGAATTAGAGCTCAGGTTTTGGACTTTTGTGACTCATGTGCGCACAGTGGCAATCTCCTCGGTCTTCCTCAGCTTCTCCTCCCAGGTGACCGTCATATCCTGAATGAGTTTCTCCGATTCCTGAAGTTTCTCCTTCAGCTCAGGAGCCTTCATGGACTGTGGGGAACAAGCGGGGAAACCAATAGAAAGGCCCTGATCAGAGTCCGATCTGGTCTGGGGTCCATCAACACTCGGCGTTGGTCCACCGTGGCCTCACCTCAGCCTGAGAGAGCTGAACCTTCAGCTTCTCCACCTCTTCTCTGAGCTCTCTAATGATCCGAGCGTTGGGGTCCTCGTTGACCACGGCGTGGTTGACGATTCTCTTGGCTCTGTCGGCGTAACGCAGCGTGGACAGCGTCTCCTCGTAGTTATCGGCAGCCGGACTCACCGTGGCTATCATGGCCGTCTTGCTGTTTCCGCCAAGGTTGTCCTGAATTCAATAGGAAGACTTTGTAATGTAGCAAGGCTGCTAAAATTAACTCTCCGGTCTAACAGCAGGAGAAAAGGTTGTTACAAAAACCAGTTCTGAAACTATGTGGCTTGTGGGTCAAACCTTCAAAAGCCAGGTGAGGACAGAGTCTCTGTAAGGCACAAATTTGGCTTTCCCCTTTCCTGCAGACTGGTCGGCCAGAGCAGAAATCACACAGCCCAATGTGGTGAGAGACCTTAAAAAACAAAAACAAACATACATCTGAGGTCTCCCACAAGTAGCATGTCTACATACATAACAAATGAATAGCTAAATACTCAAATGCCCACTTGTTTATATTGCTGCCTTCTTTGAGTCGCTCCCCAGCAGCTCCAGTCTTGGAAACTCTCTCACTTCCCGCCAAGTCAACCAGGCTCATCTTACTCACTTTCTCCCCCGAATTCTGGTCATCAAATTTAAAAGGACACACATAAACATGTGCTCAAAAAAAAGAAAAGAGGAGAGAGAAAGGCGGAAAGCAAAGAATAAACTCACCCCTGACTGTAGGTCGTACAGCGTCTGTGTGACGATGATACTGAAGACGGCGTGTGAGCGACTGCTCTCCTCATTCATGTTGGTGGCTGCGACCGTGCGAGATTTGTTCCCCTCCGACATCAACACCTCAATGTCCTGAAATGGACACGGCAATGTCTGATGAACGCTGCTGAAGGTTTTCATGTTTCGCCGGCTTCAAAACAGATCCAGGGAAAAGTTGCAAAAGGATTGTTGCGATTACAGTAAATGTAAGTGGTGTGTGGTACATGTGGCTGTTTTCCATTTCATTTAGCTGGGTCACGCCAGGCGGTGGGAAACCCAAAGCACTGACATCAGGCGGAGCAGAGCACAGAGGAATAGGGTGGAGACGTTTTAACATCATTAAGGAACCTGCCAAGGCTTGGCACATAAAGTACGTGCAATCCCGGAGCTGCAGCCAAACCAGAGGTATCTGTCATCACATTTTCTGCTCCTGGGAGAATTTTAAGTCAAACTGTTGTGCCAGCGTAAATGACTTATGTGAAAACCTGCAGGAATTACAGTATATTAAGGCATTTCTGCAGGATGTTATAAATCGTGCCTTTCCGTGTAAGAAATGGAGCATTTCAGTGTGTGATTGAATCGATAACGCCTCATCTCTGGTCAAAGCGTGAAGAGACACGAGTGAAAGACAAACCTCAAAGCCAGTCACAGCCAGCTGCGAAAGACCATCCACATATGGACCCAGGACTTTGTGCTCCCGTACTTTCAGAGACTGGCGGCTCCTGAATTGGAGAGAGAAAAACAGAGGACATACATGAAATAGACCAGAGTTTCATGCTGAATATCTGGTACTAATTTTACGTTCAGAAGCAGAATGTAAGCTGAAAGCATATTCCCTGAAAAGTAGATCATTTCTCACTGTTTTAAGAGGATTTGTGAAATTGCATTCTATGGTTTGTTTTGGACCAAATAAATCTAATATCACCATACGAGATTTTCTATCTAAAGAGACACTTTTGTGTTGCAAATGCATCTACTGCATGCTCGCCAATTAGCTTTAGCATACTAACAAGCTGCAGGGATGCAAGACTGCTCACCAGTTATGGCAATGATTGTGTAGCTGAAGCAAGACACAAATATATGTATATCAGTAGCTTGCTACATTTAAAAAAAAAATGTCTTTATGTTTTACAAATTCCAACTTTATTTTTTTTTTAAATTATTCGTTTCAGGTAAATTGAGAAAGACCTTGTTGAATCTTGTAATTCGTGTTGCTTTTTCCCCCCACAAATTATCACAAAAAAAATGTATAAATATATTTAAAGGATCAAAACAAATCATGTTGCAATTCACTAACAGAAGTGTAAAACTTATTGACACTCAATTCAAATGCATTCCACATTCAAATATTATAAAATGGGACAGGTGTCATTTACTAGACCAACTCTACAACCGAAGCCAGGACAAAAAATTACAACCACTGAAAAGACTTTGGCCATATCCCAGCTGACAGTGGGACTGAGACCATACTTATGCTCTACACCTCACGCCTATAAGACAGCCAATATTTGCTCACAAAGGCAGGATCAAGAGAGTGTGAGATTCTTTTATTTACACAAGAGGAAGCTTCAGTCAAAATGAGTCTGGCTGCATCTCCAGACATCTGCAGCGCACAGAGCTTTGCACTGTGGCCCCTTCTCTGCGCTGAGCTCACAGGCGCCTGTGAGCGCTCTCCTGCTCCCGGCTTCACTGGCAGATGTCCCTCAAACATCCCCATTCACAGCAGTCTGCCTGCTGAGCCACATCCCTCCGCAGGGCAGAGAATGGCGTAGTGTCAGAGAGCCGTGCTGGCTGCTGTTCTGCAGGAAACGACTGGCTCGAGCTTCCTACTTACATCATTCTGCCGGCGTCCCGTCTTTGAGGTGACTAGACGCAACAGTGCTGCGTTCCAGCGCAAAGTTAGAGCTGATGAACTGGCCACTGTCTGAGAGCTCCAGTCAATCAAGAAAAATAACACCCTGGTGTGTGTATATCTAGTGGTGTGTGTCTGGAGCGGCCCATAAAATCCACCTGGCTGTGGCCTGCGAGGGCCGCACATCTGACTTACCCTTTGGGATCCAGCAGGTCACGGACCTTCTCGTTGTAGATCTCCATGTAGGACACTTCCACCTTAAAAGTATGTCCTTCGTTCGTCTCCTTGTGAACCCTCTCAAACAGCGACCAGCACAGTCGGGGGATTAAACCTGGCTGCTCTCCATTACCCATCATGGAAAAAGACTTGCCAGAGCCTGGAAGCAGAGCAGAGTCACACAGCTGACTGCCTTAGTACCGGTGAAGCTTAAATCCTCTAATTAGCATCCTAATTTATGGCTGAGCCCATCTGGGCCCACATTGTAACAAATTCTGTGCATGATGTAACATGGATAAACACTCTGTGGTGTGATTTGATTCAATTTTATACTGCAGGTCAAAAACCCAAATATCTCATACTCCATATAAACGATTATTCATATGAACTAATATGTCCCATTTAGACTCCTAAAATAAACCCATTCCCCTTCTGGAGATGAAAGACAAGTCAATATGGTGCATCAGCGTTGAGCAGATATGTGCTCAAACATCTATCTTTAGACATAGCAAAAACTATCTGGAGGCCATAACTCTCAGATTTTTGTTCGAACCTTCAAACCAGTGGCTATCACCTAAAGTATTTATTATTCTAAAATGATCGACAAATAAACAATGACTGGCACATGGAACGGGAGATCTTGACAGGATATCTGATACCCGTTGGCAACACTGGGAGACTTGCAGTTGCAGCCATGATCATTTGGTAACAGCCAGTGGGTTCCTCTGTTACCTTATGACTGACAAGAAGCTGCTGTGTGGGCAATCCTCACCCTATCCGTCTATTCACTTTCCCGCCAAATATGGTCACTTACAACTCCTAAGACGCTGATAGCCGAAATGACAAGTGCTGCAGTCTTCATTCTATCACTCAGAAGCCAAGGAAGGGGGTAGTGCTCTGCTTGAAGTTGTTTAGAAGAGAGACTTTCAAATTTCAGCTGAAAACCGTTTTCTGTGACATTTCACAACCAACTGTCAGCAAGGAATGGATCCAGAGGGTAAATTGTAGTCCATTAAAACAAGTAGACGGTGTAGTGAGCAACACTTCTTGATGGATTAAGCTAACATGTATAAATAATTATCTTTAAATCATAAGATAAATTCTATATAGGTTTTTGCTTGTAGTGAATTTATGGGCTTTGATGAGATGAAAATTCCAGCTCAAGCTCTTCCTAAACACTCAGTCCTTGGACTCAGCTTAATGTAAAACAGGTCATTCAGCTTGAAGGCTGCATGGAATTTAGAGAAAAAGAGTCATAACACAGACTTCATGTAGGTTTTTTCTGTTACCTGTTTGTCCATAGGCAAATATGCAGGCATTATATCCCTGGAATGCATTCTCAAGTATTCCTTCTCCAAGGCACTTGAACACCACCTCTTGACCTTTCGGAGAAAGAAACGGTCACCATGGAGATTATGGGAAACAGAGGAACAACTGAGTTGCATAAAAGTATCCACCATTATCTGGATGTTGTCCTAGTATGCAAAATCAGTACAGAGAAGCGTATTGACCAGGTCCCCAAAACAATGAGCAAGATTCATGAAAGGTGGCACATTCTTGTGTGGTCATGTGGAAAATATAAAGCTGTGTAGAGAAATCTCTTGCTCTGCTCGCTGCCTCCTTCTGAATGGGACAGCTGTTTAATGAGCTAAATAAAGCCTTGGCTCGGGCCCTTGAGGCAGCAGCCCTGTGCTGAGCAGACTGCCTCGTCAAAGCAGCACAAAGCAAATGTAAGAATGGCATTTGCATAACAAAATGGGAGAGATATGATGAAGAAAATATCAACAATGGTTTTGCTGATGTTCAGAGAGGTAGAGAAAACATCTCCTCAACACAAGTTTGAAAAAGAAAAAGGAGACTTGAGAAAACCCGGAGCTGTGAATGTAATTAAAGGGATGAATGGTAGTAGAGGAAACTTAATTTAACACGAGTGGGAGCATGATAGTTAAAACACTTGTAGATTACAAAAGCAAAAATCTGAAATGCAGATGTTTAGTCTGCGTGGACGCTGCACAAACCTGCACTGTGATCTTTCACTTAAAGAGAGTAGAGCTAAATCTTTGTAGTTAATCAGTTCACTAAATCTTAATGTGCTCATACCAAATGCAAATGATCACATATGGGAAGTGCAGCCTCTGCTTTTCCTGAGGCAAAGAACAAAAAAAAGGGAAAAGAAAAAAGCTTTCCAACCAATTAGGGAGTTTCCCCTCTTTCAGCAGTGGTAACATAAAGCTTGTCAGGTCTTCAGAGGAGTTTTTTTGGATGAGTGAAGTATCAGTTTCGGCCTTGATGACTCACCAGCATATTTGGGAACGTTGGACTCATCCATGGACCAGAAACAGTGGTCAAAAGCGAACACCTGCAGAGGAGACACCACAGAGTGCGTCAACACACAGTCTCACACCTGTCTGAGCACGTACAGCACAACAAAACCTGATCTTTTGTTGAAGAGACCTCCTCTGAGGTGCAGACACAGGATTATGGTGCAGCACCACGCCACCCCTGCCGCTCACTAAACCGGCAGGGCCCGGCCAGCCTAAGCGCGGAGAAGGAGCCCGGCCATCAACACAGGACCACGACTGTCTGCACAAATCCGACACTAAAAGCCCAAGTTAAATGAATTCATAAATCAGGGTCAGCGCTCCTCAGGAAAAATTCCAGGTCCCAGTGACCCTCATCTCCAAGGAAACTGGGCTGGGGAGGGCGCGGGCTGGCTCTGGGCCCTCATGCCGGGGTCTCACGACACAGACTTCGGCAGCAGAAAGCGCTTGTGTCCTCCAGGCACCTGCATGGCCTCTGTCAGGACGGACAACGCACAGAGAGGATGCTCTCTGGGAAAGAGTGGCACTGGGGGGCACATCTGCTCACAGACAGAACAGCTTCTGTTACTTCATCTGTTGCATACCCTCAAAGCTCTCTGAACAGTCCGAATGCTCTCTTTACATTTCCCCTTTAACAGTGACAGCAAAACACATTTTACGGAGTGTTGAGCTGAGCGCTATGCAGCACTCAATCCCATTTATACTGATTTGATCACACAGATTAAAGCTACTAGTGAAAAAAAGCTTATCGTTTCACTTTTTGTTGTATCTGAGAGAGCAGAGCTAAAGTGTGATCATTGCATGCAAAGTTTCATTCTTATTCATGAACAGCTTTCTGGTTCTTTTAAGGTAACAATGCTAATACCATTGTAATAACATGGTACTGTGTGTCTTCAAGAGACATATCTTTCCTTTTTCATGCAGCTAGCCCTTTTTCTCAGCAGTGCCATGCACTACTGCCTTTTAGTGCACCTTTCCTGCTCTGGCAAAATCCCTTTTCAGACACAAATACCACAAAATAATTGAACTCCCCTTTCAGTTATTATCAGGGCTTGGGGCCAGCCACCAGTGGCTGCACGGTCAGCATGGGAAGCAGTGAGATCACTGAATGCTATGAAAGCAAAAACTCCTCTTCTGACTTCAGACGAGTGAGTGGGTGCCATTCAAAAGAACAAAAGTACCATCATTCTCAATTAGGACCGGTTTGGTAACTGGGGCTTCCGTGTGCTTTGGTCTGTCATTGTCCAGCCTCAGGGTGTGATTGCACAACAAATTGCTCTTGATTGGACAATTACTATTAATCAGCAGCACAAATAGTGATGAAGCTGATAAGTACAAAGCTCTTTTTGTCCTTTCTAGGATGAAACCTAGTTGAAAGGGATTGCACTTAAGAATGCAGGGAGGGGGGGGATCATTTGAGTGTCAGAACTTAGCAGACAGCCACGTGCTTGTCTAAGCGAGGGTTATTACAGGCCAGATCAGGTTCACATGCCCCCAGAGAGCTCCGCACGCATGCGGCCCAGACCACTGCCCCCCCGGTCCAGTCAGGGGGCTGGGTGCACCCAGCACAAAGCCCCTCCCTGGTTTGTGAAGCATCTCTGAGCTAGTCACCAGCGTGTCGTCAAGGGGGGAAGTGGGGGTGCACTCCAACAATGCAGCTTTGAATGCGCGCACACACAGCCCCAATGTCTGCGCTCATCCCTCTCTCATTGTAGAGCCTTTGTGGGTGTTCACGAGATCTTAGAGCCCTGACACATTCACACGGACATCCATCCGGCTCCTGCTGACCAACCAAACCAGAAAAACACTCTCAATCATGTCCCTGGAAACAATGTCACGGCAGTGGGATCGACCTCTCGGGCCTACAGAGGGAACGGCGCTGCCCATCCTCTGCAGTGCCGGAACAATGAGCAAGCAGTCACTTCAGATGTGCTAAACTTCGACTGGTTTGCCTTTACACAGAGATGAATGGATGAAACACACATACCTTGGGTTGTTTCCTTTTTCACGCAGAAGGCCAGTCCATCAAAGAGAAGAGACCCAGAGATGAAACACAGAGGACATGATGTAGTTAGCAAAGATGCAGAGCAACTTCACAAAACAGTAGAGGTGTGTGTCAGGAGCCCTGCCTCGTTCAGAACCAACGTCTTTGCACAGCAGAGCAAAATCTGTGGAACCGGGTTGTAGGAGTTAAAAGGAAAAACACTTAAAATATGTTGAAGAAGGTGGAGCACTTTGCTCCACTGACTTCTGGAGTTGGACTGTTTTTCTGTTCTTCATTGATTTTTCTGTTCCAGGTTTTTAGGGCAGGTCTTCATACAGGCAAAAGTAAACCCCACCCAAAACAATGGGACATTATAAACAGGCAGGCAACAATGCATGGCCACCACAGGGCTGGCAGCATACCAGCGAAGAGAAGCATATTCCAGCTAGGTGGATTAAAGGGCCAGGTTAACAGTTTTGTGCCATGGGTTTTACAGGAAGTAATGCACAGGTGATTTAGCTAAAAACAGGAGTGAGACAGGCACACACACACACACACACACCGATGCATTGCTGCTTGTTTATCTGTGTGGGTATTAATATGCAACACACTCAAAAGTTTATCTGCTTTAGAGTTCCAGACACAAAAATACCCCCCCACCCCCCATCTCTTTTTTAAAAATTCTCCCCATTTTGACACTTCCTATTTGACTTCTTCAGTCATTCTTTATTCAGCCATTCACTGACTTCCATTCAGCACATGGCATTTCCTGGTGGTAGGTGCTGCTGTGATTGGGATCATAATTGAGCCAGTGAAGCGAGAGGAAGGGAAGAGATTTAGGATTCAATGTCCCACTGACTCTGTTGAATAAATAGCTCTTATTCCTGTGGACTTAACACAGAGGCCAGTTTGGGGAAAGTGCACTCAGCATGACCAGCTGCCGGAACTAAGAACAACAGGCTAGTATATATGCTCTGAAGTTACATAGGGTTAAAAAAAGGAAGAACTATAACCCCTGAGCCAAACTGAGACATCTCATGCTACCAAGGCAGAGGTGGGCATCAGCAAGTATGTCTCACACAAAATCTGTGCTGAATCACAAGCAGCAGCTCAGCTGGAGAGCTGCACAGCGACTCCCACGTCCATTCAAAAGTACCCTCGTTTTTCCCCCCCAAATCTTTTGTCTGTAAGATGCTCTCCTGAAACAAGAAAAAAAGATCCTCTTTGTAGATTACACTCAGGCAATTAGCTGCACTCAGGTTGATTATGATGAGAGTGTGTGGGAGAGAGGGGAAAGAATTAAGAGGACGTCAAAGGGTTTCATACCCCTTAAATTTCGATATCAAACTGACAATGCCTGTGACTGGGCCTGGTTTGTTCTTCCATTCAGCACAGCAGGGACGGGATGTACAGGAAGAGCAACAACACGCAATCCTGTGGCACATCAGCTGCTGACAGGGGGCCGAGATATTAGGTTTCAGACGGGCCGACAGGGGACAGGTGATCGTATTCTGACGCATAAACTTGAAAGCTAAGAACAAATCTCCCTTTGTAGACTGCAACGTTACAACAATGTAGAGATTTCAGAAATTAATTAAATACACGCAAGTTTTGGTAACTAATAAACAGCAGGACCAGGAATTTTTATCAAAATATATATATATATATATATAAAAAAACACAGAAGCACTGATGTATGTTCTAAGTGCAAAAGGATAAGAAGTAGCAGGATATCTGCATCACCAGCAGAAACCAAGCTATCACAGAGATTCTGCTTTTGGTTGCTCTTGCTCATTGTGTAATCTACTGTACGTATAGCAAAGCCATCCAGTTTTGGTATGCCAGGAATGCTGCGTGTGACAATGTGAGGAACTGTCTTAACTAACTATTTTTAGGATTCCATAGAAAATGTACCCAATAATAAGAATCAGACAGCGTTTTAAAAAATGACTTTTTCTAGGACAGTTTTATCTCCACCGTGTTTGACAACTTGAACATCCCCCACCCTAATACGGTCAAGCCCAAAAAGCTCAAGCTCATCCCCCCAGAAATCTGTGCCCCTCAAAGCTTTTTTTTTTTATATATCACTTATCAACATTCAAATATCCCCTATTTCTGACCTCGACTGTGATCATTATTAAATTGTATGAGGCACTAAGGCGCTTTGCAGCATAGTCTGCACATTTCCTCTGAATCCCACCCAGCTGCTGCAACTGTCACTGATTATTGTCAGTGTCAGGTTGTCCGCCATTAAATCTGTCCTATATGTCAGTTTTTACTTCGATGTGAGAAAGATAAGCATCTGTATCTGCAATGTTCCTTCAAGGATGAACTCGGGGTCACAAATGGTACAATTCCAGCATGAAGCCCACGGGATGCTCGCTTAACCGTAAGCATCCATGTCTGGTGGCATCTCCAGGGCTTAATAAAGACTTTGCTGTTGCTTCTATAGCAGAAATGTGTGGCACACATGTATGGCACAGAAGTGCCACATAGCATCAGAGTCTCAGCTCCTCGCAGGCGGCTGCAGGCTCGGATGGAAAAGCCGCTTTGGGGCTGCTTTTAGACGCCTTCATATGTGTTTCATCAAGGCAAAACCTGGGTGAAATCTGGCCTCCCGTTCCATCTGACAGTCCGCCTGCATAAAAACACGGTGCGCTCCCGGGCATCTAAAAGGAGAAAATGTTTTCTTTTCTTTCTTTAAAAAAAAAAAAAACGCCATCTCTAATCATTGTTTCCCTTCAGCACAACACTTTTTTCCCCTCATTGTGTGGCTCAGACGACAGGCAACAGATGTGGCATCTTTCCGTGCCCTCCAGCGCCAAAGGAAGGTATAAAGAGTGGGATATCTCCAGTGGAATCCCCCCCCCCCCCCCCCCTGGTTGTGAAGCTGGATTAAGGCCACTGGGTTATTATGCCACAAAAACTGCACTCTTCAAGCCCAGCAGACAACACACCAGATTAATCTACTGTATCATCCATCCAGCCAAAAAAGCCTTTGTAGTCTAAAAAAAATTACACTGCTCTGCCGATCTCGCAGATGTATCAGACAAGAGTAAACACTCAGAATTTTGGGGTATTTGTTTTAATCTGCCGTCACTAATCAGATCAGGAGCTGTGCGGCTCAACAAAAGTCATCCCAGGGGCTGGCTTCATCCTCTGTTTTAAAGCTGAGGATAAAATAACAGCAACAAAAGGGATGATAATGATAATAACAATGTGCATACTGCAGCAACCTTCGTCCCTGCGCGGGGACTGGACCTCGTGTTGAAACCATGCCTCCTCACCCTTTTTAATGACTATTCAACAAAACGTAGCACTTATTCCCAGTTAGCTGTGGAAGTGCTTAAAAACAATGGCCGTCCAACAAACTCCGGGGTCATGTGCAATGCTGCGGCATGTCTGAGTGTCTGCGTGTTGGGTTACAGCGCACTGGGCTCTCACAGGCTGCGACCTAGCGTTTCACACAGCCTTCCAGTATGTTTAGCACAGGGCGCTCGAGCCCACACCCACTGGAAGCAGAGGCCGCCCTGCTGCTCGCACACACGACAGGCCCAGATACAATAGGGGGGTTAAGTCTCTGGTATGGCCGACTGCAGTCGGGACGGTTCCGTAGAGGTATACAGTTGAGCTGACTGTCACTTTTATAAGCCGGGAAAGCTCCGAAAGCAAACAGGACCAGCAGCCGGGGAGTGAGGGGTTTGTATGCCGGGCATCTGAAAATATTTCCGACAACTCTGAAGGAAGTTCTCTGCCTGATGACAAAAACAGACCAACACCGGTCAGAGAGCAAAGCCCTACTGCACAAACAACTTCTGGAACGTCTAACATGGGAAGCAGCTCCCTGAAGCCTCGCTGTTACACACGTACAATGTACAAACGTCCGGTACCTTCACCAGAACATCCACTTAAAAACTGATATCTAACACTGTTTTGTGAACGTGTGTTGAGCCGCTTTAGGGAAATTCACTGCCGTGCGTTAAATCTGTGGTTTCAAAAACTCTTAAGACTGAGTTATTGGAGAGGGAAGAAGGTATCAAGCCATAATATGGCAGAAAATTGATTGATGATTCTGGATGAGCTGATCGAACACTAAGTCCCATACTTAGCAAAGGAAAACAATAGTCTGTAGAAATGCTAGTTGCATTTTATTGTCTTGTAATTGTGGAACAATATGGGGACACAAAAGATATGAGCTGTCTCCCTTTATTGTAGAGGAAGCATTGTTAAATACCTGTGTAAAGTACATGTAAATATATTGGCATCACTACTTATGGCTAATTTAGCTTAAACGAAGGAGCCAAGGGATTTCTTTAAAAGATAAAATTAGTTTCCTGTGAAAATATTTGAACCGGCTGGGGGATATCATTTATTCAGTCAGCAGCAAAACCTCAGAACGCTCCCTATCATGCAACTCCGTCTCCAAGCAACAGTGGTAAACATGGGGGCGAGGCAAAGCGACCGAGCCCCAGTCAGCACGCCACACGCAGGATCTCCAAAGCGGCCTGAACGGGAGCAATGCCACCAGCAGCAGCACACATGATGCCCATGCCGCCTTCAGCACGGGGCCTCAAAGTTTCCATAACAAAAGGTAACAACGCAGCATATGATGCAGGGAGGGTCTAATTTAATCCTCTCCGGCATTTCTGACACCGCGGTGACAACTTGGGTCGGCAGGCTTTGGGCTGAGCACGAGAGCACAAAAACAAAGATCCCAGACCCACAGCATGCCCTCCAAAGTTTTAAGTCTGATTAGTTTTTTTTTTTTTAAAGAGAGTTCATCATATGGTTTAATAAAGAAACACTTCTTTATTAAAGAAGAAGGGAAGTTGAACATGGACTGCCTGGACACGCCTCCTCTGACCCTGCCTGTCTGCTCCAGTTCACCTCTCTGAATATATCTGGCCTGTGGCTGCCAGGGGAGAAGAGGCCACAAGGTTTATAGTGCTCATGCAAAGCAAAACACATCACACATATCACCCGCTGCACAGCGAGATGAATACCGACTGTATAGCATGTTGGAGCACAAGAAAAAAAGTAGTACAGGAAATGTTCCTGGCCAATATGAGAACAATCTGTCCATGTGGAATGGCTCTGCTTCTCCTAAATGAGACAGAGAGAAGCCACAGCAAACTGGAAGAGTAGAATCATGTAAACACTACAAAACGGCCTCATCTGAGAGGATCATGCGAGGAAATGGTTATGGAAAGAAAAGTCTGAGGCGGATTTTTACATATGCTGCTGCCCTCAGAATGAGAGGCCACATCTGAGTTTAATGAGGCGCAGGCTTGACAAAGGGAGGGAGGGCGCCATCTTTTCTCAGTTCCGGATCGAGATGTAAACAACGTCCCACCCTCTAAATAAACAGCGAACAGCTCGCAAGGGAATGCGATTGTTTTATCGGCATGCTTACAGCACCTTCTCCAAACAGCATGAGAACGGGTGTAACGAGAAAAAATGCCGGCCGATGGGGTTTATTTTAAGACCAGAGTCCCAGAGCGAGATCCCACTGAGTGGAAAGGTTGATTATTGGCAGATTGCGAGCAAAATGGAAAGACAAAGAGAACATTCCTGAGGGCAGTCACTGGACAAGGCAGCATTGTCATTGTCAACTGGGATGTTTTGGAGAGCATGATGACACTTGCTCATGTGTGACTGAAGAGAAAAACGTTGCATGCCTCTAAAACTTCTACTTCCAGACCTTTGGTGAGCACAAACATGACATTAGAATTTCAGCTGGTTAGCCTAGCTGGTCTCTGTCCAAAAATTAAGCTGACCAACAAATAACATGCACAACAAAAGCAGCTCGATCTAGTTTTGTTTGGCTTTTTTTCTGTATCTCTGCAAAACTCTGTAAAGATCTCATCTTCCAGTTTCCCTAAGGGAATTGGGTCAAATTTGAACCGAGCCGACCCAGCAGTTTCCAGTGCCAGCTTTGTCTGCAGCGTCACACAAATTTCAGCAAACTCGATGAAGAGGTGAAGATAGATCAAGTGAAAGAAACCCTTTTGTTTTGTTGCCGATCCAGATCACTTTCGTCACAATTCAAAGATAAGCCATTGCCTGCAGGGCTGAGGGCCACGTCTCACTTTCCTTCATTTTCCTGCTCAGCTAACCAGCTGCTTGCTTCAGTTTACGTCTAGTACCCAGACAGAGCCAGTGCCATCAACCTTTAGGTTCATTTTCCACTCTTGTTTTCAACTAAATGCAGGACCATTTGGAAAGCGTGAGGGTGGGGAAGGACATGACAAACGGCACCCTGTGGGTGGATGTCTTAGCTGTAGCTCCTCTCCGCACCACTCAGACAACAATACCCAAGCATGCTAGATAACAGCTCGTGTAGCTCTTGAGCTCTTGTAGCCATCAGCGTTAAGACGAGATTAGAGTGGAAATTACAAGCTTGGGTACGGACTTTATCAGATAAAAAAAACGTGCTTCTGGAGATCATCTTGAAATGCAGTACGACAAAGCAACGGCATGCGGGAGGTGGTGGTCCTGCCTGCCATTTACTTTTATTATTATATTAAATTTATTACACTATCCATCTACTTTTTTTTTTTCCCTACAGAAACACGCAGAACAGGAGCTGAGGTGTAGCGGCTTCTCCAGCTCCTGGAGGCCCTGTACTCAGTCATTTCCCAGCGACAGGCATGCTGGGACTTGATGGATGTAACATGCTCCCATTGTGTGAGTTGTAGGGTATTTCCTTGTGGCGATGGTCCACCACTCCACCCCGCTCAGACAGCAGCCTCAGGTATTTTTCTGCCCTGCCCACCCCGACGCCCCCCCCCCCCCCCCCCCCCGTTTGATTGTGTCTAAACGCCGAAAGGACAGGAGACTGGCGCGTGAAAAGTAAGGCGACTTTCCCAGACTCCCATTTCAAATGTACCATTCGTGCCAGCTCCAGTCGAGGAGGAAAGGTGAAACTCAGGGAAACGTTAGCTCTGGGCCCCAAGTCACAATCTACGTTTCATCTGCACTTCAGCGCCATTACTGTTCATTTCTCAGGAAAACGGGAGAGGAGGGTGGCGGTCACAAGTGGAGCCATAATGCTCTGTGGTGCAAAGAATGAGGCTTAATCATCAAAGGAAGGCCCTTACATTACTAGAAATTCTTTACTTGACTCAAAGTTTTAGATGGAATGTCGATTCTGATTACCTCAATTAGACACAAAACATTAGAAAAATTTTCGATTTACAACCCAACTCATAATTAGCCGTTCATACGCGTCTCTATAGACTCATATTCGGTCTTTGAGTTGGCAGAGATCAGGCTTTCAAGTTTGAAGTTGAACCAGAGGTCTAGATGTCTCTTTTCATACTTTAATCCTCTTTCGAAAAGTACACAGGCAAAGATTTAAGCCCAAATAGTGTCAACATCAGAGTATGTGTTCCCTTTCTGGGGCTGCGCTTGAGCATTCCCATGAGAGAGGGGGAAAATTCCCATGGTTTTGGCCCTGCAGCCATTTTTGACATGCTAATACCCACTAAACCTGACACATTTCAAACACACAGGAACAGGTGTCCTCAAAACATGGCAGCGTCTCAGTAATCCGGGGTATCCCCCTCTGCGGCTCCGCCAGCAGCAAGAAAGAAAATTACATGGTTTCAGAAAACCAACGCAGCCTAAACACCCAGACCCAAAACACACACAGTACCAAAATGTTAGCAAATAATTACACGAGCGAGCTGCACCATGTAATAGAACTGCGTCTTCAAAAAGGCGAACAGAGATCACAGCTGCCACAGAGCAGCTACGGCCTGGACAACGCTAAGACCCCCCCCCCCATTATTAGAAAAGTTTACAACGACTCAGAATAAGCTCTTCGACTGATGAAACTGGAGAAAGTGAAACTGAATTCTGTGAGTCCCCGGAAAGAGCTGGTGGTGCTGCATCAGCATGGCGGCAGGATGAAACTGGGGTCAGCGGAGGAACCCGGGGTCAGATTTTCAAAACAGCAAATCCTCTGCCGGAAGCTGAAATGTGAATGACAGTAGCGAACACATCTGACCTCTGAATTCTGCTGCTCGCCTCCCGTCTCCACCTATGTTAACTTTGGGGGAGATTTGTTGAATGGCCTGGAACGCTGCCATTGTGTGGCAGTTTGTGCTCTTATAATTGCCTTAAATACAGGTTAGTGCGAGGGCCCGAGCTGCTGACCGAGCGGGCTCGTTATCATTTAATGCCGACTATTAGCTGCCCGGAGCAGCAGTGAAAGTGCTGCAGTTTAACAAGGCTGGATGTCACCCTCCATGCCTTAACTTCACCATCAGCAGTCCCACTCTGCTCATTCTCTGTCGCCCGAGGAGCGGTTTCTCCATTCCCAACAACCAATCAAACAAAAAACAAAAAAAAAGAAGAAACACACAGTTCTACTTTTTTTTAGCTCCCTATTGGAATTCCATTGGATTTTTTGTGGGTCTATGAATAATCAGGTCAGGTGTCTAATCAAGTGTGACAACGACAGCAGACGAGGGCCAGCGAACCCCGGGCAGAGTGGCAGGAACAGCCTTCAGCTCGACCGGGTGAGCTAGGACGCCTCTGACCAATGCAAACGGGCGGAAAAATCCACAGCCGTCCGATGCCGCATGCTGGGGAGAGCGTGCCAGATCTGAGAGCAGCAGAAACTGACGTTTTTTTTTTTTTTTGGTGTGTTTCAGTGTGTTGTTAGGGGCCGTGGGGGGGGGGCTCCTTTTCCCAAGGAGCTTTTGCTCAATGTAGGGCATGAAACATCTCGATAAAGCGTGCAGCGTTAGTGACAAATCGGTAAGCAATAGCGTGCTCTGACTGCAATTTGAAGGCAAAGCAGCATAAATTAGCTCTGGCTCTGGAGATTTACTGTAATACCCCGAGGCGCCACATTAATCTGTTCAATCCAATAGACGTCCTCATGGCAAACAGTCTCACTTAAAGTTTTTTTCAAATCCCTGCCTTCTGTCATTTAAATTTTAGACCAAAACTAATGAATGTAATTTCCCCCCATAAATAAGCCAATAATTATCCACAATGGTCTGCTAATAACAATTATAGAAAGCATTCAAATACCCTGTTTTACTAACTATTTAGACTCTGCACTTGCTTAGTTAAAGCGCCTTTGGCAGCCTCAAATCTTCTTGGGAATTACCTCCCCTAGATCGGGATGCCTTTCATTTGGACGTTTCGCTCAGTCTTGCATTTGACTGAAATCCTCGACCAAAACCAGTTTGGAACCAGTTCCCTTTGCTTCCCCGGGTTCAGGTTTCCACTTTTTACTGCACCACTCCGGGACCTGGGAGAGATCTTTAGAAACTGCTTGCCTATGCGTGTTTTCTTGGCTGGATGCTTCTTATCCGTCCACCTTTCCATCTCTTTTGTGCAGAATGAACCCCACAGGATGCCACTGCCGTCACCATGCCTCACTGAGGGCTCAGTAAAGATCTGACGGGTGGTCTTCTGATGACAAATCGGACTCTTCGGCCCTGATCGCTCATGGGGCTGTGCATCAGATGATGGTTCTATGTGTTTTCCGTTTCAGACCAGCGCTGGCTGCCATGCTTTGCTCGGTTTAAACAGAGCACAATACTGTTTATCAAATATTTTATACATCAGTTCCTGCACACAATCCTGTAGCAAATGTCTAGAGAACGCTTTCTCCAGACATCTTTGCTTTTCTCCCCAACAAATGTCATCCACCTCTGGAACATACAGAGCGAGGAGCGGGCCTTTCCTTATGATGTCACGTCACTTGGGCATAAGTGGGCTCCGGTGAAGCTGTCCAGGCATTCCAAGGACTATTGATAAAAGTGGGAATGAGGCAGAGCTCAACCGCAAATATCAGATATCACATGTGCAAAACGCTCTAGAGAGGAGTGGAGATGAGTGTGCAGTGACCCCGACCCATTCCACTTGATTTGCTCAGTGGCATTCCTGTTGTCGAAAGGGATGTTTTTAACTTAAATCGCAGTTTTTCATACTCAAGTGCATGTGGTCCTGTTCCACTGTTGTTGTTTTTTGATGACTCATTTGTCCCGTTTGTGTCAGAGGGTAGAAGGCTACTTGGCAATCTTTTAGTGTTGTTATATTACAGCAGATAGTGTGTTTTTCTGCTCTTTCCCTGACAGGCGGTTCACCCCGGGCCCTGCTCTGCTCCACTCCCAGCTGACAGGACTTCTGCTGGGAACAGCCTAAACCAAGAAACCAGCCGAACCGCTCCCAACACAGATGGGGATGTGCACACGTTGGAAATGCAAACTCTTGGCAGCTTTTCGGCATTGTTTACCTGTTTTCTCCCTTCCCGTTGGAGGGCGGAGGGTGCAGAACTGTTTGGTTGTCCTCCATGTCCACGACGCATTTGGTGTTCAGCTCAATCTCTGCAAAAGAGAAGTTTGGCGGAAAGTAAAGCGGAGCGCGGGGGTGTGAGCGGTCCAGTCGGAGCCCCTTCGGCCGTGTAGAGGCTACCCTCAAGCATGACTTGAGCCTCAGAACTCATAGAGTCAAAGCGGCAATGGCGAAGAAAGCAACAAAAACTTTACAATGTGGCATAAATCCAAGAGGACAGAAAGGAGTTTGAAAAGCGGCGACCGTCGCTTTGTCACTTACCCCTGCGGTTCATGGGCCGAACTCTCACTGCAACTTTTACCTTTGTATCCGACATTTTTCGTCCACTTTTCACTCCCACCCAGTCTACGCGCCGAGCTATCAATGTATAGTCTCCGAATCCCCGAGCACAAGCCCGGCTTTCGGCCAGGAAATACGGGCTGCGGACACTTGTTAAAACACTCCAAAAGAGTCCACACCTCGACCAGAATTCATTGGATTAAGGTATTCTTTTCCCCCCCCACCCCCCCTTCTTTTTTTAAATCCACCCGGGTTTTCTTCTTGAGCAAGTCGAGCTCTCCGCTCCGGTCCCAGACAGCATCCCCAGCGCCATCTTCCACTGGGAGCACGACTGCTCTCCTCTGGCGGACTGGGCAGGCAGAGCCGGGGAGGGGAGAGTCTCTGGACGGGCGGAGGAACCAGTGGACGAAGCGGGGCGAAGCGGGGCCGCATGACATGACAGGCACATTTACATGCACACAGCTAGCTCAAATAAATTTTAAAAAAAATTTAAAAAGGGAGCACGCGCCGTTTGTCTGAAACGTTTTATTTTCTTGAACCTGTGTCCCCGAAAAGTTAAAAATAATAATATTATTGTTTGTCTTTTTGTAAAAGCAAAAAAAAAAAAAAATTCAAGAATCATAATCACGACCAAAATCAATACACGTGTGATGACTTTTTTATTGTAATTGTCCATTTGTTTGCAACTCTTCATCAGATATCAGAACAGTCTCTGTCCATCCAGGTCAGTGACATTATCTCACATCTCTTTAAATTTTTGTTTTAACCATGTCTTTCTTTCTTTAAGTAAAAAAGAAACGGCCTGAGGTGAGGTCAGCCACTTTCTTCAAGGAGGTTGTGATTCCACCCAAAGGTTTCCACCTGTCTAAATGCATCCTAGAGACTGTGAGACCCACTTTTCCACAAGTCAATTATTAAGTCATTGTAGAAAGTGCACATCTAAGATAAAAAGCACTTAGTAGCACCCAAACAAAGTTAAGAATGCGCTATAGGATCTCAACTTATGTGGCATGGTTGTCCCCCCTGTCCTGGTCCAATTCCAGCAGGCCACTAACTATCTAATCTAACAATCTAATTAAGATTGAAATCAATTGAGACAAAACTGGGTAAATGTGCCAAGTTCCCAAACAACACTGGCCCATTTTTGCACATCGAAAAAGTCATGTAACCTTTACTCCCCCAGAACCAAAACTTACCCAAAGCTGAAAGAAAGTGAATTTATGCTTTGGCACAGCCTAAATAAGCCTGCTTCCATTGGCTGTCATTTAATCTGTTCAAACAAGGTCACCAAGAACGTATTATCTAATTAATCCTTATATTTTTATGTGTAGCACAGACAGACAGACCTATCCCCATGCTTTCAAACAAGACAAAATTTAAAGCTAGCATACTGGTGGGTGGCCACGCACGATTAAAGTAGTAGTAATCCATTTGAAATGTTTGAATTGATTTTCACCTTAGGGCCTCTGAGACTTTTCATGGAGTGTGTTTGAAGGCTTTCGAGCATACATTGTACATGATTTATTGGGATATTATGAAATAGATACATGTGATTTTCACAAGCACAGCAAAATAAGAACAACACGAAGGTTTCATAACCCTGAACGCTTACCTAAGCTGAAAAGTGCATCTAGTTTGTTATACACACATGATGCAAAACATCAAAACTTTATTTCTTTTCGGGACTCGTATGCTCACTTTGTTGATTTTCTCTTACTGCACGCTCTAACTCTGGTTTCCACATGCATTAGCTAAATTACTAATCCAGTATCAGGTTTCTGAGAATAAATCTTTACAGTGTGGTCGCCACCATCCAGGATGATGAGCATGTTGTTCAGCAGTGCTAAGCCAACAGGTCGGATGAGACGGTCCCCCACAAGGGGAGTTAAGACAGGGCCACTCTGGAGCTTCGCCAAACTACAAATCAACCCCTGATCAGAGTCAATGGCTATCATGTCTCCATCTCTGTCAAACACCACAGCTGACATGTTCAGCCTCACCGAGGACTGGAGCATCAGACTGAAACCGTCTATCTGGTAGAGGAGATGGAAGTCTTTTGAGAAGACTTTCAGTCTTCTGTACTGGTGCCTCTCTGTTGGATGTGCAACCTCAGTTGGGTGTTCCATCACTGCAGTGTTCCCTGTCATCTGACAGCAGGCCACAGCTTTGGGGCCCAGAAGGTCAGAGATAGTTGTTTGATGCTCCAGGACCACGCAGTGGTTATAGTCCACTTTTACCCGGGATAGCGTGCCAGCTAGGACATCTGAGACCAGGATGTGCCCACAGCTATCTGTGTCCACACCCCAAGGCATCTGGAAGGAACTTGTAACCGTCAGCATGTGATTCCCCCTGGAGGTGAAAACCTTCACGGTTTTGTCCCCTGCATCGGTCAACACAACGTAACCGGTGGGAGTGACTGCAACATCCACCGGGTAACAGATCTCCCCAGGGGTTTTCCCCCTTTTCCCAAAGCTGTTCAACTTCTTTCCCTGTAAGCTGAACACCATCACCCTCTTCTCTCCGTCATGCACCACAACTACTGTCCCTGAAGACCCCAAAACTGCTATCCCAGTGGGGTTTATGAAACTCCCCCAACTTCCAAACACAGTGCGGAGGTGCAGAGATGCACAGGTCAGACCCCTGGCAGGGATTACGCCTCCTCTTCCCCTGCGAGGAGGAGCAGAGGACAACAGGAGCTCTTGCAAGTCAATGAGAGCTTGACAGTGGGAGGTGCTGTCAACACTGCACAGCTGTCGACAGAATGGGCACTCCAGCTTCCTCAGGAGAGGGTGGGACAAAGCTGTGATGCATTCCAGACAGAGAACATGACCACAGGAAAGGTTCTGTGGTCTGCGCTCTCTCTGCTGCGAGTTAAACATCTCGAAGCAGACTTTGCACTCCAGTAGGTTGATCTGGATCTCTCTCAGTGTGCCCTCTGGACTCAGGCAACCACGGTGTTGGAGACCAGAGCTCTTGTCCATGATGACCGTAATATCCTGGTCTTCTTTTAGCTTATACTGAGATGGCTCGGTCAGCCGATGCAGGGAGAAAGAAAGTCAGGACATCAAAAAAGAACATCTGAATTTGAACAAGATCGAACGCGAAGATCTGAAAGCAAAGCACTGCTAGTTTTGTGATGTGTCCTGTGCTTTGAGGCCTAGATCATCACGTGATGTCTTGAGCACAACTGAGGCTCTCTGCTGCCCTCCTTTGGAAGTCAGCTCACACAGAACTTTGGAGAGGTTGAGTCAATAGCAGCACACTGCTGTTATCTCAAAACAGATTGAGAACGGAGGTTGACTTGAAAACATGTTCAGCTGGATTCTATGCATGGATCCCCGAAAGAACACGACTTATCGAGAGCTGGAGGCTTTTGCTTTCGCTGGGTCCCGAATTTCCAGCCACAAGCCTGCTGCTGCAGTCACTTTCTGCTGCTCCAAGTCTACCTCCAACCACATCCTGTTATAGGTCAGCATGAGACAGCTATTTCAGTCTGTTTCATGGTGTGCAGACTGAGTGAAATGTGAGCCCATGTGGGCAGTGCTGGAGTCAGCCAATCCAGCAGGCCTCTGCTGCAGCAGGACGTCCTTCAGGGGTCGAGAGGGATCATTCAAGATTTACCACATCATGGCCCCCAGACAGCATCGAAAACAGAAGGAGGTGTTGCTGCTCTCCTGGTATAAATCTCAAAGTCCAAATGGGTCAATAATTGCAGAAACCACTCACAAATTTGTTTAAGAGGAAATGTAAAACATTTTAATATCTTGCATTATTTCACAGTGGAAAAAACGACAACAGCACAAGTCATATTCAGCAGAGGTGTTTTTGGCAAATGACATCCAAATCCAGAGACAATGTACCACTTATAATGCCTGACTGTGACACAGGTGCGGCAGAGATCAGCATCTGGATTGTCGAGGATTATGAGGGATATATCAGTGCTGAGATGATACTGGCAGAGCAAATGACAATAAACCTTCAATGGACCACTCAAAGCCAAAAAAAGAGAAAAAGTCAGACACAAAAAGCAAAAATTTTGTTGTAATACAAAGAGATGTTGGGAATATAATAATTCCACAAAAACAGGCACAAGGGGTGAATTAAAAATGTTACGATGACTTTTAAAGACACAAAACAACATTATTCTTGTTCTGCTGTTTTCACAGATTAACTGACTACTGATGTAACATTTTCAGACTAAAACTTTTGATTTGATTAGACAAAGTCATGCAAATGCAATATACACAAGAATGTGACCAGTAAAAGAAAGCCACCTGCACACCAACAGAAGAACCTGACAACACATGCAGGATTTAGAATAATTGCCCTCTCCTATCTGTACGGTAAAATATAAAAATATAGTGATAGCAGCCACATGTGGACAGGGAAAGTGAAGTCACTCTAGATCACGATGAGGCATAAAATACTCAAACATTACAAAATGTACAGTTTTTTCAAGGAAACATTCTGCAAAGTGCTTAACAGTGTGCTTTGCTTCATTCCATATCTAATACAAATCTCATTCAATGATCCTTCTGAGATAAAGCTGGCTCGCATTGAACTTCTGCCCACATTCAAGTTAAAAACAGGACATCGTGAACACCTGCCGTAAATAGATCAGTCACAGATATTTAAATAAAGAACAACCGTTTGGTGCTATAAACATACAGGCTTTTTTAGTAAAGTGATAAAATCAACAAAATGGCTTTTAACATTGAAATATGTTGAACCAAAATAGTCAAGACCGGTGAAAACCAGCCTAATATACTATGATACTGTTTGATAGCATAATTGTGTTTATCATCTAAGATGAGCATGCAGTCACATCTACAATAGGCTTCTTTTTTTTTTTTTATTCCTCTCACACCCTTTCTTGCTCTCTTTCGCACACAAGGAAACCTGTGATTAGTGGTTCAGGAGCTCCTTGACCACAGCACACCCTGCAGCATGGGCCTTTTCATCCGCTGCTTCTCTGCCATCTCCACTCCCTGTGCTGTACGTGGGGGTCTCTGTAGACGTTAAATACACTGGGAAGCAGTCATATCTCTACCCCATTTCTTTTTTTTTTTAAACTATTGGCTCTTCAGAGTGAGCTCAGGAGTGCCACTGCAGCCTCTGGCTCCAGCCCTTGCTGGATCCAGCCCTTACTGGCCGTCGAGGCCGTTGATGGACTTTGCCTTCCCAGAGCCTTTCCCTCTCTGCCTGGTTGTTGGGCTATCCCCGTCCACGTCGATCTCGCCTGAAACATAAAGCCCAAAAAAATTGCTAAAGTGTAGGACAGAACTCCAGACACTAGATGTCAGGCATTTACCGATTAGAGGTTGAAGCATGCTTTTATGAGGCAAGTCCTGTAGCTAATAAATGACAGCAAAGTCACTATACCTTTAAATCCCTCTGACGAATGCTCAGGAGACTCATTGTAATTACTGTCCTCACATTCTGAGTAGCTCTGCCGGACGAAAACAGGGTGAGGACATATGACACGCATTCCTTTGACAGATGGATCAAATGTACAGTCTTCAACGAGCTCTGACTTAAAAGCACGCTTGAAAGGAAAAACCCCGGAGGTTAGCATTCGGTAACGACTCCCAGTGTCCCATTTGCCCCTGGAATTCATACCACGGTAGAGCCGAGTGCAGAGGACAGACAGGGCACCCAGCTGCTTTGTTCAGTCACAGAAAGTTACTTTTTATCTTTAGCTTTGACAGAATTCATGCCAACGGGGATTTTACTCTTGTTATTACATGATAACAACATACGAGAGATGGCTCCTTCATGAGGTCTCAGCAAGGGCAGAAGACATGTGTAAATTTAAATAACACATGTGACTCTTTGGTCCAGCAAGTGTGGGCGAAACGGTCTGCAGTGGAAAACAAAACATAAACGAAGCATGCTGAGCTGAACTGAAGCATCTTTATGGCACTAGAAAATAAATCTACCTACACCCAGACTTCCTCGCTGAATAGCAAACCCTTCTGCTTAGTACAAAGCCCACGTCTGCTGGAGTTTAACAAAGACAAAACATTCCTGAGTACCAAAGCGTACCTTTTCCCTGGGACCATATGTTTCTGCATACCACACCATTCCATACAGACACAGAAATGTAATGAAGGCCTAAAAACAGATCAGAGATAAAGGGGTCATATCACTGTTGGAGAATCATTAATGCATACGTTGCAGCGTGGATCTTACCAAGCACAACAGCCAGAGGATCACATAGAGGATTTGCGTTTTTGAGAACAAGTCCTGGCCAAACTTAATGCACGCTAAGGCCTCCAGAAAGGCTATGGCCCTGAGAAGAGAGGAGCAAAACAAGCAGAACTGCATGGTTAAACTTCAGCTGTGAAAACCACAAAGTTCTTAGTCACACAGGTCCAAAAATATGTCATTTAGATATGCTGACAAATCTGTCTTGACTTAAGGAAGTTGAATGTATAGACACCCAACACTTCCTACTGTTGTTGAGATAACATCACTTCTTTTATCTGCCCGATAGACGACTACACTGCAGTTTTCGTGAGAATATAAGTTTTAAAAAACTGTCCGTTTAAGAATAGTTGAGGGAAATTTTCAGTGATGATTGAATACCTGAAAATAATCTTTCACCGTGTCCATAAGTGGTTTCTACTTACCCAAAGACCCAGCACTGTGTCCCAACCCTCTTGCACTGTGTGTCTGTAAGGTATGCGTAGTACTGCCTAAAAGTGCAAACAAACAGTTCTCCCATCAGCAGGTTTCCTCAGAGGCCCTATTCCAGTCTCATAAAGCTGTCCAAACCAGAGTCAGAGGGGGCGAAAAGCGCCCGTCAGTGTACCTTACTGTTGGAGCCGTGATGATGCCGACGAAGAGGATTCGACACCAGCTGAGAGCATGGCTCGCAGGAAAGATGAAAATGTGTTTGAGGAAGAATGTGTTCAACTCTGTTAGCTGTGTTGGGAGGGAAAAAAAAGGAAAAAACACTTAAAAGGGTTATGGGAATATTTTGTGCAATCGTTGCAGTCCATCAGTCTAAGAGGGGTTAAAAGGCCACTGCCAAACTATTTTGAGTCCATTAGAGACCACGGAGAAGCAGATTATTCACTAGTGGAAAACATTCAAGACAGCTGTCAAACTTTACAGCAGCAGATGGGCCAGAGCCAGACCCTACAGGCCTTAGTGGCACGTTAAATCTTTAGTATTGTGATACTACAGTGAGAAAATGGCTGAGAAGTATGGCTGGTTTGGAGAAGCTGCAGGGAGAAGTCTTTTCTCTCTGACTAAAACACAACTGCATCTAGATAAACAGAAAGGCAAGGTCGAATCTAAAAAGGTGTGGCAAAAACAAAACACGCCACATTTAACAGCGAATCAGCAGAAACGCCTCACAGCAACTGAGTATAAAATATAAACTCAAACTCACTACGAGTAGTGATTCCACCCATGATCCATGAACTGTTTACTGACTCGACACTTTCTCTCAGCGCAGGTTTCATTTTCTGCTGGTTTCACATATCAACAGTCGTCCCATGACACTTTCCACCGAAAGCCCTCCGCACAGCTCCCTCTGAGCAGACAGGCTGACGTCTCTACAGGACCAGCACGGGGGTGCGGATGACATTTAATGAGGCCTTTGGTCCACAGCAGAGAGGCCAAGTCGGTGAAACGGGGAGCACTTAGATCTGGTCTGCTGAATGAGATTGTAGGCCTACATATAGTTCTCAGTGATCGTGATGACTTACACCTAGTTTTTTAAATGGATTAAAATCGGCAAAGTGACTTTTCCCCATTTTTTATTTCCGGTTGAATAAACTGTCAGATTTTAGAGAACTTTTACTGATTAAAGGCTCCCTGCTCATCTTGTAAAAATCCAGCAATTGAGTTCTATTTAAAATTCTCCTCTAGTAGAGGCTGAATTTGAAAAAAACAAAAACAAAAATAGTAGGTTGTCTAAAAACTATGTTGGACGTGATCCCCGTGCTGATCAGCCACACCTGGGAGGCGGTGAGAAGAGGAGCAGCTGAAAAGTGAGAGGTTAAACTCCTGCACAAACTGCTCCTCAGACATCCAGCCAGTCTCACCCTTAAAGGGATTAGCCGGTGATATGCAGACAGTGGGACACCTGTGCATTACATGGATCCATGCGGCTTTAGATCTCAGCAAAGGAGAAGCCTATTAGATTAGCCACGACTTAGCAGACGGACGGCCCCGGATGATCTCTGACGAGTCAGCATTTAGTCGCTGCGACGTGGTGAAAGAGGATTTCACACCGACCCACCTGCCAAATGATCATGAACATATAGACGCCCGTCACTCTCTGAAGGGAGGACTTTGGGTCCAGCCAGCGCACGTAGGTCCAGCTCGCGGGGGTGAACTGCAGCACGGCCCGTTTGATCTTCCCTGTGGTGGTGTGAATGTCCCTAGTCGGGAAGCACAGAGGAAGGATTACAAAAAAAATCCAGACATATTTACAGAGAGTGTCAGAGAAGTGTAAGTCATCAAAGCTAGATGAAATAAATGCCACCTTATGAGTCATTCAAGTCAAATCCTCCTTGATGAATATGTGGGATTAGTTTTCCAAATAATGGATTTGAGCATCACATGATAACAGTAATGCTGAGCTCAAGCGGGAGAGATTTTATCCTGATTGATCAAGCCAAATGAACAAAAGGAAAATGAGCGAGCGGAAAGTGGCAGATGGCGTGCCACTCCTGGTTAGCGGTATGCGGCTTCCCTTTGATGTGAGGTCACTTATGTGAGGCCGCAAAAAATTCCCAATGGCAGGTGGTGCTTGCCATTGTCATCAGCATGAAGATTTCATGACAACGGTAGACTTCAAGATAGGTACTACACTAAATTTATAACCCAAGTCCCCCTAGAATACAACGGGCACATGCTGCTACATGCCATTACACAGCAGCAGTATGCCGTCCAGAGAGCAGCAGGCTGCAGCACAGTCAGCAGGGGGGCATACCACCAACCACCTCAGGATCTCTGTGCCCCTCTTCACTTAGTGTGTAAACGGGAACGACGCGGAAACTGGAGGAATTTTCAAACAGGGTTGTAACCAAGTTCCAGAATGAGAAGTTATACTTAATGCTGGCCCAGTGGTACGTCCTCATCTCCAAAAAGCGGCAGACAGTCATGCCAAGCCAGATTCCCCCTCCATTACACAGCAGAATATCCAGAATCACTTGGTCCCACCAGCACTCAGCAAAGTTAGGCAACAGATGCATGAAGAACAGCTACGGGCACAGAAGAACACAGTTTACATCGCAACTGCAGGAGAGAGATGGCATGTATGTAACGCAGACTTAAGGACAAAAGCTCAGGCCCATTCATTTAAACTTCATAATCCAACAAAATAACTAAACACCAGCTTTGCTGATCACCCAGCAGGAAGTGCAGGCATGATGTAAAGTCTGTGATGAAAGCTTTAACTACTGTGTGTGTGGCTCTACCTCAGTGAGCTCCCAGGTAATACTGATGGTCCAGCACAAGCCATAGCTTCGAATGAGGAGGGCCTTCATGCCCCAGCCCCAGAAGTGGCTGAAGGCAAAGATGTCAAAATGGCTCAGGATCCTCTCCCACGTGATGACGTGGCAGTTCACAGCATATTCCTGCAGCCAGCAGCACAGAGAGCCTCATTACCGTGATTGATAATCCCCAGGCAGCAAGCACAACTGGAGCTGGAGAAATCAAGCGAATGCATTCATCCCCGCCAGAGGCCAGAGCACTCACCATCACGTCGGCCTCTCTCTTGGCGTAGCGCAGGTTCGGATCCAGCCAATACATGAGCTGCTTCACCTGCTGCCAGTTGAGGAAGATGATGAAAACCAGAAAGAGGAAGTAGAGCACGCTCAGACCTTAGAAGCAGAGGGGTTTCAGGTTAGGAGGGAAAACATCCAAACTATTTCACTCTGCCCAGATTTGCGGTAAATCCTCACCAAAAACTATCCGCCATATTGCTGGATGTGGCCTGGTGAAAGGACCTGAAAAAAACAAACAAAATGGATGCTATGACAAAAATAACATCAGTGCAGCACAGCTCAGTGATAATGCCAAGGTCTGTGATGTTTTTGGTCGCTGAACTGTATCACGTGTACAACTCCCAAATAGATTCTTTACCTTCCTCATGTGTGACGGTGGCAGAGCAGTTTCATGGCCTTTTGGGGGGGCTCAAATCACTAAGAACAGTATTCAAATTTTCAAATTTGCCTGCCCGTGTCCCACTCACTACCCCCCTCCCTCTCACATCAAAGCACACTTGATAGAGGCGTAGGTCTCATTTGAATAATTGAGCTGTAAATTATGTAAAAAAGCTGCATTCAAAGTTAATTGGGAATGATTACAAGCCATTTCATCTTTCTAAAATGATTCGTTTCATTTGAAATATTCAATCTTGATGTTTTTTTTGTACTGGAGAAAATAAAACGCGTGTTTTGTGACCGTTTTATTGGCATAACCTGTAGCCTAAACCCTTGGCTTTGTCCTCACCGTTGGGAAACGCCAGAACACTGATGATTAGGAAGAAGGAGATGACCAGGATGAGCCCCACCCAGATATTACTGTCAGGATTTCCATCATCTCTGTAGACAGTGAAGAAAAACACGCAATGCACATTTACAATAAAACAGCTGAAACAGCACAGGCATATCATAATACTGCCCAGTCTGCTCTAAACAGATGTGAGGATGCCACTCTTTCTCAGATTTCAAAGAATGAAAATGATACCACAGTACAAATAGTGAGCTGAGTCAGATTTTACAGTATGAAAGCAGGAAATCGCCTCAAACATAACGTTGAACCGTTTCCATTGTAATTACAATGTAGTAGCTCATGTCAACACAGGAAACAAGAGTCCACCTCTGGATTAACGTTATATAACCAACACTTCTTTCAGCTAGCTTTGACATCCGCCTCATACAAAAATATGGTCGAACAAGGTTATCCCAGGTCGTTACAGTCAGAATGTGGTAAAGCTGGTGAGATCCCCTCTCTGCGTACCTGGCCCAGCATCACTGCCCCCGTTAGCCTAGCCATGCTAGCCGCTGGGGCTAGCTGAAGCTAGCGGACTCACCTTGTAAAAGCGAAATACATCAAACTGAGGACCGTGCATGACAGCAGCGTTATCGTGTGCGGCCTGTAGAAAAACTCGATGGTGATATCCTCAACCTGCTGCTCGTTTATCATTCGGAAATGCATCATGTAGTGCACATCATCCTTGCTCAAGGTATGGGACCCGCTATACACGGACGCCATAGCTTGACGCAGGCAGCAGCAGCAGCCCCTCACGGCAGAGGCATGGGACAGCGACCCACTTCCACCCGCGGTCACTAAACGGACAAAAACAAGCTCAAACTGAGATACGAGGGGACATAATGTGTCGGCAGTTTACAGGCAAAAGCTGTAAGGTTGGAATAGGACATAAGCAAGGGGGATAGTTGACTTTTTTTTTTATTGGTTTGTGTTTGTTGGGAGTGTCGTAAAGCGGAAGAGTTGGTGTTGTGACCCTCCTTTATCATCATGTGCGGATTGTTCTCTGAGTCCTCCGCCGAAAGACTTTGTTTAAACCATGAAATGGCACATTTCTACTACAGGGCAATTCAATTCAAAGCGCTGTACCTGAAAAACTTAAAACAAGGACAACACTTCACACTTATTTACGCGCACGTTTACTTTGAACGTAATGTAAATTCAAATGTCAAGTTTTGTGAAATAAAAACAAATAATTCCGATTTTTTTTTTCAGTTATCCGAATTGTGTAATAATCTCTAGAGCGTCCTGAGCATTGTATTCATCTTTTAAGAGTCGAATCAATGTTGGGTCATTAAATAAACAGAATTTACCACTGTTTTGCGAGTTTCCGTTTATTTCACATGTTGTGTTTGTCTCCATCTTGTGGCCCTTCAAAGCTACTAACGTGGTTTCTTGTGCAGCCCTCTCATCCTGTGGTTTCAGACACCGTGCAAAGGTTGAAATGATTCGTTCTGACTATTTGTTTCAGGTTTGTGTGGTCATAAAAAAAAATCAGATTACGACACATGACAAAAATCTTTCTAATGGTTAGATGGACTTTGCTCCTCAACCATTTTTTTCACATTCACCAAAACTATAATCTGATTTTAAAAAGTTCTTCATTACAAAAAAACTAAACTCATCTTGACTGAGAGCGTAATGAATAACTGAGTATTTGGGTTGAATAATTTAAAAACTGTTTATTCAAAATTTTTTGGCATGTGATAAAATTTTATTTCAGAATTCAGGAATGGGAGAAATAAAATATTTTAACATGCATTAAACGTGAAAGCTGAACTTGTTGATATTTATTTCAAGTGAAAAATGCAATTAATAGTAACAAAAAAACTAACGTTTGATATCGGTATAAGAATAACACTTCAGTACAGAAACAGGAATGTATGTTTTAAAAATACTTGTAAGTGATTATAACAAAGAGTACTGTTGTAGCTTCACAAGTAGACACAATTTAATTCAAGAAAACTGCGTCTTTTATTTATTTATTTCTGATGAAAACATGACTGAAAATAATATCAAGACTGAAGTAGATAAAACAACAAGCAACACAAGTTTATGTAATACATAAAGATGATTCTAAAAAATGTAAAATGTAATCAGAACTTCTATCCATGTTATCTAAGAAATATAAAAGATTTTTAAATAATGTGAAAATATCACGGCTTTGACTATTCTATAAAGCTACAAAGTTTGCATAATATCTATATGAAGCAGCCCTCTTGAGTGACATTTGCTATGAACAGGTAATTGTGCAAAAATCAAATCAACGTTTTGCATTTGAACACTTTCGAATAATTTCAAAGACACAACTTGCAGTAACTTATGTGGTAAGAAGGACGTGACAAAAACGGGCAAAGGCACAGCACACAGCCTCAGTCTTCGTCTTTCAGCAGTATGGTGGGCTGCAGAGCAAATGAAGAAGGGTTGGGATCATTTTTTTCCATATCTCATATTCAGCTGCATTATGAAGAAAGAAATTGCAATACCAAAGTGTTGAAGTCCTCCCTGCACACAGCTTTGCTCAACCAGTAGATCAAGTACAGGGCTATGATACTTTCGACAGCCAGCAGACTCATTATCAGTCCTTGGACTCCATTCATCAACTGTTTAACAAATGGGAGACAAAGCAGAGGCATTAAAGTACACATGTGATTTGATCATTTTCCAAAGCATGTTCTGACTGAGTCTAAAGAAATGGTTTTGTAGTGTACCTTGGTAGGTGTTAATTGATGCTCATTGTTACTCATCTTGTAAAGAACACTTGCAACAAGGGACCAGAAGAGGCTGATTATGTTCAGGGAGAATGACATCTTAGTCTGGAAAGAGAAACATGTTAAAGTACAGAGCCAAACATCAGATTTCGGAAACTACACGAGCAGCCATCTGCGTTAAAATCAGGTCTCTATGACCAATTTACCTGTCAAATCTTGAGCTATGTTGAAACACACAGTGAGCGTTCAGACAATTCTTAGAAAAAGTCTTGACTTTTGAAGGTGTATTTAATTTAAAGACAAAATCTTAGACATGATGGATATTACTTACCAGATGCATGTTTGGATAATTCCCTGCTGCATATGACGCCACACCACAGATCAGAAACTGATGAGATAAGGATGGAATACATGGGGTTGTTTAACAATGTAAGATTTCCTTAATTATAGTATGTTTTTCAGCTGTCATTCAAATTATATTTACCAGAAAACTTGGCAAAGATATGAAGTAGTGGCTTTTACAAACCAGACCGAGAGCAAAAAGAAACACACCAACGGTGGCCTGCGCTGCCTTTCAGATAACAGAGCAAATGATGAGAAACACAAAATTCTGAATATACACATAGTTTCTCTGTGCTAAATTTGTATGTGTGTTATTTTGATACAAACAAATATGGACTGTTTTTAAGATTGCTTGTAAAAATAAGGAAGTGCAACTTACTCCAACAGGTTTAGGCTTCCCCTTGATGGCAAGGACCTTAAAATGATCCTTGTAAACACAGTAGAAATTTTCTGGCAACAGCTGACCCTCCTTTAGATCCTTCAGACCCTTGATTGGGATGGTGATGATAATTGAGTTATCACAAACAAAGGTCTTCCTCATTTTCCTGTAAAAAAACATCCAAAGTCGTTACAGATATGGCTGCTGATGGCCCGTGGTCGATGTTCTCAATAAAAGTGACCGACCTTTGCGCCATTTGTTTGCCCGATTCAGACCTGAACTTCTCTGCTTTGATGCACAAGTTCTGCAAGGAAATGACCTGCTTTGGCACTTGTCTTCCTTATTTGACTTTCCCCCACCCTCCCCACCCATCCTTCCTTCACACCTAGAAATGCACATTTTCTTTCAAATAATAAGAAATACCAGTCTATCTTTTTTTTTTATCTACGAATGAAAATTGCAGCAGAGTGCGCTGACATTGGAAATATCGCAGAATGATTTTACATAAATGTTTCTATAAAGATATCTAGCGGCTGAGGAAGTAACAATGTGTGATGACCTCACGTGTCATACGTCTCATGTGTTTGAAGGGAAGTGCCACTCATGCCCAAAGACTGAGACCCCTATTTGAGACGGATACGACTCAAACCAGACGTGGTAAGAATCCTGATCTGAATTCTTTTGTCATTCAAAATTAAAATATATTTGTGAAGCACATGCGCATTGCACAGTGTAAAAATACTTGGAAGTGTTAGTTTCTGCTATACATAGAAGTTGAAGTAATGCTAAAGTAAAGCCGTTTTGAATTAGACAATTTTGGGTCATTTATGGTAGGCAGTACCATGATTTATCAAAGATCCATCCGGATGTGAGGATACTTTTCAGAATTGTGTAGTATTCAAAGTTGTTTTAAAAAATGTTTTTAAAATGATTTCTAGACTTCAAGACCGAACACTTGTACATGAATGTGTGCAAATACAAATTATATAAACTTATACATGTTGTAAAGATGACATTGAAATCTTTTCAATTTATTTTTCTTTATATTACATTTCTGTTCATTTACCCTTTCTTAATTTTGCTGTCAATTTATGCTTGCTGCCTTAATTCTGCTCTATCTAGTTGTTTTTTTTCAGGATCATAGAAAAATAATTGGCCCTCACACTTTATCACAGGTCGAATGGTTTTATTGCACTGTTCCAGGATTTCAGTTTTTCAGGCCAGAGTGGGGACATTTTAAGGTCACTGGCATACCTGAAGAATGTTGATGCTCTGTAAATATTCTATAATCCAACTATTTTTGGTCCCAGGTCAAAGAAGCAACATGGCCTGTGCCGATGTAGACATGGACATTGTGGATGATGAGCAGCCGCCGGGAGCCGGTGGCAGAGAGGCGCCTCCCCCGCCGCGTCTGCTCCAGTACTACCAGGCTACCGAAATGTTGCCAGATGAATATGGGCCGCTGCACAACCTGATTAAGAAGCAACCAGCTGTGTTGGGGGTGAGAAAGTGTTTTTTTATTTTTAAAGATTTGCTAATTAAAAGAAATACCACAGAAGGGATTTCTCATGTGGACATCCACACACTGATGGATCATATCGCTTGTAGGAAACGTTGGAGGTGTGGGATATTTACTGAGGGAAATCATACATAAGAAGCCATTGGCAATACTCAAATTATTGGAAAATCAGGGTCACCCCGAGTAAAATATGAACATTGTCTCTGTTTGGCCTGTTTTGCCTGTCCTCCCAGTGCTTCCATGGCTTGTTTTCATCTCCCGAGTACCAACAGCTGCCTGTGAGCTTAAGCTGTGATTTTAAATAATCGGTGTTATTGAAGTTGTTTGTCCCTGTAATGAACTGATTACCTGCTTGGGGTGCATCTCAGAATATGACACCTGACATGGATCAAGTTATATTGGAAAATAATAGGTGAGAAGCCCTTCTTTAACAAAGTATTCTGTATAACTTCACTTTTCCACATTTTTGCAAGCTGAAATTCTGTTGTGTGAAGTTAAAAAATAGGAAATATAATTTTACTCTAAAAAAAAGATACACAAGCTGATTAGACTTACTAAATTAGCAGAAACACTTGGTGAGGTTTTAGACACCCTTTGTAAATATTATAGTGTAAATGTAAAAGTCTAATAAAAAGTTGTTACATACTTACTGTAATATGACTTGGTTTTGTTGTTTATAGCAAAAGCTTCCATGATGTTAAATATAATCCATAGAATTACTATCTTAAATAGTACATGCATTAGCATGCAGCTTTTTATAGTAAAAATGCACACCGAGTCACATACAAAAAACCCATTTTCCAATGTTAAGTGCTCTGAATATGCTGCTTCTAAAGTCAAACAGAGCTACATTAAAATGAAGACACAGATAAAATCAAATCGGTTACAAAGTCATTTATCCATTATTTTTACATTTGTATTTCATGGAAAAAGTTTTTTTTTTCTTGTTGGATACTTGGATGACGAAGTTCAAAGCATTATCATATGAAGCCATAAAAGCGGAATGGCGAGAGCTGACATAGCCATCGTAGAAACTGGGAATTCTGTTTCCAAAACATCTCTTGATGCACAAGTGTCTTTACAACCTGTTGAAATATTGGTCAGAAAATGTTCTCCCTCTGAGCAACAGAGGTGTGTGGCCCTGTGATGGACTGGTGGACCGTCCAGGGTGTACCCCGCCTCTCGCCCATTGACCACTGGGATAGGGTCCAGTTCTCCCTGCGACCCAATTAGGGAATAAGCGTAACGATAATGGATTGAGTTTAATGTTGCAGTGGATCGCAATATCAAACTAGTAGAGCTTGGGATTTTCTGTGTATTCATGGCTCTCTTTACCTGTATTTGTGGACCACACGATGATGTTCTCTCACTCAAGGACAGCAGGGAGAGGCTCAATGAATTGGATTAAAGTCATTTAGAAAATAGATTGATTTACATAATTTTTTACATGTAAAGCTGCAGATCAAGTAGAGGAACTTACAGGATCCAATTACGTCCACTATAGTGCGTCAGGCGCCCGAGCAGCAGCAGCAGAGTTCAGGGAATCTAAATAATTAATGTTTCGTAAGCATGAACCAACTTTTTTTAAAAACCTTTTTTCAAATTGAAATTAAGATGAGATTGCAGTGACTAATATTTACTTATCAACTCTTCTGTTTGGTTGAGGGTTTGAATTTTCTGTGTTGCTCTGCCAGTCTCTGCAGATGGTGAGTGGCCTTCTCAGCATTTCAGTGGGGATCCTTTTTGCTGCAACTCAAGACATGAAAGAATCCCTCTTCACTTTGTTCAGAGTCTCACAGCTAAGTGGAGTGCTCGTAAGTCTAGTCTCAAACAAGACAGAAATCATGACAAAACCTGCACAGAGAAAAAAAGACTTTCTAACTGGATTCTCCTGCTTTGCAGTTCATGTTTGCTGGACTTGTTTCCAATCTGTTGTTCAAATATCCAGAGTTACTAACTGTGAGTGATTGTTAGCATAAATCAGAAAAAATTCACAATTCCAGATGATGGTTATTTTCTGACAGAGTACAGTGTTTTTTTTCTTTTTGATTTTTTGTCACAGGTGTCCCTCGGAGTCAATTGCGGTTCCATTGTCGTCGCTTTTGTTGCAGCTTCTCTGATAAGTGTTGACCTCGCTAACTGGGAGTCAAAAAACGATGATTACTTAACAGTAAGATTAATATTATAAACTACAGATTCAAAGAGTGGGCGTACAAATGTGATTCTTCCAGGAAACATTGAGCATAATTATTGACTTATGTGTTTTTGACAGATGGAGCTGATGGAGCTGTGTGTGTTGGGGTTCGAAGTTTCCCTGTCTGCAGTTCTCTGCGTCTGGTTTTTAAAAGAGAAACGTGAAAAATCACAGTGATTAAACAACTGCAACGTGTTCAGCAGTAACTGAACAAGGTCTGACCTTATGATCATAACCTATCTGTATATATAGCAGACCATGGAACTGTATGCTTAAAAGAAGTCGATTAAAAAAGTTTTGTGCTTATTATATGAGGTGTGGCTTTACGTTTCATATCTGATGCCGAAAGATAAAACCCCCTGCTGTACAGCTCGGGTTGTGGCTTACTTCTGATGTCTGATTCGGACTGCAGACACATGACGTGTGGTAAACATTTGTCAGTTTCCCATGTGAAGGTAAAACCACTTTTCATACTCTTCAACATCCGCACCCCCTCTGTAACGGTAGTGGTGGGTCACGCTTGCAGCAGTATTTGTGTATTTGCAAGAACCTTTGCGTGTATCGTTTCACACTCACACTTTGTTATCAGTGGAAATATCTACTGCTTCCTTTTGGCTACACACTTTAAGTTTCTGAGACAGGAAGCCTGATGAATTGTAAAATGTATTTGTTTTAAGTTATTTGTAGGTCATTAGATGGCATGAATACATATTGCATCAAACCTATTGTGATTGGATAAAGAAAACAACCATATGCTTGAAACAGTTTATTCATCTGTACAAATCTGTCCCAAGTCAGGAGTAGTGACAAAAGAAAGACAACTCTGCTTCAAATCTTTTGCTATTATTCTGTTTTGTAAAATACATCTACAATATGAACACAACTAAATCATTAAAACAAATGTACAGATCTCCGACGTACCATAATGATGGCGTGTGTCTTGAGTCATTTTTTAGTTGACATGTAATCGGGACACTTGTCACAACTTGTGAATGGCTGCATTTCAGCCAGAAATGACACAAAAAAAGTCTTTGTGCTTCAATACTCGTCATTTTCTTCCCCATCTCCTTTTTGTTTGTGTAACAAGCTCTGCTGTTTCAAGCTGTCACAGCTGCAAAAAAAGAGAGAAAAAACATATGAGGTTCTTCAACAAAATTAGTTAAATAAATAGTTGCATGCACCATCAACACCAATTAAGGAAATAGGATTATTAAATAACATCCAACATTTAGTTCAGACTGGGAATTGTGCAAGTATGAAAGGTTCAGCAAAACGTGCTCTCACACTTGAACCACAAGTTCATTACATGTATACAACTTTATACTTAATTTTAAAAAATGTTCTGAAATCTGCTAAAATACTTCCAAAAATATTTATTTTTGAAAGACACAGTCTTATCAAATGAAGTAAACAAAAGATATTGATTTATAACACAGCAGGAAAAAAAAGTACAGTTTTTGTTAATCTCAAATGCTTTGAAAACATTTAGCTGAAACGTTAAAGCATGCACTCTTGTTCCATTTTTGTCTGAACAGCAGCATGCAGTCAAAAGTTGCAATGACAAGTTGAACAACTCAGCAGGCGAACAAGACGGTCATTATTTCAACCACAGACATTTTCAAAGCTCAAAAACACAACACAGCATGCATGTGGTCAAATGTGCACAACAAGTCAGCTTTCATAGCCTGCTTTTCACCCTCACGTGTCAGACAAAAGACAGGAGAAAACATCAACAGATCCAGATCTTTACAAGACGAATTCACGCTTACAGGGAGCCAGCTAAACCCATCTGGACATGCCACCATGCAGCACACCACAATCATGTTCACACATATTAACATCCAGGCTAGGACGGTTTTCTTCACAGTTGTTTTATGTGGTTGGCAAGGGAACAAGCTTCACCAGTGCTGTGACAGCGGTTACTTACTGAGATAAAAAAACAGCTCTGTCAGACCGTCGTTGAGAGGCCTACTGCTAAATGAGCAGTCGAGCTCTGGTAAAAAAACAAAACAGCAGAAAGGGTGGTGAAACAGCCTAAAACAGCTGCTGTTCTCCTGAACACGAGCTCAGGTGGAAAAAGGGTACTGTTGTAGATCACAGAAACAGATAATGAATCTGATCTAAATACTTTCGCATTTAGTCTTCTTTACAGCACAGTAAAGTACAAAGTTCCTCCAGATTCCAGAAAGATCAATACATACATACAATTAGAACACATCTTTATTGCATTGATGGCTTTATTTAAGGAGAATAGAAATCTAGCTTTACAATAAAGATCCTCTGCTTTATAAAACCCTTGATAAAAGTAATCATACAGACTAGATCTGCTGAAATCAAATCCAATTAAATCATTGGAGCAATCATTTGGCAGTTAATAGCAAAAACATCCAAACCTGCAGACATCTTCACACAAATAACCCATACTGCAATTTTTGGTAAAGTTTTAAATTTAGCCATAGCTGCTCTTCCAGATATTTTTCATTACATTTTGATGCTTCTTTCTATTTTTGCATTTTCTTAGAAAAAAAGTCCTCTCTCATGTATTCAGCTCCTGACCGTCAGACACGGAAATGTATCAAAAAAGAACAATGAAATAAGGTGAATGATAATACTGTGTCTGTGGTGATGTACTGTTCACTCTAATATCTACACATAGTTATAATTGTGCTTATTAAAGTGCATATTTGAATCATGATGGGGGGTGCTGCTGAACTAGAGGTGAAAAGTGTGATAAATGTTACGAACACAAAAAGAACCTGTGTGAAAGAGCCATTATCCCCTGTTTTAAACTGACTTACACAGCATTCATACAAACAAATAGAGATTTTTACAAACTGACTTTTTTACATGGTACACTTTGGGCGACAGTCAAAATGAGGAAGCTCATGCAACTGAAAGGAAGTAAAGTATATGAAGGCTAAATTTCACCACCATCACTGAAAAATGGGGAAGTAAAATCAAGGTAGAGTTTAAATTAATGTACAGTGTTTTTCAAAATTCAGAAAAAATTCAAATCTTTTAAACATTTTGACAAAATCAAATTGGCTTAGCAATTTTTGTGTCCACAGTAACTTAACCGAGGGACATTTGGCACAAAGCAGATGAAAAAGAAAGATCATGAGAAGTTTTCTGTGCTTAAACACGTAGACCTCGGCAGAGATACATCACTGCAGCCATACTTAAGAGAAAAAAAAGGCTGAAAAGGCCCCCATAGTGTGTATGATTTTACAGCATCCTCAGATACTCATCAAGCACTTACTGCTGTGATGAACTTGGTGCCCTGTGGATGGATGTCTTCGTCTTTCTCGAAAGAAGAGGTGATGGAGGAGGGAGATGTGGGGGAGCAGAGGAATGAGGAGGGCTCATTGTTGCTGAAGGAGTCCATGACGATGCTGGGGTGCCCGGGTATGGTGAGAGTACTCAGCCCAGTCACACTGTCACTGGAGGTACACTGCGAGGAGGTCTCTGAGCTCTCTATGACTGTCACACAACATAAAACAAGATACTTTAACAAAGTGAAACTTTTACACACATACAAAGGCTGGAAATGTTCAGAGCTATTCATCAATTTTTCAAAGTTCAGTTTATGTAGGCTTTTGGCAACTCCTAGTGGTGGAACCAATATACAGTAGATACTAAGGCATTTTTAAATGCCTTTAAAAATGTTACACATTGAGACCTGATAGATTTTAGGATTATTTATTTGTTTCTTTAAATGAGCTATTGCCAGCTCCATCCTAAAACATTAAAACCCAGTAACCTCTAAATCTAACAACTGAGAAGACACTCACTCATGGAGGGTTGGCTGCTCCCTGTGTCCTGCTCCAGTTCATCTTCCTCTATGCAGTCATAGGGCCACTGGACAAAGGAACTAACACTGCCCATAGGGAAGGAATGTGTGTGCGGGTGAGAGGGCGACGAGTACAGGTGGAGGTTGAGCGAGCCCAGCAGGGAGGAGGATGACTGGCTGCTGGAGGAGGAGGTGCTGCTGTTGGAGATGGTGGAATGGGGCCTCTTGAATGCAGCGCAGTGCTCAAACGAGGGCACTGCGATGGACGCTCTGGTCCGGGACTCTGTTGACAGAGACAAACATGGCGAGCTGTTTAATAAAAGATGGGGATGAATAATGTGTACGGGGTATGAAACAGATTTAGGATTATCTCATGGTTGACATGATACACAAATGTTCTAGATGGTAAAGCATGGTAGTCAGAGATTGAGTTGTCAAGTAAAGATATATGTGAAGTTTTTGGACTCAGCAAATGAACACGCTGACACTTGCAGAACAGCGGAAAAGGTCATAATTAGTGCTAATGAATGGCTCACCTGACCCCTTCATGATATAGTCAATGGCTCTGTCACTAATGGCAGCGTCACTTGGCTTGATGTCCATAAAAGGCTTGCTTCCAATGCCCATGGACACCATTTCCTGCATGCGCAGCTCTACAACACAAAAAGGGGGTTCGTTTTTTTTAGTTTGGCCTTTTCAGTTGTCAAGAGAATCTCATGGAATGTACAATGAACCCTGTAAACTATTTGCATTTTCATAGATTCCGTTCTTAAAATAAATATATTTCGTACATGGAAAGAACACACGGCAAGATTCACATTTAGAATCAGGGCTCATTTTTTCTGAAACGTCCAGCTGCCCTAATGTATTTGAGAGGGCTAAACACTCTGAGAGTCTAGTGTAATCTCATTAATTTCATGGGGCAGAGCATGTGAGAAATAATCTTAGAGAATTTAAAAAACATCTTGTAACTAAAAGAAAATCAACAGGTCAGACTGTTTAAAATATCATTTGGTCCAGGTCAGGCTACATTTGAAAAGTGACACCAGCCTCTAAAGCCCAGTGTTATTGTGTAATTTGACCACATTAACCAACAGACACTGTATCTAAAAGGACTGAAAGTTTTTTCTTGGCCATACTTTGTGTGTACATTTTCACATGACTGTACAATTTGACACCCACCTCTGTTCCTGAGGGCCTGCCTCCAAAGGATCTTGCCAATAATAGCCGTCCACACTGCCTTGACCTCTGCGGAGCTGGCTTGGAGTATAAACGTGTCCTGTGACTTCCTCCGCCGAAACCAGATCTCAAAACGGAGACCGCTGTCGCCAACATTTTCTGTCATACCTATTTCTGCTGTCTGTGGGGACACAAATGTGGGTTAAACTCCATCATAAAAACAGGAAAGCCCACAAAAAGGCATACTTACTTTGAAAGACTGCTTGTAGATGTAAATATCATATCCTCCCTCGATCTTCTTGGTCTTGCTGAAGAGGATGAGGTCTTCAAACAAGAAGACGTGACGGAGGTATTTCCTGCGTCCGCACCACACGATGAACTCATCCTGGCAGCGGAGCTGACCCTGTTCCTTTAGGTTCACCTGAACAGGAAACATGGCCGCTCGCATGCGTCAGCGAGAACAATACAATTCCTCGTGGGATTCTGACCTCACACTACTGTAAACACAACAAGATGACTTCCATTCCAAAAATAGCCCAAATGACCTCTGTGCAGCCAGTGTTGTCTCATCATAATGTGGAGCGGTGCTCTGGCTCTGTGTACTATTACTTACATCACAGCCGCGAATAGCGTCCATGGCGAGCAGGTCGTTGCCATGGCGGAGCTGAAACTTGACCATCTCCTCTGCGGTGCGGAGGTCACTCAGCTCCTGCTCCTGGGATTTGCCGCACTCTTTTATCAGATCTTTGAGCAGGAGAGCATATTTACTCATCCTCTGAATGGGCTTCAGCAAGTAAGACGCCAAGTCCATCTTGTCTCCGAGTTCCATCTGCTTATTCTGGGGAGAGAAGAATTCAGGAGGATAGTTCAGGTATTACTTTTTCTCTTTCCATTTGGTGTCATTTTGCACCCAATGGCTTGTCGCTGTGTGAGAAATGCCACCAGAGCAGAGTTTCCAGACGCACCTTGAAGAATTCGTTCCCATGGCTGCTGAGCAGGGCATCAGACTGCGGCTTGTTCTTGCTGTACAGAGCATACATTCCAAACTGATCCTCCTGCACAAAACATTAACACGTTACAACACAGGCTCACATTTAAGTCTGGATTTGCCAATAAGAGTGACTCATCTGGTCCAGCCGCCTGTGACATCGGAAAACAAACTCTGGTGCTGATGACTCTTAAAAAGCCAGTTACCAACAATTAATATAAGTAGGAATGATGTGTCTGATGCCTTTAATTTAATCTCTAATGTTAAAAAAAATTGTATGAGAAACAACAAGGACAAATTAACAGAAGAATCAGAACAAAATAACACAAATAGAGAATTATAGAGTAATAACCTATACTTATGTCAATGACACATAAATACAAAATGTAGAAACATGAAAAGACAAAAATACATTAAATAAAGATAAATTACTAACTAAAAATATATATAAATAAATAACTACAGAGAAAATGTTGATATTAATATACAATAATATAGTTATTTCTCTCTGCTTATGTATTTCTATAGACTAAGATTTGTTTTGATCAGTCCTAACTGTGTCCCAGTTGTTTTAGCTCTCTACCACGGTCTCTGTTTCTACTTAATAGCTTATTATTAGCACTGATCATGAATTTCTTCACACTTTTCTATTCACTGTTCTTGTATTCATCCTCTTTGTATTTCTGTTTCTAGATAAACATCCCTAAATTGGTTATTCCCACACTGAATTTCCACTGAAAACCTCTATATATCAGTGCTGACAATGGTCAGACTCACATGTCGCAGAAAGCAGCTGCTGATGGACAGCGGGGAGTGGGCGCACGCCTCCAGCTCCTTCAAGAAGTATTGACTGTGGAAGTCCCACAGTTTCTCCACGTTCCCGAAGATGATGCTGCGCTTCCCACGCAGGTCCTGAGGCAAGTCCAGGCGTTCCATCTCAGGGAAATAATGCTCAATGATGTAGCTGAGAGAGCGAACGTACTCCCTCTCTGTGGAAATCATTTCATCCATGATGTGCTGCACTTTACTGAGCAGAAAGACAGAAATGACGTGTAAGAATGATGGCAGTTACGCCACAGTCAAGCAGCTTTGGGGAAAGGAAAAACAATAATGAACACTTATTGCTCTTTACTACATACGTACACAGGGAGATGCCAGTTTTCGCTCAGTATTACTGATTTACTTCCTCACCTGCTTTGTTTCTTGCCCTCCCCGTCACTGCGTCTGTTATGGGGCCTGGATGGCGTGGACATGCTGCGGCTGCGTCCTAAAGCAGGAGGTATCACATCCGGCCTCTGCAGCTTCTTCTCTGCCGACACGTTATTGGCCACCTCCAAACCCTTAATGTAAACACCCGTATAGCCGTGAATGTGGCTGACATCCGAGTGAGTGACATCTCTTGGGCTTAGCTCATAACTCATGGTCTTCTTCATGATCTTCTTCATGGGCTGCTTCCGCAGCCGCGTGGCTTTGGAGTAGACGGGCTCGGAGTGGCAGGAGATGCTGGAGTCCACGGTGCAATCGCTATCCGTGTCGTCGAACGTGGAAGAGCTCTGTCCGAATCTGTTTTCGCCCTCGGGGGGGAAACTGAAGTGCATGGAGGATGAGACTGAACCGGAGGGGCTTTTGGAGACAGGCCCGGCTGCTGACTGAGTCTTCCGGTCCTCAAACGTCAGAGACATGATCGCGCTGGGTAAGCGCACGCATCCATTAGCCCCCTGGTGTTCCGGGGGGACTGGACTGTCGGCGGCCTTCGGGGGATCTGCCGCGTCCACGCTCGTGGAGTCCAAGGCCGACGTCAAGGCCCGGGCTAACGTGTCTTCCAGCTGCTGCTTTGTCTGCTGGCACTTGTGCCACACGTCCTTCCACTGCTGCAGCTGCTGCGGACTCTCCAGCGACAGCACCATGCTGTTGAGGTGGCTGAAGTTGTCCATGGAGAACTTGGACGCCTCCGCGCAATAGTCCTGCAGAGCCTGCACCACAGAGGGCGAGAAGGCCACGTCCGAGCTGTCCAGGCTCACCTGACGGAAATACGCCTGACAGTGGTCCATCCACTGGTTTGCCTACGGATGAGAGAGAGAGAGCTGTTTTACATTCTCATATTATGCTTTGTGCTTTTGTGTACAGGTTGATTTCTTATTTAATACTTACAGAGTCATAAAACTCATACAGGTTTGTTAGGATATCTAGTTTTGCCTTCCTCTGCTCCACTCTGCTTAAGACGGAACCCAGATGTTGTTTGAAGTCCAGAAGAACCAAACCTGGGAGGGACTCCGGGGACTCTTTTACTAGTTGTATTCCAAGCCTCTGCTGTTTCTGTGAGGAAAAGATGAATTAATCTCTAACTACAAAGTTGCATATAACTGTAATAAAGTTGACATGAAAATCAACTGTAGCACTTTTTTTTTTTTTTACCACTGATTCCTCCAGAAATTGGTCCAAACTCTCTCTCATCTCCTTAATTTTGACCACAGACAGAGACATCGATTCCAGAGGTGCAAGCTGCATCTCCCCCGCTACACTAAACCAGTGTTTTATCTAAAAGGATAAAGAATTGTTTGAGTATTCATATTCAATCAGAAGAGATGACAAGGCTACCACAGATCAGCAGATTTGGTGACGCTGTCACAATGTGGTGAAAGATTTGTCCTCACCTGTTGTGTTTGTTCTTCAAACTTGCGCACCTCCAACAGGCTCTCCAGCTCTTTCTGTGACTTGTTGGATAAGATCACAAGCTTATGAACCTCTTCATCTACTTGGTTGTAAAGTGCAATAACCATGTCAACAGCGTCCCTGAAAAATAATAATATTATTGTTATTGGAAGATATTCTCACAGGATATGAGGAGTTTCATTCTAACAGTCAAGGCCAGACAGTTTGAGGACAAACTGTACCTGTAGTTTTCATTCTCGCAGGCCTCTTCCTTCCTGATACGAGCCAGTACAGTTCCTCCTTCTAGACGCAGTCTGTTTAGACGGGTGTCTTCTAGCACACACTTCATGAGACGCCTCTGCTCTTCTAACACCTCAGACACCTCCTGGTTGATAAACAAAAAACGGCTGCAAATTTATACAGATGTAAAAAGTATACCACATATCTTGCTATTTAATTCAAATAATCTGGAGAGAACGACTGATTTTTGTTGTGCCTTTTAGGGTCTTTGCTGAATTTTTACATGCACAAAATCACAATATTGATCATCCCAGATGATCGGTCCATACAGTACAATAGAAACGAACAACAATGGGAACATAGTTTACAATGTATTTACAATTTTTAAAAAATGTTTTTAAGACTCCTGTCTCCCATCTCTGCCCTTGTCTTATTTTGTCATTCAGACAGATCTGACTAGACTTGGAGAGAAACGCCTTGGTCCTGAAGCTCTTCAATTTCAAACAAAATACTGTCCGGGTTATTGATCTGATCTTAGCAATCATCAGTGACAGGAACACCAAAATAACTCCACAGCTCTTTCAGCCAGTTAAAACAAACAAAAAAACCCAAGCAGCTATTGTGTGTCAGAGGGGAGGCTGAAACAAGACGAAAGCACCGTCTGGCTCTGACCTTAGAGGTCTTGAGGCTCCCACTGGTGCTCAGTGTGCTGATGGAGTCCTGAAGGGAGGCGATGGCTGCACTGCAGCTGCTGGCAAAAGGTTCAATTTTCTACGAGAGAAAAACAACAAGAGGGTAAAATAGACAGAGGGAGATTATAAGCATTAACACAGGCAAATCAAAACTATTGCCATATGCGAAATTCATCGTGTTTCAACTAGCTCACAGTTGCCGTTTCTTGTTACTTCCCTGTAACTGGGCACTGCTTCAGTGAAACAGCCATCAGAACTATCCTTTTTTTCTCTCTCATGTTACAACTATATTACAACGTAGACTAAAAAGAAACAAACAAAGACTAAACACATCTTTCAAGCCAAGCTGAGTCTGCGGATATATGTCTAATATTCTACCATCCGTCACCCCCCCCACCTGTCTGAAGCTGATCCAGTGGCTGTGGTCGTAGCTGAAGGTGCCTTCCAGGTCTTTTGTGAGCTGGGTTGGGTCAATGTGCTTCAACAGGGCCTTCAGGGATGTCAGCGTCTCAGTCTAAGCAACAGGAAAAAAAAGGCAGACATAGATCGCGTTCTTCGTCAAAGAGCGCCACTTTTGGTGCCTGGAGGCAAAAGATATGTTAAGTTGCGACAGCACAATCTCTCCTCAGCTTTAATCGCTGGCATCAGAGCTCATAGTAAAGACATGAGATTTTTTTTAAATCCAGTCACAAACAGAGCTGCTTGAACTTGGCATTGCAAAGCTTCTCATCAAATAAACAAGATGACATTTCTTCTTTTTATTACCTGAATATTGACGTCTCTGTCGAGCTTAGCTGATGAGTCTTTGTCCAAAAGGAACAGCATGGAGTAAAGTGCATTTGGTACTAAAGCCTGAGATCAACAAGCACAAGAAATGTTACACTCGGTAAATAGTAAATTATACAACAAATATGTATCTGTCATGAACTGGAGTACAAAAAAACTGAATTTAAAAACTTTACAGTCTTCCATTCTAACAGAAACTCATTGAATGATGATATGCATCTTGCAAGTTGGATGCGACCAACCCGCTCCCAGTGGTGGTTAAAAACAGACAAGTAAGGACAGGCCTCTGCACAAGAGCCTTGAGGCCGCAAAAAAACACAATGTCTTGGAAGTGCATGCACTACGACTTTAAGGTGTGCCTCCTCAAAAACACAAACCACACAGTGTCAGGGACCGAGAGGCAGAGCAATAGCAAACGTGTAGGAATGACAGACATAGCAACTAAAGAGAACAGCAGATACTTCCACAGGGTTGAAAAGGCCTTTGGGCGTGTTAGATGGTAATTACATACTTTCCTCTGAGGGCTCACCTGAAATTCAGACAAAGATGACAACAGAGCAGGAACCGGCTGCTGCCTTCTACTGTCTATTACAACAGTTAGGCCTTGATCACGCCTCTCTTTCCTAAAACCACAGTATTACAGTTTAGGCACCGTCTAGTTAAACACCTGATGACATATGCCACACAAAAACGTGATATGACTTGTGAAGTTTGGTATGTATTTTAAATTAATTTAGAATAATAACAACAACAATAATCATTCCTTAAAGTGCTTTTTCATATGCCTACCAACATATGACACGTATGGTGGAACACTGTAAATGAATCATTTTGTGTAGAAATGTAATGTTGTTCATTTTGTTGTTTGGAGGTACAATTAAAACTGTAACAGTTAGCTGCACTTCCAGTGTATTCGTTTAATAGTTGCATAACGGTGCTTAATCCTCAGCATGTGAGACGTACCGCAGAGTGGAGTGGTAGTAACCTAGTAAACAGGTTAGGTCATTGACCGTGCACGTCTCTCCTGCCCACACCTGCGCCCTCGTGCACACCTGCAGCACAGCTCTCCCACTGCGATCCCTGTTTCCTGGAAAAGAAAGCAGGGTGGTCAATACTTTACAGCAGGAACAAAACTGATTTGTCTTGATGATGTTCCAAAAATGAGATGAGCCACTGTAAAAGAACCATTACTACAAAACAGGTTTAAATCAGTTTGAAAATACTTGAGCAGCATTCTTTGTGAGGTCTGCTATTATTTTTCAGATGAGGACAATTTGCATGTTTGTATTTAATGACTTTCTTAAAAATACACACTTACATTCCAAGAAGCAAACAAATATAGTACTGTATGATATCTGATTTGGACAGAAAGGCAAAGGCTAACAAAAACCTTATCTGATAGTTTATGTGTAGGCAATGCACATCAAATATGGGGAATATTTCCCAACATTTATGTGCCACTACTTATTAAAATGCTGAAGGACTTAGGTTGATAAAACGAAACAGACATGTGACACAAGCTGGCAGGTGGAAATGAGAAGCCCCACCTGGCAAAATCACAGCTCCTGATGTAAGCAGCTCTTGACTGACATCTGTCATCAGTTTGCAGAAGGCTGAACTATTGTCATTGGAAGATCTCTGATCCAAAGCCGACCCGATGGTCTTCCCATCGGCAACTTTGGGACTGTCCGACTCTTCGGCACTTGTTTTGCTGTCCTCACGTTGTCCTGTGGAGACATAACTAGTGAGCATGACGGCTGTGATGGATTCCCAAGTAATGTTTACCTGCGCTCAGAAATAAAGATCATTCTTTCAAATTCTTCCTTTCACCAGCATGAACATTTTCACCTCATAGTAGTCCCTCAGGTGGAACAGGTGTTTATTAGTGGTGAGATAGGTGTGCTCAATTGGTGAGTTCACCCTGAGTCATGAAGGAGTCCAGGTGTTTAGTCAGACTTAGTCATGGCTAACTTTGGTGTTATTAGACTTTCCTATCTTCTTCTCCTCCTCCTACTGAGCCCAGCACAGCTGGAGGCTCTATTTACAGGAATGATGTGCAAGACATTCCCAAGAGGAACCACAGTTTACAGCCATGTTTCTGTTCCCGAGGCAGCAAATCTTCCAGCAGAATGCAGTACCTGCACACACCTTCAATGCTTTGATTGCAAAGATAACGTCGACAGTAAATTCTGTTATAGGTATTTCCTCATTTAGTGGCTGTTAATCCTAAAATGACATGCAATTTTAATGTGGGGATTTGGTTGATTTTTATTCAGCTTAAAGAAATATTTTGTAATTCCAAACTACATGGCTCACAATTTTCCCACTTTGGGCAGTTCTTTAAACAGAAAAAACTACAGTGCAATATTTCCCGGTTAAAAACAAGTTACCGGTAACTTGTAACGGTTAAAAAAAAAAAAAAAAAAAAACTTTTGTCAAAGTTGTTGAATAATGACCTAATCAACTAGTTTAAAATTGGATTGAAAGAATAGAAAGGGCTCTAAAATAACTAGATGCATCCCGATTAGATTTATGCATTTTAATCTTATTTTAAGTTATTATTGATTTGCCAGTAATTTCAGAGCCAATAACTAAGTTATAAACAGTAAAGAATGATAATAGACAGGCTTAGAAAGGCAAGACAGATTCAAGTTGCTTGGGAAAATACACACACATGTTAATGGTAGCTGAGAGGTGATGCAAACAAATGTGTTGTCTCTCAATCAGCTACAGCCATTCTACCAGAATTCATGCTCACTTGCAGTGACGGGATTGTGTCAAAACGTAAAATACAAGAGAAAAAAAACTCAGCTGAATAAATCGTATCAATATAGTGGTTGAATATAGAAAAGAACACAGTGTAACCTTTTTATTGTGATCTGTGCCTGTAATCAAGCTTCATTCTAGGTTGTTATACTAGTAACTTGTGAAAAAAGTGGTTAACAGACAACATTCTTACATGAGGCAGCTGTTCACCCAAATCTTTGGATTGCTCTACAGGTGTTCATCAGTATTTGATGGATGCCTGCAGTGTGTTGTCTTTTTAAATAGTTTGAGGCCTCTTGTATTGTCCTGCTCTGCTCTGTGACAGTAAACCCTCCCAGCTCAGCCTCTATTGTCTTCAAACAGTTAGTGCATTTCCTGTGCGACTCAGGCTTCTGTTTGCTGCATGTTTCCTAAAATGCTTTGTTTTGAGGGGAAGTGACAAACCTAAGGCAAAGCCTCCTGCGTATTGTCCCTGTCATGTTTTTAAGCCATCAAACAGGCTAAATCAGCACGGTCTGCCGTGGTCTCGATGCACTGATCACATCGATTACAGGACTCTGACATTGTAAATATTTGCTGGAACACATTAAAGGTAATTCAGCCCATTCTTCTGCTATCTTTAAAGATCATAAATAATAGCATACGTCAGAGCAGGTAAGGTCCCGTGGTTCAGGCTCTCCATTGACAGCAGCTTAAAAGACTCCCTTTTCATGGATCCAAAGTGGCTAAATGATTCACAGAGGAAATATTTAAATCACTGAAGGAATCCATCTGGGACCAGTGCATCCCCCATCCTCAGTAACTCTGCAGGGTGACCTTATTGTGGGAATTTGGGGTCCCTGTGGTTCGTTTACCGGATCTTTTGTTCCCTTTGACACACTATTGTGAGAGACCTGCTTTGCAAAAGCTGAAATACGATCCCCACTGAGATGATTTCACGAACCTAACAGTGATTAAATCTACCTCTGGTATTTTGAAATATTTCATTCAGCTCATTAAAATAATAATGTGGTCTGGCTTCTGAGTCGGTTCAATGTTCCGATAAGAGATGCAATGAAAGTCACTCAGTTTTCACCTCCTATTTCAATTGGCGGAAGAAGCACATCTGTTTCAAAAACAGCACTAATTCCTGGGTGGTACTGTCACATCAATTCTTTCCTGAGCTACCCAGCATAGACCACCACAAAGGAAAAACAGACTGAGAGCAGTAAAGAAAACAGGATTGTGGCTAAAGTGCTGTTTCCAGGGTAGGGCCATACCTGTACCCCAAATGTGCCAAAGAACACAGAGCGTAGGCTTTCAAAGGCAATCTGTCATTAGTCAAAGCAGTCATGCTCCAGAGACATGCGCTGTCTCCACTCTGACTGAATCTGGTGAACTGTCGCAACTAGCCCTGCTGCAGGGTATTACAGCCTACGCTGGTGAGAAACAACCATCATTGGTATAAAAGAGATTTTCACAACCTCGGGTTACATCTATTTGTCCAGCGATGAGTCATGGACTTACATGATGATCCAATCGCTGTTGACAAGTTTAACTCCACATTTTGTATCAGCAGTGACGCAAAAGCACACAGATTCATTATTTAGGAAAAGTTTAAGCAGCTTTCTAAAGTAGGAAAACTTTTAGAAAAGTAGCACATTAAAACAGGAGTATTTACAATATAACAGCAGCAGAGAATATGTGAGGAAAGCTCTACAGAAACGTCTACAACTTTCCACATCGGCCTAATGGTAAGTTTGGAGCTTGTGAGAAGGGAGACTTCAGTGCTGGATTTGATGTTTTCATAATATAAGTGACAAGAAGAACTGTATTTATGTCATTGTTATGGGATGATCTACACAAATCCCCAGCTTTAAAACTCAATAGTGGTGGTGTGTGAGGTGGGATGGTTCTAACAATCAGTCCAGAGTTCAGGCACAGGTTCAACCGACACCTGACCTCTTGCTTAAAAAGAAAATGTATATGAATATGAAAATAATCAGCCGAGTTCTTTGAGATTTTACAGGTTTTTGCAGGAGTAAGTTTTCAAATAAAATGTTTCCATGCATGTTGTAACAATATTCTTATTGCCGTGTATTATCAGAGGAGCTGACTGTAAGGGTAAGTTTTGCACCCTTGCAGGGCAGGAGGTACACAGCTGTGCTTTATAACATACCTGAATCTTCTTCGCTGTTTCGTCTCTCATTTCCAGTCAGCACAGCCTCTACATCCAACTTCCCAAAACGAAGAGCGTAACCGTTCATCAGCTTTTTGGGGGAGATGCTTGTCGAGCCTCCAGAAGAGGATCGTTCTCGGTGACCTTTGACCTGGCCTGCTTTGTTAGTCCTCTCAAGAGACTTGGAGCGCCTGTCTGCCCGCCTCTCAGCGCTCCGCAACCCCCTCTGTAAGTAAAACAAAGGTGTGCTGGGCCTGGAGTCGTCTCCGCCGAGCCAGCCCCGGCTGCCGAACCGGCGAGATAAGTGTTCTCTGGGAGAGGTGCGAGTGTCGGGGCTGCTGCCAGGTGTGACCGTCCTTTCCCTCAGGCCCTTGTCGTGGTCCGGGCTCTCCTCCAGGATAGATTCAGAGCTGGACCCAATGCTCATGGGGTTCTGCAGGGCTTCCATGTAAGATTTTCTGAAAAGTCTCCTGCTCTCAAAGCTCACAGGGTCTCTGGCTATGCGCCGTCGCGGACCGGGATCACTGAGGTCTGTGCTAAACGAGAGAATCTTGGATCCTGTCCCTCTTTCTCTTTCGGTACTGCCTTCCTCGCCTGGTTCCTTGATGCAATCCTCAGTTGATCGTTCAATTTTAATGACGGGGGTAGCCGGATCTTCCACTGTGAGGCTGTGTTTGTCGCTCCTGGAGTCCATGAGGTGTCTGTCAGGGAGGGGGGGCTCCGAAAAGATGGAATCAGCTCCCTGAGAGATCAGGGACTCCCTGGAGCTGCGGTGGCTGTCCAGAGTCCCAGTGGAGCCGCTGGTGCTGCAGGTGCTCAGATGGCCACGAAAGCCACCTCTGCTGCAGTGGGCCTGCATGATGGCGTCCGCCGTGCTGCTAACGAAGAGCGGGTTGACCACGTTCTTCCACGGTGTCCGGAACACAGCCGAGCCAGTGGTGAGCAGACAGTTCTGTAGTGGGTGCAGGTTCCGGTCACGCGTTACATTCTGCAAAAACTCAGCCGTGAAGACGTTGCCATACATGCTCTCTGAAATGGGGATTTCTGCAATGGCCTGCCCACTGGCTGACAGACATTTTATCACTAGCTTCACAGCCTTGCGTCCCAGAGGAACAATCTGTAAGTAAAAGTCTCCTTGCTTTAGGCGAACTTTGTGCAGAGGAGCAAGCTGCAGGACGACTTTCTCGTGAATGCAGAGAGGCCACCCCTCATGGTAGAACAGAAGGCCTCTGTACCTCACCTTAAAGAGAACAGAGAAGTGTGTCAATACGCACTCCGATGAAACATAGGAAACATCTCTGTGTATTGGCTTAGTCCGCGTCACGCTTTGTGTTCAAACAGCTGTAATTGAGTCAAATGTTTTTTCAGAACACGGCGAATGAAATCACTCTCATCTTCAACTAAACAGGAAAACCTGTCTGTTCAGGCCTGGTTCCCCGGCAACCGCAACACAAAGCTCAGCAGTGACGGCATAATGAAAAAAAGAAAAGATAAGAGAGAAAGATACACTGCTCAAGGGTTGGCTTTTTATCTTCTCTTATGAAAACCAAGAGAACAGCTGAGGATGTGATCTCCCTCTGAAGCCTCTCATATTGCCTGCAACACAAAGACTCACAAGCACAGGGAGCTGTTCTCAGGGGCTAGGCTTAGGTGAAACTATTCCTCTGTGGCTATCGCCGCAGCGTAATCACCGGAGAGATGAATACAGAGGAATAAAGTTTCAGTCTTACTGCCCAAACCCAAGGGCAATCAAAGTTTCTTACAGGGAATATTGAGTTTCACTTCAGAGCCAAGAGGATGGCAGTCTCTCAAACAGACCTTACTTTTCCTATTCACAGAGAGATGGATGCTTTTCAGTTCTTTTTATTCAGGACAATCATCAACTCTGTCTCACTGTCACTTTTCTGACTCATCAAAAAACATTCACATTGTTCTTGGTACAATTTTCATTTCCCTGACTTATCAGACAGAACCTGACAATAAAACAAACGTGTGTCGGTTTGCTTTTTCCATGTTGTCCAAGCATGGCTTTTCATCCTCATAATTACTTGCGCCAATTACTGGCAGAAAGAGATCCGACTTAAGCCTGTCCAACTCTCCTGCAATAAATCAGGTATCTATCATTATCTCGCATTGTGTTGTGCTAAAATAAATTACAAGATTCCTTATTTTAAGTGTGTCCATCAGGCACTCACACAGGTTTCTTTTTGGATGGTCTGCAGGATCCTTTTAGCAGGAAGCAAGAAGTCAATGAGGCAGCGGAGGCCGTCCCCTCGGTACTGCCTCTCTACCACACTGAAGAGCTGCCAGAGGACAGTGGTGGCTGTAGCACTGAAGGGACGGTACAGGGCAGACAAGGTGCTCTGGATGCAGCTGTCCAAAGACTCAGCATCCTGACAAAAATGAGACAATCACATATTAATGTCATCATTAACGTTCTTATCGGAAGAAAACCCCCACAAAGTCCAGGGTCTTTTGGAATAACAGATCTTTCCCATTCAATTTGTGTTTTTTCTACTCTCTTTTATTTGACCAAATAAAAGGAGGAGTTTTATTTTACACATGCTACCATCTTTTCCCTTATATTATTGACAATTTAAAGCATAACAGAGGGCAAAACAATCCTTTGATTATAACAGTGACTCAGTTTGTAATGAAGTTGATAGCTGATCTTTTTGTGTTTTCTGTTGTACATATTTCATAGTGCTGGTGATTAGCTGGGCACGATCCCACTTTTAGCTAGGCGGTCAGGAAGTTTGAGCATCCCAGCGAGGGGAAACACCTGGTCAGAGTGACATCACCGTCAGCCGACACAAACAGACAAAGTGGAAAGTCCAGACTGGACTCCAGCGACGGCCGGGATAGTGGAACGTGACCCTCTGATAATAACCACCCTGTCATCCCAGAGTATCATTTGACCTGTATGTGACCTGGGCCACCACCACCCATCCCGCATAACATGTCCAACACGGCGAGTTACAACTTCTCTGATGGAGAGACAAAGCCTTTGGGAAAAGGTTGACCCGTAAATGTGTGGTTATGTTCACGGTTCATGCTATGGCCTTCCTCTGATTCGTTAGAGCCAAGGCCATTCAGCACTTCCTGAGTGGAACACAGCAGTGGGATAGAGACATCTGCCTCTGACAATAAGCAGTCAGATAAATAGATAATCTTGGGACAGTTGCACTCTATGACAACCATGTAACATGTTGAAGAACGCAGTGTTCCAGTATGAAGCCTCTCACAACTGTTTTGTTACTTCACTCGGAGGCTTATGCGGCATTTCCATAACAATAAAAGTGCATGAAAAAAACGCTGCCAGGGAATCAAGAATTGCTCTGTTGAATTTCGCCGGTCAGACAGCCCATGTTTCACCCTTTGTAGGATCTGTCTTGTTGATCTAAGCAGCTCAGCACCATCAATTAGAGGAGAGTGAGTACAGTTCATCTCATTCGTACACATGCCACGACTCTACTACAAGGCACTCATTGTGCACTCCGCCTCTCTAAGTGGCATGTGCTGTACAGTGTTGGTGCCCAGGAACAAAACACCCACTTCCATTAGCAGTCAGCTTGCTTTTAGAGAGACAAAAAACTTCTCAGGACATTAGTCACCGTTGCACCCAAGAGGAGAAGAATAACATGAAGTTTTATTGGTGGAGAGCTAACAATGGGAGGAAAGCCCTTGCTAGGACAGACTAGCAAGTTTTTTTGTAAGGTTTCCAAGGAAGAACAAACAACCCTGGTGACAGAGTCGGGTTTTTAAAGAACAATTAGTCAACAGAACAGTGAGCTGAGCTTGATCACAATTCAATGACTCGTCATCGCTTTGGAGGAGTGGCAGCACAAGAGTGCTGAAGCAGAACCACAACAAGTCCAAAACACTCAGATAACACAGAGTTTACCGTCAAGGTGGAGAAAAATGCACATTACACCATCTAGAGTTTAGTTGTTTCATTAGATCAACATCCTCCTGCCCTCATGAAGCTTTTGAGCCGTTTCCGTAAAGGTCACCTGTCTACGGGGAGGCATATTTGCATATCTCAGCAGAATAACTGAGCTTAGCCACCAGAGCTGAGCTTCCCATCCGCTCTGAGCAACAGAGGAATGCAGTGTGTATAGTTGTGTATGTCTAACTTCAGAGCTTTAGCTGGGACAAGAGCAAAGTGGGAAGTCCCACCCTTTCTGATGCCAGGTCTTTGTAAGCCTCTGGCTACGTGCTGGAAGGCCAAGGTGGTAATTAGTGGCTTTAAGCTCCAGGTGGAACACTTTTGTCTAAGCTGTCAGTAAAACCAGCTGTTCAAGAGGTGAACATGGAGAAGATGTAGGCTAGATGAAGGCATCTTTTTGTGAGGGAAGCAAAGTCTGGACGAATGTCAGAATGAAGAGGAAGTTGAAAAGATTTTCAATTTTCAACTATGGTAATTTATTGTGGTACCTGCTGCACGTCTTTTGTATGTTTATGAAATACATCCCAAAAATTCTTGTGCACATCATTTGCTAATTCAAACAAGACATCTCCATTTAAAGCAGGTGTCAGAGAGAAAAGAGGGACAGAATGAGAAACGGAATGAACAAAAGAGTGCATCACAGAGAGAGAAAAGTGAGAGAAACACAGAGAGGGTTAACAAGAGGTGGTCACTGACACATTTACTGGGTCAGGGACACAAAAGATGTTGCCTACCAGGCCTCCAGTGGAGCATGAAGCCACCAGGGGAGTGTAACAGGAGAGCCCTGGAGCCCCCATACAGGCGGCTCACTAACTAACCTGCTACAGCCTCAGAGGTAGAGGGATGACAAAAGCCACAGGTTGCTCAGACCTGCCCCGCTGCCAGGTGCCAGGATGCCAACAAAGGAGCCTGGTGAGACCTCCCCATTGAGCAGACTGATTCTGCTTTTGATCTGTACCCACAGAAATCCAATCTCATGAGAGACGAAGAGGAAGGAGAGAGATTAAGATAAGTATTCAGAATAAGCCCAGTGTATAAATTGGGACCCTCGTAAGCCAATCAGTAAGTTTACCTAATGCTATCAAAGATTTCTGTTAATGCAAACGTTTGAGAAAGAACAAAGGCCTGACAGTTTTATCTGAATGAACACTGAACAGCATACTCCTCAACAGATAACAGCATCATATGGTAATGTAGCTTTTTAAAAAGAGTGCAAATATTGCAATGTTTGCTGAGCAGATAAGAGCAGCACAATGATACCACCACCAATGTCGATAGATTTGTGAGTTGAAGTGATAAACCGGCGCTCTTTCACGTCCGCTGCAAAAGCAACTATTTGACTCCCATTTAGATATTGTTTTTGTTCTTTATTTTACAAATTTAGTCACATGAACTTTAAAGAGCATAACACCATTAATCAGGTTAAATAAATTTTAAGACTTCCGCAGGCAATATTGGTAGATGGTCTAGTTTTTGGGGTTTATCACAAAGACTTGATTTATGTCTTTAGCAAGCAACAAATTACTTTGACCAACAGGATGTAAACAGCAGTGACAGGACGTTGTTCCTGAGCAGCACCAGCAGATCTTGTTTACTCCATTAATTCATGAAGCTTTTTTTTTTTAAACAAACATTTTAGATTACTGACTATCTGGGTCCACAAAGAAAACTCCACAAAGAAGACAAACAGCGAATGCGGGTCCTTCAACCAACTGGTGAAGTGATGAGCAGTGACAGCAGAGACAAAAGAGACTAACAAAGTCTGCTGATACCTTCAGGAGGGTAAATATAGGATGGCTACATTCCAAAACAAGTGGGAGGCCGATAACAAACAACAAGTTAGAGAGGATGCAAATGTGTCACCGTTCATCTGAGATGACGAATGAAAATGTATACAGGCCAGCCAATACAAACTGAATAATTAATACAAGATTTTAAATGCATAGTACATTTATCGTGCTTGATTGGTTCATATGTCACTGAAAATGTCACTTTATATATTACTTGAACTGAATTAAAATGTAGGGATATATGCATCCTTTTAACTGACTCGGCTTACAATATTTCTCATCCCCCACTTTCACACACTGCATGTGCAAAAGTCTACCTGATATGTTTTGGCTGATGAAGAAGCAGACAAAATATCAGCTGCCTGTGCGGAGCAGCATCAAAAACAGCCACCTCTGGAATGTGTACAATAACACACTTGCACACAGAGTGCAGAGTTACCGAACATAGACAACCAGGGTTTGCATCCAACACAGAATTAAACATATTAAAAGATAAAACAATCAAAACAACACACAACTTCCATTAAGTCAGTAAGTTCATACTCCAAACTATTTGAACATCATACCTTAATACTCAGGTAGTTGTCACAACTGCGAGACTTCGCTCTGGAGTGCATTTTGCCAAGTGACAGCATTTAGGCACCAGAAGAAACCCGAAACTTTAGGAAATTATGTTTCATTAACTCCAGTTGGCCCAGCTGATAGTCCACGGTTTGAGCACCGGAAAACATTTCTGTGATATCAACAGGTCCAGAAGCATTTCTCTCCCCTTTTCTGCCACTATCTGTGTGCTGTGGTGTCGGCAGCTGGAACAGACTAAACTCCAGAGCGTGAGAGAGGCAGAGCGCTGGATTCCCCGTCATTCACCCTCCCTTCCTCCTACATAACCTCCCCCGCCCTCCGGCTCCAGCTCTGCTACTGAAGCCTCTTCCAGATGGATAGATGCACGCTACACCGACTCCAGGCTCATCATTCAGAAAACACACATGCATCCACTAAATAACCTAAACTGCTACGACCCCCAACACTCCAGTCGGGGTGCACCAGACTCTGACCAACTCCTCTATACCCCCCCCACCTCACCCTTTGCACCCCTACCTCCACCGGCAGCTCCACTCTACCCCTCTTGCCACAATGCTCTCTCTTTGTCCCCACAATACAAATGGACTAAGGTTTCAGCTTATTCTGCTGGTTTTCAAAAGAAAAGAGAAAGGAAGACATCAGCGTTGGATTGGAGGCTCGGGTCACACACTACAATAGAATTCCCCATAAACATTGTCTGGGGAAAACCTGATTCTTCCACAGACTCCAACAAACTGGTGTCATATGAGGGATGGCATCTTCAAAGCAGGGCATAAAAACTTTGACTTATTTATGTGTTTTTCTTGAAATTCAGATTTCTTGAACGGATAGACAGTAATCAATGCTGACAAAGCACAGAATTTGCCGAAAAACATAAATGAGACACAAAAAAATAAAAGATGTGATAAATCTTTTTTTTTCTTTTTTTTTTTACAACAGAACGGCAGCAGACAACAGTTGGGGAAACATGAAAAGAAGCTCTGTCCCATTTGTCCTAAACACAGGAAATCCTTGTTCGAGGGTAAAGAAGGGGAGAAAAACACAATCACTGGGAATGCACACTGTGTGTGTGAAAATGTGAAGACCATATTAAGTCGGGCTGTTTAAACAGAGACAGTAGTGAGGCCACGTAATGAAGTTGGCTTATATTTAGAGATGTCATTAGAGGGAGACATCAAAATGACCTGACAAGGACAAGAAGACCCACTGTCAAAAGCTGCAGTCGCAAAACGTTTGTGGGGTCACACACACACTACGGTAACTCACGCTGACAAAGTTAGCCTGTCAAATTCCCACACTGTAGCCACTGAACGGAGGCATGGGTGGGTTGATGGATGGATGGACATGCATGGGAGACATAACAAAGAGGGAACAGCGATAGAGACCAGCGTATATCAATTGCTCACACCACATGTTGTCTGATATCCGATCTATATTTAGTCTTATTTAGTCTTAGTTTTATGCCTACTCTATAATCTGCTATGTAAACAGAAGCAGACATACCTCACATATCCGCTATTCAAATATACACTCGTCTTTCTCTGTGTGGTACAGAGTTTATGTCGACATTGAACCTATAATTTTTGTGAGGTTAGAGTTTCTTCTTTTTGTACATTCCCTTCTTCTTTAAAAAAAAAACTCATGGGGTAAAAAAACCAAAAAACATAAGTTTTACTTGATCTTACTCTGGGCCCGTAGTAGTTAATCATTTGCCACTAAAAACGCTTTTCTTTCATAAAACTGAATATAAATGAAAAATAATATAAAATTTGATAGTTAAAAAAGATTTTTTTTAAAAAGCTTTAAGTATTACGACAGGAGATGCATCCTGTTTATTGACATAGGATGTTACCTAGTTTGACAGTTGATTTCCTGTAAAGTTGAAATTTCTTTCAAGGAAATTGCCTTCAAATTACCAGAATTATGATGCTGTGCCAGTGTATCAGTAAGGATACAAAGATAAATCTAAACTTATTCAATCAGGTGAGATACACAGTGCAGAGATTCATACACCAAACTGTTGGGGATCAATATTAAGCCATTTTTATCTTTGCCTTGCTTAATATCTATTATGCAGTCTCAGAAGAATTTACTTTGTTAAGGAAGCTACTTCGTAAATCCGTAAAGCATGATCATTGTACGAGGGTGAGAGTGGAAGGCAAAAGAATTAAGTATTGCCAATAAGAAAAGAAGGACTTCAGAATGACATCAATATTTCCTATAACGCCCTTGACAGATGATTTAGCCAATTTGTGGGCAAACAACATTTAAGATTGTTGCTATCCATAAATTGATTCATAGATGTCAAAAACTCAATAGCAAAAAAATAACGTTTTTAATAACAATGACAGCATTCTTACCAACAAACAATCTCTGTGGTTGGGCTGCTAAGAGTCTACATATGTATATGCAACACAGAGACTAAGGGGAACTGAGGGGAAAGGGGGAAATGGAGGACGTTTACGGGGCCCACACCTGCTCACTGTTGTGGGCAGGTGTAAATGAATGGTCTGCCTAATGTTTCGGCCGTAAAACATCCATAAAAACATCCGGAAATAAGCAAAAATAAGGAGACGCTAGGGGAAAGCAAACAGAGGAGTCACACATGTACACAGTGAGTCATAAGACATGGCTGACAGCTATTAGACTGTATCAGACTCTATGTTGTTTGGTTTTACAATCACTCCTTAAAGTCCGCCTTTAGGTTGACAACTGGAAAATCTTTTGATCTGAAAAAATATATAGTGCAGACCTAAACCATCTCATTAAGAGAGGACTTTTGGTCATGAGATTCAGTACTTCTGTACTTCTGTCTGAACTTTTTTCCGCTTTATGCAGTACAGTATGCCTTTTTTGGGACCGAGGACATGCGTCTCCTCTGTGGTCATAAGAGGAGGCATTGCGGTGCATTTGTAGCCCTGGTGACTGAGGTCAGGAGCGGGCCCTGCTCCTCTAGGATTAACAAATTGGATGCTGAGGGCAGGAATAGTGATATGTCCACATATTCCACAGTGTGGATTTCCCAGAGCAAAAGACAAAAATAACTCAATGCAAAAGCTTCATTTACCTGAATATACAGATTATTCAGATTCAAATCAAGATAGCAGGGATGTTTTTGACAGTAAAAGACCAGCTCCATTTACAATGATGTGCTTGCACAATGACCTGTTAAACTTTTCCTGTTTTTTTCCCACTGGCTATCATGCTGGTTTAAAATAGCCTTATTTACGCAGGCTTCTGGTAAACAATATTTATGTGATTTGAAAAAGCTGATAGGGCAGTCCCAGGGGTGGCACAAGGGTGGATCAGATAAAGCTATCAAGGGAACAAATTACTCAGATGACACAAGAGCAGCAGTTTCATCATTTTTCATCATCATGTCTTACTGATAAAAACATAAGTGAGCCTTGAAACGGGCGGGTAGCTACAGCTCAGTTGGAATAAAGACGGAGATTTTTGTGGTCTGTCTCAGATGCGCACACAGTCACGGAGGCAGTCGCGCATGAACCCAACTGTGGAGCACAGAGGAGCTGGATCAGCAGAACGCAGTATCTCAAATGTGAATGAGAATAGATGGAGTGGAAACTCCGTGGCAGATAGATGGGTGGTCATTGTAATGAACTAACACAAACACTCACCAAACTGTGGAATGCGACACCTTCATCCTACCTCACTTCAGACCAACCCTACCGCACCACACAGGCCACCAACAGTTGTGATGAAAGCTTTAAGAGTTGTCCCTTTCTCTCTTTGTGAGCGACATCAGGCCATATAATGTCTATGGTGCAAGTTTAAAAAACGACTCTGTGGTTTCTGAAAAACCAAATCCCATATGCTAATTTTCACACATTTTTTCCCTTACTGTGGTACATAACATGATGAAAAGCTGACAACTGTTACACTTTAATGACCACAAGCCACCAGTGATTGACCTTTCTGCAATTCTCACGACTGACAAATCCTCGCTTACAGCAGTGTAAACCAGGGCTCATAAAAAGAAAGTAATATCCAATCTATAAAGGTTTGACTGTGTAGTGAAGAAGCTGTGTAAATATGGAGGACAAAGCCAATGACTCATCCGTCCACCTCTGTCCGTCTCGCACAGGCTTGAGAACTCGCATCACAACTCCATCCAGGCTCACACAGATGAGGCCACTGCCCCCCATGACCCTTCTCGACCAGTCCCAGTAGTCTGCTTCAAACCCTCACTGGGGACTCTCAAGGAAACTGTTGCTCTGCGTGCAGAGACTTCGCTGTGCTGCTCCACATCTCAGATTGATTACCACAGCGAACGGAAGCATACAGCTACTCAAACAGAAACACCCACATTCCACCCCGAAGTCCAGTTTCCCACTGCCATGCAAAACTGCATTTGGACTGCAAGTAAAACCATTTAGGACCAAAAAAGAAAAGATTTTCCAATTCAGAAAAATGGTGTCTTTTGCTCACATCTTCATTGGGAATGCGACTCAACAGGCAGCCTCACACTGTGGAGAGGCGGTACAGCTGTTGCACTAACAGCCCGACCACAGTCGTGCTCCGTACAGCGGGAACCGAGTGGCAGAGCGCGCCACCTGTCACGGCCGACCCCAATGCACCTCCACCCCCTGCCGTTCGGACGTCTCACTCCCACACAAAAGCCAGTGTTTTCCCTGAGCGCGCGAGCACAGGTGGCCGGAGGAGCCGAGGTCAAGTTACAGCCGTGGCACCCGCGGTTCAAAGAGTCAAGGGGGACGTGCTGGTGCAGACTCCCACAGTAGTCACGTACGGCAGCATGCAGTGACAGCCACAAACAGGCTGCAGCAAGGCTTCCTCTTTCCCATAAGACCATGCAGCTCCACTTCTTAAACTGTTTTGATCTCATTTGCGGAACCATTTATCTCCTTTTACATTCTAATTTATGCTGAAGGGCTGACCTAATGTCCCAATATCAAATACACTAGTCTTTGGTTATGTAATCTTTGCACAGAGCTGTTGGGGTACCAAAATGCTCAGAAAGCTGGTTCAACAAGAATTAAAACCAAAATATGTGGTATCAAAACAGTGTGAGCCATTATTGTCAGAATACTACAAAATTAGAAAAGCTATCTTTTTAGATGAGCACTTCAAGAAGTTGCATTTTTCTTTCATTCTGAAAACAAGCCGCATAACTCCGAATAGCACCCCCAGCAGCAGAGAATAAAACACAAGCACTCAAACCACCCAGTGCTGAATTCATTCCAATGCCATCCAAAATGCCTATTTTACTAGGAAAAACAGGACTCACCTCGCTCTGCTCTCAAGCTTTGATGTCTCCAACAACACATGGAGGAGGTTGTGGCTCTCCCAGAACTGAGAGGCTGACAGCTGTCTCACTACAGAGGACCAGCCCCCAAAGTCCTGGAGCAACCTGACATGTTCCATCAAACGCACTGTTTGTCGACTGAGGAGAATCACAATATTAAGGCTAGCCAGGCAGAAAGTTTTCCAGCCCCCCCAGGCATCCCAATTCCTCAGCGGGGCGTAACCCTGCCGTTTTATCTGCACCCATCTCCCTCCAGTGTGTACTCTGTGAGGCGAACCGAGAGCAGAGCAACTCCACTGGCCTGCCATGTCAACAAAAAAAAAGTCTAGACAATTGCTCTCTACCTGTGCTCTTTGGTCTCCGGTGTCCCCAGGCAAACATTTTGCCCATGTTATCTTATTTGTTTTTGCAAATCAGTTACACACATTTCTCAGATTTTTTTCTGAAATAAAAGCCTGACATCACGTTTTAAATCCTCTAATCTGCGCGGGTAAAAATAAAAGATTACCACAAAGAGGAGATCAACAGTGTCGCGGGACTGCCGGTCAGTAGAGACAAAGCAGAGCCCGTCAGAGAGCGAGCTGCCTCCAGTGCTTCTGACGGCACCAGATGTCAGTCTGCATTGTTACATGGATTACTTGAGCCATTCAGCAAACACCTCCAGGTGTGCATTCCACTCCAGGAGGGGAGAAGGTGGGAGCCACTCCTATGGATCAATAAAAAAAAATGCTGACTTTTCTCCCTTATGAACTTTGCGTGCCTAAGTGAGAAAAGAAAAGTGGGTTACCCACTGATGGACACTATAGAAAGAATTCTCCGCTCAAAGCTAAACTATTGCCCTATTACAGAAAGCCATTTAGAACAAGAGCGTGTAATCTTGGTGGTATTACACGAAGGGAAGTACCACGAGCGGCTAATCTTTGGTATGAGCGGTACACCTGGTCTCCACGAGGTCTTTAATCTTTGGAGGAAGACGCAGAAATTAGAGACTTCACAATCACAACCCCCACGCTGGACTGAACCATCAAGGGCGTGTAAACATTCAGCACAAATGAATCACTGGGAGTCCAAGACGAAACCTTGTGAGACGAGTCAAGGTGAAGAGTTTCAAGGAATTGGGGTTTGCAAGTTCCAATTTCTCTGAAATCGTGAAGACGATTATTGAAGTAATGTGTCAGCTATTCATTTACACAAGCTAAAACGCTTCAGAGGTCTTAATGAAATGTCTCTGGCATGCTTTGGTCGCAGTAGTACAACTGCAACTGTTTTTTGTATTGTATAAAGGTCACCAGTAAACCACTCCATCCCACTCTCCTTGCTCTTCGGTGGAGTGCGTCCTAACTGAGAATTGTACTATTTTACTCCTGAAGGAATTTGCTGTTCATAATAAAGGAGAAACCAACCATACAGCTTTTGACCTTTGACTTTTAAGTGCAGCAAAGGCAGTGCTTAGACATGTAAGCTGGGCGGAGAGAGGAAAAGAGGCTGGACTTTACTACTGTAAGCTTAAAAGATGTCTTTTCAGATCTAGGGGGTCTAGACAAAGCGATGGGCTTGTTGTTTACTTCTCTTAGTTTTAGCGACCCCAAACACCTAGATATATGCCGTCAAGTCGAGTTCATTTAGTTTAGTTTCAATACCAATTCAGTTCAAGTTCTTTGTGTGAAACGTTTCCCATTTTGTTGTTTTTCTGACTTATTCCACATGTTTGGCACCTCCTTCCTCGGTCACCTTCTCTATTCCCTTTTCCCTCTGAGCTGAGTGGTCTCGCACCACTATAGCATGATGCTTCCTCTGCCATGCTGTGTGTGTCAGGTAGTGCAGTGATGCGTGACTTGTGACTGGTGACTTTACAAGCTTTTCTGGTGAAAAAGTCTGCGCTGATCTTAGCCATATGTATGGGTCTTCCGTGTTCATAATAGAACTCTACAGGGTAACTATCAACTTATTCTTTCCTGCATGATCAAAACTGTGATACCTTCATCTTCAAGTACTCAGTCTAACTGTTTAAGGCCCAAAACTCGGTACAGGCTAGTCCGTATTTTGCATTTCAAAAGTCGAAGATAATGTCTTTGCCTTGACACAGATCCCATCTTGTTGCTCCACAAACACTCAAGGATCAGAATTTTTTTTCTTTATGGTTTCAACTAATTTGGGTTTGTTGACTGGAAGGCATTTGTGGACATTTCCAGTAAGACGTAGATTTGAAAGGTTTGCATGATGTTCTAGCAGCTACGTAGCCTCTGATATGTTTTCCAAGCAGAAAATAGCCGTGTCTTGTTTTCCAGTAAACCAATGAACATAAGACACAGTGATAACCATCACAAGACTCATTATAGCAATATTCACCATCTTGCACCTGATAATTTGTAAGAGCACATCTGAGGAAGGGGAAAGATAGACGGGGGGTAGACTGAGGGAGGGGAGAATGATATGGAGGGAGAGGTGTTTCCTGTTTCCATAGCTCTAATTATACCCATCTCTTGAGGATAAGACCTATCAGGAAGAGGGATTTTTGTCATTGAGGAACTCATGAGCGATTTATACTCCCCAGGAGTATTTTACAGTCTTGGATTCTGAAAAAACACATTTGACATTATACCGAAGTACATGTGAATTAAGGACATACGCACACAAGGTTATGAGAATACGATGCTGTTGCATTTTTACTTTCTGACGCTGTTCTTTTTCATGACAGCGGGCTTTTTCAAGACAAAAGAGTTTATGACAAAAACTAAAAATCCACGATCGTTGCACTGTGTTTTATAGAGTCGTTGGTGTTTTTGTGTCCTACTGTGAACGCCTGTCTTATGTAAACTAAAGGCTCTCCATTTATTTGTAGGTTGTTGTCAGAGTAATGATTCCTTCCTGTTTAAAGATGCAGTAGTGATAGACTTCTGAAAAGTTGTGCCTTTGGGGGTAAATAGTATGTAGCCCCAAGAGACTTTTGGCCAACATTTTACTGGCTGCAAACAAAAGTTTAGTAATTCCAAGACTGTGAATGGCTTAAGTGGTAGCTAAATGCACCAAAAGGAAGTGCTACATTTCTTGTTCAGATTTATCCCTCACAGCAAAATTCCAAGCTGACAATGGCTAACAGCTGAGAGCTTTAAATCTTTTATATAGCCCTGTGAAAAAAGTGCCCCTGTTTCATTTTAATCTTACGGGACACACGCGTAAAAAAACTGTTCCTTAGCAACCTTAATTTCACCACCATTTGGAGTCCATGACTCTGCAGTTAGGGCGATTATTCACAAGTGGAAAACATTGAGGACAGTTGACTTATTTTCCCAGGAGTGGATGTACCAGCCGGTTAAAGTTCAGTTTCAAAACTTACCACAGTACACTTAGTAAAAGACTGAACATATATTCAAGAGGATGTGTTTTAGAAAAAAAGCCTATTTTTCTATTTTAAAATAACATAGCATCTAAACATAGAAGGGTTGCACATCAACAAACCACAAGACTTATAAAGCAATGTTCTTTGGACAGATGACACCAAAGTGTAGATGTCGGGTCATAATAAAAGCAGAATAAAGGTAACGCAATGACCCAGAAAAGGTCCAGACATCAGCTGACTGAAATGCTATGGAGGGGTCAGGGCATGAACAATTATCCACAAACTTCAATGATCTAAGGCAACACTGTTTTGAAGAGAGGGCCAAAAAACACTCAGCAACTGATAACTTTGTAAAAAAAATCTAAAGTTGCAGATAAAATTAGAGGTAATTGAATCATGGCGTACACCACTTCACACTTTGGATATGAAATTATGTAACACATTATTCGTTGCCGTTGCTCGAAGTTGTTCACCTAATCTTAAGGGCTTGTGAGGACAACATTTTTTTATGTTGTCTTGATGAATAAACCTTGAACTGACAGATGTTTTCTCTTTATTTTATCCATACATGACTGTACAAACTATGAATCAGTGCTCCATTATTTGTCATACAACTTTTAAACACTTGCACACTGCTCTCCTCTAGTGGCCAACGTAAAGACATATGATGATCTAAACTTTCTGGAGAACAACCAGTAAACAGTTTGCACGATGCATGACAGTAAAACAACTTTATATGAACCGAAATTTCACACTGAAATTAAATTAAACTAGCTACTCCAAAACCTCCACAGATTGTCTAATGGTGATAATCAGTTTGACTACCCTGGTTTATAGCATTTGCTTCATCCATTAGTATGCAAATAAAGGAAAAGGCTAGCTGAGAAGAGAGGTGGGGGGTAGCCAGTGAAAAAGGAGACAGAGAGGGAAGAGTGCAGGAGAGAAAGAGCTGTTCATCCAGCAGCTCATATTGCCTGGCAACCTCACCACCAGACAGAGAATGTGTACAGTGGTCTGCAGGCTGCCTCTGCTTGCTCTCACCAACACAAGTAATTGCTTGCAAAGAAGGGAAATCAGTTGTGAAAAACAAATCCAAAGAGCTGCAGATGCTAGGTGCATTTCCTTCCCTAGAAATGAACATCTCTGCTGACCTTTAGACCAACCCCTGAATGCCAGAGTCCAATCCTTTTCATCTGGTTAACTATAACTTCACATGAGACGCATTTAGGTGATAACAATCAGATAAATAATTCACCAGAGCTCTTCCTTGTGGCCAACTAATATTATTATTGTGACAAAATAATTAAATGTCCTTGATGGTTTTAAAGCTTCTGGCAAAGCACTTGTCATCTTTTTGAACAAGGCTTAAATTAGAGCCCTGAGAGCGGTTTTCCTTTTTTCACTTCAGGCCTGTGAGTCATAATTAGTGAGCCATTTTCCCTCCAGATTCGACTCTGCCCAGCTTAGGGCTTAATCAAGTGGAAATTTGGAATAGGGGGTTGTGGGGGTGGTCAGGGTTGGGGTGCAGGACAGAATGGACCAATTGTTCAGATAAAGGCCTCATGTTGGGTCAGCTTTGATGTCTCTCTGGGGGATGTGCAGGTATTTTACAGTAGCATTACACAAAATGTGAAAAATGTGATGCAAAGTTCAGACATGATGCTGTTTGTCCAAATACTGAAGTCAGACTATAAGAAACATCCAAATGCAGTAGTAAAATGCTCAGGCAGAACAATGTCAAATCTGTAAGAATAATCCGTAAACAAAAATAAAAGTTCTACACTCTCACAATAACTACATTCAAGTGAGATTCCCTTCAGTTTGTGTCACGTCTATACAAGCAGACAGGCTCCCACTGATCTATTATGCGCAAAAGCCTTTCTCATGCATATCTTGAATGAAAGCCAGCGTATCGATGGTTTGAGGATAATCACATTTTCCTGAGACGGGCTTAGCCTCACTAAATAAGAAAAAAAAAGTTCTGCCTTAAAAAAACACTCCTGCATGCATAACTGTGGAAAGAAATAGCAGCGTTCCCCACCACACGCGCAAGATTTCTCCGAAAGCTTTGAAACAAAAATGAAAAGTGGTGGCAAGGAATGCAAAATTGTGTCAAACCTACCCACAAGAATGAAAAGGGCATTTTATGGGTCACTTCCAAATACTGAGTCTTGGCACGCTCATCGGACACCGTACCTTTCTTAGCTGCGCGTAATGTTCCTTAGCAGGTGCATTTGGCACATTTCAGCGACGCCTCAGCGGGCGGTCTCCAAACTCCGGCTTCCTTCGTCCTCTTGACGCCACAAAATGTCCCACTTGTTGCCGAAACGTGGAGCCCAACCAGCAGTTTTGGATAAAAGTTCACCATAACTTGGACGTTCCGGAGCGCCTCCGCGCGTATTTGCGTATTCTCACATTTGAGTGGAAGTTTTTAGTTGTCAGTGCAGGTTTTCCAAGGCGTACAAAGTGGATATTTGCATTAGGCCGACCCTCCCCTCGCCTTTCAGAGTTGCCATTGTTTGTCACAGCCGGGGCTCGGATTCAGTCCTTCGCTAAATCTCTGCCGAATGGAGCAGAAAGCAGCTTCGTCTGAGCCGTGGCTGGCAGGAACCACAAAGAAACCAACACACAGGCTCTACTGCTGCCTGTAGTCTATCTGTGATTCGTGAAAACTATTTTGTTTTTTTGTTTTAGATACGTCCAACACACAGGGAGACTTAGACTTGGTCCCCATGTCTCCCCTCTCATGGATGAACTGACAGGTCTTCATGCGTAACAGCTGTAGTCACGTGAGAAAGACATGTTCAGCCAGTTAAACCTTCAACGTGTCGTGTGGGGGACACGCCGTGACTTGTTTTAGTTGTTTGTTAATCGACAAGCAAAACGTTAACTAATTGGACCATTTCTGGCCAATTTTGAGCTTTCTTTAACACTCGCCAACGCTACTGGAAAGTCACTAACTCAGCCTCCAGAGGGATATCGTTCGGTTGATTGTGAACACTTTTTAGTTCTGGTCTGGTTGTGTATCACAAATCTGGGAAAGGGAAAAGGGTTTCTGTGTTTCCCTGATGGAGAGCATGTGTTTACGCGCAACTCAGACAGTGTGTCTTTATTTACGTAGAGCAGAGGTTTGCTCCCTTACAATGAAGATTGTTGCATTCCTGTTTACAGCGACTTCATGCTGTCAACACACTCTATTATGGGGATGACCACAAGGCAGAAAATTGCAAATAAATGTGAAACCCACTGGGGAGGCTCATTAAGTTACACATCATGCAAACCTGTGCGTCTTAAAAGAACACAACCCAACCAGTTTGTGTGTTTGGGCCTTCACTTACTATTTATATGTGATCAGTGTGCACAAGAAAATTTTTCACAGGGACATAAACCATGTCCTGGATAGGCATAATCATTTTATGAATGGACTTCTTGTGAATCAGCTGGTAAGTATGCTGTACTCCCACATTTATATTTTATGTGTGACGAATTAGTGCCACTTAGTGGCTGAGCTTGTTTCAAACAGGTGAGCTGAGAAACTTGACAAAAGAGCAGGTGGTTATCTTTAGAAAGGATGGCATGTGAGGATGTAGAAGTTCACTGCATCACGCATTCTTATTTTTGCTTTCCACCTCATCAGCAGTATTGTGGATACAGCAGGTCAGAGGGATTCTCTACTGTCATGCTCGACTTGTAACCTTTCGCTTAGTGTCCGTCGGCTTCTTGTGTGTTTCTGCTGCTTGTTTTCAGCTGTTTGGTGCAGTGTCTCCTTCAGGGAACAGCAGAACGTTTTCCAGACGCATTTATGGCTCAGTGTGCTTGTTTTGTATTGTCATCACATTGTGATTGCTTACTGGATGCATTAATCACTTCCTGCCTTTGGAGTGACATACCTGTTACAGCCACAAGCACTTTGCTTTTTAAAGTTTGAATCAATAACAAATTACATAAAAATGTTTGATTCAATCACTTCAGTTTAGTTGAAGATCCTAGTGGTCAAACTCATACTACAGCACTGGTATCTATAATCAAACATCAGCTATGTGGAATAATTACAGAAGTCATTTAATTTTGAGGTCTCTTCAATGTTTTTATTATTGTTTATGATAATAAATAAATGTAAAGAAAAAAACTCACTCCAAAAATATGAATGTACTATATAACGTTTATTAAAATATATAAAAGACAAAATACATAAATGCATAATTATGTCCATGATGAAATATGCATAAAGGGTATTATAATTATACAGTAAAATGTGTTTACATATATAGATTTTTTTATACATATAGCAAGATATTTTTGCATTAAAACTGGCAGTGGTGATTCCATAACCCCCCCCCCACCCCACCCCCGCTCCCCAACAGGAAACCCTTCAGTCCACAGCAGGCATCCAACAGAGTGAGGCCTCTGTGAACAGCTTGAGAGCAGCAGCACCTTTACACCTGAGATCCACGTTTTGGAAAGGTCTCACACAGAGCAACACAGCTATCCTGACATACTGTAGCTTGTAGGACTTTAATCAATGGTTTCGTAGAGGAAAGAGAAGACATCGAGGATGACCTGACCTGCTCCCCTCCATACTGGTTCCCCTCAGTGAAGTATACAAGGAGGGCAGCTCCTCCATCGGAAAATCTACAAAAACACTGAAAAACTGGGCCACACACAACTTTTCTTAGGAAGGAGACTGTAGCTCAGTGCTCTCTGCCGTCATGCTAAATGTTTCCTCAGTACGCCAAATTGCAGGATATATATCCGTAGAGCTTGCAGGAGGAGAGTGAAATAACCCTTACAGAGCATGAGACGAATCCCGTTGGATGACTTGAAGTCCTTTAGACTGGTGTGGCTGGCTGTGATTGGTCCTGTACAGTTTCAGTCACTGCAGCCTGGAGGCTGTCATGTCTGGTGGTAGTGGTGGTAATGGTGGTGGTGGTGGTGTTCGTGGTGGTGGTGATGCTCATGGCGCTGGACCATAGGGACCACAAACCCTGGGCTGCCGGGGGGGCCCGTGGCCTGCTCCCTCTCCAGGCTGGGCAGTGCAGAGGTGGGCGCTTGCTGCTGGGGGTGGGACTGGGGGGGCCCGGGGACCTTGGACGGGGACAGGGCCTCTCTGCCTTTGCCTCTCAGGCGCTTGCTGTGGCTGTACTGCAGGGGATGCTGATGGTGGCCGGACGGATGGGCTTGGTGCGGCAAATGGTACACATCCTGACCTCCATGGCCGCCGGCGCTGCCGCTGTGCAGCACGGATTGCAGAGGAGGGTGGTGGCCGTGACACTTAGTGGATTTGTTACCTCCACTGCCCCCGTTATTACCTCCACTCCCCCTGTAGTTGCCTTTTGGAGATTTGAGGAACTGTGTTCCTTTGCTCCGAGCCTCCACGGGGTTGTAGCTGTCACCGATGACCTGTGAGCGGCGCTGGTGAACCACTTGGGCTTCTGGCTCCTGGGAGCGTGAGCGGCTCTGGCTTTGTGAGCTGCGACCAGGAGCCTCCTGAGGAGGGCTATCAGCTGTGGTACCTAAATGACAAGGGAGAGCAGTGCGTTTGTAATTTTTCTTCAAGAATGTTTATTCTTTATACGGTTTTAATCAGACATTTGTAACATATGGCATATAAACCTAATGTACATCATTAAAAAGAAGGAACAACCAAAAGAAAAACTTGATAATGTGGGCAAACTAAGTTTACATGTGTTTGTTAAAACTTACTTAAAAAAAGGTGTTTGAATGATCTAAATATTAACTTTAAGGAAAAAAAAACTATCTCAAATTCAGACAAAAACAAAAACATATCATTTTCTCTCAGCTACTTTTATTAAATATTTCACCAACCTTCAAACCTGGATGTGTAGTTCTCTATACCAGCGAGGTCCAGATAGTGATTTCTCCTCTCTGTGTTCTCGTCCACACAGTAATGTTGACCCTCATTGGCAGGCGGCTCGCTGGCCTGCCCTTTGCTGTAACAGAAGAACAACTAAATACATCATTTTCACATTTCTACTGCAATACTTCTAAAGTGCTCAGGGGCAGGTTTTGACCTTATGTGTGAGGACAACCGCTTGTCGGATGAACGAGTTTCCTCCTGGTGACAGCGCTCTAAAGATGAAAAGATCAAGAGTTTGAGTCAGGCAAAAGGAACACTAAACTTTCCTAAAATCTAGGATCAGAGAAAGCACCAGCAGAGTTCTTTTTTTCTTTTTCTTTTTTATAAGCAGGAGCTTAAAAAGCGCCTTGGTCAGGCTGGGTAAACTCCAGCACAAGAGGAGCTATCTGTGATGTAACAGCAACTGGTCCATGCAGACAAATACACTTTTGGTTGGCTTTTTGAAGTTTCCATCCAACCACTTTCAGTAAGTGTGATAGGAGGCCACTGGGGTTACACCCCTGGCCGACTAACAAAACCCACACAATTCTCGATTCTCCCTCTCCTCTTCCCAGATTCCCAAGAGTGGGGATCAGGTCTCACTCTTTTATTTTCTGGGCAGGTCTCGCTGTCAGATTCCAGTGTGGTGAAAACATTTCTCTGAGGCAGTTCCTTACAAGCTGAATACAACCGAGTGCAAAGGACTGATGTACTTAAATGATTTAATAAAGGATAATGTTTGTCTCCTGATTTTTCTTTATTTTTCAGATTTTTCTTTATGATTTCAATTCACAATTTAAATGACAAAAGCATTGTGACTACTTTTAAACCGTTTTTGTGACCGTGAGGGGCTCATACTCCCCATATGATAGCTTTAATGGACCGCTGAAAATACAGCTTTCATATCAGGAGCAAAATTTTCATATTTTCTCTGTAAATTGCGCTGCATAACAATAATTAAAAGGCCATGGTATAATGGATGGTCTGAGAGTTCCTATGAGGTTCATTTGCTGTTGCTACAATGGGACACTAACCAGGAAAAAAAACGTATTAAAAATATATATAAAAATGGTATCAAACCAGGTAATGCCAAGATTTCCATATTAAAAAACATGTGGAAACAAGTTTAGAGTATCACCTCATCAAAGAAACCTGTTGATTCTTATTTTCCTGTCTTTTACCTGCTCCTGCTTCTCTTCTGTGGCACCTCGGCTCCGGAGTGACGGTCAGTTTGACGCGCAGAGTCTTGCTCTTATTGTGGCAGGAGTGATTCACGGAGGCATCCACGACATCATAGATGGTGTGCATTAAGCTCGACATGTCCTGAAGTCACAGAGAGAACAAAGTTTACAGCCCAACATTTCACACTCAATAATGATTCAAAACTCTAATGAATGTCGTAAAAAGGGCCACGGAGAGCATAGCACAGCAGCAAGAGGCAAAGCGCACACACCTCCTTAGTAACTTTGCCACTGTTGTCAAAGTCATAAAGAGTGAAGATCCATTCCTGACGGTTGTCATCCTCAACAGAGATGTCGCACTCCAGGTCCTGCAACAACACAGGCGCACATCTGAAGTGTTTATGGCAGCAGGGGGCAGCAGAGTGCAACGTATTTGATCAGAAATGCCTTATTTTCTGTGTTCCTTAAACTGATTTTCAGAAGATACTTTTTTTTGTCAGTTTAAGATTGTCTTTCAAATGCACAACACCATTAAATCTTTTTTTACACACATGTATCTGTATATTGGCATAAAGGAACACTGCAAAGAATCAAAGTGACAAGCTATGACCTTTCTCCTTTAATCCTGGAAAAAAAACAGCAACTGCTTTTCTCAGTTCCAACATTCTGGCAGAGACTTTGATTCAGCTGTATCTAATAACATGGCCATGGTTGAAAAAACAAACATTTGGAATATAGATCCCTCTGCAGGCGCGGTTGAGAGCGTACACAGTATGAAGGAAAGTGTGCATTTCCAAAGGAGACCGCAGGAGTTACAGAGGCCTTTAGGGTTTTGTAATATGTCTTCATCTCATGCGGCTAGCAGTGATCATTAAAAGCACCTTTAAGCAGTTCCGACTGAACACAAAAGTCTAAACATCACAATCTATTTATTCAATTTACATCGTCGTTAAATTGAATCAGGACATGGTCAGCGCACAGACAGATGACCAGTGATCTGGGTGAAGCTTGGGAACTGTTTAAGTCTTGAGGTGCCATGCTTTACAAGCTCTGACACACAAATGGATTATTAGCTGTTAGCATGAGGGTTATGACCCTTTCTGACCCAAAAGAGGTCCTGTCATATTCACTGATTGAAGAATTACATCTTGCAGAACCGGTCTGGGTCAGGAATCTAGCCATGGAACATTTAGCTGAACATGAAGGGCCTAATTTTCATGCGTACATTGAGGCTGATGCGTTTCTTCCCCGACGCTTTGGAGACATCTTTTAGGACCTCCTTTTCTCCGTCCTCTGAGTGGAGGTACTGCAGGTAGTTTTCACAGCCTTCAGCCTTCTCTGGTGGGAGCACCACTGACAACACACAAGAGACTGGATTTTAGTTGAAGACAAACAAGATCACCCAAGACCCTTGCAACCCCCATCTTGGTGGGTTCCCCTCCAAAAAAAAAGAGGAAGAAATAAGAGGTGTTCATGCTAAATACTTAAGTTGGATATATTCAGCGTTTACAGCTGCTGGAAGCAAAGTTCTGGCACAAGCGGCGAGTGTCCCGGGAGTGTTCTGCTCCTACATGTGGGATCCTGTTGATCATGTGTATTAAAGAATTTGCTCCTCTAGTTTGAAGAGGGAATTCCTCAAAATATTCATCTTTAAAAGTCAGTGTACATAAACAAGAGAAACAAGCGAAACAATAATATCAGGCAACAATATAGAATAAGAAATCCTTCAGAAGAGAAGTATCATCTAATTACTCATCTTTTCAAGTATAATTCAAGCTGGGCTGTGCTGAAACTCATTCCTGATTACAGTTTAAAACATATGAATTTTTTGTTTATTCTTTAGCTGTTTCATACCTTCATATAAAACCAACCATAATAACATATTTATGCTGCATTTGTGATACTTGTGAATTCCCCTTTTGAGTTGATTGCTCTTTCATTTGTTTTGGGGTATTCCTATAAACCTTTTATGTATGTCTACAATATGTATATTTTATCTTGTATGTCGACTTTCAGACTGACTGGTGAGTCAGACAGAGGACAAACCACGCAGTCTGTCATCAAACCTTAGACTTTTCCATTCTGCAGCATCAAATATTTAGGAACTAATTTAGCATGAAGCTGATCATAGAGAGAAAAAACATCCTTCTCCACCTACCCTCCAGGGGACAATGTTGATCGGCGAATTGCCCGTCCTTTAGCTCACCATGGGGAAACTCCTGGGACAAGGAAAGAAACGAGGAGAGAAAGACGGGGATCAGAGATGTAAGTGAATCTACAGTTGAGACCACAGACACAGAGAAAACAAACAGTTCCAGCTAAAGCATTTCCTACTCAGATGAGCGGCAGAGAGCTGGAGGCTCCAGCGCGGCCAAACACTTTGAACATCTGCACGCTTATTGTGTTTCAGTGTCTGGGACGCGGCGAGCACGGCACAGCCAAGCTTTCAAGATTCCTCAGAGCCCTTCAAACAGATCCCTCGCATCCATCAAAAAACCCGTGATGCACTTCATCATCCGAGCGCTCTCTCAGCCAACCTGTTTATTCTCATCCTGCCTGACATGTGAGACCCTCTGAGAAGCGTTTGATGGAGGCCCAGAGTTTAGGAAAAAGTTGAGTTGTATTCATCGCTTACGGCTTTACTCTGAGAGATTTGGTTTATGTCAAACTAACCTCAAACTGAGTGCTCAGCAGCATTTATTTTAAATGGAGAATAATTGCCATATGGAAACTTCTACACAGATAGGATGGAACTGATTAATTATACAAATCCAGAGCTTTTTTCTCAAAAACAAAAAAAAGGGCAAAAAAACTAACAAAAGCAGGATAAAGGGATGGGAGGGAAAAAGCTCTGCTGTCATATGTGAATAATCTATATCCTGCATAAAACATAAAACCGCAAAGCATTCCACACATGTGCTAATGCAGAGGCACACACAGAGGGAAGGGCAACAGGGTCTCCGAGCACACACACACACACACACACACACAAACACACACAGCCATTTTTTAATTACAACTGGATTGTGGAAACAATGAAAATTAAGTGCAGCACAGGCCTTAAACCACAAGTATTTAAACAACAAATGATTCAACTTATTTACGTCATTCTCAGCGCTCTAAGCTGCTCCACACACACTTTGAAATAAAATCTCAGCAGATTGAATCAAGGAGGCCCACTGAAATGAGACAAATAAAAAACAGATAGATGCTAGAAAACAAAAGAACTCCATGTACCTTTGACAGAGCTGAGGCTCGAGCGATTCTGAACATCTGTATGCGTTTAGGTGAACAAGCCCCCCTCCCCCTTTCCACCCTCTCTCAGAGTAATCACAGCACCAGGGCCCGTGGTTCTATTTAACAGTCTCAATGACCGTGATTATTCCTTACTTCAGAGGATGATACCCCCGGCCTCTAATCTGCCCCTGACCTTCAGCACTAAAGGGGGAGCCCGTCAAGTCTCAGGGTCAAGGCCTGGATGGTCCAATCGCACCGGCCACCTGAGACAAACCAGCTAAAGAATGGGAGTCAAAGGTTGGGAAGAGGAAGGGAGCAGGAAGAAGGAAAGGAGCTAAGTAGGGGAAAAGGAGAAAAGGAGGTTCCAGAAGATAAGAGAAGAAAGGAGAGAAACAGATAAGAGTGGAGGCAAAGAAGGATGCAATTTATGAGATAGAGCCTGTCTGTTACTTATTCCACTCTCATGGAGCTCAGTGCTAGAGATGGAGGATGGTTTTTAGAGGCTTCTGGTGACTTCTGGGAAAAAAGGAGACAACTGGTGCCAGTTGCAGGGCCCAAAACAAGACGCTTTCTTTAATCATCAAACACACGTTCTTGAAAAGAATAGTGAAACTGTACATTCGTCCATGCAAACACACACACACACAGTGTCCATCGTCTGTAGTTTCTGTAACGAAGTTGTTGTTTTCCTTATGTACTGGAAGCTTTTATCTGCTCTCTTTGTGCTGCAGTCTCCTAATGAAGGGCAGTATGTGAGGAAGAGGAAGTACACACAGCCACGCTGTTCTCCCGCTCACAGAAAGATCAAAGAAAGGAATTGATTCTTCCCATCCTTGTTCCCTTGAGGGCCTCGGAGCAAGGTATATGCACCTCTAAATGAAAGACAAGATTCAGCATTAAATATAACGAATCAAATCAATCAACCGGCTGCCAAAAGTGAATCTCCTCTCTAATTAAAATTCAGACGAAAGGAAACATCTTGCTGAGCGCGCAATGAGGCGAATAGGAGGCCTCGTGTTGAACACATGGCTCCCCCACCAGCACCACCTCTATGTTCATTACATCCATTGGGGGAAGTTAATGAAAGAGCAGGCTGGGTCTGACCGCAGTCTGCCGTTTAACAACTAAACACATGGCATCTCCATCCACATCGCCCACGGTGTCGGGCTCAAATCTGCCCGCCACATGTGTAATTAACTGCTCTCTGGCATCTCGCGGCTCTCATTCCTTCACTATCAGATCACAAAAGTGCTCTGTAGTCTGTAAAGATCTGTTAGCATTCTGAGGCAACAATGTTCCATCCTTTTTTGCCGGTTGCGTACACCTGAAATTCTTGATAGACGCTTCTGTGCACGTTACAAGAAGAATGTGTGTGTGGGAGAGACACTTCAAGAGGATTGACGGGGAAATGATAAGATATTAGATCTCTGTTGTCTTAAAAAATGCATTGGAAATGTGCACTGACAGTGTTCCTTGTAAACAGATTCTGTCTCTCCGACACCTAAGAGGCAGAAAGAAAGGTGTGTGATGTTTTTTCCTGTTTAATGCAGCAGCTCTGCCAAGCTTCCCCAAAGCCTCAGTCTACTGCCAGACTTTTATGTGGGATAGGGTAACCAGGGGAAGCTTTCATAGCTCCCAACCAGGTGACATCAGACATCCCCCAGCAGTCTGTCTCCCCCTCTGCCTGCCTACCACCCATCCTCCCTCTGGAAAACACTGCACATCTTTGTTCTCACATCTCCCCTTCTAGCTCACCCCCTAAAAATAAATGCACAAACTTTTTTTGGTCCATTATTCAAACCGTATGATGCACAACTGATTTGAAAGTCATGTCTTAAAAAACAGCCGAGGCCAAGATTAACATTACTGACACAGCTCTTCTAACCACTGCTTAGGAAATATGGCAACTTGATCGGATGTCTTAATGTGTGTCAAAGAACAAACTTATACTGGAAAAAATACAAAATCAGGATCCGGTCCAGTTTCTTATGTAATTTTGAAGTTTTGTGCTGTTTTTCCTACTTATTTGACAGCATAGTAGGTACTTGTTTTTTTGTTTTTCCAAAAGTACCTTTGTTTTTTTCCTCTGCCGTCAACTTCCAAACCAAACCCGGTCCACAATCTCAGCTATTTGCTTTATTTGATGCCAAGAGTGCATTTGAAGATACATTTTGAAGGGCTGCTAGTGGGAGTTCTCTGACACTTAAGAGGGCGCCACAGGAAGGGCTTCATGACCACGAGCCAGCCAACAGGCATTCCTCCTCCGACCAACCATTAATTGGAGATGATTGTGGGGTTCCCAAGTAATGAAAATGAGGACTGAGTATTATCAATGTAAAGAAAGGCTCACCAGTATGTAAACAAACTGCATTTTCGTATGCATTCCGCAGAATGAAACTGGAGAGGGAGTGGGGCCATTGAGAAATAAAAGCCCTCCATTCCAGAAGAAACCAACCTGGCCTTGACTCAAAACCAGATGTGAGCGGTTATACTGAAGAGAGGCAGAGTGAACTAGAAGGAGATGAGGGGTGGAGTGAGGGGGAAGGGGTTCTGCCTTAAATGTGGAAGCTAAAGAGAAAAGGTCAGTTGCACAAATTTAGTCTCTAACTTTTGTTTCTTTCTGGCCTGGTGTTAAGTGGTTGTTGACTCTCTCTTTCCAGTTTTCTTAATGCCCAAATGGTCCTTTCTCCTGGAGAAATCTTCCAGCTAAAGGGACTTTTCCCCTGTGAAGTTCTCTCAAATTGGGGCTTGAATCTATTAGAAGATTAAGAAGATTAAGTGTCCCACATTTATTCAAGTTGCGAAACTTTTTATGAACTGGCACTCTTTTGGATTTCAGCGAAGGTCATCATTTGGATCATAATTTGATTCAAAGTAATCATAATATAACAAGTCTGAACTAAATTTTTTCTCTAAAAAGCCTTTAAATTGAATGTGATTTAGTGTGGCATCAACTAAAAGTGACTATCCAGCACATTTTCAATTCACTTCACACATGCATTATTTAAAACAAAGTCCACAGTTATTTATTTAGTCTTTAATCTCTGAAACTAACAATTTACAGAGACATACATTTCCCCCCAAAAACTATCTATATTCTATGTTTTTGTCCTGTCTTGCCATTCTATGAATGGAAATTGAATCCAAGCAGAATGCCTTCCAGTCATCTGGAATATCCTCATGCAGTTGAGATGGCCCAGATATGGCCTGCCCAGGACTCTTTCTGAGGTCAGACAGGAGGCAAAACCTCTCCCTTGGCAGGACATGAATCACAGGGGCGAAGCCTCTTCAGTCCTAGTGTAACAACAGCTGTGGTGAGAGATGAGCATGCTTGCCAGTCTATGTAAGAGCAGCATGTGTACCACTGAAAGTCACCCTCCTCCTCCTCCTCCTTCCTCTGTGCCCTATCAGATCCCTCTTTCACTTTGATTATGACCTACTAAATGGCATAAACAAAGATCAGCACCTCAGGCCGACCACCCCGCGTCTATCAGCAGTGCCGTAATCAGCTCGCCTTCATTAAGGTTGGCTTTGAAAGCATGCTGACGTAATGGAGCGGCCTCCTCTCAGCTGTCACACCGGCAGCCGCTGGACAGACCATGTGCTCCATTCCAAAGACACGATCAAACTGACCAACACATTCAAGGCAAACGCATGAAAATATGCAAGCCGCACATTATGACACTGTTCAGGATGAATTATGAATTGTAGCAGAGAAAAAACAAAGCTGCTCTCATTTGTTTAATTGTTGACCCAAAAAACAAAACAAAACTCTGTCATGTGATAAAATCTGTTGCTTCGTGGATTACACTGACTGCACCAGAGAGACCACGCTGCTTATATTTACACGGACGGTGTATGCGACAAATGGCAGATGATACACACACTTCTACATGTAATAATCACCCCAACCAACAGTTTAGAAACATGGGTTTTTCAGCGGACAGTCAGAGGAGACACAAGTCATCTTTCATTTTGTCATTTTTTGGTATTTAATGCAAGTCCTTGCTTGGGGCCTGGGCTGTTAACCGATAATAGAAACATTCTTTAAAAGTGGAAAGAATGCAAACTAGCATCATTTTCCAGAAATCCTTGCTCATAAAGTAAATAGGTTTCCTAAAAGTGGAGCCCTCTGAGAGACCAAAGGATCGTCATGACCCCGGTGATTAGATTTAACTAACTAAAAACCACATAAAACCGTCCTCAGGGGCAGATACTGTATCACTCTGTGAAATGAAGGAGTTAGTGTCTGCTGAATGTTTGACTGCCTGTGACTGATATGAAATCAACCATAAATCTGACAATGTTAAATACTGTAGTCAAATTACCTTTATGGGTAATGTCTTTTCTGGAAAGTGATGAAAAAATGTGTTTGAACAGGCAGTGTAAACCACGGTCTCTCAGCCGACACATCCCGACTGAAATGAAATACTGCGGCACTAGACAACAAGGAAACCTAAAAGTGTGACAGGAGACACATGCTGCGAGAACGCGCACACACCCCGACAAACAAGAAAGAGGCGAGTGCACAAGGTGTCGGCATATCAAAGCCGGTGTTGGACTCAGACAGGATGTTCCTCTGTTTCTGGCCTCCATGTGAAATTCTGTAAGCTCCCGCGCAGGCCCCTGGCTCTTAAGCCGGGCCAATAGGGAGTGCATCCAGGCTGATAAAGCTGAGGGGATTTGTTCCACATTCCACGGGCCCTTTAAACAACACAGAAGACCTTAGAGTGCCAGGTTGTGGGTGCGGCGTGTCCAACACCAATACCATTGTGGTCCAAAAGGTAGACCCTCCCTGCGAGCGTCCATTTGATACATATTTTCAAATGGACAGCTATAACGGACAGGAAGTGGTTGATTTTTAGAGCTGATCTTTAACCTGAGCTGTCAGTTGCCACCTACAAAGCTTTGCAAACACTTTGCTGCTGTGTGTTTTTCTCCTTGGTAAAACTATTTCAACACAATCACTCTCACCTAAGAGTGTTTTTTTGTGTACTGTAGACAGTGTCAGGTTTCGAGCTGTCCGTCTAGTATTGAGACGTCAGTTATAATTGCTCTCACCTGTGAGATAACCGCCAACACCACTGTTTTCACTGTTCATTTTCTTAAGCTGAAAGAGCTTTGAGTCACAGCTTTGAAAGGCAGGCCTGGCAGAATATAGGGGCGAGGCTCTGTGGTTGGAAGCTGGTGGAGCTACAGGCATTACAGAGCTCCTGCGGGTGACTGAGAAATGTAAACAAACCACGTTGGGGAGGGACAGCTGCATGTCAGCGGGGAAGAGCAGCAACACTTTTTATGCAGCCGTTTCCAACTGCTTTTATGTGATGCAGCGGTCATTACGTCCAGAATCTGCTTTTTAAGAGGGATAACGCACAGTGGAGGATCTGATCGAATTTCATTCCCAATAGTTAGGTTGATTTGCTGCAGTTTGCAATCGTTATGCCAAATGTTGGACTTGCCGTCTTCCATACTTTTTTATAATTTGTTACTATTTGAACTGCTTATCAGTTATCAATAGTTAGTTTACTCATCAAAGCAGCTGTCTGTTGGGTTTAGGTACATCTAAGAGAAAAGCTGCAAGTTGCAATTAATTGAACAGGCCCGCTCTGTGCTTTGAGGTGATTTGAGAAAAATTGTTAAGATTGCTGTAATCATACTCAACCTGAGTGAAAGAACACAAAAATCCCCACACTTTGATTTATAAACGGTATGTGTTGAGATGAGATTTTGAGCACAAAAGTAGTTTAAAACAAAACTGTTCTGAAGATTTCAAAGGCTCGAAATCATTTCCCACATCCTGTCCTTCTCTGTGGGATCATTTGTCTTTTTTTGTTTGTTTTTTTTGGTAAGTGATATAAACCCACTAAAATAACTTGCTACCAAAAGTAACAGCTCATTATAAAAATAAACAAGCCCTTCATTAGCCAGTAATGAATGATTTAAACTGTATGCTATGACTTTGTAGTTGCAAAATACTGGATCCATATTACACAACTGGTCTTCACACTGAATTCTTGAAACAAAGATAATTGAATATGTGTGCACACACAATCTTTATGGCTCCTCACTTGTGTTTGTAAAAGAACTGCCTGCTGGTTTCCCGGACAGGTTTTTCAGCGGGAGAAGAAGAGGTTCGGGGTCAAAACCACAGCTTTACAGTCCACTAGTTACTGCTCCCCACGGGTAACTAACACAGAGCAGTACAGATGCGTGTAAGGAACCACAAAAAGAGGAGCTCACGACCAATCAGCCAGCAACGTAGCATGAATTCTCAACACATTTATCTTTCTATGAGTCCTGTGATGTGCTACTGCTGCAATAAACTCTTAAGGGGACCCGGGCTCTAGGGTCAGAGACATCCAAGACACTCAGTTCAGTGTAGTAGCGTGCAACATGTGAGGCAGGCAGGCACAGCCTCTAATAATTCATCTCCCTCAGCCCAAGTATATACAGGGATATTTGCCAAACCTCAGCTCCCCAGACACCACTTGTTTGCATAAATGGTACTATTCCTCCTCAGTATGCAAATTCGGAGGCATCTTGTTCTAAGTCAAAAGGTCTTGGGTACACAGGCTGTGGTGCAGATTTTCTTTTTTTACATTAAGGGTGTGTCAAAAACACCTGCTGTCTGGTCAAAGTAGCAGCACATCCTTTATCCCCCTTCCATCTTTGCTGTTGTGTAACTCTCCCTGACTGTCTGGTACGGCCGACTCTTTCAGCAGGCAGGGATTGGGAGTCACAGAAACCACAAGAATTCTTGACACTGCAAGAACAGGCTTAATTCCAAGCTGTGAAGTTCCTCACCGGCCTGGAACTGGACAGGGGGTCATGACAGGGTCAACACCGAGTGTTTTCCTGAGGATTCCTAAAAATACACTCCTGCTGGGCACAGGAAGCAAAGGAGACTCCACGATCCTTAGACGATACGAGAGAAGCCTGGATATGTAAAATGGAGCGCGGCCAGAAGGCCACTGGCTGTACTGCTTTGGTGTTTCAGACGCAACTTCCCATGAACTAAAGGGACAAAGCTGAAAGCTGAGAAGAAACAGATGAGGATAAAGAAACAAGCCCATGGCTGGCTCACTGATGCAGTGAAAGTGTGTGGAGCTCATTCATATTTCTGCTGAAATACTCTCAGGCAATTATGTTTTTAAGGAAGCAAAAAGGGAAGCGTGTGATGAACCGCTTTTGAAATCAAAGCTATGAGACCATCATTTTAAAGCCTTACATTGCAAACTGTGAATTATAATCTTTTTGGTATCACATCACAGAACTTGTGCAAAAGAGACTTTGAGGCAGACGCTGAGACAGTAACATCTGTGCTTCTTGCTCTTAGGCTCGGGTTCACACGTATGCACTTTAGTGACCTGACAGACAGCCTGTGTGTCTGAACCACAGTTCCCCAGTGTGAAATTCTGAAATGTAATTCATCCATGGCACAAGCAGAGATCAAAAGGCTATGGTGCAGAGGGCAGCTCAGCTCAGCTCCACCTCCGTTTCCAGTTCAGCTCTTGCAGCAGAATGCGCAGAGAACGGCCATAATTACAGAAATCAGCTCCGCGACTGAAATAGTCCGCTCTTAAATCTAAGCTGCACGAGCTTTGCAGTAGTTTCTTTTGTCCCATCTTATCTGCCGCACTAAAGAGCAAGTTGGAGGGAGTCTTTGTCTCTATCATACAGCGAGTGTGGGGGCAGTCCACTTAAAAGCTCTACGTGTGACACTTGGTCCCTGATAAAAGTCCTTGAAAGAGGATTTATACTTCAAAAAGCAGAGGGTGCCGATGTGCAATGACACCTTAAAAGCCCTGAGATAATCAGGTGTTACCAAGAGAGGGCCGTTCTCAAAGCTTGAACATGTGACGGTGTGGGTAAAAGTTCATATTTTCTGATACACTGGCATTTTTTAAGTGATAAGATCAGCCAGGCCCCTATCAACACAAAGGAGTAGGTGCTGGCTTTAAAGAAAGATTTATAACTAAACACCAATACGCGAGCGTCCCGCCCGCCCAACAGCTTCTCCGTTTCTCCTTTAGAATTTAGAACTTCTAACCAAAGTAACATGAAACAACATCAAGACAGAAGCGGTGAGTACTTCTGTTGGGATGTATCTCTCATGAGCAGATGGTGTCTCTAAAAGGCTCTCAGTGAGGGGGGAAGGTGAGAGCCGCTGTTTATTGAAAGGAGCCTTTAGGTAAACATGTTGCGTGGCACACAGGGCCAGGCCAGCCTCTGAAGTGGACAGACTCAGGAAAGAAATTGGTGGGGGGTAAAAAAGAAGGCAACCTTCAGAGGAAATGAGAACAGAGGCCTCTTTCAGCAGCACCCCCCCCCACACCCCGCCCCCCCTTCTGTCACTTATAGAACGAGCACAAAAGGTGTCTGCGTAAACATCCATCACAGGCTGGAAGTTGTACTTCTGTGAGTGGAATTCTTTAACAATAGTTTTTCCTCAAATTAAATCCCCCAGAAAAAAAATCAGCACCCATAAGAAAAATAACCACTTCTTTTCCAGTGGAGACCCATTGAGGATTTTGATGACGGGAACAGGTTAGTGAAACAAAAGCCATTCCCCCCGCTGGAGAGGAAGGCTTTGTGCCGGGGGAAGGCCAGGCCCGTGCTGTCTGCAGAGCTCGGGTCCAGGCCTTGAAGCTCCTCGTGTGTTTCAACAGCTAACCACTTTCAGATGGGACTGTGGAGTTTTATGAGCTGAGTAATAGCGATACCTACACATGTGCAGGCTTGGGGTCCCAAAGAGGGGAAGGCAATGCTCAGAGCAGAGGGAAAGACTCCCCAGGGGTCTAGGTTAGGCTGTGTTTGATACGTCTTATGCAACAGCATTCTGCAAATGGAAAAGGGGGGCGGAAGGATGGATCTGGAGGAATTTGTTTTTCCAATTGGGAATACCTTTTCTATGATATCTATCACCTTTGTCAAGCTTATCTTGATCACCAAAAATGATATTGCAAAGATACACACTCGCCCCGTCCCAAACTACACAAACACTGATAATGATACACCAGCCAAACAGATTAATTAAAAAAGGGGTAAGAGCAGCTCTGGATGCCACACGCTGGACTTCTTTTATTCCTTCAGCCGGCAGGAAAGCAGGCCTGTGGTGTGTCTGGTGTTTCACTCCTCAACCACAATGATATCATGGTAGCAGGTTCATGAATGTGGCACACCAAGGACGACTTGAAGCATTCTTTGGTAACCCTGCCGGCTTTTCAGACAAGAACAAGACAAAAAAGAGGATGTGCGCTCAGCAATTCAACATGAAAGGTGTTGATGAATATCCCAAAAGCACGGATCAGGTATCTGGCTACTTTACATAGATGCTGGTAGTAACATTCACGCTGTCCTTCCAAAAGTGTTGCGCTCTCTCATGCAAACAAGAGCAGAAGTGTTCGTGCCTAACATTTATAGCTGTCTATGTACTGTGAGGCACAAAGATATTAGGTTTCCTGTATGTTTGTGTTGTGTAAAATACACATCAGGTCAGCGTCTGACCTATATGGAGACAATCTCAAGTTTCCGCCGGCTGAACTGAATGGATAACGCATTCATGTGCAAAAGAGGAATCCCCCATCCTCTCTGAGCAAACAAGCAGAACTTCAGACTCTCTTTCAGTCTGCAAATATGTATAACATCAACATCTTGAATGGTCAGATATCCGCAGTGTCTCCTCTGATCATGTTTAACCAACGGATTTGGAAGCTTTCTGTGTCATCTGTTGGCTTATCACAAGCCCTCTTCTCATTGATTGTGGAATCAAAACAATGTAGCCGATTAACATTAGTTAGAATGACAGAATATAATAACAGAATAAACAACCATAACTGAAAAAATATAATATTCCCCTGGCTGCTCTGAGGCTTGCGAAATGAAGTCCACTTGGAAAAGAACAGGGGTTTATGTGGAAACATACCTTACACACTAAAATGTAATAACCTTTGAGTCTCCCGGTGTTTTACTTGGCTGGGAGAGCACAAGATCAAACACAGACTTGAATCCAGCAGCCTTTGCCAAAAATGTCAGCGCTAAGCACTGGACTCCTTCAGGTATTTTCTTTCCCCTGGCAGGGAGCGAGAGTAAAGACACAGACTACATTAACCCTCACAGGGGCTGCCCCAAACAGCCCCTGGCACACCGAGCCGGCAGGGGAAGTGAGGTCCACCTTCTGTCATCACTGACCAGTCACATGTAGGTCACTGAGAACCCGGGATGGACTCCAGTGTAGAAGCTGGCATATTTATATACGAGTGCTTTAAGACTTGCTGTCATCCACTCCTGTAAAGCAACAATGATCTCTCTGAAGTGCGCAAACAGATATCTCATAAATATCATGAAAGCAGCGATGAGACGTAAGTGACTTCAAAGCAGTGATGATGGGGCTGAGATATCTCTAAAGGCAATAGAGCTTCAAATCGTGCGTCTGTGCGCCGGTGATGAAGGAACTGGGGTGGCTGTCATTTCTCTTGTCTAATTATATTCTGTTTTCCTTTGAGCTGCGGGGTAATTCAAATTCATATTAATGTCATCAAATATAACCAGCCGCATGGCTACACGAGCAGGAAGTGTTGTCATGGTATGACAAAAGTTATTACTAAGTCATCATACCAAAAGAAACATCAAGAAGCATTAATCATGTAACGCATGCAAGAGTTTTTAAGACACTTTCATCAGGGGACACTTACATACTTCCATAAATACTACAACACAGCATTACATGCATGGGGATTTTGAACCACCCTCAACAGACACTTTCCACAAAGACTGGAAAAAGTAGGTTACATCTGGTCTGACAAGGTAAGACAGGAAACAGTTGTACAAGATGCATTAAAATGATGTTTCAGGTTTTTTATGTCTGGCAGTGTGAAGTGCTAACGAAGTGTCTTACCTTCAGTAAGCAGCAGTCAAAGAGATCTCAGTTCAGAGAACCAGGATTCCTGACTGACAAGCTATGCTTTAAGTAAAAAGTGATGGATTTTAGGCATAAAAACTGTGTATTTTTTAGCTAGTCCCTTTTCCATCAGACAGGTATATGAATTGAGCTGGTGTAGCAAAGTCCACGTTGCAACCTGAATATTCTGCACATGACACATTGCGGTTGCAAAGTAAATTACTGTTCTATGCTGTAGTGATGTGGAGTGAAAACAAAATAACTCCCACACAAACTTGTGTGAAACGGTTTAGGTTTGACCCGTAAATTCTTCTGCCCGTGTTTTGAGCAGCTTTTAGCTTGATGCTGGGATAGTTGTGAGTTCAGATCAGGCTACATATAATAATAAGCTTTAGACATTTGGGATAAAATTTGGGGGCTGGTTTATCAGCTAATGCTGATAGGGCTATAGCAGTCTGATACTTGAAGGTGACATCCACACAGACCCTAGTGCAAGTTTTTCCAATGGGGCATTTTTTGGTTTCTCTAATTCGATGTGGCTCTCCCTTCAGCTGAATGAAGGTCACTGTTGTTGGTGACTTATCTGATCATTCCCGTGTAAACTACATCTTATTGCCATTCCGTGTGTGACTCCTTTCCCTCATGCAAACCCGTGCAGTGATCCAGGCTAATGGGAGTCATCATTAGAAGAAAAAAGGCTGCGCTTTGCTTTTATTTTTCTTTAACAAAGTTAGAATTTACAAGATCAAATTTTGTTATGTAATTGAATTTTATCATTTGCACGCAGCCATAGTCTTAATTCAGCTTTCAAGGAGCTTGTAGACTGATTTCTGTTATCTATCTAACAGTGTTATTGATCTTCTTAACTGACCAAAATAAGCGTAACGAAAGGTGAAAGTGGACCCTGGCATTGTGTCCTTAAGTGGCTTGCAAAGCTTTAGATTTCAGAAAAGGCAGTTCTATAACGACTCTAGTTGTATCTCTTGTATTTGATTAAGGGAAATCAAGAGGTCTAACTACTGAACATGGATGTGGTCGAACAGAAATCAGCAACACAAAACAGAGCTGACAGCTTTTTCTGATAAGGGCCCTGTCAATCCATCCATTGGATGGATGTCCTAGAAACTGTCTGGGCTGCTGTTGGGTGAGAGGCGGGTGTCTACTGGACAAGTCACCAGTGGTAAGGGCTCTATAACATCATTATATTCTTACGTGGAAAAAGTCGTTTCTGTAAAGATATCATCTCTCCACCAATCTGAGTGTTAAAGTGAACAAAAAAAACCAAAAGTCAGCAGGATGCAAAGGTCAATACAGGCATCCGGCATATCTTTCTCCGAAAATGTCCCGTAATAGTTCAGCGTGGTCCTGTTTACTCCATAAGGCTTCTGACCCAATGCATGACGGCTTTATAATTTCTTTTGATGGTCATTGTGGACTTTCTTTTCAGCAGCATTGGTCTGCAGGGGATTGGGGTGAAAGAGAGCAAACGTCTTCAAAGTACTTCAGACAGTATAAATATCCTCAGAAAAATAAACATTTAATCTGCCAGGAGTGTTCTAATGCCTTTCTCCATTAGGAGCAGGCTACACAAACCCTCCGGGTCTCACTCTCTCCCACACACACTCACTGAAGCACGGCCTGAAGGAACCGACCTCTGGTTCAGAGCCTACATGCACTTTAACATTTCTACATTAAAGAGGGGCAAAAACAGGCCTCTCAGATTGGAGAGTTGAAGGCATCTCTGTGCTAAAGTTGAGGCGGACCGATAAAAACAAAACAAAAAAACAACAACAAAGAAATAAAAATATCCAAAGACAGCGGCTGGGCTCTCCGGCCATTAGGAGATTATACAGAACTCACAGAAAGGTGAGATAAAGTCAGCGGTCAACTTCTGTCCCTCTCCACATGGCAGTGAATAAGTCGGATGAAGCCCTTCCCCCTCTACCTTTAAAATCCTCAAATATCTTCCTCAAGGAAAAAAAAAAAAACCCTAACCCCTAGTCCTCCTCCTCTTTCCTCTTCCCCACCGCCCCCTTCCCACCACAGCCCCTCTGCTTTCTCCAGGATTTTGCTGTACAAACCAGGAACAGATGTCTGCCGGGGCCGTGCTGAAAGACCCCGCTGTTCTGGATGCCAGCCACATGCTTTTCATTCAGAGATGAAGGCTCACAGCTCGCCTTCTTGTGAAGCCAATTTTTAGAAAAGGGGGGAAAAAAAGAGGTGTGGAAAAAAACAAACTCTCCAAATGCCTTCAAGTCTCTTCAAAAGCAGTACATATATGAGCACACCTTTTGGTTTCCTCTCCTCCATGCATTGTTCGCTGCTAGTGCCTCAACTAGGTTGTTTTTCTTTGAACATTTGCTCTCTAAAATGAGGCAAACATATAAAAGTCTCCGCACGCTGCTGACAAAAATATGTCTTGAAGTAGTTCAATACTGCAATATTATATCCAACACACATACATGACTGAAAAGTGAGAGAAAACCTCAGCTTTACACTGTGTGGTGGCAGTGTGCTTAAAATTAAAATGTCACTCCAGACCATAGTCTCAAGATTACGCAGATATCCCAGCCTCACATCCAAATCAAATATTGCTAACTTCAAATTAACGCGGTGACTAGAAGATATACCCAAATGCCCAGCCGTGAAAGAGTCCAAACACAACATCTATTTTGAGTCGGATCACTGAATGAGGATTTTATATAAGGGGAAAGTCTTATTCACAGATTCCAAATGAAGTTTAAAAAAAACATGAGTGTACAATTAGTTTAGTGAGCTGCATGGGAACTATGCTCTTAAACCTAATTTATTATTGAGGGGTGAGTGCTATGTAACTCTCTGTAAGTCAAAATAAATTTGTGTCTTGGAGCTTTTGGCACATAGTTGCCTCCAACTAAATCCCTTACTGAGCTTTTCTGACTTCGAGTGAGATATCATTAACCTTTCAAAGGGGAAGAATAAAGGTCTTTGTTGTGGTCTTCAAAATGTTGACACACTCCCTCTTCACAAGCCACGTCTGTGGGAAGTTTGGAGACAAAAGATAGTGCTGAAAGGCTGAATTAGCCTGTCAATATTTGGGCATTCGAGCATGTCTGCATGATTCTCCAGTGACTGTTGTGTGTGGGGTGGGACTCTTGTTTGAAAGGTGAAACACAGTGAACCTTCACAGAGCTCCTTCACCAGTAAGTGTGGGTTCACAATTCCATAACTAATATTTTCGCTCAGTAAGGAGTTTTTTGGTGGGGGTTTTCTACCTCGGTTCACCACTTTGATCTCACCTGTAATGCTCGACATCCCGCCAGGTGTCTGAACAGATTCAGCTGGCTGTGAACACCTGCAAAGTAGAGTCGGTGTCTTGATGACTATATCCAGGATGAGCCAAATCGTCCTGCTGAATCAGGCCCACTTAATGCCACACTTTGTGGAAGCTGTCGGATTACACAGGGAGGGTTCCAGCTCCCAGCTGCAGTCTTGAATCACGGTATGCAGAAAATCAATATTTAAACAGGTCTTTCAATCTCTTGATCTTTTGTTACCACTTGCATTTGTTGGACTCAAAAGATTGCTTTAATGAGAAGATGGAGGTAAAATTGTATGACTATTTTTTTTTCTCTAGTGGCACACTATTCCTCAGCCCCTCCCCCAGGGCAGGGCAGGGGGATAGAGAAGTGAGGAGAGAGGGTTGGGAGCCTCCACTGTTATCAGAGCTCTTTTATAACTCCCAGTTCTCCTCTTTGAAGTCTCAGCCAGACAACTCAGGAATCCTACTCCCCCATTTGACAATGAGGAGCTGGGGGTGGTCAGAGCTAAATTGTGAGTTTGGCAAGTCTTTGGTTATCTGAAATCATAAGCAATTTCAGCTGACCCTGCTGCTGACCTACCAAGAATAGATGGTGGAACCACGATCTGGTGAGGGCCAGATGGTGAAACACTCACGAGCAGAGGGCCAAAGCTCATCTAAAAACTTCAAATCCCCAAAGCGCTGCTTGGACCTGCTTTATCGCAGTCTGATCTCCAGACATGTGAGATCCTATAATCCAATAATCATATTTGGAAATTTGACAGAGTAATTCGATCCCAGTGAAGAATTAATTAACAAAAGGCGGGATCAGACAGGGAAATGGTGTCATAGTGTTAAATTCTATATCTGCACTGCAGGTCTGGTGGTTGCATGAGAAAGTAACCGCAGCGAAAAAGGCCCTCAGGAAGTGAAGCTAGATTTAAGTTACTACGGTGACATTTCAAGCAGCATGAATAGAGCTGTCATACTATACGAGCAGGAAGTGGCTTGTTTCCTTTGCAATACAATAGTGAGCAAATGTGCATTTCATTCCCAAATCTGGTTCATAAGACTGAAACTATTCCGGGGGAAAGCTTTACAGATAAGCTTTTTTAAATGAGAAGTTTTCTCTATCAAGCATAACTGACTGAAAAGCGGTAATTTCATCTTCTGAAATTTCTGCTTTGCCCAAAACCCAAACGTGTTCAGTCACAAGAAGAAAATGGATTCAAAGAGTAAATGCCTCGCAGGTGTAAAGTGCTTAGCGTGAATGTCGTTGAAAATGTTGCTTTCCTACATGGAAAAGTTATCTCAAAAACATATCCAGAAAAACAAATGTAACGCATAGTAACAGATATCAGCAAACTGCCCATAGACAAAGCATGACAAGCAGGGTCCGTTGGTTAAATCCTGATATTCATCCCTTTTTTTCAGATTCTTATGAAACCAGTTAATGACAAAAAATAAATCAAACGCATGACTTTGATTGAAGTGAGGGTGGGATCTACCGCCTAATAAGTGCCAAACGTAGGTCTTTGGTGGTTTCCCTTTAGGGGAGTGTGAACTCAGACTCCTCTGAAGCAAGGTAAGTTCTCCTCTAATTTGCCGTGAGTGGGCGGTTTACAGGCCTGATACAATCTGCAACTCTCCCACTATTACAACCGCACACCTCAGAGACTGTCAGTGGCTCTCTGTGAACCTCCAGCAGTTTCTGTCTCAGAGCTGAGTCTCCAGTCCCTCTCAAAAACGACACGCTAATTGAAGTGATGTAATGTTATGCCACGGAGGGCTGCCCGCTGTGAGCGGCGCTAGAATGGGAGGCATTGAGGAAAAAGACACAGCCTTGAGCCACGATGCCAGCAGCCACAAGGGCTAACTTTTTATCCTTCAGTCTAAGAAATGACTACCTTTCCATCCTGCCTGGGTCTTTGTGCGTGCTGTTTTGCCAAGCCACTTCACACACACACACACACACACACGGGGCTCATAGCTGTCATAACCCATCCAGAGATATTAGGTTTTGGGGGCGTGGGTGTGTGTGTGTGTGTGGAGGGGGGGATATAACCGCTGCAGTGCTGAACAAGAGCCAAACATGACAGAAAGAACAACAGTCCACAATTTTGCAGAGACATTAGGATGTCCTCATGCATGCCTGGGAATGCAGTTCACTTCCACTCTGGTCAAAACGTTCTCAGATCAGCTTTCAGGAAAACAAAAAAGAAAAAAAAGGGAAAGTTAAAGCCTTATCCAGAGAACTCTCATCAGCAAATTCTAATGTTCTCAGATCTGTCTGATTTCCTCCCATTGAGTCATTCTGTTTGTGCAAAAGTATAAAATAAATTCAATTTGCATGTGTAACAACAGGGAATATTGGGATCTGAGCTGTAAAAATCCACTGACTAAGAGATAAATTTAATTTAAAATGCCTTGTGATCATTAAGCTTATGACATAAGGACACAAGTAATTCCCATTTTTTCTCAAAGAGAAAGAAAGCAGAGGAACTATAAATAAAGCTCTACCTGCATGTTCTTCAGCTTGTGATCAGTGGCGCTGTACCTCTCACATTCCTCCATCCCTCTCCGGAGGAAGGCGTTCACTACAAAACTGTCTCCTGGGACAAGAATACGCACCGTTTAGCGGTCACAAACCTCAGACACATGCTTTAAACGATCGTCTTCATTTGTGAGCCTTTATCATGCAGTAACATCTCCGTTTATCCTCACCTTCGGGGTTTTCTCTGCGCTTGCACGCTTTGGATCACAGGGACACAAGGATGTAAAACAGAAAATCGTTAGTTTGACAGCGAGGACAAAGTTTAAATGTTCTCTTTCGGACTCGGCGTGTCTTACCATGTTTTGACTGAAGTTTGCCCATTTTTTAAAGTTCCTCTTCCTTGTAACAGTATAGGTATTCCGAAATCCAGCAGGGATGAAACAGACGCTCACTCTACATGGTCACATTATGTTCGTTTTGCAAGAAAAAAGCTCCAACTTCATCCAAAGGCATTTGGTCCAACTGCGCGTTCATTGGAGTGTCGATTGTAAATGAGACAGCAGGGGAAATGTCAGTCACGTTATCTGTGAGGAGCGCACTCGCTGTCTGCCTTCTGACTTAACTTCAATCCAACTGCTGGGAGTCTGCTTTTACGCAGTGGAGCGGAGAACCAGCATCAAGTCAGCAGTACTCACACCACACTTCCGGTTAGGGAGCCTAAAGATAAAATTTAGTTAAGGCTGCGATAGCTCATTAGGCATTTAGAGTTCAGCAAAAAAAAAATGTGGTCGAATTCTTACTGAACTGTATTTGTTCTGTTTGTGAGTTGTACAGATTGATTCAAGTAGTTTCAAATGCAAAAGAATGTCGATTTTGCACATTGTTTCTCACTTTTCAACTTCCAACGTTCAGCAAATCAGCAAGTAATAATAAACAGTAACTGTAATGATTTTGTCTCCATCACCCCTCCATGCACAGCAGTGTGCGGTGCTCGAGTCAAAGTTTGTGATATAATTGGCCAATGACAGCAAGATTATTAGCACTTTCAAACGCTTTCCATTCATTTCCTTGAGCAATCAAATGTAAATTTAATATAAAATCGTCTTAAAATCATGCTGTGAGACGACTTTGTCCCTCCACTTTTGTTTTACGTTTTGCACCGAATCTGACTTATTTTGAAAGGACAATTAGTGAGTTTTCCGGTTGTTTTTTGGCCCTTTTCAAGCACTGATCACTGGTTTGGCAGCTTTCTTAAACTGACAGAAAAACCGAGTCCTCCGCTGGGGACAGTCTATGTTCAGCCCCATTGAAGGGGTTCTGGTCAAACTTGTGTCTGGATATTTTATATCTATTGTAGTCACTTGCCACCTCTCTAGTACCACTCATCTCTCAGTCAAATCAAATGTATGCATTACTAATCTCCTCAGATGTAATTGAATCTAAACATAGAACTATGATCATATAAAATCCCAGATCAGAACAATCTTGCCAATGCTATTTCAGCCCACAGAGGAATTATTGGAAGTAGATGGTGCCACTTGTCTCTACGGCACACTGATAAATGGTTTTGAAAATATCCCATCCCTGAGGATAAACGGTTGTTCACGAACAGAACCAGGAAGGACTTTTGTACTTGAAACCACTAAACATCAAAAGTCTCTCTGGAATTTATGGTTTGTTTTGCTTGGCAGGCCCATAAGGAAGACACCAGTCTCGCAACACATGCCAAGTGTTATGAATATTAATTCACTTTGCCAGTCTATTGCTCTGTGTAAACAATGGATGTGCTGTTAACGTCTTGAGGAAAACTCCACTCCTGTTGGAACCCAGGGGAGATTTTACTTGGATCTTTGCACATTTTCAAGACATAAACTGTTCTTTTATGCACTTCACTCGATACCCCACGTTCCAGCTATACATCCAATTGTTCTCCACCTTGCTACTCTTAACATTTATTCCTTAAAACGGATCAGCTCTATAGATGAAGATACTGTAAAAACTCTGCGCCTCCAAATCCTCATCCTATCATGTGCAGTGGTGGTTAAGTACACCAGTGTCCCAGTTACACTTCCATTCCTTCATGAATATGGAGCTCTCTTATAGCTCTTTTGTCCCGTTATTGTTTTCTGCTGTGACTGCTTGCCAACCTGGGACTCTCAGATCACTGTCTGTTGTTGACAGGATGCGCAGACATTTGCTTTACTCAACCATCGCAGCTGCCTTTGATCCCACTTTCTGTGCCTAATTATCACCATTTCTTAAGGCAGCCTGACTACCAGGATTCTGCTTCTTCCCTTATCCTCTTTTTCCCACACCATGACACATTCTGTTTAAGTGGCTGTCAAATGTCTGGGACACAGATTTGACAAACATCAGTGTCTGACAGGGCAATTTTGACTGGAAACTGAGACAGGGCTGCTTGGTTGTCTTTTAGGGGAAGTATTCATTTGGACGGAGGTACTGATGTTTGATCAAAGGTTGTTGTGTAGATGAAGAATTGGAAAAACCCTGGCAGCTTGCATTTTATAGGGCTCTCATTATGTTTTTTTTGCAGACGATGTGGACCATTGTGCCAGCTGAAGTCAATGGCACTTCTAAACCCGATTTAATCAGAGCATTATGAACCGCTGAAACCAACAATGTGCAGAATAACCACTTTAAACTTTACAGGCATGAGTGATACTTTCCGTAGTTTGCTTACAACTCTGCTCAATTTCCTTTTGACATACCTGTAAGTATGTAAGCTAATCCCCTCCCTGTTTGAATCACCGTTGGCACATGGGGAGATATTCCATTGCTTTCAGCAATGTACCTGAACGAGGATTGAAAGGATAAACATTAGACTGTTTGTTTTGTTTGGAGTTTTCTGACAATTTAAAACTGCTTGAAACAGTGATAAAATCCTGTAACAATAAGGCTTTTGACTTTTCTTCCTTCTCCGGCTTGATTGCCTTTTAGCAGCTGCCTGGTTTTTGGACAGACTACAGTCAAGTGAAAAAGGCCTCCAGACAGAGCAATTATGGTTTTATTTACGGTGCTGTTCCTGTAGCTCTGCTTTTCTCTCCACTACGTGGTCACTGATCAGATAAAGGTTGGGCTTCCTCCAGAGATGCACCAAGCACAAAAATGTTTTTAATTAGGCAAACAATTAGGTGTAAAAAGATACTGTGGTATTAAAATGTATCATTCACATATAATAGGGTTGTGTGTCACTAATGAGGGTAATTGTATGAGGGGAAATCCATTCTGGGATGATTTGGATGAGAAGATAAACTTTTCACTTCATCTTAATGACAGACATTAAAATCCACTAGTCCAATAAAACACCTAATACGTTGTATAAATAACCCAAGGGCTCATTCAAAAAAAGTGACAGATATGAGTTTGTCTGAAGCGTGTGAATAAAGATGAATTCAATGTTTGTCTTCCTTTCACATTCAGGAACAGCCCACAGGATCCACCTTTGAAGTGGCATGAAAAAGCATTGCCAACAACAAACAAAGGGCACATTGTCTGAAGCCGGCAGCTGACATGCAAAGCAGCAGAGCATTCACAGAATGCAAAACATGTTCATACGAACAATGGCTCCACTGATCACTTCATGTAAACTGTGCACAGGGGTGCTACATTTCCACACGGAGGCATCTATCCACTGCTTTGTTTTGAAGTCAAACTTGTGCCCATCATATGTAAACAGTAACGGGCATGCATTCTAAACATATGACTGGGCAGGGGCCTGAATCAGGAGTGGCTTCATTCCTGCAACGCAAGTTACACCAGGAGCAAAACTTTTTTACTTGCAGTTCTGCAAAGAGACCTTCAGTAAAGAGATTAGAGAGATGGACTCAGGCCTAGCTGGAATCTTCCATTACTGTTGTTCCCAGTTTGATTTATCGCCCTCACTATGAATCATCATTCAACTCATGAAATATACTGATTAGAGAAAAAAGGCATTTCTAAGTATGACACTGCATGGCAGAATCGGTGCGCCACCAAGTGGTGATTTCAAATACATCTCCTGCTGAAATTAAACCACAAACTCTTTATTACGATGTTACATGCAAAAGAAAACATGTGAGCTCAGGTTGAAAAGACCTTAATAGTGCTATGACTACAAAACTGATGATAAAACTAAACAAAAATACAGATAAAAAATACATTCTCTTAAACAAAACAGCTCAGAAAGTCAAATCCGGTGACCGCAGTTTTTAAAACCACAGAAAGAAAACATACTGTATCATGTTCACTATATTTTGAGGTCCAACAAAACAAGCTTTTAATAATAAAATAAAAATAAAAACCATTGTTAAAGCTTTTTAATATGAAACATTAAAACAATGAAAGCAAGTAAACAGCTGAAAGTTCAAGCATTAGGAACCACATCTCAAACCATGAGCCCTGAATGGACATTTTCTTGGTACTTTTTAAGATATTAGCACCAACAAGATTTCCTGAATAAAGGCATTAAGGTGAAGCATTTGTATTATAGCTATGACAATGTTTAAATCTAGTCGACCAAATGAGCCCATGAAGCTTTAGAACAAAACCAAAAACATGAGATTAACTGTTATGAACAATCAGGTGTCAGTCTTTGTAATAGGTTCAGATGCTATTGACCAGATCAGCCTTTTCCTCCCTCTGTTTATCCACCGTTTGGCTTAAACCTCCCAGAAATCTTTCAAGAGTAACTGAGGGAGCCTGCAGACAAAGAAACCAGATTTACATCCATTATGTCCCATTTTTCACTGTGCAAAAGAACTAAACGAAATGCTTACCTTTACAAATAATGCATGGGCGAGAAATGGGAGTTTCCTTAGTGCTCTTCCACTCAAACCTCTGCTTTTTCTGGAATAGAAAAGAAAAACAAAGCATGAGCTTGTGGCTGTATGGGCTCCCGCTGGCAGTGATCTGGGTGAGGTGCATTACTGGAATGTGTACTCACAGGGCAATGCTCCTCAGGTTCAGACTGTGCTCTGACACCTCGCTCTTTGCAAAGCCCATCGTTTCAAGCTCATACATGGTAAACAGTTGCTGCCGGGGGTAGATGATCTGGCACTGCGGATGTCACCGCAGTAGACACAGACGTATGCAGATGAAAACAAACACACCTTATCCCTCACACTGCAGTTGCTTCTTTTTTCAGCTTATTTCATGCTACTCATTTATGCTTTATATAATAACTGAAAATGATTGTAGCCTGAGCGCAGCCTAACCTTCATCAGTTCCTCGAGGCAGGAGAGGTAGATGTTATAGATGCCTTTCTCTGACGGGGGCCCGATGTACTGCTTGATGTCAGCTCTGTCTACAAATGCCAAGTCAATCTTGTCTGTCACATTTGAGGTTGTGAGGATCACGACGTTGGAATGTCTTTAAAAAAAAAAGGAAGAGGGAAAATATCACCAAAGACCACAAAAACCAATAAGTATTTAAACAAACAAATAAATAAATCCATAGAGACTTTCAGGCACAGTACTAATAATTTAAAGTGACAGCAAGAAAAAAAAATCCTCTGCTCTTCACACAACATAAGTAGAAAAACCGATGTTGGTGCAGTGGTTTCTGACCGTTTGATCTGGTCCAGCTGAGTGAGGACCGAGTTGACCACTCGAATGGCATCAGAGGGCTCGGTTCCTGCCTGGCAGGCGCTCCTTGCTGCCGTCAGACTCTCCACCTGGTCGTGACAACGCAGGTGGACAAAAGCAGTCATTTCAATGATCGGGATAAGAGTGAACTAAGTTGAAAAGAAGGTATGTGCTATTCAAGCGAATATGAAAGCAAAGAAAATAAATAGTTGATGATAGTTTTAACGATTCGGTTTCAGGGTATTTCCCAGGAAGCAGGATTTACCTCATCAATCAGAACAAACACGAGGGCGTCTTTGTCGTCAATCAGTTGCTGGATCTTTTGAAACATCTTTGTGACCAGCTTACCACTCTGGAACAAAGGGAGACAATGCACTCCTGAAATAATATCAATCTCTTCTAAGACATCCTCAATTTCATACAAAAAAAGCCAGGTGTACCTCTGAGAACCACTTTGAGAATAAGCTGTGGCTGTTTATCTCCACAAATTGGCCATAAGAATAGCTGCAGGGAGAAAAGGGCATTTCAAAATGAAAAGAGCAGGTGTCGTTAAACACTGAAGACTTTTCACTGAGAAGGAAGTTATCTCACCGGTTTGACAGCCTGATTGAAAGCTTTTGGGCAAGAGCTTTGCACAGTGATGTTTTCCCTGTGCCTGGAGGACCTAAATGTTCAAATAAAGAAAACAGAAGAATAAGTGATTTTTCTATTAATCTTCCGAAGGGTTCTCAATCAAGTAAGTTCAAATGAGCGTACCGTGAAGCAGCACCACCCGATTCCAAGAAATCAAGTTGCTGTCTACATTTTTGTCTGAGAAGTAAATTGTTGTTGTAACATAATCCAGGAGCTGAGGGGCAACACCAGCAAGGAGAAATTACGCAGTGTGATGGCAATGTTACACAATTCTTATCTCTTTTGACCTTCAGCTGCTGCTCATGACATTACCTTGGTTTTAACGCCAGTCTCATACACTAGACTCTCCCAGATTCCGTGGAATTCAGCTGTCAAAAAGAGAGTCATTTCAGGGGGAATAATTCAGATCAGATTTGAATGGTTATTGTGCTTGATGTTAAGGGTTAAGGGTTTACACCATAATAAATAATGTCCAAATTCTTATAAGATAGTAGAGAAACTAGTAGTATAGTAATAGTACAGATTTGATGGTTTAAATTACGATTTGACCAAACTCTGAGCTCCAGTGGCTCTTTATCTTAGATCTTGAGCTGCTCACCTTGCTCGAGCTATTTTTGCAAAATGCAATACACAAAGTCACACCTGCTGGTAGCAGCCAATGATTAGCTGCAGAAAGCTCCTCATCCTCCTCCAAACTGAGCATGCTGGGCCCATCCTCATTCAGAGTGAAGATGTGAATGGAGACAGAGCAGTTCTTTAAATCAATTGGCTAAACAAGGAGAGGAGATTGAATGAGTGAATAACGAAAATGCGTTCAATGTGTCTTTGTAGCCTTAAATAAATATTGATCAAAGCAAAGCGAATCCACCACAACAGACCTGTGTTATTATTTCTTCAATGTCAGCTATAGTCACAGATTCCACATTTTTCCGAAGGAATTCTTCATCAAACTCAGTCCATCTGTAGTTCCCGAAAACCATGCTGTGTCGATTCAGTAGATCCTGAACGTACAATCTCACCTCAGACAGTTTCGCTGTACTGAAATGCCAATAGGGATATTCTCAGACAACACACAGAAAAGCATGGATCTACACTCAAATGTCTAACTCGTTTGAATATGGAGGAAAGCAGCATCATGTCACATTAGCTTTTAAACAAGGAGCATTATCTTTCTGAAAGCTACCATTAGAAAATAAATTAATGTTTAAAAGTAATGAGGGTGAGAATCCACACCACCCTGGTATTATGACTGGTTCAATATCATTTCCCAAAAATAACACATCTTGAAAGGTTGACACAAAGTATACTAGTTTAAACTTTACATTTTGTTTTTAGATGAAGTTCAGACAGTATCCTGATGCTTTGTCGGGATACACAATGAGGTCGTTACACATGTTCAAAGAGACCACCAAGTAAATAACATTAAAACAGTCAGATAAATAACTGTAGTAGTAAGTGACGTGCTTCCTTGATGTGAGACAGCGGTAAGGTGGTTACGTTAATACACCGAGAGTTTATCTGCGTGCCTTAAACACATGTGACACAACTTTAACGAAAGACTCACCTGAGAGATTTGACGTGGACCTCCACGTTGACGTTTTGTTTTTGTACCACCTCCATTCTGTCACCCTCCATTCTTCTACAGCTGAGAACACTAGAGGAATGACAAATGTCTCACTTTTACCATATTTTGTACCAAAGCCGGACAGTCCTGCGTTAGCTAATTAGCTAACCTACGTTCATTATCGATGCTAAGGTTAGCTTAGTAATACCAAAAGGGTTACCATATTGGCAAAAAAATACCTTATAGCATTTAAGCTGTCAATGTGATAAGTTGCTTCAACCAGAATCTTCAGAGCTATCAACTACTGACTACGTGCTGTGTTGTCAGAAAGCAGTCAGTCGAATTCAGCGCGCTGATTTGTTAAACCGGAAATACAACAAGAATGGTTGGGTTTCACATCCGACCTCCTGTTCCTGTTGCTAACGCCGATAGCTCGTTTCAATCAATTAGCAGCCAGTGGCATTTTGATTGGACTACATACAGAACTTCGACTGCAAAGGAGAGGAGAATGGGGAAAAAACACAAGAAGCATAAGCCGGAATGGATAACAGTTGGTGGTACCTGATTACACATTTTACTTTTAGCTTTAGTTGCCCCGCTTTTGTTCCAGCTAGCTTTATGCTAGCTAGCTCTGTTTAGCTTATGAGCTCAGCTGGTCAAGACCACGAATTGTCTATGTACTTTTCAAAACATGACCGTTTTAAACACTGTGTTCAGCTCTGCATTTCAACTGTAGGCTTCAAAATTATCTGCTACAAAACCCCAAAATAATTGCCGATACAACAGGTGAATTGAACTATAAAATAGTACACATCACCCAAAAATTAATATCAACAATGTTATTTTTGGCAGTGCCAGCTTTTTTTAAATCAATGTTTTGAATATGGACATGCAGCGATATATTGCAGAAAATATAATAATTACCTTCCCTTATTAAAATAACATTTGATGAAGCCAAGGAACCCCAAAATACTTTTATTCACACTTTGTTGTCCTCTTGTTTTCTTCATAACCTTAGATTAACATTCAATGCATCATTTTGCGGAAAGAAACAAAAGCTATAAATGTTCAAATCTGAACATGCATTTGGGAGATTTTTGCACAACACCTCAAAATGGAACTGACAATGTATTAAGAATTTAGAGAATGAGTTGCAGTGAGTGGGTGAAGTTGCATCTGATTTTCATGCATGGTGTGTACCTTTGAATTTTCTTCTCTGCAGACCAACAAACCCTTTGAATATTTTTCTTTACATATTTGTTAAGGAGCTCTCATTTACTGTGTATATCAGTATGCATTCAACCAGGCTTCATAAACTTAAACAATAGTGGCAAAAACTTTAGAGATGCTAGTGAGTCATATATTTATGTTGCATTTCATCATGGCCCCTAACAGAAAACTAACTTCTTCGTTGTTTCTTTTGGTCGTAGACTACGAGGACAAAGCTCTTGAGAAGCCCTTGAAGATCAAGCTCAAAGTCGGGGGGAGTGAGGTGACGGAGCTCTCGGGGTCGGGCCATGATTCCAGCTACTACGATGACAGGTCGGACCATGAGCGAGAGCGCCACAAAGACAAAAAGAAAAAGAAGAAGAAAAAGTCTGAGAAAGATAAAGACAAATATGTGGATGACGAAGAGCGCAGGCGGCGGAAGGTTTGTGCACAGAAGAAAAAGGCTGCGTAAGACTTGCATCACTTTGTTGGTCCATTTGTAAAATCACTTCCTGCTTCAACAGGAGGAGAAAAGGAAGAAGAGAGAACGAGAGCAGCTTGAGGCGGAGGCAGCAGCAGCTGCTTCAGCCACAGGTGTCGGCGTGCCCGTCGAGCCATTCACGTTGTCGAAAAGTTTGGCTATTGGATTAGAGGTGAGAGGGGAAAAAATCTGAGCTTTTGAGCAAGAAATATCCCATCATAACTTATATGACTGATTTGTACGCTGTTTGTATCTGCTCAGCCGGAGGAGAAGAAAAAGAAGAAAGAGAGGTTTGAGGTGGAACCTGAAGTGGAGGAGTTTCACCCCAATGTGAAGGTGGATGTCGAGCAGCAAGGAGACAGGCCAGTTAGAGCATGCCGCACTCAACAAGGCAAGACAGAAGTGTGCCGGCACAACATCTGATATGTGGATTTCTCTCTCATAAATGTTTTAGTAAATTACCTGGTTGTTTTTCTATACATATTTTCAGAAAATGAGTCCACTCCACGTCAACAACTGCTGGAACACTTCCTGAGGCAGCTGCAGAGGTGAGGAGCACTGCTCGTTGCTCATTGGCTCAATATAGCAGTCAACACTAAGAGTTCAGAAACATAAAAAATAGATCAAGCCGGGGGAAAAATTCCTCCACGATACAAACTTATCCTCACTGATAGACAATCTATACTTGTTCACCATCGTGCGAAGTGTAAACGTAGAATCTTTTAGAAATGTTTCTTTTTGAACACATTTTCTTGTTCAAAATGCTCTTTTTGCTGACAGCGCCCTCCTTTATTCCATTGGGCGGATCAGTGGTTTGCTTTGACAGGTTTTGCTTTCTTTTCAGGAAAGATCCACATGGATTCTTTGCGTTTCCAGTAACGGATGCAATCGCTCCCGGTTACTCGTCCATCATCAAGCATCCCATGGACTTCAGCACCATGAAGGACAAAATCATAAACAATGACTACAACACAGTGACAGAGTTCAAGGTGGGGGTAACTTCAGAAGTGTTACCATAGTGGGGGGGGAGAGTTTTTGAAGTAAAGCAACACGTTATCGCTCACATGACTGAACATTGTTTTGGCCTTCAGGCGGACTTTAAACTGATGTGCGACAATGCTATGGTGTACAACCGACCGGAGACAGTCTACTACAAGGCTGCCAAGAAACTGCTCCATACAGGATTTAAGATGATGAGCAAGGTATGACGTCACACAAACTACAGACAAAACATGTAAACTGTTTTGACTGCAGCTACATGGTCATGGCCATTAAAGAGGCGTGCATTTTTTTCTCAGGGTTTCTTTATGCTCGCAGATTTTATACAGATGAGGTTGAATTTAGAAGGATTCCAGACAGAAACTGCCAAACAGAGGTGTCACCTGCAGTCAGATCATGACACAGTCCTGAAGGGTTTGAGCCCTACATGTGAACACAGCTTTTTTATGATTCAAAGTTAAAACAGGTAGAACCATCTCAAAAGCAAGCCTCAGTGGTTGTTATACATCCTTCTGTGCTGGGAAAAGATTCTCTCTGCTACTGCTTATGTTCCACTTAAGTTTCTAAGTGTTAACAAGGCAACGAGATTCCATCTGAGTTGGTCGTTGGTTTTGTTCTCGTTGTCCTCTGTGTCCAGGAGCGTCTTTTGGCTCTGAAGCGCAGCATGTCCTTCATGCAGGACATGGATTGTACCCAGCAGGCTGCCATTCTGGGCGATGAGGACCTAACGGCTGATCTCCCTCCTCCAGAGACCATCCCCATCCCCATGGACACTCTTAAAAAGTCCAGAAAACAACCAGCCAAAGACATGAAGGAAGTCATCAGGTGCAGCTCATTTATTTTGAGATTAAAAACGGCGCTTGCGGTGCAGATGGTAGGAGTGTCATTGCTGGAATCTGTTTGGTTGTCTCAGTTACCTGTTTGAGCCGGAGGGAAACGCCTGCAGCCTGACTGACAGCACAGCGGAGGAGCACGTCCTGGCGCTGGTTGAACACTCTGCAGATGAAGCTCGGGACCGCATCAACAGATATATGCCAAACTCCAAGGTCTTCCATACCGTTTTTTTAATCCCCCAATCACACAAGGTGTTCCCACAAACGAGAATATGGCTCATTTAATTTCACAAACTGCTAAAATAGTAGCTGGGAATCCACAATCAAAACATATTAGTGAGTGACAAGAACCCATTATTGTGCTGTTTGAACTGGTGTTACACCTCTTATGCATGAAGCTTAAAGTCATTGCTCTGTATGTCTTTTCTTTTTTCAGATGGGTTACTTGCGTAAAGAACCAGATGGCTCTCTTTTATATACTGTTGTAAATCAGCTTGATCCTGATGCAGAAGGTTTGTTACAACCACATATAGTTCACAAGTATCAACTTATCATCAGTATTCTTCTCATCAAAAAAGCTGAATGCGTTTATGGAGTTTGTCCGCTTTTGGTTTCTTTTGCAGAAGATGAGACCCATAAAGTAGACCTGAGTTCTCTGTCAAACAAGCTTTTGCCTGGTTTAACAACATTAGGTTTCAAAGATGACAGGAGACATAAAGGTAAGTCATTCAGTCCCTTTACTTGATGGGAGTAGCTTTAATTGTCCCTTTAATTAGTAACAATGGAAAAACTCCACAGTGATCGTTGTCTTTTTTTTCTGAATGTTTTGTTTTTATTTTCTCAGTGACCTTTCTTAGCAGTGCTTACAACACCCAGAGCCTTCAGAAGAATTCCGTCTTTTCAGACTTGCAGTCTGACGAAGTGGACATGCTGTATTCAGCCTATGGAGATGACACCGGAGTACAGTGTGCTCTGAGGTAGGCTATGGTGGAACAAATGTAATGCAAATTTCTCAGAGTTGAATTCACCAGCTGGTTATCTTATGATTATTCTGCTTTCTTTTACCGCATTAGTATACAGGACTTTGTCAAAGGGTGTAGTGATGTCACAAAGCATTGGGTTGATGGACTCCTGGACAAGATGACGGCAGGCGATCATACCAAAGCCGTCAATCAGATTCGACAGGTAAGTTAATTGGATTTTCCCCCCCCTGTTGTTTTAACAATTGGAACTTGGTCTTGGGTTAACATCTGAGGAACATATGTTTCTTATCGTGCTAACCTTTCAGAAAAGAAACATAATGCTGAAACCTGATGAAACCAAGTCCAGTATCTGTGACATGCAGGTATGCAGTCAGACACCCAACAACACGCCATCATTTAAAGGTGACGAGAAGGTTATGGGTTGTCACTCTCATTTTTTCCTTTTTATTTCTGCTCAGATGCCAGATGGTGCTGGCCTGGGAGAGAGCAGCTCTGTGCTTGACTTCATGTCAATGAAGAACTATCCCGACATGTCCCTGGATATTTCCATGCTTAACCCCTTAGGTGATTTTCACTGTGTGTATGCATTTACACCTGCACCAGTAGTTCAGTTAGCACCCTAAAGAAGACAGAGTGGAACACACTCTGAGGATGTAGAAATATGAATAGGTTAGATATCTATCAGTTAAATAGATGGAATATCCTTTTATGGAAAAAAAAGAGAATTTAAAAAGAATTGTCTTTTTTGTCCCCTGTTTTGTTCTTTCTTCAAATTGCTTACATTTATCTCACTCTGTCTCAATCAGGTAAAAGTGTGAAAAAAGAGCCCGGGAACGAGGATGGCCACCAGCACTTTGACGACACGGATAAGCTTCTGCAGGAGTTCCAGGAGGCTCAGGTTGACAGAGTTTGCTCCAGACCCTCCTCCAACCTGTCCTCCCTATCCAACGCCTCCGAGAGGGACCAGCACCACTTAGGTATCTGGAGCAAGATAAATGTTTTTGTTCCTTTTTTGTTTTGGAACATTTTTGCATGAATCAATCACTCCACTTCCTCTATTTGAGAGCCACATTTTCCGTGTCCACAGGGAGCCCGTCACACCTGGGAGTAGGGGACCAGTCGGAAATGGTTCACGACCCCTACGAGTTCCTTCAGTCTCCGGAGCCAGAGGGCACAGCCAACAGCTGACCACACAAAGCCGGCCTGTTGCCTCAGTGCTGACCTCACCGGGTACTCACTGCTGGACTGTTAAAACACTGTGGATACAACAGGATCTTCAGATTTGTTCTAAAGACTGAAAATACGTGTACAGAGTGTATTGTAGTTGTATGTTTTTGTATTAGTGAAACTTTCATTAAAAAAAGCCTGTACCTGTATTTATAAGTGTGTGTGTTTGGTTTCTTGAGCCAAAAGTGGTCTTAATTATTAATCTACAGTATGTGTGCTGTCAGAGGGCAAAAGTTTTAACTGTCTGCTAGCAGCACACACTCAGAAATAGTACATCTGCACTTTGAACCTCATTTCTGGTTAAAATATGTTGTAAGACAGGCCACACACTAAGAAAGAGACCTGGTTAGTGTTCTATTTTGTTTGCGGTATTGTGTGAAGGAAGTGAAAATAAAGAAGTGTGAATTAAAGCCCAGTTTACATAGAAGAAGATGGGCTGAAAGTTAAGTCTGAAGACCAGGCTTTGTGTTTAAAGCAGAAGTGTGATGTGAGCATTTATCTGAAGTTCCCTCCTTCTCTCATGGGACTGTATTGGGGGTTTATTTTCCCCGCGGCCAAGGCGTGTTTTAACTGGCAAGCCGTATACATTTGTTGATCCAGTAAGTGCAGGACTTCCATTAAGAAGCAGCGCGTAATGAGAGGAGCTGCGCATGCGCGGCGGGACAGTTACCATAACGCTGCTCAGAGCTGCTGAGTGAGTGGATTCTGCAACTTCTGACTCACGTCCCTCGATGGCAAAGACGTCAAATTACAACCAGTGCTTTTATTTGTATTTCAATTATTTCTGGTTGATTCTGGAAGATTGGTTTCTTCTTCAGCATGGGGATCTATTTTGAAACACCTGCCGGAATCCTGAGAAACCCTTACGGGATATAATGCAGTGGAAATATTTTGCGTTGTAGGGAAGCGTTTTTTTTGTCTAAAATTGGTGATGTGTATCCTCTGAAAAGTAAGTAATTCATTTTCGACAACAGCTAATAAAACGCTAATTTGAAGGATGTTTGTCGTTGATTTAGACGGTGGTTGATTAGGTCTACTTTAGTTGTTATGCGCAACAGAGACGCAACAGAAACCAAAGGCCAAGAAAACTTTTTATTTCTAAACTTAAACAAAAGTGATTGCTTGCTGAGACAATAGTCCTTCGGTACATTAGTGGATCCTGAGAGCTATCAGAAGAATTTGGAGGCGAAAGGACATAATGTGACTAGAGACTGGGGTGTTTGACCTTTTGTCACCTTTTCCCTCTGTACCAGTTGGAGGGGGATGTGTTGGCTCTGTGTTGTTATTTCGATTCTACGATTTTGCCTTGTAAAGTGGTGTAATAATAGAGCTTCTGACAATCCTAGGATAAACTACCAGAGTATTGGTCCATCTGCGGGTGTAACAGTCGCCGTCCTTATCTTCAGCTCATTTCCCTAACACATTTGCCCAACAAATGACCCGTCACTCTGCTGGAACTGGGTTTGTGTGTCACACAGTGTGTGCTCTTGTGCTCTGCAGATGAAATGCTTCAGATGGAGGATGAGGCGCACCGCTCCTGCAAGCGGCAGCAGCAAAAATCAGCTGGTCCCCTCCAAGTCCCCCAGGGTCAACGGATGGTCGTGGCCCCCCCAAGCTCTCCAGGTGGCCGGGTGGCTTGTGTTCACCTTCCTGGGCGTGGTCAGCTTCGGCATCCACATCCCTCTTCTGCCTCGGCCGTGGATGCAAGTGGCCTATGCTGTATCCTCACCCCAGCAGAAAGCTGTCTGTCAGTGTCACCTACTCTCAGAGTCTCATCAGTGGGTCTTTTATCTAAATATGGAGCAAACATTGGTCTCTTCTGTGGTCTGTTTGGAGTCGTGGCCCAGACAAGGATTTTGTTGTGAGGCCTGTGTGTGTTTGTGTGTGTCTCAGTCATACCAGACATGACTGACTCCTTTTCTGTGCTCTATCTTAAGCTGGAACCGAATGATCAGTGGTCTTTTTGTTGCATGTTGAATGCTCCCGCACGTCAAAACACTAGTTAGCGTTACCAGAGCTCCACTGGGCCGTAAGACTTTATTTTTCACACAGGGGACAGTCTGTGTTTTCACTTTCTTGTTCTCGTGCAAACTACTTTTATGAAACATGACTGTTGTGTGCTGTTTTCCTTGACTTTTGTTGTACGCAGCTCATGGGCGTATCATTTATCGTTCACTTCTTCACCCATATTGTAGCTGTGAGCATAGACCCAGCAGATGCCAGTGTGAGGGCCAAAAAGAGCTATTCCAATCCGATGCCTCTTTTTGACCGGAAAAAGCAGCCGCATGTCATCCAGGATCAACACTGTTATCTATGTGATGTCAAGGTGTATGTGTCCCAAAAAAAAAGAAATAATGTTTGCACTTGAATATACTAAAGTTGGGCTTTAGGTACATTGTGTCATCTTGTAACGTTTCGGCTTTCATTGATTGAATAACGAGAAACAAAACATCCAGTTTTAGCCCCTCGAACTTTCTCTTGTTTCCCCGAGCAAAACCTTGCCAGGTCTATGTTATGGCAGACATTGATGCCATCCCAATCCTGTCCACGGGGTCATCACAGAAATGGACAATGGCAATCTCTGCTTTGCTCTCCTGAATGTCTGTGGATAGCCTCCTCCAGGCCTAACCTGCAGAATGTCCTATTTGCTAGGAGTCTGTCAGGGGATGAAACTGGGTTACCTGCAGTTAGGAAAACACTAACTGGACTTCAGATAGCTAGTTATCTCTATCTAACACGAACTGTACTCATGAAATAATTTATTGAGATACTTATTATTGCATCAGATTTAATATTTTAATAATTAGAGAAAAGACTGAATTGTGTCTAATGATGTAACCTGATTTTCTTTCAGTGGCAACAAAGTAAAACACTGTGGTGTTTGCAACAAGTGTGTGGAGAACTTTGATCACCACTGCAAATGGCTGAACACGTGTGTGGGTGGGAGAAACTATTGGTAAGACCCCTGTTTGAAAGAACTTGTGGTTTGTCCACCTGACTCAATGGCTGCTGTCCAAATGTAAAATGGCGATAATATCGATAATATGACTAATATCAGGCTCTGTGTTACTTGCAGGTTCTTCTTTATCGCGCTCGTCTCCGCCACCATGGGTGTCCTTCTGCTTAATGTTGTCATCTTGTTCATATTTGTTCAACATTACCTGGATCCACACAGCCTTCGAACTGCGCCGCAGTTTAACAGTGAGTTTCCCACAGCCGTGTGAAAGAGAGAGAACCCCCGGCCTTCAAGTTTTTCCTATCACAACACAGTCTAACATCCAAAAAAAAGCTCTGTGGAAAGGATTCCCAGGAGGGTGTTGATTCTCTGTGAAAAATAACAGTGTCACAAGTGGGGTTTGTAAAGCTGCAGGTGAACAAACCACATGACTTATGAAAGAGATGAGGATAAAAGATCTAAAAAGTGCTTATTGCTGCAAGAAGAGGTTTCACAAGCCAATGACTAAAGGGGTTTTCTTAGATTTTCCCACACTGCTGATTTAGTTTTTATTGATTTAGTTTTATACTGGGTCATTATATGATAGGACGGTGTTTGTATTAGATGTGGTGTTGCCTTTACCTAAGTCTAGACTTTGGTACAGAGAACCTGAGGAGTGAAAAGAGTGAAAAGTTTTCTTTTTGTTAGCTGCTCTGGGGAATACAACATGGCTGGTGTTTTTACCTTTGGCTCCTATGAAGACGAGTTCGGCTGGTCTGCTGGTGTTGGCCTTCTTTACAGTCATTCTGAGCACCATCTGCCTGCTGCTGCTCACTCATCTGCTGGCTTTCCACCTTTACCTGTGTGAGTTTCACACAGCATTTGCCCCCCCACTCCAGTTGTCAGTCCTCATTTGTCTCACAGCTGTTTTTTTCCATTTGAACGTTGCAGTTTATAAAGGCATGAGCACATTTGATTATGTCAAATTAAGGCGGCAAAAAGAAGCCAAAAGTTGTGACATTGAAGCTGAAAAAACTCGAGTTCAAAGTGAGACTCCACAGGTGAGACCGCCTTCTGCCTCACACTGCTGTTAAGTTGTCAGTCCTTCGTGTTTAAAGATGTTTATTTCTGTTGAAGAAGCTGGAGGGCTCAATTGACTGTGAACCAGAATCAAAGAGGTCAAGGTAAGAGATCTTCATGCCTTTTTTGTGAAATTATTAGGTTATTTAGTAAAGAATGGTGTTTAATACTTGGGTCTTCCTGCAGTTCCTGCAAATTTGACAACAAAGACCAATTCAACTTTGGATTTTCTGAGTCCATATGTTCAGAGGTATACATATCTTCTTAAACTCACGTTTAACGCAAAAAATATTTTTATCAGTTATCTGATATTGAATTGAATAATCATCTTTTTTTTGTTTAGCTTGATAATTTGAATAAATTGGCAGAAAAAGAGAATAGTGTCCATTATGGCACGGAAAATCCCACAGAAAAAGAGACGCGTGAGTATCTGGCTTATGTTTCTGAACACTAAAGATCTAACTTTGTTTGTCAACCAGTTGTGAGAAATAAACAAAAAACAAATATGTTAGAATATCAAGAATTGCATAAAAAAAACTGAACAGCTTCATTATGGTGTTCTCTTTTGTAAAACTAACAATTGAATTAGTCTAATATATACATACATTGGGGTTATTAGTTTGAATGAATTAGCAAAGCATGTTAATATATTAATTCTAGAAGACTGATGGTTTTATCTTCTCTGTGTCCTGAAGGTGAGATGTCTTTGAGTGTGATCAAAAGCTGCAATTCTGAGGATGAGGGACTGCCGAGTGCGAGTGGGAACTCTGTTCCTGAGGTGCAGAACCCTCTGGGCAGCTCGGTTATGCTTCAAGACAGCAACTGACTGAAACTTCTGCCTGAAAAGTGGTTGATCATGATATCTCAGGAAAGACTGGCAGTCCTGGTCAGTTATTGGCAACTCTGGACAATAACAGAACAGTCCATCCTTTTCCTTTTTGATATTGAATTTGTTTTTATATTTTAGCTTATTGTATTACTGAAGAACATCTTACCCTCACCACCTATAATCCAGTTTTTTTGTTAATGTATATACTTTGAGCTTCAGAGGAGCGAATTTCTCTTTTCATTTCATTCATTTTATTTATTTGTTGACTCCAGTTAAAAAGGCAGTAAATGTACCTTTTCCAGACACTTTTCCAGGCTTTTCCGTTAAAGGTTTTGTTTAAAGCACTCTGGCATTTTTGACCCTCTGTTTGAATTGTGGCACCTTTTTTTTATACCTTTGACTATTTCGCAGTACTCATTGCAGTGTTTAGTGCATGGAATGGGTGGAAACATCCTGATGACCTAGTTTGTCTTTTCTCAACTTCCTACCAGACTTTACAATGAAACCCCTTCTTACATTTGTTAAACACAAATTGTATTTTCTGCTGAATTAGTTCTGTTCCCCAAAATGGGAAATTAATTTTTGTTAAAAGCTTAAATCTGTCTAAAGTCTAAAGTTATATGTGGTATATTACCTACCACTAGAGGACTGTAGATGCTGTGTTTTTAAGTAAAGGAGGATTAGATGCCACTCCCATTTTAACTCAAAAGGAGATGAAAGATACAGGTGGTGGATCCTTACCACATTTTCCTTGTAAGAAAAATGTAAATGAAATGAACACTACCTTACTTGCAGAAATGCATATCTGTTTGAAATGATAATTTGTTTAGGCCCTCTGTGAGTACAATTTCTTGAGTTTAAAAATGTATTCAAATTCCAACTAAATATGTCTAGAATATAAATGTAAACCAGATGTTCAAACTCAATAAAAATGCTTTGATTTTTTTTAACATGACTTTATATATTACACTAAATGAACAACCTCAGGATTTTACTCCCACAGATCTCATCCTTATTAAAATGTTACACCTCAGTAACCATCAAACCATGGACGACTGCCTCCAACAATCCTGTTATTTGGTCTCACTAAAGTGTGTGGCCGTTGTGGAGATCAGACATGCAATTTAGTGAAGATGAGGCCAGGACTGGACCAGAGAGGGCTGGAGCTCAGGCCGGTGGCCGCTGCCGGCCACACGGTGGTGCCGCCGCAGCAGGCTGCGCCAAACTATTGTGTCATTCAGTGATTGCACTCCGCTCAGGCTGCTTTCATCATGAATATCCCTATCCTGAGAGCACGTCTCCCAGTTTAGGTTGTACCAGCGCTTTAACAGTTGAGCCATCAGCAAGACTCCAGAGATGACATAATGCTCATCCACGTCTAGCCCTTGCTCTAATTGCGTAACCCATCGTGCACTGAGAGAGAATGCAACGATTCCCTTGGTTTTATTTAGATATTGGAAAAATTCCTATTGAAGGATTTATTGTATTCCCTGAGGACTGTTCCTTCCGGTCACCCACAGCCCACCCAACCAGCAGGACCTCAGGTCATCCTGAGCCTGGACAAGAGCCGAGATGTGAATGTTGGCCTGTGTGGTTCATTTCCTTCCCTTGATGTTATGGAGGCTTGTTTATTCGTGGAGCTGTAAACATCTCCAGGAGAAAAACCATCAGCGTCTTTTGCATCCTCCACCTCGGCCTCCAGCACAGGGACTGCCTGCTTATCAGCGCTCAGCTCACCATTGTGGCACCAATACCGATTACAACAACAACATAAAAAACCCACAAGAAGAAAACAGCACGTCGTGCAGGGCGCCAGCCAATCAGCGCCCTGGTTTCTCTTCAGCATCTCTGAGGGACTGAGCCATCGGGAAGCTATTTGAGCGCAGGCAGCGGGAGGAAAGACACCTCAAGGCACCTCACAGTCAAATTATGCTTCTGGAAAACCGACAAGGAGCCTAAGGATTACGTCACCAGCTGATTCAAACGGCACTGGTCTGTACTATTCTATAGTATAAACTGAAATATTGCTTTTTTTTAAAGGGGGGTGGTTTTAATGGATCTCCATGGAAAATCCAGCTGATCCCCGGAGGTGATGTTTGCATGACTGTGCATGCCTGTTTTGGTTTTTTGCAGAATTCCCATTTTAAGGCGCGAGGACGAGCTCGTTTCTCGCCTACCTGTGTTTTACCCTGTGGTGCATTGGCAGACTTGCATTGAAGGGCTGACAATAACAAACGGATCACGTGGGCTCTGTGTGAATCTGGCAATTGCAAGTTTATGTAACATGGTGCGCTCAAGAAACGCGCTCAGGCGCTCCGCGTTTTCCAGCCATATTCAGTCATGTAAACATGAGCTTTTTGTCCACTGTTTATCATTTGAACGCGAGCTCAGAGGGCGTCTGAGTCCTCCTATAAACATCTTTCAAGTTAAGAAAGAATAATCGGCAAGGCTTTGCAGCCTCGTTGCAACCTTTATGACAAGTGTTGGTAGTTACATAATTAAGCATGAAAAAATGAAAAGATGGATGCCCTCTTTTACGTGCTTCTTGATGAATGGAGCTCTACTTGAGTGTGTGTGAATGGAGTACAACATGTTCTTCTTGAATGTATAAACACACACAGTGATTGCATCACTTAAATGCTTATTTGCTACTTGAAAACAGATTAATGTCGTCCAAAATTGTTTAAATGCAGCTTTGACAATGGTTATATCATATAAAAGAAAATATTTTGAGAGCAGAAGCATTTATTGACAGTCTGCTTAACAAAAGGCCATATCCTTTTTTTCCCCCCTCTGAATGGCTTTCCGGCCCTCTCCCTATAGGTTGAATTAGGTATGCCTGAGATGAAGATACAGTCACTGAGTTTGTCCCAGATTTCCCCGTTCTAGCTTTCATTGTACCAGTACAAGAGCCTCTGGGTTCTGTCATTGGCAATTAGCCTCAGATCATAAATTATCCTATTTTATTTTATTTACGGTGGCTGAAATTCCCTCCAGTTTTGTATAATGGCGTTAATTTTTTCAGTTTCAACCAATTTTTTTCACTGTTACTTTTTTTTTCTATTCAAACCAAATGTTTAGAAGGGTTTAAATTCAAACCCAAGGTAGTTGAAATTTGACTCTGGATTTGACTTCTCTACTTATTTGAAAAAAACAAAGTTCACGTCTTTTTAAAAACTAAAGAAAAATCAAGTAGCTACATTACTGTGATTATTGAAAACAGTCATCCTTCTGAAAATCCGAACTGGACTGTATTCTGAGCTAATCCTCCCCTCGTCCGACATGACTTTCTAGATTTGAGCCACGCCACAATACTTTCTGCTGTCCCATCGTGTTCCTCTCTGATGTGCGGTTACACAAGAATACCTGGGCTTTCTTATAGCCTACCTCTATTTGTCTGCGTGCTGCTGCTGCCAACAATAACTCCTGCAGCTTGTTTAAAACATCTCTGCAGCGCTCTGCCTGCCAAGATGTTTGCGTCTCAGAGCAGGTTGAATGGCTAAGGGGACAGGGCGGTGGACTCAGAGCTGGGGCTCTGCACACCGGAGGCATACCGGGAACTGGTCAAGAGGCTGGATATGCTGACCGTGTTTAATGGGGAAGCAGGAGTCTGGGTGGGTTTTTTTTTTCGTTGGAAACTTTTTGAAGACTATTTGTGAGCTGCTGATTGAACCGTGATGTGGTTACTCATTATATAATCCCTACTGGATCCTCTCTGTTCCAGATGACAACGAGACAAAACACAGACGAAGAGTAAACTATAAAAAAAGACGCTTTGAGTTCATGGATCTACTGTAAATGGAAGATCGTGAGCATACCTAGTTTTGAATAATTTTGTGGCTTAATTGGCTGATGCTGTTCGAAAGTATTTGCATCTGAAGAAAAGCTTATAGACAGTACCAGTAAAAAGGTTGGACACACCTGAGTACTACTGAATACCAGACAGGGATGAGTCTTACATAGAACTTTAGGGTCTCGCTGAAGCATTGATGGTCTCAGCTTTTTCATTTATGATTGACAGACACAGTGCAGTTTCAGAGACAACGTTCTGGAGACGATTTTGTTAGCGTCAGAAAGCAGATGGGATCTCCACTGCCCACTTACTGTGATGACATTGCGGAGGAGTAGTGTCCTCTCACTCACACACTCACACAAACAAGAGTGACCTCATTTCATGAGCTAAACACCATCTGCCAAACTAACATCTTAACACCTTTTTTTCTGCATATCAGCTTGCAGATTGTCTCCTCCCCGTAAGAATGAGTTGTAACGCTGCTGTTGTGGCGCTATGAATAGGTCCAAGTTCAAAATGGGTCAGTTTATGGTGAAAGCACTCATCTGTGCATTGTAATGCCAGAAGGCAACTGTATGTAAGCATGCTGTCATCCAGTCATAGATTTGTCTCTGGAGATCTGCTCTTAACCAAATGGCTTCTTGTATACATACATGTGGAAAAGTGGAGCAGAAAAAGAGCTGCACATGGCAAAACAACTCTGGTTGTGTTGGTCTAATTTATTTGTGTGTCAGAGCAGAAATCTGGTCAAATGAAGAATAAAAAACATGCTGTGAAACAGCTTTCGCTTTAATCTCACCATGAGTTCATACCAGGACTGCAGTGTTAATGAATTCTCTTTTATGTGTTGTTCATGATGTCTCTGGAGAAGGCTTGTTGTACTAAAGACTCAGGCACTTGAATCTGCTGGCAATAAATTATAGGAGGCTAATGAAAAGATGGCTTTGTTTCTCATAGATTTAACTGATGTCAATGAAGCACAAAGGAAAATGCACAGCGAGCAGCTACTCATTGAAAGGTCGCGGATCACCACTGAAAGGAAAGTCAACAATGATGAAACCTCAACGTGAACTTGATATTGTGGTCAAACTGCTTGATTGAATGTAATATCTCAAATGACGTGTTTTTAGTTGCTCAATAGAACATTTGAAGAAGGACTCAACCCATTCAAGAGCGTTGCTCTTGGTGTTTTTCCCACGTCATTTATAAAACAACAAAGTTGTTCTGCATGTGAAAGACCAGCAGAAGCCCAGAGTCACAGAAACTTTATCAGAGGACAGTGCTCCTGAAATTCCTGAAAGGTCTTGTTTGCACTGCTGTCCTTTCCTGCATCTATTTACATCATCACAGGCACATACATGATTCCTAAGTATAGGGTTTAGCTTGTTATCAAACGTAATCAATGGCTGCAGCAGCCTCTGACATCTGTGAGAAATCGGCTGGCCAGCGGTAGCAGATCAGGCCTTTCAGGCCCTTAAAAAGGAGCTGAAACACAGTGTTTAACAAAAAAACTGCAGTCATGGAAGAAAAACAATTGAAACAACTACTTGTAAAAGTTTGTAAAACTAGACCACATAAGTAAAGCTGTGAGCAAGAAAATGTCAATGACATGGGCTTTCTAAGCCATTGGAAGTAAATGCTTTGCCTTAAAAGAAAACTTTCAAGTCTGGCAGTTTTCTGTGAAACATGTATCTAAAAAACTTCGTAAGTCATTAATTCCTTGTATCTGCTCCCCAACCTGCATCCTTCTCTTCCTTTCCAATCACTACGCACCCTGCCCCCTTCATCCATGGGGTTTTGAGCCCACCCTTGTGTTGAACATCACCTTTGGAACTTTGTCCCTATGTAATCAAAGCACGCCTTTACAAACTGGAATATTCTGTCCATTCTGGATTTTAAAGTCAATTACATGGTCTTTTATTGGACTGTATAAGCAGAGTTAGAGACAGGAAATAGGTGGGGGACGTAGAGAGCCATTATATGCAATGAAAATGCCCTAAAGTCAATCATTAGAAACATGAGACCATAATAATGCCTTAAACATTTGCCTTTTATTGTAAATAGCTGATTTTGCCCAACCTGTGGATTTTACAGTGATAATTTACTGAGAACCCCTGCAAGCAACTTTAAAAAAAGGTTTTTTGTTTAATTCCTCACTTTGTGGAGAGTGGTTTTAGGCCAGGAGTTATGTTGCATTCTGTACTGTAAATCATATTGATTACGCTGTACTTCGTTGATATTACATTCAGGCTTTTGGCACCTCAATAACTCTCAATTGTCAAGGCACGAGCACTCGAAGGCATATGACAGAGACCTCTGCCGTCAATAGTGGTACTCTGCGATGTCGCCATGTGTGTATGGGTGAAGAGATGGGCATGGGTCACAGAGGAGCCACTTGCGTAGGACAATGGGATCCCAGTGTTCATAGCTGTGAATGCCATTATTCATACACATTGATAATCTCTTCTTTTTTTCACCCTCCCTCAGAGAATTGACATCCTTATCATAATGTCTTCATTCACTGTCAATCTTATATTGTGCGCAAACCTGAACATTTGTATTTAAGTGTCCACTGTACTCAGTGAGGTCACGGTTGGGGTTGTTGGACACAGCGCTGGGCAAACAAAGCCCCTGGCTTGACCACTGACACCGGGGGTGAGTGAGACCTTCATTACCAACTTGAGGGAGCTGTTAAAACTTAGTTTCAACCAGAGATTGTCTTTCTCCTTCCGATTTTCAGCTTGATTTTAAACTTTTTTGGGGGGGAGGGAGCTATATTAAGACACACCACTGCAGGGATATATTGTGTCAGTTGCTTGTTTAAGGATGCTGTGCTGAGTATGGGAACAGCTGAAAGGTGAGCAGATATCTATTCAATATTGTTACATTATAGTCTTGTATAACATCTTCTGAAGGCAGTTACATTATCTTCACAGAAACAAAGGAAAGACTAACTGCTCTCTGTTTTTTACCTCTTAGTATGACTATTTGAAGCTGACTTGAGGGGGAGTGAAGCTGCTGCTATTTATATAGAGATGTGAATCAGGATGATGTGTTTAGAGAGAAATCCCTGAGTTCAGACTGGATGAAGTCACCCAAAGCAAGATAGAGGAATTAAGTCAGTGCACCGCGAGCAAATATGTGACAGCGAATCACAACCTAACAAACCAGAATGCCAGATTGTGGCTTTAAGTGACTGTGTTACCCATAAAAAGTGTTTTTTAATCTTCTTTATTTTGATGTAGGGGATCCTATCTAAATTGGTTTTGCATCTTACAGAATGCGTTTGATTTGATAATGAGCTTGTCTGTGGAAACACATTTATTTGAAGTCAAAGGAAATAGCACGGACCAATGAGTAGTTTGTTTTTTATTTGCAGCTTAAAGGTGGCCTCAAAATGTGCTGATGCTACTCATCTAAAAACTATTCACATAAGATCTTTTGAGAGACATTTAAATGGTTTTCCCTCCTCATATTTCCAAGATGCAGCAACATTCATGAGCATGGTGTGTGCAGCGCTTTAGAAACATATGTGTTCTCTCTTATAACCTAATTCTAATATCTTTTTTTCCTTTCTCTGGCAATTGTATTGGTACAGGCATGTTCCCTCAAATTTCTCACCTCCGTTCTCATCTTTTCCACAGCACAAAGAGAAAACACAAGTCGGCTAATCCCAACACTACACAGAGGGAACAGAATTCCTGCTCAGCCATGGCAGACCAGAAGTACGTCTTTTAGAAGCCATCTGTTTCATGAGCCTCCTATTTCTGCCCTTTGGTTCTTTTCTATCTATGCCTAGGACTTCCACAGACATCTCTTGACAATTTCAACGTCTGTGGCAGAAAACACAAAATACCAGCCCATTCACACAGACAATCAGAGCCGCAGGAAAGCTAATCTTGTTTTGTTTCATTGAGGAAAATATATAAAAAGACGCAGCCAAAAGCAAATTGGCAAGCTGTGTCTCAACCTGAAGCCATGATTCACTGTTTACTTTCTGCCAAGGAGGGTGAACATGTAAGTCATGCAGAACGGTATTACATCAGACGTTTTGCTGCAAAACATCCTCCCCTTCTTTCCTGGTATCCAGCTATAGACTGTGATTACTGTGTTTTATTCTTTTCCTAAGAACTCAACGGCCTTTTCTGCTTGAATAGTCAATGATTTGTTTTGAAGTGTGGATTTCCTGGCATTTACATGATATAATTGCAACAGGTAACTTCCACATTTAACATCACACGGATGGCCAAATGATGTTGTATTTCTTTTCTCATAGAGACAGCATAGATGACTTTAAGGTCCAGACAGCCAAACACCCCAACATCAGCTCGGTTTCTTTACGGCCCCACAATGACCAGTCTAAAGATCGAGCTTCCAAAAGGCTCTCCACTGATTCCAATGGAACTAGCGATGGCGGCGTGGGCTCGTCCACGCCGGTGGAACTGACCGCTTTGGAGGAGTCGTTCCGACGCTTTGCCATCCACGGCGACACCCGTGCCACCGGCAAGGACATGCACGGCAAAAACTGGTCCAAGCTCTGCAAAGACTGCGGCGTGATTGACGGCAAGAACATCACCCTCACCGATGTGGACATCGTCTTCAGCAAAGTCAAGTAAGACAGACGCCAACTTCACTGCGCACAAAGTAACCTGTGACCCGTTAGATTAGTAGAATTTCCAGGATTCAGTTGCTGTTTCATTTCCAACGCACAGATCGAAACTATTTGCTGCATTAAGTTCTATGTACAAATGGTTCGAAAAGTGTTGGTTTAACAATAGAGCAGAGATCAGTGAAACACACAGCGTAGATACAAGTTTTTCATTTGTTACCGTTGAGGTCACAGAGTTGAAAGTGTATTTTAGCACGCAGTCAAGTACAAAAAGGTACAAACAAAGCACACGTGCAGCACCGTTTTCATGAGTTTCTCCAAAAGGTGCTTTTCGTTTTTGCCTTAAATTGGCTGAGAAGAGGCAGTCTGTTAGAAACAGCAGCCATGGCAAAAAGGCCAGCTTGACTCATTTCTTCAGGCCTCACAGACTCCTGCTCTGTGCTGCTGGGGTTCAGTGATGTGCAGTTTAATAGTAAGCTCTGACCTCCACATTGTCTGACCACCGGAGGAAAACCTTTGATCCGCGTCCGTGTAGTAATCGTCTGTAAATTATTCCGATTATCAACGCATTAGCGTTTCTGAATAATGTCACTGTAATTAAACGTAGAATCACAGAATGAAAGTGCTCTTTAAAGGCTCAGAGCTTTTACAGTGCGGTTTAACGCACAGTTATTCTGAAGATTTTGTTCATGCACAGAGCGGCTTTGAGTTTGTGTTTTCTTTATCCTTGTGGAATGATCTGAATAGGGATTATTCTGCATGACAGCCCCAGAATAGTGGAGTATGGTAGAAGACCATTCATCATCGTGTCTTACTGCAAGAGGGTGTAGGACAAATCAGCTGGGGAATTTTACATCAATTTTGTGCATTTTCCACCTTGTCGTTAATGATTAACAAATTGCTTGAACATTTAGAAACGAAAGCCTAAGAAAAGATTGATAAAAACTTCTAGTTATCTTTCAAGTACAGGTAAATTGTTTTGTTGGAAAATGTGGAAAGACCAACACAGTATTTAGTACAGGGGCAATATCAGATATCACCTCATCATTTCCCTGTTGATAGCTTGGTTACAGAGAGTAATTTATGGTATTACATATGTCTTATATAAGGGAACATTGGAATTAGTATTTTAGGCATCTTGTCTCCACTAGTCTGACCAAATGCATGCAAAACAACCCTAAATTTAATCATTTAAGTCAACACAGAATGAAATGCTCTGTTTTTCCAGTTGTATAATAATTCTGCATATGCACAAGATGTTTTCATCACATATAATTTACCTTAAACCATAGAAACACAAATGAACCAATTCCACAGTTTGCAGTCAAAACCTTTGGTTAGGTTGACGGAATGGACAAATGGACAAAAGCCAGTGTTCATTCTACTTACAAGGGTCTGCTACAGTCATGCTTTAGTCAGTCTCCTGGTGTAAATTCTGATGTTGCAGAGGCCTAAACCTTGTTATATAAGTCATGTTATATGTATCATTTCAACTTTCTCCACATACGACTGTTCTTTCGTTTCTCAAGCCAAAGAACTGTCTTTGTTTTTTGAGTCACCCGCATAAACACCTCCATTGTTGGCATGGTGATCAATATTTATGTTGTCTGTAATATTTTTTGGCAATGCTCCAAAGTTAATATAAAGATGACTTGTTTGCATCCTGCACTGTTAGTGAGAAGTATTTAGAAAATATTTTACATCATAGTAGGATCACTATAAAGACTTCAGGAAAGAGTGCAGATTTTCTGTCTTTTTGTGTTGTGAGCAGAGGCTCTGTGCAGTGTTGTGTACATTACGCAAGCCCTGGAGACTCTATAAAGCCTTAGACGGTCTACTGTGCATTTTCAAACAGGTATACGGCTCTAGAGTATGTTTAGCAGGGTAGTACAGTAAAATCTGAGTAAAGCATGTGCTGTGCACACTCTCCAGAGCCACCCACAGAATAAAAAGAGTTTCAGCACTGGGGGAGGTGCTCATCTTCATGTAGCTTCTAACTCCAGGCAGGACTGAGTGGGGGGGAGGGCTGCCATGCCAGAGATGCACATCACCATTTTCCCTTTAATCAGTGTCAAGGCCCTCTGCTTGCACACAAAAAATGAAACATCTTAATGAGCACAGACTAATCACAGCATGGCTGAATGAGTCTGTATTTATTCTGGGTCTGGAGGTCTAAACTATGGATGTGGATTCATTAATTAGCCTTAACATATTGCTCTCCAGACCTTGGCGTGTTTTTAAATTGGTGAGCATGATCATTGGCTGTGTAGAAATGATTTTTTACTACACAAAACAGACTCACTTCCACTGAGGTGGTTTAAATACACTGTGCGTAGAGTTTTTTTCTAATGAAAATAAGTTGTGATAACCCTCTAACCTTTGCCCCTTAAACCTATCACCGCCCTCTTAGCATCTGAGTTCCTGCTTATTTGCTCAGCTAAACCCTTTGTAAGCTAAGGGGAACTGACATACTTTACAGAACCTTGGAGTGACATGCTTGGTTACAGACTAAACTCAGTTATCTTCCTCGGACAGAAGCAGCAGCTGAAAGTCGAGTTCCTCCTCTGACAATGTCCAGCATGGAACAGACGCAGAGGAATGGAGCCCTCAGATGTTCAGCACTGAAGGATTGCCCAAACAAAACCCGTCCCCGAACGAGTCAAATTGATAATAAACCCAAACATCTCATGTTTGCTGTAGCTAGTTGCTATGGCAGCAAGTTGCCTGGGGAGACTGTAGGCTTTATAGGCTGTTGTTTGGGAGATTTATCACCACAGCAATGGCTGTTTGTGTTTGAGTTACTAAGCACTTTTAACATGGAAGTGAAGCAGGCAAAAAGCCAGTTAAACAACTGGAGCACTCAAATGGAGGAGGACCAACAATGATTTGTGCTGTGGTAATTAAACTGCTTACAGCAGTTTGACCCGATTAATGAATAGACGGTGATTAAATATCGTCCGAGTTTAATTCATCAGGGTCAAGTGACAGCTGGAGCTAAAGCCACTTTGGAAACCAAGAAGTCACAAATACAGATTTCAGTGTGAAATACTTATCAAATCAGAGCTGTATATCTTTAAGAGTATTTTTAACAATTATTGAAGACCCCTGCGGATAAAAGAGTCCTTAAAGCTGTGTTTTTGTCTCCTAAGGAACAGTTAAACAGATATATCTTTCCAGGCTTTAGGCTCTGAAGTGTGACAAATGTTGTCCAGCACTTAGGCTCCTTTCCCTCCTGCGTTTCAGGAAGAAATCCTGTCGCACCATCACATTTGATGAATTCAAGGCCGCGCTGGGAGAGCTGGCCAGGAAGAAATACAAAGAGAAGGCCGGGGAGGAGGCCGAGGCCGAGGTCTTCAAGCTCATAGAGGGGAAGGCGCCAATCATCGCGGGAGTCACAGTAAGAATTTGAAACGCGCCGTTTACAAGATTCATGTGTGCATTTCCAGCCCGCTCAGTCGCAGCTCAAATGTTTTGCAACAGAGAGCCGTGGCCTCGCCGACAGTGAGCCGTCTCACAGACACCACCAAGTTCACAGGCTCGCACAAGGAGCGCTTTGACCAGAGCGGCCGCGGGAAGGGCAAGGCCGGGCGAGTGGACATGGTTGACACTTCAGGATACGTCTCCGGATACAAACATCGAGGGACGTATGAAAAAAAGGTGACCAAGCCCACCGATGGCAGACCCATGTAAGGCCGACGATGAGGAAAAAACATTTCATCAACAACTAGGATGATTTTCTATCAAGAGTACTCATAGAAAGCACAAAATAGGATTTCTTATACTTTCCCGCCCATGTATTTCGTGTGTCTGTGCGTGTGTGTGTGTGTGTGTGTGTGAGTGGAAGAGATGTTTTTGAGTTCCTCTCTTTGTGTGAGAACTGGAAAACTGTTTACATCTATTTTTACAAAGTCATCACCAGCTGGTACATTCCTATTTGATAGCAAGTTACTGCCAAACACTGAAGAGAACAAATGAGAAAAACTGCCATGCCATGAATACTGAAACTCTGTTATGATAGGGCCTTATAATATTTATCGAGCACAATGAACAACGTGCCAAGAAAAGCAGAAGTGGGAAAACAGTTTGATGAATTAACAGCATTGCACTTTTTAACGGAAATCTTTCGATGACCATATTCAAAAGTGAAAAAAAAGTTACACATTTAAAATGATTGGCACATATTTTTGACTGAGATATAATGAAGCGTTTTTTTATTTGTTAAACCAAAACTCTCCATTTAATTCTTCACCTGCTTCACCTGTAAGCTGTCGTCTTCAGAAATGTTACTGTAAAGCTCACGTCATTGGTACTGAAGCCCCAAAAAACCAATAGAAACTAATTTCCAGAACGTGATCTATACTTTCCTTTGTTTTAAAACTTTAAAAACCAAAATGAATTCCCATTAAAACATTATGTAATGGTTATTGAGTCCAATTGTCCCATTTCAACTGCTGTAAAAAAAAAGATAATTTAAATGCTAATTCATGCTAATTTTCTTCACCACTTCACATTAAGAAGAAATCCTACCTGCCTCTCAAGGCTTCCATACATTAGCATAACTTCAGCTTTTAGTAAAAAAATACATCAAGTGTCAGTTTGTGTTCAAATCTTTCCTCTGTCATTTATCTTATCCAAGAGACTGAAACATAGACTTCTCTTATTATTGCTCCACATTCTTTAATTGTCCATTTCTACACAGAACAGACCATTCCAAAAGGATTTTGAGTCACAAATTTGAGAATTCAAACAAAAGCAGCTCTATCCCCAGTCAGTTCATTTAGCTGTGCAAGATTGTATTTTTAACATTTTACTTGCATTAGTTCCTCATCAGATTTATATACACAGTAGTTCTAATATATTTGTGATAAGATTTTGTACATATTCTAAAATGTTGAAGCCAAACAGTTTAATTGAATACACTGGCTTTATGGTTTTAGCTTTTCGGTGTTGCGGTATTTTGTGCATGTGATGTATATTGCATTTGATTCAGAAGCACCCAGCCAACGGCTTGTCTATCTTTCCGTTAAGGCTGTGCCTGATATGAGGACAGCCTACTGGACAGATTTACAATTTCCTTGATATAAACATCATGTAATGAAACCGTGGGGTCAAATCTTGTATTGCCTGAAATCAATATGTATCAACTTGTACATGTACAAAGTGGGGTATCCTATAATGATATTCTGTTAGTTTGAACCTGTTATGTGTGGTACGGTAATCCACAGATCTAACTGAAAACAGCAGGGTTTTACTGTTTACTTACACACTGTACCAGATAAAGGGAAATCTCAAAACATTGTACTTTTGTAGAATATTTTTCCAAGATGACAGTGGTGCATTTAACACACTTCATGTAGCCTCAGCTGGTGAAGAATCAAGCATCATTTGCAAAACATGCAGCTCTCATGTGTTTGTTTATGTCCGCTGCAGTAGCTCCGGTCTGTTTTCTGTGCTTAATGCCAAACACTGTGCACCTTTAACGTGGACGAACAATACTGTCATTTTGTTTTTCTAATAACCTTTAATGTACTATTGTGCCCCAGTGCATGCAGTGGCTTTTCTGTTCCTGTTCTCAAGACTTCTTAAAGTGTGTTCATGATTTCTAGTGCATTATTGAAAATAAAATAATAAAAGAAACCGTCCCAGAACCTCTGCTTAGTAGGTGTCAAAAGTCGAACATGCCTTATATTCTTTTTATGACTCCTGTAGGAGTGTGGTGAAGCTTTAGCACCAACCGAAGACCTGCAACATTCAGATAAAAAGAAAAGCTCCATTCAGGTTTTGTGCGGTACAAATTCAAAGCAGCTTTGCCAGGTCGTGGATCAGGGTTTTAGAGAGTCGGTGAGGAGCTGGGCCAGCCCTGAGGCAGACGTATAAATAAAGTCACAGTGCAGCTGCAGTCTCTGCACATTCATTCCACTGCGCCGTGCAAAGCAGACGGAGACACGACTGACCTAGAAAAAAATGAAGAAAACAAAAGGATCACACAACAGATCCAGGAAACACATTAGGACTTTCTCATTTTCCTCCCTAAAATCATATAACATAACAACTCTGACACGCACTCATATACAAAGCTTTGGCAATGAATGACTTTTCCCTATTACTGTTTACATCAAGATGACACCGCCTGCATATTCTTTTAAAAGAAGAAAAAAGAGGCACGCAAAATTTAAACAACATCATTGATTATTATAAATGATAAACTCCATACAGTGCAGAGACGTAAATAAAGTCAATCTCTAGAATTGCGGGACCTTGTGCTAGTTTGATGCTTGGCGTGGACTTGCTGGGAAATGTTTGTCCCTGAGCAGTTCTCTTCCTTCAGACTTAGTCTCTCTGGTCCCCGCCGTCCTTCAGCTCAGCCAGCAAACGTGTGTTGGTGTCCACCAGGGACCTGCAGCACATACACCGACACACGCCAACCGTGTAAACAACCAGCATGGCGGCTGATTTAGATATGAGATTGTGTCCCGTGTGGGCGTGTATTTACAGCAGATCCCTGAGTCAGCAGTGCTTCTGCAGTATCGTTATACCTGTGGCTTTCTTGCAGCATATTTGAGAGCTCCTGAACTTTCTCAGCCTCTTGCACTTTGTTCCTCAGGCCCTCGATCTCTTTCTTCAGCTCCTCAACTTCTGACTGAGCCTCTAAGGACAGCCCAGTACAAAGGGAATACAGTTGCTGGGTGAAGACAACATGAATACTCTTCTCCATAAGCAGTTTCACCCACCTCTGATCTGGCTGATGGGCGAGCTTTTCATCATGGACTTGAGATATTGGCGTTCTAACTTGATGAGCTGCTTCTGCAGAGCAACATTTTCCTCTAAGACGATCCGCAGCTGCTCGTTAAGTTTGCCCTGTGTTTGAAATGACAGGGATCAGAAGTACGCTCTCCAAAAGCGAAACCCTGTTTCTGACTTTTCAGTGAACTTACTGCTGCTTTGTGAGCATCTTCCAGTTGGGCAGAGAGATTCTGTGTTTCAGCGTTGTGCTCTTCCTCTCGGGAAATGGCCTGACGGTTAAGTGCGTCAACATCCCGCCTTAGGGTCATAACCTCAGCCTCCCGACTGGAAATATCACTCTCCATCATGGAGAGGATCTGAACTGCCTGAGCTAGAGCCAAAAATAGAGATGAGAAGACACTGACCATTTCTGCATCTTGAAATCTGACACCACATTGCCCAAACCAAACTCCAACCCACTCAGGAAATTGTTGTTTTGATGAAGAGATCTCTCTCCCCTCCAGTGTTTGTCCACTAGGTTGAGAAGCATTTCCAGGGGTTTCCTATAGCTGCCCTGAGAAGGAAATTCAAAGAAAGTTTATGTAAGACAGCCCTTAACAAAACATGCCTTAAATAAGCTCCTAATTAAGAGAAAAAATAAATAAATAAATTAAGAGTATAAACCCTTTTTTTCTTTTCGGCCTGAGGCTGCTGGTGGCTGCTCCCTTCTGTCTTGTTGAAGTTAGCGTAGGTGAGCCTTGCCGGATGTAAGATGGGGTTAGAGGGATCAGACAGATTCAAACCAGGGCGCAGTGGACTGGGAGGCCGGATATTAATAAGTGAAGAGCCCTGACCGACACTTTGGCCTGGAAAAATATTATAAACACATTCCCTCTCAATCAGCGAAGGTGAATTTTGGCATTTATGGATCTGCGTGAGCCTGTTAGCTACAGATTCAATTCTTACCAGGGTTTGGAGTAAAATGCCCCTTGGCTACATGTCGGCTTTGTTTTGGCAGGTCCTTTTGTTTTCCTGTAACAGGTCTGTGCTTCTCTATAAAAGGCCAGAAGGACACTTTTGGCCTCTCAGCCACTTTAGATGAGGTAGAGCTATTTCTGTGAGTGTGTTCATTAATCTGCTGCCCTTTGGACTCAGAGTTATCTGGAAAATGATAGATAACACAAAAGAGAAGTGATATTAACTGACCTCCCATAAACGCTCTGTAAAAAAGAGAAGTTACTTGGGCTTCTGTCTCCCCCTAGTGGTAATCATACAACAAAATAACTAGACTTTTTCTTTTTTTAAAACACTTAGAATGACGTTTTACTGCAAAGGCAGGGTGGAAAAAACGTTACGAGCCCTGTCGTGCTAATAAACCACTGACAGACACAGGTGACTCCATGGCTCTAATTAAAAGGGTGCACACCTACCGCGTTTAGTGTAGGGATGCCTGAGGATGGATTTGGCATATTCCTAAAAGTCAAAGAACAGCTGCTTGTTCAATGCGAACAGACTACAAATATTGTAAGACATAGGGGGAAAGAAAATAAATCAAACTCACCTGTTTTGGAGTTGAACTCCTTTGTTCTTTATAATCAGGATCTTTCTCTTTAGGTTCTGAAGCATAAAACAAATATTTGAAATTTGAATAAAGGCCAGAAACTCAACAGTTGTTTTTTCTTCGGGATTTGCGGTTAGAATTTGAATTCTTACCATTTGCTTCATTGTAAATAGAGTCATAGATGGTTTCACTTTGGCCTCCGTGACTTGCTGTGACAAAGTTTAACACAACATCCTGAGTGTCCGTGGGAAGAGAAAGCCTCTTGGTCAAGCTGTTGACTAAAGCCGATCTTTGATCACTGCTTCTGACCACAACAAACAAGACAAAGACACAACTTAAGCAAACAGCAGCAAAACTTTTTTTTCTGATTGACTTTGGGTCAAATGATCTGCATATATATAGATTATAATTATTGGGATGAATTCCAAAGATTACTCATTCTTTTCTCTTGATTTAGTAAAATACTTCCACACTTTGAGACTAATTTATGGAATCCTTAGCAAAAGGGAAGATAGGGTTCATTTTTATACCAAAAAAAAAAAATCCTTTACAGGTCTCCGAGGAACTGTAAGACACAACTGAAACTAAATATTAATGCAGAAAGGCTTGAAACTCATTTAAATAGTCCCGTTTAGTGTACCTTAGATTTTCAGCCACATTCAGAGAGGAGCCCTTCGGCTGAAGAGGAAGATCGGAGGAGAACTGCACGATGGCGACTTTTCGCTCTGTGTCACTGATTGAGCAGTCATCTGAAAGGCCAAAGTGTGCCATTATTAACGGTCAATTGTGACCAGAAATGTAAACGTGAGCACTGCAGTCAGATCATACCAAGTTTTCGCAGGCTGGGCATGCAATGCACCAGGTATGGACGGTAGTCTCTGCAGCTCTTGGTCAGAGGGTTGAGCCTGAGGTCTAGCTCTTTTAAAGCCCGAAGCTCAAAGAGCACTGTCACCTCTTCGAGGGAAGGTATGCAGTTGTAGTAGAGGATCAGCCTCTCCAACATTTTCAGGTGTTGCACCCCCTGGAAAGACAGCTGTATTATTTCATAGGGGAGCTGGACCATATCTATCCAACGATTTGCAACAGTTTTAAACACCTTCAAACACCATCCAAAACAACGTTATATAAATTGATGAAGGAAACATATTTTCACATGATGAATTGGAAATATCACGGATAGGATTCTTAAACACTCCACTTGGGCATGTTTAAATATTACACGAACCTCCACAGAAACGAGCGCATTGTAGGAGAGATCCAGAGATTTCAGACGGATAAAGTTTGTAAATGCGTTTCCCAAATGTCGTATTTTCTCCTCACACGTCCCCGGAAGCCTCAGTGATCGGACATCACCTGTTTCAAAGATAGAAAAACGTTATTAGAATTGACTATGTGCTGTAGTGCCTTCCTTTTGTTCTTTGCTTTCAAGCTAGTGACAGTTGATGCTATGTTAGCTGTGGTTGGCTAATGCAAAGGCCTGACAAAACCGTAATAGTACAACTATAAAACAAAACAAACTAAATGTGGCGTATTACCCATGAAGTATACTGGTACATAGTAACACTTTGGTATACAATGTTAAGATAGCCTTACCGAGATATGGATGTTTTAACTGTAATCTCTCACGTATCCATTGCTCAGTCAGTGTTGTTAAAGTCTCCGCCGCCATACTTTTCGAACATATGATGCCTTCACGAATGTTGGAAATAAAATTGAAAAAAACTTGTTCGAACACAAGTTATCTTTCTGAGAACACAGAACCAAGCAGACAAATTGGTAAACAACTTTTATTTTTTATTCAATAAGCATAAATTAAATTATTCTTAATTTGGCGTAATGACTTGGTTATTTGTGTAAACATTCAGCCATTTAAACTTAAAATATTTAAATCCTAATTTTAGAAAAAGTAGTCCTTTGGATACTTATCAAACTTGTTTGAATTAATTTCTCAAAACCAAGATACCAACACCTTTCAGAAAGTTGTAATATTTCTGTTATACGTGAAATTGTATGTTGTGCTGCATATGATGTACAACGTCATAGAAATTCTGAAGATCTCGCTGAACATGACGGGAGAGAAGATTAGAAAACGGCCAGGAAGCCGTGGGAAGTACGAGTAACCTCAACGCCTCTCCAAGAGTCTGCGCATTGTCGACGTTGGAACGTGTCACGTGTAACAACAAACGAGCAACTGTCCTTTCCACAAGATTCAGTGTTGTGTTCTGTCTTGGTGGTGGTGACCCACTCCCTGGCAGCTCCAGCTATTCTAACCGACTCGCTACGCTACGTTAACTTAAACTTTCTCTCTTGGCTTTGGTGACCTGGGTGTCGGTTGGGGTCGCGGAGGGTAGTTTTCGGCATCCATGGAGTCCTCCGCCACAGCGTGGCTCACGCGCTGCTCTGACGCCGTTTTGTCTGCCGTAGCGCTGCGTGCGTCCTACAAGCTATTTAAGGTGGGTTCGTAAAGTGTGTAGCACATGTTGCGTTTTCTGTATCAAAATTGTTGACTTGCTGCTAATTGTTTCATCAATAGTGTCAACAAAGTTAGGTTTTAACTTAAAACGCTTAGCTTACAACGACCAGACGTTTAACGTATTGAAATGACTAGTGGACATTTGACAGTTTTTATCAAGGTTTTCTGTTTGAAATTGTAATACACACCTATGGTTTACATTTTGTAATAGAATGGAGTTCATCAGTGAATATTAAACTTACCAATCTGTAATGATACTTCTTCCTCTGGACTTGCCTCTCTTGCAGGACCACAGGGGCCCTTCGGTTGGCTTTTTTGTGCTTGGCCTCTCTGCAACACTTTGCATCCTCCATCCCTTCAGCTCGTACCTGGCCTCCCTTCAGAGAGAAGCAGAGTGGGCCGCGGAGGTGCTGGCCCCAGCGCTGGTCTCCTTTGACTTCCTCTGGCTCAGTCAGGACCACAACACTGCTCGTGTGCTCCTGTGTGGCTCCTGTCTGCTGCTGGGACTCTCCGACTGGCTCTCCGAAGACACCCTCACCACCATGACTCGCTGCCTGGGTCTGACATCCATGTCCTGCTGCCTGACGGTGTGTCTGTTTGCTGGAAATGCTTTAGGGGCCTTGGGCGGGGTGGCCCTCAGCCTTCCATCACTTCTGGCTCAGAGAGTGGGAGCCAAAGCTCTTGATCCTCTATCGGCAGCTTCAGAAGGACTGACGAAATGGCTTTTGAAAGGCTCATTAACGGTAGGCTGTTGGGCCTCAAAACAAGCTCTTCACAAGTTTCTGTTGGATGTGACTGATCAATGTGACTTTTGAATGATTACAGATCTATTTATATAACTGACTATTAAATGTTAATTAGTTTGAGTTTCGACAAATAAGCAAAGTTAATTTACCTGCGTAAATTAGTAAGATATCACCCAACTTTAAAATCTGGAAGGCGTAAGATTTGCTCATTTTCTTTGTACATTGTTTTTAGAAATTACATTTGATTAATCATTCATGCAGTGATTGAAAGAAATGTGCACAATTATGTGCAAATATAGTACAGGAATATACGAGTATGCACCTTATACACATCTCCTTAATAACAGTTTTGGGCAAAAAACCTTCAGCCCTACCTCTGAGCCTGGGAAATATTTGTTTTGCAGCCTCAGCAGCATCGGTCAGAATATCTGCAGTGATCAACATTCATGGCCCAGTTATTACCTCATCATCATCTTTGATTCGTATTACTGGCTTTTTTTTAACAGTCTTGGTTGGTAACAGCTCTTGTGATTATTTGAATTGCTGGTAAAAGTCATTGTCACTTTGATATGGATTTTTTAAATGTAGCCTAACTACATTCCTTGCAGGACACTGAAGCTCTTCTCAGATTTATACTGAATGCTGCAGATTGTCTCCCAGGAGTTCAGGGGAATGAGCAGCCTCAGCTGGTTTACTGCAGCGTACGGGCAGCCCTCTGTGGTTCTGTGATCATCTGTGGGAAAGTGATTTTTAAAAAAACATTTTCAACGATTTAGCTAGCACATGTACGTTTGTATGAGTTGATATTAGTATTTTTCAAGTGTATGTTTAAAGCTCAGGTTATTTAATTATTTGTTTCATATTTCCCAGGAGTCTCAATTATAAGATAACTTGTAACCTAAATAAATACAAACTAATTAAACAAAACAAAACATCATTTGTTGTCTTCCTTCTACAACGTATCTGTTGTTTTCTTCAGATCTTTCTAGTAATGTTAATCTGCTCAACATGGACGTTTTTTATTTTGCATGAGACAATCAAAGCTTTGTCTTCCATGTCCTTTTTTCGCTCTTTCTGCTGGTACCAACATCAGCCCCCCAGCCTCCATCAGTCTCCATATCAGCCTGCATCTGTCACTTCACCACTGCAGCGGATCAGGAAACCACACTGAGCATGCTCGCTGCAGATGCAGCCTGTAGATGGAGGAAGGTGGTGAGGAGGAGGAGGAGGAGGAGGAGGAGGAGAAAAGGGGAGGAGAATGGGTGAGAAGGTGCCACAGAGGAGCTGCACACAGTGCAGGGATGCTGCTGCAGCTCAGAGAGAAAGAGACGCTCGGGGAAGGCTGGGGATGGAGCGTGACAGCAGGAAACAAACGGCCGGAATAACACACAGTCGAGGAGGAGAAAGCATTTGATGAGGTAAAACCGAGGGGAATTTAGCACGATGGAATGAGGTGACTAAAAATAGAATAGATGCTTAATCTCAGGAGGAATCCTGGTATATTAAGACCGATTTTGTTTACATACAATGCCTTATTTGCCCACTTTATTTTTTTTAGAAGAGTAATATCTGGGAAATAACATGTGAGATCATGAGGTCATTTGTCATTGGCAGGGCTCTTGGATGGTGTGAAGATGTATGCCTTCTACTCCCTTTTAGTCTACATCTTCTACACTGTCTTTAAGAAAGAGGAGGAGGATGCCTTGGAAGGGGCAAGTGGAGCTTCCCCAGACGTACGTCTGCCTCAGGGATCTTTTATCCGATTTATTTTCTTGTTTGCATGGGGCTAAAGGTGTCCCATACTTTCTTCCATTCCATTCTGTTGAACATATCTGTGATTTTATTTTAAATGTGCACTGCTCTTCCAAGTGTATGTTTATGTGGTACTCTGTGACCCTTGCATATGATGATTCTGGGCTCAGGAGCCGGGACCTGTTTCCATGGAAACAGGGAGCAGGAGGAGAGATGGCCACACCCCCAGGATGAGAAAAAAAGCTTGTGCTCACTTTAGTGAGTCAAGTAAGTCAACAAAACATTTGCACAGCATAGGAATGACAACATAATTTTTTTTTGTTTCCGGTAATTTACTGAATATTACAGTAAATGTACAGACGGTCACTCATTTGTTTCTGTGATGTGACTCAGGCAGTAGCAGCGACAGTGATGAACTGAGTGATGAGATTGAGGATAATGCTTCAGACATCCCAGCATGTACTCCTCTAGCCGCCTTTTTGACTTTCAAGCAAGAGACCGAAAAGAGGAAAGCCTCCCAGGCTCACCTGGAAACAGCAGGAAAGGTAATCCTGCCGTGTCCCCGCTGCCGCACCGCCCACCTGATGCAGCGGAGCAGCATACATCTCAGCTCCCTAAGTAGGACTTTGGCACCGACATTAAACCTCCTGCATCTTCCTCTGTACCGCGCAGCTGGCAGACTCTCCCCTGGTGGCCGTGATGTCCCACTTGCTGAGTTTTCTGGAGCAGTACTCCCACTTCCAGCAGCTGCAGCAACAAGCCGACCAGTACCGGGTCCAGCTGAAGAGGCACCGCGTCCAGCACCGCCGCCAGATGAAGGCTCTGAGGGCCTCCTACCGCCAGCGCCTGCGGGACAAGAACAGCATCATAAGCAGCCTGGAGGAGGCCATCAGTCAGCAACCCAGCCCCAGCTCCCTCAGTGAGGGTGAGCAGCCAGAGGGGGAGGTGTGACGGAGGGGGAGGGGGAAGAGATGCAGGAGGGACGGGTTTCCACTCCCATGCTGTGTATATAATGAAAAGATGAGAAAGCTTCTTCTGGGACAGCACTCACATGTAGATCCGCTCATGTGGAAATAAGCTAAAGATTGTGCATAGGACTAAATGTAGATTTACCATATGAGACTTTAAAGGAAGATGAGTGGACGAAGCCGCTCTCTCATACATGTTACAATAGATGAACTCATGAGCTAATGCAATAAACATGAGAAAAATTTGTGCTTTCGCTTAGACTGGAAGTCCAGAAATATTCAGCCTCCATTGAATAACCTGAACTGAACTGAGAGGAAATTTAAGGAATTGCTGGTACAACATGTTTATGTTAGAAACACGATGCTTGTTAGATTTTATTAGTATATGATTTGATTTAACTGGAGTGTGTGTGGTTTGCCATCGGTGATGTCACAGACCAGTCAAATCCTGCACAACTGTCAGACCTCAGAGCCTCAGATGTGTGTGTCTGTGGCGTTTCGCTTTTAACCAGACCGTACTTCACTTCAGAGCAGGACCCACCGCCTCCCTCTTGCATCACTCGGTCTCTCCCACGCTCGGCCTGTTAACAGGTGCCATGGAGCCACAGGCAGATCCCTGACCGTGCGATGACCGATGAATCCTCAGAGATATATGTCAATATGTATGATCGCACATTCAGTAGACATGCATTCAGGTCAGGTCATGCACATTTCAGCATGTGAGATCATTTAGGCAAGGGATCTCTGCTTAAATGTTGCATGAGTGCACAGCTGGCTTTAGTTGCTGGGTAAAGATACATGACTGTGCAAAGGGAGTCTTCAGTGTGTGAGCAGCGACTCCGTGGTTCTGTGACTTGCTGGCATGAATTAATCATGTCTGTTAGTGCTGTTTTATGTGTTGCAAGAGCACGTACAAGGTCTGGCACATGTTGGCCAGCACGTGTAAATGTGTGGGGATAAAAATAGCCGGAGGTCCACATCCCAGCGTTTCTAAAGCCGTGGGGTTTGTTTGAAAAATGGACAGAATAATGCCGAGTTTCAGTGCCATGCAGTTAGCATCAGTGTCTGTCACTTTTCTGCTTGGCTGTGGTGAATATCGAACATTTTCTGTTTCATTAGCAGAAACAAGTGCATTTCTTCCGTGTCAGATAGCATTGTCTGTGCCATTTCAGTTTTTGTGCAGCTGCCTCCTCTCCATTTTTTAAAATTGTTTCTGCCATTTCCACCTTCCCTGAAAGTGCTGTGACTCTGCTAACCCAACATGCTGTGTTGATAAAAATAGTCTGGCAATGAATATCAGAGGTGACAGAGCCTGATAAATCGCTGCAGGGGAGGAAAATGACGATGATGAAATGCAGTTGGGGATCCTGCTCATGCTCTTTATAGCCAAAAATGGAGGATTTAGGAGGTTGTTTCGATTTCATGCTTCTGGATGCATTGATCCTGCTTAGGTGTTTAAACGCAGGGACAAAGATGGCAACCCAATTGCAGTATGCAGTCTATATTTTTAGATGCAATGCTTGATAATTTGTGCATATCTCTATAGAATTAATAATCTACACAGTTGTGGGTGCCTCAGTGTGCTGTGGCAAGCGCTCTTAAATGAAAAGATTACAGAAAAGTTGAAAGAAATTAAAAAGATTTACATTTCTTTACACCTTAGGTGAGTCTTGCAGTGATGGAGGGGCTCAAGCTGGGGTTCACAGGCTGGTAGAGTCTCTGTATGGCCTGCAGGGCGAGAGGAGTAAATTAAGAGGAGAACTACGTCTGCTGCATTCACAACTGGAGCAAAAAGAGAGAGACAGACACTGTCGGATACAATCCTTTCAACAGCAGGTATACCTCTGGTTTTTACATAATTCATTTAATAATGGACAGACACAGTCGGGGAACAAGTTAATATTCTAAAGCCTATTATAGTTCTCACATCTGATGTTTTATATAAATACCAAATGTTGAATAACTGATGTGATTCTGTGCAACTGCCTCGACACTGCTGCTTGGGCTAAAGAAAATGTCCCTCCTCTTTCTTTGAAAAAATGTTACAAGCTCTGGTGATTTAACATAGATCTTATTTATAATTGTAAATTATTATATTTTCTGCAGGATCTTTAACTGCTCCAATTTTTCACAGATTGACGAGCTCAAGAACTGCATAGAGGAGCGAGAGGAGGAGCTTTCACGGCTAAAGACAGCCACTGTGAGTCCAGCAAACGACTGGTTTAAGCATTTTTCCCGTCTTCCTGCCATCAGCAAAGCCACCACTCTGTCAGCAATGAAAAAAAAGAGCTGCCAATGCCAAGAGGCGCACATGCAGCACTTTGATTATGATGGTGGAGGAACATGCCGCGGCAAGGATAATGTTCATGTTTTGCTGTTGCTCAGCTGTACGTTTCATGCCCTCAGGGGGCCACGGACTCAGAGAAGCGGGTGCTGTGTCTCTCTGCGGAGAACGAGGGCCTCAAGCAGAGTCTGAGCGTCACACAAGGCCTCCTGCAGCAGCTGTCAGCCATCCCGTCCCAGTCCAGCACCATGCTCATCAAGGTGAGAGGCGTCGGCCGGGCCCAGGGCTCTCCTATGTACTATTCCAGAATACATCCGACCCGTAATTTGCTTTTATTTTGCGTTGCAGGAGAATGAGAATCTCCGCAGCAGGGTGCAGCAGCTGGAGCTCTCGCTTCAGCAGCGCGCTGAGCAGCTCTCACAGCTGGAGCGAAAGAGTGAACAAAGTGACTGGAGGAAAGGCGAGGAGCTGAGGAAACGAGAAGACCGAGTGAGGGAGCTGCAGCTGGAGCTGGACAGAGAAAGAGGCAAGGAGCCGGTTGTTAAGGTAAATCATCCGGCTGAGATGGGTTTGAGCTTACTATTTCAGAGACACAATTCCAGTGCAGTTATATGTGGGGCAAATTGACTGTTTCTTCTTATTACTTCAAAGGACATAGTCCTAATCAGATTCTGACCGTGTCTGCCAGTATGTCACCCAGACTGTGGAGGTGGAATCACCTGCTACAGTAAAGCAGCTGAATAAAGCCAGGCAGAGGAATGAAGTGCTGTCAGAGAGGCTGTCCGGTCAGAATGAGCGGTGCAAACATCTGGAGGAACAGATCAGGAAGTCGGATGAACACAGCTGTAATCTGCAGCACAAGGTAACAAAGGGAGGGCAGGTCTCTCTTTAGCACTAAATGTTTTCAACGTGGTTTTAAGCGGGCTTGCATGTGAAATACAATGATGCGAACTGGAATGCTCGAGCCAAAAGACCGACAAATGGTCCTCTAGATTTTAAAATATCTCTCAAACGCAGATCGCGGCATATGAGCGAGAAATCGGCAAACTGAGGGAGGAGCTGCTGAGGGAGATCGGCCACTTGGAGGAGAAGAAGGAGGAGGCGGTCAAGGCTGCGGCCAGCTGCTCGGCCGAACACTTTCAGAGCCTGCAGGACCAATTCTTCAGTGAGTCCATGACTTGCTGGAGGAAAGCAAGATATTTTAATAGGATTAGATCAGGTCTCTCAACAGGTTATTCCCTTTGTCAGCCTTGCAGAAGCGTCTGACCGCACTTCCACCAACTTTACGTTCCATGAAAACCGACTACGCCAGCTTGAGGAGCCAGGTCCGAAATTTCTCTGAGTTTTATGGAGCAGCTATCAGTGAAGCAAAAAAGCAGGTATTTAGTCTCACACATGTGTTCTAACTCGGAGCTGAGGATAGTAGACACTGCACCTACATAACCGTTGTTCTGCATTTTGTCTTTGCTAAGGTTTCAGCCGCTATCAGTGAGATGTCTGAAGCCAACAAAGATCTTCTAGAGAAATACAGGAAAGAGGTTGCACTGCGCAGGAAGTATCACGAGCAGCTGGTGGAGCTTAAAGGTATGAAGTCGGGAAACACAAAGTCCTTTCCAGAAACTGAACCCCCCCACTGACTGAGGCCTTTGGCTGCTTTTTGTAAGGTAACATCCGCGTGCTGTGTCGGGTGAAACCCGTGCTTAAGGAAGACCAACACGAAGAGGGCCAGTCTGTGGTTGTGACCACAGACCCCAACAATGAGTCCTCCCTCACTGTGCTCAGCAAAGGAAAGGGCCGCGTCTTTGAGCTGGACAAGGCTTTCCACCCACAGGCCACTCAGGAAGAGGTAGTGAGGAGGAAGTGGGTGAAATAGTCAGAATGGCTCGACCTGTAACCCTTCATCTAACCCCTGATTCGGTTTGATCAGGTCTTTCAGGAGATAGAGCCCCTCGTGACGTCCTGCATTGATGGCTACCACGTCTGCATTTTTGCATATGGGCAGACAGGCTCGGGAAAGACATACACAATGGAGGTATGCTACTATATGTTCTGACAGAGATCGTTCAGCAACACGCCCCAACATGCCCCATTAATCCAGTAAGCTTTGCTTTCCAGGGAAGTGTAGAAAACCCAGGAATAAACCAGCGAGCTCTTAAACATCTCTTCAGTGAGATCGAGGAGAGAAAGGACATGTGGTCTTACTCTGTCACAGTCAACTCTGTGGAGATCTACAATGAGGTGCTCAGGTAGTTAGCTGTTTCTCACTTTTGACAGCACTTTAGATGAAAAAGTCTTAATATACTGCTTTTCGATGGTGACACTTCTGTTCTGTTTTTTTAGAGACCTGCTGAGTAAGGATGGAGAGAAACTGGACATAAAGATCAACCCAGATGGAACGGGACAGCTGCATGTTCCGGGCCTCAGAGTTATAGAAGTTAAAAGCTTTCAGCACATCAAGAAGGTGCTGGATGTCCCTCATATGTCTCACTCATCTTTCAGCATGATTGAAAAAGAATGTACTGTTACACTGGTGCTGATTTATTTTTGCGTTAATGAAGATTTTAGCCACAGCCCGAAGGAACCGCATCACCTTTGGAACTCAGATGAACCAGCACAGCTCGCGCTCTCATGCTCTGTTGTGCATCACTGTTCAGGGCACCGACCTGGCCAGCGGCTCAAAAACCACAGGTTGGTCATGAATCCATCATCTCCTTCCAGAGCGAAAGCGTCTGCGTAGAGGGTAGAAAGGTTTTTATACCTAACTCTCCACAGATGTATCAGTTGAATGGGTCAAAATCAAGAGTGGGCGTGCACTAATTGTTGTGAGCATGACTGTACCAATGCACTATGACCCTCATTCCATTATTCCTTTTCCAGGAAAACTGAACCTGGTGGACCTGGCAGGCTCAGAGAGGGTCTGGAAGTCCGGAGCTGAGGGAGAAAGGTTAAAAGAAGCCCAAAACATCAACCGCTCCCTGCTGTCACTGGGAGACGTCATTCAGGCTCTCCGGGCGCGGCAGACTCACATCCCCTTCAGGAACTCTCGCCTCACCTACCTTTTACAAGACTCCCTGGGTAAAGGCAGCAAGACGGCGATGGTAGTGCAGGTAAGAGTCCTCCTCAAGCCCCATTCAGCACTACTGCGTCACAGCAAATGCCAGTTCTTATAAAGGTTCTGATTTTGTCCCAACAAAGGTGTCTGCTCTGGAGAGTAATGTGGGGGAGACATTATGCTCCCTGAAGTTTGCTCAGAGGGTGTGCAAAGTGGAACTGGGCCCTGCAGCCAGGAAGATTGAATCTGGAGGATCACAGCTTGACTAACAGCCATGAATCCCCAGGGACTCATAAATGAATCAGATTATCATCCACCCTACAAGCCAATTTTACACTTAAGTAAAAAAAAAAGGAGGCAGCAATCCTGAACAAGGGCTAAATCTGCAGTTGAGGTCAACTATAGATCCTCCTCGCCACCATCTGCTTCTGTCACGGGTGAAACGTTACCATTAGATAATCTGCATGCTGGCGTATTTATTCTTCCAATCTGAGAGCCAACCTCCCAATGATGTAAGACTAGGGACTTGTTTGAACCACTGTATCTCATTTGGTTTTTATCGACAAAACAAAACAGACATGACACATCCTCCGCAGCCATCACAGTGTTTGAGGCTGCATCAGGGTCAAGAGAGGCCTCCACAGCCACAGTCAGCACTTCAGTTTATCCAGTATTACTCATCCTCCTATAAATGTTTGTAGTTTGTGAGCTTCATTGCTAAGTGTGTTATGTATTTGAAGGTTGTCGTGCGTAGGAGTAGCTATGGTGTGGGCTGCTTATCATGCAACATCCAAGTCAGATATGTTTGTAGTTTATGTGATTTTCAGATGAGCAGCAATTCAATGCTCAGTATTTCTTTAGAGCCTTTATCACTCGCCTTTTGAGGAAACTGGGGGGGACCGTTGTTTGGGAGAAGGTGGCCTTGCATGGAATGAAATGTGCAATAATCTCCTGCTGAGGGAGACCGTTTGGGCCTATGTGGACGGAAGAAGCACTTTATTGAGGAGGAGCACGAGCATTTCAGATCAACGCTTGCAATAGATATCACTAGTAAAAGTCATACCAAATACTGCTTACTGTTCCTATTTGTTCTTCTATTTATCACCCATTGAATCAAAACCAGCTTTTGATTCTAATGTAGCAAGACATTGATGTTGCATTACCTACCATTGAGTGCTTAGGGGTCACTAAGTCATAGAGAGTGAATCTTCAGGTAATTTCTCAATAAATATGTATACAAAATGTGTGTTCTTGCCTTTTTGGATGCTCGGCGTGAGATCAGAGGATCGTGACATCCACTGCTCAAAAGGTTTGGTAGAATATAAAACTATTAGTCGGATAAATTGGAACGATTTCTATTAATCCATCATCTCAACTCTGATTTTTGTAAATATAGAAGTACCTTTCTTTCCAATCTTACAGTCCTTTCCAAATAAACCGTCTCTGTACCTGAATATACAATACCTGGCCAGGACAAATTTACAACATATAAATATATATTTTAGGTTTGGTGCTAAACCTAATCACCATAACCAGTATTGTGTAGCACATTCTACATGTTGCCAGTGTGGCTATCCTCATTGAATCCTGTCAGGCCCAACTTGTAATATGTCCATTCCATTTGGAAAGAAATATATACATATAGCTCGAAATATTGGGTAACTTGGTGGATTCAGACAGAATATGACCAAATTTTTAGTACAAATCCCATTACTGGACCTGACCAATTACAACATCCCCAGGTCATTTCCCACCTTAAAATAAAAACAAAATTACCAGAAATAGCCAAAATGTACATTGTTTTACTTCAAATCTTAAAAAATATGACAAAAAGCATCGCCAGTTATAATGCACCTCAATTAACCACATATACAGAAAATGCTATGATATGTAAAGTACAACTCCAGCCACCTTCGTCTTCACATTAAGCCCCCTGTTCAGTCTCCTTTGTCCCCTCTTTACATCTTTTATTCAATCTGAATCTCCATCTTCAGCTCTTACTGCTCCCACAGCTCCGGCCAACTCCTCCTCGCTGCCTCTCAGGCGATCTCCTGAAAGCACAAACATAGAAAAAACAAAGATTCAATGTGTTTCATTCATTCATTTCTTGCCTCCTTCAAGTTTGGCATTGGTCAGAAACTGCTCATTGATGGTACACTGCAAGTCAAATCACATTTCCTCAAGTATATTCCCAATAGTCTGTTGTCATGTGTCACAAATCCGACAATTTCAAAAGGGAGGACTGTTTCTGTATAACTTTTTGTTCTTTCAGGGCTTTTAAATACAGTCTAACAATATCTCCTAGAAACAAGGGAAAACTCTCATCACTGTTAAATGTGGACTGTATTCCCCTGAAAGCTTCCACCTATTTTTAGACCCATCAGAGGAGAAATCTCATCAGTGATGTTATCAGATGGAAACATACCACCAAAGTCTGGGAGCCCCAGAGCAATTAGCCTATTAATTCTTGCCCAGCTCGGGCAGGATTCTGTGAGTGCTGTCATGAACATGCTGTGGTTAAACTGAAACACACGAGATGGGAAATACTAACGGATGAGCTCGGCGATGGCTCTCTGTGTTCTCCTCTCCAGCTTCTCCAGCTTCTTTGCCACATCACGCTTTAGATCCCTGAAGTCAGCATTGCAAAGCAAAGAGAAAGTCAGTAACTATTTCTGTGCACTATAATATAGCCTGACAAGTGTTTTAGAAAAGGTCTTACCAATCTGGTTTTCTTGGAGCAAGGTTTGCCAAATCCTGTGGAAAGTTACCAGTTTATTGGCCAAAGTAAAGATCCCTCGATAAACAGTGTTCTGACAAAAAGGAATACTTACCACTTCTTCAATTATTGGCTCTGGATTAGCTGCTTCCAACTGATCCTTTACTTTATCTTCCACTGCATGTGATGAATATGGTGATAAATCATCCAACCAGCACAGCACCCACAACAACGAGAGGAAAAAAGCTCACTTTAGATGTCAAAAACATATAAAACACATTTGGGTGATAATATGCAGCCAGTTAGGTCATAAATGGTCTTAAATAGACCATGGTTCATGTGTCTTTTGAAGCTCTTTTCTCATTGAGGAGTTCTCACCTGATGCGGGTTTAGCTTTGGGCACCTGCCTGTCCTTCAGCTCTTCGTCCTCTGGAGTGTAATTCCTCAGTTTTAGCTCTCTGGAGACAGAAATACAAATAAATCTGAGCATACTTTTTCATGTCCAGTGACATCGCCTCCCTGTCGATAGTCCAGTAGGTGGCAGTGTTGGCAAATATATTTCTCTATGGACTAAGGAGCATAAAGGACCATCTGAATTCCCTTCACAGCTGCACACCCAATGTCTAAAGGAGGTATAATGTCCCCCTTTATTTCTGTGCACACATCTGATTAACATGTCCCACCTGCTCCTGGCCACAGACTTGAGGAGAGCAGCGAACAGCTGAGGAATTCTTCCCTTACTGTTGAATTATGCTGTCTTTCATCACGTCTACACACAGAGGAATTCTTGGCGAGTTTAGCTGACATCTCTGCAGACCATACTGAGGGTCCAAAAGCGGAGGTAAATTATTTTCTGTACAAGCACAGACTAAAATACTTGCTGACATTTACAGGGATTTGCAGTTAAGATGAAGAAGGTAAGCTTGTGATATGTTCATCATGCTCAAGCTACCAGACGGACAGAACAATGCCTTGTATGGATGGATATGGGCAGGGGAACTGGTCGGGATTTGCTGCTGGCAAGCAAAGGACCAGTCTGAGTTCATAGTGTCTTGTTCTCTTCTCTGATTATCAAACACCTAATAGCCTGATGGGTAAACTTTCGTGCCAGTTTTAATAAAGCAACAAAAACAAAAAGGGCTTCGAGATTAAAGCGTATCTAGCTGAATATAAACAAACTGATATAATGTACAATACAATGAGAGTAACATCCCCACTTTGGCTGGGAACTGTTACACCTCATCTCCCTTCATTGTCCCAACGATTCCAGTCGCCTTTCTACAACTGATGATGCCATTAAAAAGGCATCAAATTGTTCTAAATAAAACTACGGCAAACCTGGGTGTGTTCTGCAAATTCTTAAACGACATTATGCAATTTCATGTGTGGCAATTCTGAGGCAAGTACAGCGGGGGGTAATGGCCAAAGAACAGGCAAAATAGTGTGGATTTTAATTGTCCTCTCTGGTCTAAGATGCAGCTGAAAAAGTGTGAACCACATGTCATGCAAATGTACTGGCTCTACTATGAGGTTGAGGTACTTCCAGAAAAGAAGAACTTCATGTCCAAAGGTCAGCATAAACATGAAGGTATCACCATGAATACAACAGAAAATATGTCTTGGGCCATTTAATTCTAAGATCATTGCCGAGCTTGCATTAAGAAAATGTAACCTTTTACTCTGGGACAGCAGGTCAGGGGATCAAAGAATAATTCTGAGGACTTTCAAGGCCACCAGCTCAGACTGGAAATGTAAAAAAAAATTCCTGCAAGCCTGAAATAGAAATGGGCACAGATATACTGGAAAAATATGATTTTAAGTGTCATAAATAGCAGAGAATGCAGACTGTGAGTGAATGTTTGACCTGTAATGACTGTTGCACTTTGCTGGTCCTCATTTTAAAGATTCTGAGTCTTTAAAGTGTGTTTAACTACACATTTCATCAACCTACTTGCCTCATTCTCCAGGGTTAAATAAGACATAAAAAACATAAACCATGTAAAAGAAATAAGTATTTTTCATCTTAATTGAAACAACATGGGATTTTCTTACTTCCTTCTCTGGGAACTAAAAAAAGAAACATTTTCTACATTTCACATGATGCATGAGAAACTTCTGCATGGCAGCAATAATTGAAATTAACATTTTAAACATCCCTCAGTTAAAACAAGTAAAGACGGAAGAAACATTTGCATTGTTTTTTGTTTTTTCACTTCCCTGCTTTAGTTTGGCAATTTGAGCTCCTATGAAACTTTAATGCCGTTCACAGGATACGTTATACGTTATACTCCCACCCTACTGGAGAGAAACGAACAAGAAAACTGCACTCAAACAGTCTTTCATGCAAAAATCTCAAAAAGTAGTTTATTACTACCCCTGCAGCTATTTTGACCCTCATGAAGCGACCTGTCCTGCTGTACTGGCTACTACAGCAACACTCCCTCAGGGGCATTCACAGCTAAGTCCCTAAATATACACAATGGAAAAAAAAAAGCTCCTGCAGGACAGGAAAGATTGCTGCTCTGGCCTACCAACGAACATGAAGTTGAGCGAGCTGTGGGATATTTGAGCAGCTAATAGCGGTGGGCTGTTGTCCAGCCCAGTGTAAACACTGCGCCTCACGACCTGCTCTGAGACATGCTCTGCTGTGAAGATAAAGGGCAGATAAACGCTCTGAACATGCACTTCCAGATCAGTTTCAGTTCCGTTTGTGTAACTTAAAAGAACCTTGGTCAAAATGGGGAGCGATAGTGAGCAAACAATGATGAAAGCACAACAAATATGAAGGACATTTGAGAGAAAGACACAGAAGTAACATGTGCATTGGTTCAGATGAACCGACCTGTGCTTCTCTTCGGTGGACTCCTCCGGTGCAGCTTTTTTGCTCTCTGGCTCCCCGTCTTCCTGCTCTCGGCCCTGTGAGAATGTCACCATGCAATCTTTAAGACTTTTTTTTTTTTACTATCAGTGATAGCATTTTCACTGTTGAGAAAGCATGTATCAAACAACCATTCTGACTATTTGAAGTTGTAATAATCAAAAACAAAAATGTTTGTTTACTCATAAGTTTCCATCCCCTTCTGAAAGCTACCACAAAGATTGATGTAAAGATATAAGGGTTGAAGCTAGTGGCTGCGTATTTTGGATTTCAAACAGTGAACATGTAGGTCAATATTTGCATAGAAAAACAAAATATTGTCTGCTTGTGTTTCCCATTATTTGGCAGTCAAATAAATGAATTTACATTTTCAGCATCATTATTTCTGTTCTTTAAGAGCTCTAGGCTTAAGAGGAACATAAATCAGGGAAATAAGATCAGTATTTTCTAGCTGTCCCTTCAAAAGAAAATTGAAAACTTGTTGCATGCAAAATAATTGAGTCCACTCAGTGTGGCAAGCTCCGAGCTGTCTAAACACAGACAAATGAATTCTGAAAAACATTTGCACAAATTCACACTGGAAAAACAATTATTGACCCCAAGCGAAAATTTGTAAGAAAGGAAATCGAACCACTCCCAGCTTGCACTTTCCTGAAGAGGCTTCCTGTCCACCTGCTAGAACAATTCGGGGCACTGAGTCATTCTTGAAGTGCACTGAAGAAGGACAACAGCTATGGGCTTGTGGAATGTCAACAATCATTTATCAGACACTGCTTGCTTTGTGAAGCACATTCTGCTCTAACTGCTAACACAGTGGCTTCCACCCCAAACAGGGTTTCCTTTAACAAATTCATATTTCAGAACTGAAAGATGGCCTTGGTGGAGCCATACAACGGTATAAACTTAAAATGTTTCAACGAAACCTACAGAGGAGCTCAGGAAGGACACAGTTTCTGCATGGTGGTGTCCAAAGGGTAGTATTCATATTTACTCTAGCTGTCATGTGATTGTTTTTTCAAATCAGACGTGCATAACAATTGAGTCAAATCCCCTTTAAAATAGTAGGTCATTTACTTTTTCGCATCTCTACAGCGATGTGAAAAATGCCCCATATAAATTCTTAAATTTCACGTTCCAAGATGTAATATAAAAGCATTCAATTCTTACCAGGTATTAAAATTTGGTAAATATGACCTTGGGCCAACAATAACACATGATACATTACAATGTGTCACTGTTCATTTAACAAAACTAAACCAAAGTGCAGATTGTGTGAAAAGTAAGCACATCTTAGGATTCAATAGGTTGTAGTAGTATCTTTAGGGCGATAAAATTAATTATTTTTTTGTCTACAAATGTTGACCCACTGATCTTTACAAGACTGCTTAAGCTAACTAAGGTTTGGTCTTTGCATAGGTTTCTTCTTTCCTTCATGAGTCACCCTGCAGTAGACGTGATGCAGAAACTCAGATAACTGTCCTGCTGATGATCTCAAAAGCTTCGCTTTAGCCTTCACACATGCATCTTCTCATCTGACTGTAGAATACTCTGGCATATAGAAGAATTCATAGAGATTCAATAACTGTAAGGTTTTTCGGTACCGTGGCTGAAAAGCAGGCACAGGTCATCAGTCCTCCACCTCCATGTTTGAATACACGTGGCATTTATTCTGATCTCCTGTGCTTAATTTGATCAAATCTGTTCTCTGTTTTATGACCAACATTCTTCACTTTAGTTTTGTCTGTGCAGTTGTTTATCTGAGGTTGCATTACCAGTAATCTTGATTAAGCTCCTGGTTAAAAATCTGAATGCTAAGCCTAGAAAATAAAGTGTTCTTTCTTTTCTTGTCAATACTTCAATTTATAGCTGTGTGGGATTTAAGTGTGTTGATTACCAGTTGCTAAGATACATAAACATTTTTATTAGAGTCACAGAGTAAGCCATTCATTTAATCAGTTAATTTAAGAACAACTGTGGGAAAATATTGGCCATAACAAACCCCTCCTCTTTCAGAAGCTGAATACACGTGTGGAGCTTCCAACTACTAGCAGAGTATTGCAGGAATCAAAACGATAGCTTTATCATGGGTTAGCAACTATTTCAGATGGGTTCCAACATTTTCTGTGATGTGAAATGCCTTCTCCATTTATCACAACTGAATTAAATAAAGGAAATCTCCAATTTCATCAATGGAAAAGTTAACAAAAATGTTACATTTTTCATAGGTTTCAGATTTCTTCAGCCACGATTGGTTCTTCTTCATGATATGTTATTTCTGCTTATTACTAATAGAAAATTGTACAGACAAACAAATTAACTAACTTTTTGTAAAGGCAAAAATCGTTACATAATGTTGCTCTTCTCTCTGCAGTCTTCTATACTCTTAGGTTTGGCTAGCTACAGCTTCATGCTACAGTTAGCCACAAGCTAAGTCTGTTAACGTTAGGTCCATGGCAAAGTGACGGAATTTGAAGAGCTATGTCACTTTCCACAGACGCTTTACCATAATGAGAAACAAACTTACATGTAGCTGTTTATCTCTAAGCGCTTTTAGCCGCTCTTTTCTCTTCAGAGCCTGCTCTTGAAGCGACCCAACATTTTTCTCCATGTTTATCTCCACACGCCGCTCGGTTCGCTCTGACCTCCATTAACAGGCCTGAGGCTGTCAAACCGTCAACCGAGCACATCGATCGAACTGACCTGTAGCCTGTTTGAGCTATTTTAGTCTGTGGTTATTTTTTTTTCTCCATATCCATGAATAACATAGTTTAAGTGTTTTTTTATTTTATTTTTTTTGCATAACCAGTAAGGTTTTATATTTGGGTTAAAAACGTTTTGAAGCAATCACACATGGGCCACTGTTGCCTCTATCTATTGCTTACTTTTGGATTTCGTTTAATTTTCAGGTACTTATAGAATATTTTTCAGCTCCTTAGATATCGGCCTTGTCTGGTTCACTGTCCCTCCTACTTACGGTCACAATGTCAGGTCCTGTTTGGGAATGTAGGCCATTTCCATGGTAATCCAGCTGCCTGGAGCTGCACTGAGGCCATCCTCCTGGTGATCAACATTACTGTGTCACAACACATCCTGGTAAAGATGCCACCCAGGTCAAAGTGGCAAAACTGATTACGATCATATCTACAAATGTCTAAACTCAAGTCATACTTGTTGGTGACATTTATATGAAAAATATATGGCAGTAATAATACAGCAACACACATGTAAATGTGACATCAATTTTATGTATCAAAACAAAAATAAATAGCCCCATAAAGCAAGATCAAATGTCAGGCACCAGAGAGTTGGGCCGACAAACCTAAATACAAATGAACCTTTAGTGAAGTATTAAAGAGATTGTTTTAAAGAGCTGAACTGTGTGTGTGCCTGTGTTATTATAATTGCTGCAAGTGCCACAACACTGAATAAAACACACTTTTCTCTCAAATGTTGTCTTTCACACTTTACTCATGCTTGTGTTTGCAATAGTTTGGAAGTAAGACATTGAAACAGCTGCTGATTTCACATATGGGTGTACTGTGTTGGCATTAATACTTGTTTATTACAACCTGTAAAGCAATAAGGAAGCTATTCTAATAAAAGTCTGAAGTTCACATGTGAATTCGACATGACCAAGAGTACATACATCTTCAGGGTCAGCCTGCAGAAATTGCACAGTTTTAAACAGGAACGCCGAGTAAAATTTTCCAATATTATTTATTTATTCACCATTTTTAGTGGGCGTACTTATGTGCTCCATTCATTTTTTTCTCTCTCTTGCCGATGTGAATTTCTGGGCGCGTTAATCTGCGCGTGTGTCTTTAAGAAAGCCAGCCTACCTGTGTGTCAACTCCTGACTGAATTTCTTGTTGACAGTAGTTTGTTTTTGGCTGCCGATCCTCTCGCATCAGTAGAGGCTGTCCTCCCTTGCTCTCTGAATCCACCCAGACAGCGCGGCATTGTGGAGGGGATGGCATCTGTCGCTTCCGTGGGAACTCTCTCCAATCGGAATCCTACAGGCTGGCTGTGAACGCGGACATGGGTGTTTCTCCGGGCATGCATTTCCACGCATATCTGTTCCTGATCTCTCAGTCGCGACACTGACCGCAAAACCGTGGCCCCGTTTGCACCGTCGCCTTTGCGTGTTTTCCTCGTCACTCTGAGGAACTTTGCGCGTCGAGGGACGGGGCGCACTTTTCATTCGGAGGACTGCGCGTGCGGATTTGCAGGAATGGCTCCCACCGGCGTGCCGCGTCCCCCCTGTCATCAGGGGGCAACTTAAACCAGCCCCGGCTCCCACCGCCGCTTTCAGGCGTTTGTAAAAAAAAAAAAGAAAAGAAAAGAAAAGAAAGAAACAAAGGGAGATTATGAGCAACCACCGGGGCGGCGGAATGGCATCGAAGGAAAGGCTGTACGAGCTGTGGATGCTGTATTACACAAAGGTGAGCGCGAGTGCGGAAGGGCCGGGGGTGACACCTGTTGTTGTGGCCGCCGGTCCTCTCCCTGAACTTTACAGCTAGAGCCGATAAACACACGATAACGATCTGCGCGATGCATTTTCTGTCCGATCGCCAGTGGCTCGTGCGTCTCGACGTTGATATGAAATCGTTCCCAATCGAGGAAGTCTTGCTATTTTTCGCCCCCTATTTGGCAGACGCTGGTTTTATTTCCCTAACAGTTCGAGAGCTTCCTAGTGCAAAGCAGATAGGGGAGAACGCGTTTCGGTTTTGGACTTCTTCTCCAGCCTTTTGGCTTTTTCAATGCAAAAACTGCTCTTTTAAGCACACGATCATCTACCTGCCATGCAGGTGTTTCTGTGCCTACTTCCTCTTCCTGTTTCTACCTGCTTCTCTTCCACGGTCTAGCACGTGCAGACCAAGCCCTGGTGGGAATAAATTACTTATAGAGTCTGTTTGATGGTTTTGTAGAGGATTGACATTCATAACTTGGCTCGCGTTTCTGTTTTGGCTGCCAGCAGTACAATATCTATGCCACCAAAGCCCACATTGTGAATTAGATGTATCATTTGATTTCTCTCTGCTCTGAGTGGCAATCTGGTCTGAAATGTTGCACTGGTGTGGGAGTGACTGCAGCTCAGCTGTCTCAGTGTTTGTTAAAGCCCAGGATCCTACCAATGGAAATAAATTAATCATATTAATATTGCACATGCTTTCAAGTCATGTCCGTCTAGAGGACAAAAAAAATCGACAGTTTGGCAGTGAGTAAATGATTATTATTATTTAATGTCTTTGCAATCTGCTTCCACGCCTGAGGATAGACCTTTTTTCAAGTTTGCTTGAGCCAGAAGCTCACTGCAGACTTTCAGACCAAACCTTTATCGTCACAGCAGATCTGATCTGAGCAATGATACGACTGAGCTCTGCGCTCGCCCAGTTTTCACCCCAAATGTTGCTCAAATATGACTGATCCATGAAAAACAGCCAACAACCTCTTAGCCTGAAGAACTCAGATGTGAAAGAAGGGCAACATGCCCTACATTCCATTAACAATGTAGGTTAAAAATGCATGGTTTCTTGCGGCATTTATTATCAAAGTGGTCACTGTGGCCACTTTTGGCTGATCCCGGAGGAAATGTGTTTCTAATCCACCCCGCCACTTCTCCTTCGAGCGGCCGCTGCATTCATGTAGACGTACTGAACTCTGTTGGTCGTACTGCAAACCAAATAAGTTGTAGGATTCTTAGCGGTCACAGTCCATTGCTTGACGGACTCATTGGGGTGATTTAGGGTGCTTGAGGGATTTTTTAAGTAAATCTAAATGTGACAATTGTGTAGCTTCTCTATGTATGAGGCCACTGCCTTATTAGGCTTTGTCGGCTCTCTGTCTCTTGTCTCAAGTTGACCTCACAGTTAAAAGAGCTAATCTTCTGATTGTCTCCTTAGTGTATTTTTCTTGAGAGATAATGACGCTCTCTACCTTTGGTCTACAACGAGGGACAGCCCAAATGTCACCACCTTCTGTGACTCAGAGGAGTACAACAGAGAGCAGAAAGGCAGTAGAACTAATTCCCCACCTCTCCTTTAGACACCACCACACCATTGTGTCTTAATGTTTTTGTTATCTCCCTGTTTGTCAGGTTGGCAGAGGCAATCATTTTTCAAATGGACACATCCCTTTTGTGACTCACGGGCCTTGCTCTGTTGTTCATCACACACCTTGGAAAGTTTTGAATGCTGCAAATCACTCAGGTCTACACAACAAACCTGAGCTTTATGCCAGCTTTTTGTTGAGACTGTAAAAAGGGGTTGAACTAATTCCACAGGTCAGTTTAAAGTAAGCTCCTTTAGAAACAACTGATGTCACCAATGTATACATTTTCACAGTTATTTCTGGAATTATTTAGCCCTTTTCAGGATAAATAAGCTTAAACATTCCTGAACTGAGAACCTGTAACGTATAATTAACCTTTAATAGAGCCTGACAGCTTATTGTAATTCGCTTTAGGTCTAACTATCTCAGTCGTCATTCTGTATTTGGCAATAAAAAGGTGCAACTTGTGCAGGCATGTCATTGATAAGAGAGCTCAGCTTCCTCCAATTGTGCAAGAAATCACACACCCCTCATAAGACTTTTTCGTTTAAGGACTTCTGTGAGATATTCAAAGACAGCGTAGTTTTCAGAATTCTAAGACAGAGATCTTGACACAGTGACTAAACAGGCACCAGATGATTAAAAAACACCGATCATGTGGTTTATCATTCGGGTGAACACATTCACATGATAATAGACAAACTACTCTGATGGCAATGCAAAGATTAAATGTTTACTTTCTAAATTGTTCCTGTCTTTTTTCAGGATTCGGCAGTTAGGTGCTAACCAAACCACGCTCTATGTAAACCAAAACCCTGCCCAATACCAAACAGAGTCCATGGCTTTCATCCTGTGGGGTTAAAACCAACTTCGCTGACTCTGTTTCAGGGCTCCATATCTCATATCTGAGAATGTTTTTTATCAGAGGTTCATACCTAACTGGTTTAGAAAAGTCTGATTTAATCACTGACTAACAAAACTTGTCAGATCGTGTCTGAAAAATGAAAAGAGGTATGGCCTTTTGGAAAAGTTTTTCTCTCAGTTGATCATAGAGTTTGCAAGTGATGCAATTCAATCTCAGTGTCTATTTGATTGCTTTCAGTGAAGCAGTCAGTAATGACCCTTTTTGCTAAAGCTAAAGCCCCACACAATAATATACATTATTCAGGATTTGATTGAAAAAATGAGCTGTCAGAAAATGAATCAGCATCTGTTTTTGCAATTGTTCAGCTCAATTTGCTTTAAAAACATTGTACGACTGCAAGTACCCGCTTTTCTGGTATGACATTTGTCTTTGTCTCTTTTGTCTTATTGTAATTCAAATGACTCCATTTTAATTCAGTGTGGTGCTTAGTCAAAGTAAGGTATAGATAGCTATATTTTAGACCAAACAATTAGGCATTCGAGAAAAAAGAAAACATTGCATCTTTGATTTGGGGCCTTGAAGCTGCTCGTGTTGTTAATAATTAGCCTTCTTCTGCCTGGAGGAAAAAACAATGCCGAAATAAAACAGAACCTTCCGGAAGCTCCCTCGTGAAAATCATATGAGCATCACTTTTAAAAAAGAGTGAGGATGCAGAAGATACCATGCTGTCAGAAGATTGTGGGTGATTATTCTGTGATCCTTTTCTTGAGGGACTAATTAAAGTCTTTAGAAACAGAGTTGGACCACAGTGACAACCTGACCGCCACCCATCGACACAGCTGTGAAACCACCCCCTCAGATTGCTGCAAAAAAGAAAGAAAAAAACACTTCCTCACAGAGTCAGTCAGCTCGTTGCATGCTTTGGTACCTGTGCATTGATGTACTCAGGGGTGCAACAACAGGCGTCCCAGCAGCTCATGCCAGGAGCCCCGTGATCGAATCCCAATCCCCTCATGTGTGGCTCGGCCTCCCTTGTTTACCAACGGAGCGGCCAACCAGGAGAATCAAAGTGCTCTTTGCTTTCACTCGTGCAGGAAGCTGGAGCTAAGCAGAATGCCAAGCAGCACAGAGCCGCACAGCTGCTTGGACATGTGCAGGGAAAAGCCATAAATGACCGTGTCTGGAGGAGCTGCTTGTTTCTAACATCTGTTTTAATGGCCCCATTAATAAGCCTGATTTAAAATCATTGATGCTTAGGGCGATGTTTAGGAGAACGCGACGAATGAGAAGCAACAAGGATTTTCTCCAGGGTTGAGTTTGATCAGGGATAACTTTGTAAAGGGTTTGTTACAGGTGGGGCCAGATTTGTAGAGCCTGGTTTTACTTCTCATTGGAAAAACAGTCTCACTTCCTATTTATGATCTCATGTCCTTTTTTATCATAAACTAGAATATATCTGTTGCACATCCACCCAGCCCCTGTGTGGCTCCTGCCAAACTGGCTCTGCCCCTGAGTAGAAAATGTTCCATTCATATATAATTAGAAAGGAAGGCACCCCTCGTGTCATCCTGAGAGTTGTAAACCATGGTTTTCCAAACCGCATCATTTCATTGAATACATTTTATTACTGTGTATCTTTCATGTTGGCAACTAGACTTAAGAACTTATGCATTGACTCTGTACCCAGTTAACACATAGATGAAAATTTAAAGGCATGCTGAGTGAGCATTTTACTACTTGGTCTAAAGTCATAGTGAAAACTATCATGCATACATCTCAGAAGATAACGGCATTATAGAACGTGATGTTTTTCTCCACGAAGTAGCAGCATTCATTTTGATACTTTTGCAATAAGTAATGTTTGGTGACTTGTATCGAACTTAAAATGTAATAGAATAGTTAATAAAATAAACAGGGGCCACAACCACACAGTAACATTCCAAACGATGCTGCCATCGCTCCTGTCACTTATTTCAGAGTGAAATCTCTCGTGGAGACAATCCATTATCTCACAGCAGCCTCCAAAACATTCAGCGTTTTGCGCATACAGTGACCATTTAGTGGCACGTCGACTAAGCTGTCTCCAATTAGAAATGTAATTCCGGTTGTGTGATAGCATCAGCAGCTTCAGCTGGACCAAGATTGCAATTTAAGCTCATCAAACTGCTGTTGGCGTGCCGTCGGCACAGTCGCACAACAAGCGCAAACGTGCCACTTGTTGTGTTTTGTTTCTTAAAGCGTAGACTAGACCCGGCCCTTTATTGTTGCAGTGGGAAGTTACTGGAGAGGCCTCCCTCTTGTCTGCTCACAGCTTGCATTGCAACCAAAAGAGGAAGGGGTTTGACGGGGAGGCAGAGTATGGAGGAAACGAGCTTCGCTTAAAGTGACATGTAATTTCCTGGTTCCTCACTTGACAACGGGAGACAGGGGGCGATCAGCTCAGAGGCTGCTGTTGGTCAGGAGTGATGTGGAGCTGCTGACTGTGGACTCCTCTGAGACTGGGTTCGCAAGAACCTGGCGCCTTGCTCCGACCCAGACCATGAGAGATGGACTGGCACATAAGTCAGGGCCAGCTGGTAAGACCTTTTCCTCAGTAATGCAGAAAACGTAGGAACCCAAGCTAGTTTTTAGCAGGCTTTCTCTGCCTCTGAAGTCCGAGTTTTTAATGGATAATCTGCGGCTGTTGAGCCCGCGCGTTAGATCAGAGGCTGTGAAGTTGTTGTTCATCAGCTGCAGCGATCGTTTAGGGCTCGCTTGCAGGCTTTAGGGGAAGTACCTGGTGGATTGTTCTACCATGTGTTGTGTTATTTGTGAACAGTGAGTAAGTCCGTCTGAAAAAACTCGTGCTTCTTCCTCATCGCTTGCTTTTGAGGGGCTTCTCTCTCACAAATCGGCAACAGTGTCAAGTGGCATGGCAAATCTAATGAAATCCTTAGGTTCGTTCAGTCAGACAACATCAGGGAACATTTCCACTTGTTGAGTTTTGTAACACTGAGGAGTTCCCTGCGTCCTCAGGACTGTCCATTAATCCCTCAGCTCTGTGTCAAACTGCACGGAGCTATTTTCTCTATTCTTTTCAGAGTTTGAAGTTCAAAGTTGAATTGATGTTTTGTAACCTGGGTTGTGGTATTTACTCTGATGTGAGATCAAGAGACTGATGTATGGAGGGAAGAGTGGCAGGATATGCTGCGCTGCAGAGACGGATTGAAGCTGTGATAACAGTCATTGTATATAAACATCCTCGTCTCACATGACTGTACAAACCCAGTAATGTCTGAGTCTCTTGCTGGAGACAATGGTGAGGAATTGCTGTGTGCTTGATGATGCATAGTGAGCAGTGACTGATCTGAAGCAAAAAAGCAACAACAACAAAAAAAAACAAGAAGGTCGCGATTTTGTTTCTGTTCATAGAAAATGGAAAGAACTGGCTCACGCGTTCCTCTCTGTGCGCTGCATCTCTTTGCAACATCCTGTTACAAAAACAGGTCAGATGGTTTAGTCACAGCTATATTTGCAGACGTACTGTGTCACACAGATAGCTCTCAATCTCCTCTTGAAGCTCTAGCAACTAAACAGGGAAAAAAAAAAGTTTGAACCACACATGTTTTCACCTACTGTGTTGTTTGCCTGGAGGGGCAAAGGCTACTCCTTTGCCTCATGTGGCTATGTTTCTCCCTCCTGCAGAAGGATGTGAGCTACCTGCAGCAGTGGCTGGAGGCATTTGTGGCATCCTTTGAGAGGCTCATTGACGTGCAGTCACTGGAGCCTCGTAGGTGAGTCAAGTATTTTTAGCCAACTACAAAGCTACTGGTTTACATTCCTGAAGGCAGATGGACTTCAGGGATTCTCTTTTCTTCACATGTCTCTTACTGTTCGCTTTTCTACCATCTTCCAGACTGGAAGAGGGGAGCTCAGAGGTGCCCTTGCTCCCCCGGGAGGTGCTGGTGTTGCTCAGCACCCAGCTATGGCATAGTGCGCTCCACCTCTCCAGCGCCGCCGAGCCCAGCAGCAGCACCCCCCACCCGCTGCTGCTCATCAAGTTCTTCATTATTGTCTGCAGGTGAGGTTGCATCAAAGGAAACAGGTTATAGCATAGTACTGATCCCAGCTCTGTATTACACCTGTTTTCTGTTGTTTGTTTTTTTAGCATTATAACAAGCAGGTATTGCAGGTATATCAGTGTCCACGGTCATTGGAAACGACACACTTCTTGACATTGTCTTGTTTAAGTATAGTGTCATGTTTTCTACATGAATTGTAAAAAAGCGTTAAATGGTAGTGGAAAAAGGTTTTGGATTATTCACAAATCAATTATACTGTTTTTGTGTTTAAATTTTACTCCTAAGTACTTAAATTTGGAGGAAGGGTGGCAATGTTAGGCTGATTCGCTTCATAATCCGTATAATCTGTGCCAGTACCTAACAGCCAGAGGTGATTAGGGGATCAAGATATTTTTTGCCAGGATTTCCTGGAACGGGAATGTAGATTGTGCAAAGCTGTTGCAACCCAAGTGTCCAAAAGTTTGTTTCTCTCTTTGTATATCCTGCATGTATCCTTTCAATACATAAGATGTCCATATTAGGTCAGCACCAGAGAAGCTCTCCTTAAAGTGCATTTATTTTTCTGGTCTTCCAGGAACATGGAGAACATTGACCCCGAAAAGACCCCTAGTTTTGTTTTTGAAACTATCAAGCTTTTGAATTTCTGTTTGGAACAGGTAAGATTAATACAAACATTACACACAGTTCAGGGATTTGTGATAAGTCTTGGTTCCCCAGAAAGTTCAACATATAACGAATGAAAATGGACTGTAAATCCAAACTGAATTTTAATGTGTATAGATTTTGCAAACTCACTCTGGAGTAACAGATGTAATTTAAGCTGAAAGAGAAGTGGGAGTGTACTTAACCTTCTATTGAGTGTTATGTAATTTGTTGCATGTTGAAATAATGTTAATGCAGGTGTATCTGCGGTGAAGATGAATGAGATACACACATGTCCAAACTCTATTTGTGCAGTTAAAGAAAGGACAAGGAGAGAATCTGTCTCTGCAGCTGGTTGTGCAGTATGGACTCGTGCTCTGTGAGAGTCTCTTTGACCCTTATCAGACATGGAGGAGACGTCTGGCAGGGTAAGTGTGCACTGCTTTATCCTCAAGACTGGGAATGTGTGGCCTGGGATTCCAAAGACTAAAAGGCTATTATTTGCATTGTGATGTGTAATACCTCGTCATGCTGCTCCTACACCTTTAAGTCAAACCCTCTTTGGATCCAGTGGTATTAGCGGTAGGCGGGATGGATGTGTGGTGACTCTGGGTTTTGTGTGTTACAGGGAGGAGGTCAGCTTGCTGGAGAGGAACAAGTATAAGTTCTCCCCCCTGGCCTTGCCAGAAGAACTGCCTGCACTCTTCCACGGTGAGCAACTCCCAGTCAGTCGCCACTGCTTCTCTGACCTGTGTCAGACTTCACATACTATCAGAATCAACTTGTTCCTGCCACTGTCCCAACTCTTGAATGTCTGTGTTTTTTCTCTCCCTATGAAATAAGTCTGTCTTCCTCACATAGAAAATCCCATCGCCAGTATTCTGATCACAATTGGTTAAAAACATTATTTTACAGCTTTAATTTGCAGGTCTCAAATCACAACAATGGCCACTCATAATGACAGAATCTTAATTGATAAGCCAGCCCTAATCCATGAGGCATGTGGGAAATTCATTTCCAGCAAGTTTCAGTATTTCCACATTTAAAGAGGCTTATGGTGTGATAGAAAGCTTTAATCTGACGTGTGAAGGGCCAATTATGTCATACGGCACCAAATAGTTTGCCTTTTATTTTATCGCTAAACCAAAGTTTAGCTATTATCAGGAGTTTCAGTGTCGTTCAATCTCTCCATACAATCTTTTTGATGAATACTATACTCTCAAAACTGAAAGTATTTGTGAAATGATGCAAATGTCACAGTTAAGTAGCACAGTTCTACACTTGTCATTTCCCCGGTGTGATAAGGTGTGGATGAAAGTGTGAGTCAACAACATGTCCCTGGAGTCACAGTGAATGCCTCCTCTCCTCTTGGGAAGCAAAAGCTGTTTGTATACCACTTTTTCTTGGAGCAGCGCTGTTTATTGACACAATTTAGGCATGTAGTGTGTTTGAAGTAAACAAACACCAATAGCTCGAATTCAACTGGTCTGCTCAGCCCCTGTTCATTGTCATTTGTGGCTAGATGCTCTTTTACTCAGCATTCACTGTTAGTACATAACATTGTTTTGGCTTAACTCTCCTGATACAGATAGTCTCCAGGAAAGCGAGCAGATACAAGAGCTCCTCACACTCAGATTGGTTCATCTTCAGGGCGCCGTCATCAGTGGAGGAAAGGTCAGCTACCACATCTGTGATTCCAGCAGCACATATGAAAACAGTTAGCAGGGAAGTCGGTGAATGTGAATCTCCCTCTGTTTTTCTAGAAAAACGCTCTACTTTCCATCAGCCCTCAGTCTGTTGAGGACCTGTTCTCTGTTCTTCGGGCTTGGTGCTGTCAGACCTCGCCTGAACCAAAAGACACCAAACTCCCCCGGCTGACGCTGCAGTGCCTGACAGCCATGATCCATCTCCTGCACTCCAGCAGCCCTGTGGAGAGGCAGGTGGAGATTAGGACCATACTGGAGAGCTACTTTCAGCTCCTCAACTGGAACAGGCCGCTCAGCATCGAGCAGGAGGACAGGCAGAGCTGGGAGGACAGCCTGATCTCGCTCCAGAGCCAAATGCTAAGTAAGAGCGGGTCCACTCCGGCACGGGTGAAGCCTAACTTAGTTCTAATCGGTTGTTTTATTTGTCTTTGCATCAGAATAGAAGACAAATCAATTGTACCCTGTAAACACAGTGAGTCAACTTCCTAATGTTGTCCATTTTTAGCTGCGGTGCCCGAGATCCTGCAGTGCTCCGACAGACCGGTCCTGCAGGCGGTCTTCCTCAACAACAACTGCTTTGAACACATCATCAGACTTATTCAAAACAGCAAGGTCAGGCTACTGCCCATTAAAAAGACAACCTGTCTCCCCCTGTCCCTCTGCATCTTCAATTTAATGATTATTAAGTCATACCCATCCCTTCTTTTACCCGTGTCACATCTGCCCTCTAACCTTTTTAAAAAAAAAGAGCTTTGAGCTCATGTTTTCCCACACGGCCCTCTGCAGCTATGGAGAGGCCGGGATTTGCACATGCCTCTTTTACCTCAGATGAATTTTTTTTGTCTAACTGTCTGTCTTTTTTTTTTGTGCTGTGTGTGTGTGTGTGTCTGTGTGTGTGCCTGCGTGCTTTTGTGTGTCCTGAAGCTCTTTCAGAGCAACAGGCGTAGGCCGGAGCGTGAGGTTATGTGTGACCTCACCACAGGTTTACTCTCAGATGGCGAGGTGGACCAGGTACTTTCCTCCCCACTCTATGTTGCTATTGGTCCGTTAGCAGGAAACTCAGCCCTCTCTCAACTTGTTAACTACTCTGAGCTATTTAAACAGGAAGCTTCAGGCAGGAAGTCTGGCTTACAGTCATTTGTAAATAAAGCAGGTATGGCTAGACATGATTAGTGTCATCAGCTTTTTCACTTTCATGTCCCGTTTGGCCATCTAGAATGCCCACTTACTGCCAAAGCTACCCTTATTTGGGGTCATTTTAAGTGTTGACTTACTGTATATCACAGCAGTTATAGGCTGAATTCTCTGTTTACAGTACTTGGCAAGAAGGGCATGTTGTGTTTATCCCTGTGCATGAAATCGTTGTCTCTATGTGCATGTCTTTCTTTCTTTTCCTCCTATTTTTCCTGCCCTTCCATGTGACTGTTGGTGCTTGTGTAAAAGACCTGGCCCCTGTCCTGGAGCTTGACGTTGACTTATTTCCAGCAATAGCTGGAATTTGCCTTGGTTCTTTTTTTTTTTTGGTTGGCTTTGGGTTGTGCATGCTGGGACCTATCAGCAATTAATAAAGCGATGATTGTTTGGTGGCTGGTATACCCCTAAATCCTCTGTGACCCAGCCTTTGGTTGTATTTATGGTAAGCTTCTTCTAGGGTTTTTAAATAACAAGGGTTAAAATCCTTTTTATTGTGTGTGTGTGTGGTGGGGTGAAATGTTTGCTTCTTTGGTTGTATGTGTTTAAAATGTATTGGGTTTTTTTCATGTCAACTCATAATGATGCTTTTTTTCCCTTTTTTTTACTCATGTAGTATCACAATAAACTGAACCTCCATATTTGTATGTAGGTGTTGGAGAAAGGATCAGACAATATCACAGTTCATGCCCTGGGGGTCCTTACAGCTATAATGAGTAACTCACCTTCTGCTAAAGTAAGGCCCTTCTTGATTTTTACATGATCAAAACGTGTACCTTTTTATGCATTAACGCTGGTTTTCACTGATCAACAACATCAGAGTTGTAACAATGGCAGCTATAATGAGAGGCTGATGAGGAAAGTCGCTTTCCGTTCATGTTGTATTTCCTTGCCATGGAACTGTGCCAGCGACTGTAGCTATCCCCTATGGAGCATCTTTTCAAACTATTTCTGTCTCTTTTCCTCTCAGGAGGTTTTCAAAGAGCGGATTGGCTACTCACAGTTGTTTGATGTGTTGAAGAGCCAAGGTCAACCCACCAAAAGGCTCCTGCAGGAGCTGATGAACATGGTAAAACTACATTTATTCATTATCCCCCACCCCACCCACACACACACACACACACACACACCTTCCCAGTTAGCACGGATAAAATACACGTTTTGGGCCTTGCTCCAATTTGGATTGCGATGGTGCTAATTAACCTGATTGTTTCACCCTCTTTAAATCTTATCTCCTATCTCGGCCTTCTCTCCAGGCAGTGGAGGGGGAGCACGCCCACGCTCATCACCTTGGCATCAGCAACGACCAGCCCTTGCTGCTGCTTTTGCAGTGGCTGCCTGACCTGTCGGGTCAGAGGGACCTGCAGCTGCTGGTGGCCCAGTGGTTAGCAGCTGTGTGCGGAGGCTCCCTGTCCTGTCGCACCGTGGCTGTGGAAGCAGGCATGGTGGGGGCTTTGCTGCAGGTGCTCTTGGAGCCTCAGAATCTGGACAGGCAATGTGCAGACGCCCTGCTGGGCCTCCTGGAGGACTTGGGCTCCCTGTGTCTGAGACCAGAGGAGCTGAAGAGCCTCCTAAGGCTCCTGAGAGTGGATCAGGAGAGTGGTACGGTGGTAGGTAGGGCGCACCCCTACTGCACTCGCATCATACGGGTGCTCTCAGCCATGGCAGCCAGAGAAGGCCAGGACAGTGCTTTGCAGTATTTTGATCTTACGCCCCCCATGGCCGGCATCATGGTACCCACGGTCCAGCGATGGCCTGGCAGTGGCTTCGCGTTTCATGCTTGGCTCTGCCTCAACATGGATTTCCCTTCTTGTCACTCGGAGTTCTCCAACAGCCGTAAAGCTCCTGCCAGCTCGGGCACGGGGCCTCATCTTGACATGGGAAAAGGACCACGTAGGAAGCAGCTCTACAGGTAAAAAGGACGCAGAGAGTTGGTACAGCTGTATTATATAGTCAGAGACGGTAATAGCCTTTCTCCAAAAAACAGTTTTTTCACTGCAAGCGGAACTGGGCTTGAAGCCTTCTTCACAATGGAGGGGGTGCTGGTGGTGGCTGTGTGCACTAAGAAGGACTACATGGCAGTCGCTTTGCCCGAGTACCCACTTGATGACTCGTGCTGGGTGAGTGTGAACACAAAATACTCCCTAAGATGAATTGAGAACATTTTTTCTCATTATTTAGCTTAAACACAAAAAGATTTGATTCAAATTTATTGTGAAAAACAATTAAAAAAAATATGTGGACTTTTTTTATGCCAGCATTCAGTGGCCATAGTTCACATCCCAGGCCGCCGTCCTTTTGGTCAAAACCTGGTCACAATCTACATTGATGGAGAACAACGTAAAACCGCTCAGCTTCGCTTTCCATCTTTCAGTGAGGTAACTTAAACGTCAAATGATATTTACTGGCAGTATTGCAAAGGCGCTCCTCCGTATCAGTCCCATCAACTGCCTCTGTCTCTCCCTCACCTGACCCTGCAGCCTTTCACCTCCTGCTGCATCGGCTCTGCGGGACACCGGACCACTACCACCACCACCTCCCCCAACCTCCCCATGTCCTTTACCTCCTGTCCGTCGCCTGAGTTTGCCTTCCCCTCCCACGCTCCCTCCCTCAGCCGTTCCCAGTCCTTCCCTGCCTCCTTCGCAGGAGGCCGATGGGGATCTTTGCCAGAATCTTCCGTGCATGCTATTCCAGCAGGACTCCAGGACACAGAGTGGGGATCACCCACATCTCTGGATGGGCTCCTTGGAACAGCCTTCATCTGCCATGAGGCTCTGCAACAGGCTCAGGCACGAGCCCTGCATGCTGCAGGTCTGTTATTCCCCATGCCGCGTATTTACCAGCCAAATGCTCAGTAAACTGGTTGTAAAGAAAGCCACAAAACAGATCTGTCCTGTACGCATTTAAAACAGGTGCATGGTGTTTGTGTAGTTGTTGTTGTTTTTTGCATGCACAAATATTCTTTGCAAATTTCATGACCTATTTTGTGATGTGCTCTTTCGTCACAGGCCCTAATCACGTGTCCCTATTCAAAGTGGATGGAGAGTTATCTGATCTCAATGGCAAGCTTCTGCTCTACTACACTCCACAGGTGATTCACTGAAACCAAGGACAACTCCCTCATCACTGCCAGTTGTAGCTGATTACATGTGTATGGGTGTCTTTCAGGCATTTAAGAGTCAGATATGTTTGGATCTGGCGCCCAATCACCTGTACGATGGCAGACTTACAGGACATAGAGTGGTGAACTGGGACATCAAGGTTAGCTATGAAAGACTAATATGATTTGGACCTTTGGTGTCTATATTTGTATAATCATATCAACATGTAAATGATAGTGATATGTGGTGAATCTTGCCTGCTCTTCTAGCTTTATGCATATAAGTTTTACTCACACATTTGCTGGCTTCCTGTAACTGGCTTTCTTCTGTTTGTGCTTATTGTCAAGAAAAAAAAAAGAAATGACACTGGTTATGTGCACGGTGTCTTCCCTTCTCTTCTCCCTACAGGATGTTGTAAATGTGGTCGGAGGCATTGGTGTTTTGCTGCCTCTGCTCGAGCAGGTTTGTGAGGCTGAGCAAGTTTATAATGGCGGCCAGGAGACTTCAGACTTGTTGGGACCAGAGCTCACTTCCTCCAGAGGCCCTGCTGCCATGCTGCTTCCTCTGAACAAATCCGCAGGTCAGATGTGCCTTTGATTCCCCTTGGAATGACACAACACATGTTTTACCATATGTCCATGATTATATCCACATAGGAAGCCCTTTCTCCAGTAATCATTATGTACTCTCTTTTCTATTTCCATGCTGTAGCCTTTTCTATCAATTTTTGCTTAGTTGAAAATATTGTTGCTTAGTAATCCTCAGCATGAGTCCTCATTGCTCAGTGATTGAGGCAGTTATCTCTGAATTGTAAATTGTAAATACATTAGTTAGATCACAATTAGAAAACACAGTACGCTTAGTGTGATTAAATCTGTATGTATCATGGATACAATCTTTTCTCCGGTTTATTTTTACCCGTTGTGTTTTGCTTGCAAGTCGGCTAGAGCTCATTCACTCTTTATGACACACAGGAATTGCTCGACATACGTGGTGAAGATTGTGCAATCGAAGCAAGGTTATATGTCAGAAAAAGCCTGTTCGTAATGAGTTACTCGAAGACTGGAGTTTCATAAGTTCAGCACATTTGAGTATGTTGTAAAAAAAAAAGTAGACAAAGTCGAAAAACAGTTCAACTAAATTCACAAAAATGATGTGACATATGAGTCATATTGAGATGTGATAGTGTCAGTAAAGTGTTTAGTAATGCAAAAATGTTGCTGTGGGTAACACAGGAAATCTTAAACCTTGTTTTGCCCTATTTTCTCCCCCCAGAAGGCCGACTTGAGAGAAACAGTATTGCTGCCTTCCTGCTGATGGTGAAAAACCTGATTCGTCATCACCCCGTCAATCAGGAGAGCCTGCTGCAGTGTCAGGGGCCGAGCATCATGGGGGCCATGCTCAGCAAAGTAGGTGCCCCCACACATCAGCCTACTCCAGAAACTAACCACAAGAGGAGTTGATAAGCATTGAAAATGAGTGTCTGACCTTTTCTGTTGCATTACTGATGTATAATTTCTGCGTAATGAATGGGTCTGGTATCAGAACAGCGGTATCAGATGTGTGGGGGGGGGACGTCATACATTTTGGCAGATTGCACGGTTTCACTCTGAATTTGATTAAACAATGCCAGCTAACAAACAAAGGAAAAGAAGAATCGACTGTCTTTCTTTGAAGTCGGATTTCATGACGATTGTCAGTTGATCAGTAACAGAATTTTTAAATAGAAAAATGCCTCACAAAGCGGGGCCTTGTTACCAAGTATTCACAGGTTAACATTTCTGTTAAATTCCCATTGTTGCTGAGTCATTAAAGGCAAATATTCATTTTCTTTCAGTGACAAATAATTTTTTTTGCTGTTAGTTCTATGGAATATATCAGCAATTCACTGTAGAGCTATTTTTTACTAAAGTGACTGCAGTAGGCCTTTCAATTCATGATAGCATGATAGACTGACACTTAAGTGGGTGCAAACAGGCGAATGTTGCATAGCTGCTGCAAAGCTGTGCTTTCATGCTGCAGGATATGTTGTAATATGTGATGTTAAGGTGGAGTGTCCTGAAAGGAAACTAGCATATGGCCTAATAATTACCAGTTGAATTATTTACACAGACACACTGCTGCCTGGAGCACTATTAGCTTGAAGTGTTCTCAAAACTGAATATGTACACAAGCGTAAATAAATGCAAATACCTGAATATGTTCTGGGGCTTTATGATTTTGGATTTCCTCTTTCTACATTGACATACTTTGCACTTGTGTGCTGCAGGTTCCAGGCAGTATGATGGACATGAACGTTTTAATGGCCTGTCAGCTACTGCTGGAGCAGGTTTTCAACGAGGGCAACAGCACACTTCTACAGCAACTCTACCAGCACCTGCTCTTTAATTTCCGCATTTGGACTAAAAGCCATTTTGCTGTTTGCTTGGGTAAGGCACACGCAGCCCCCCGCTGCCTGATAATGTCCCTGTGAAGGTTTGTCGTGTTTCTTATATACAACAAGACTGAAATGAGCCCGAGGAAACTCGAAAAACAATGGGTCCGAGATAGGACGCATTAATGCTTCTAGTTCAGACAGTGGGAGTGATTAGAAGTGAATCACTACTACCCTGAAAATGACTGCACTCCTTAAACAACAACCTTACATAACAACTTGACATTTGGAAATGTCGGCCCGGGGTGGACATGACAACGGTATTCCTTTTTGTTTCACAGCACATGTTCAATACCTTTCAACGGTGATAAACAAAAGCAAGCAGCGCATGAAGAGGAAGTACGGAGTCCAGTACATTCTGGACACCATTCGGACATATTACAGGTGAGCCTTTCACAGCAGCCATGCGGCATGACACAAAAATGAAACATGGATCCAGAAATAACTGAGGCTGCTGTTCAGTGTTGGTGCCATAACTCTAAAAATGTCCTCTGTGAATCTCTTTGGTTGCAGTGTTGAGAAAGACGGCAGCTCTCTGTCTGATGAGAAGCAGACGATTCAGGCGTCTCTGTTTTCCCTCCTGAAAGATTTTCTCAAATCTCCGACACCAGAGGAGCTCCACAGCGTCCTCGGGTACATTCTGACTGTTGGAGAGGAGCAGCAGGTAATACTCTCATGTTTTATTGCTGTTTTTTTTTAAGGAGTTTAATATTGCAATCATTTGACCTTTTCAGCGTGATAGCGTACTCCCTTTTTCCAGCTGAGCACTTCCCCATCATCTGAGCTTTCACTATTTATCTTCTCCATTTGGCGTGCATTTATTTATTCTAACCCCTGACTCAACTTCACCCTCCCTCGGTCAGGTTTCCTCAGCGTTTATCAGCGGCCCCTCTCTCTTCCAGGTGGTGAAAGCCTTGGACGTGCTGTACGAGCTGCTGAGGAGCAGCCCTCCTCGTGAGCAGGTGCAGACCGTGCTGCTGGAGTGGGGCGTGGAGCAACTGTACGCGCTGCTACTCACTCCGGGCTTTGGGGATGAGGCCAGAGAGAGAGTGTTCAGGGTGAGAAAAGATGATCCGGCCTCTTATTAACATAAAGCGCGATTTCCTGCCAAATAAATGTTAAAAGGCAACACATTTCTTGTTTTGCTGCAGGTTTTATACAAAATCCTCAAGAGTGAGAAGGTATCTGAGCGCAACAAGCAGCGCATCAAGTTGAGAGATTTTGGTTATCTCGGACTGGTCTGTTTTCTTGAAGACATTCCTGTAACTATGACGAGCGTGCGCTGTCTGTACGAGCAGGTCCTTGCAACAGGTAACACGAAAAAAGGTCTATTTTCTTGATAATAAAGAACACACAAACCTTTGAATATGAAATTATCAAAGCTGGTATAGGGGATCAATATGTACTAAATTATTAGCGAAATAATAACTCAAATCAACCCGATTTTAATCCCAGTCTTTGGGATGAAAATCAAATTTGATTTGGCACCATGTGCTCTGTCAAAATGTGCACCTGTCAGTATAAGAGCTTCACCACAAAACACCACAAACAAAGCAATTAACCTAGCGTCTCCGAGGCTGGAAACAGCTGCAACAACGTCTCAGAAGGCTTTGGGCCCTATCTGTTCACAGTCAGATGGATTGTGTACAAATGGAGGAAATTCAAGCCCATTGTTTACCTCCCCAGGAGTGGTTGACCAACAAAGATCACTTCTAGAGCAAATAATGAAACCTCAAGGTCACAAATGAACCAAGGGGTAACTGCTAAATGGCCAAAGACCTTTCCCACATGAGCTTTTGTTAATAAGTGACTTCTTCCCATAGGCAGCACTACTGCCCATTGTAGTTTACTACTTATTAAATGCACAACACACAACAATAACAATGGTTTGTGGATTAATCAGAAATTAAATAGAATGTTTGAGTTAGAAATGGTATCTGTGAAACATGGTAGAGGCAGTATCGTGGTTTGTGTTTGTGTTTCTGCCTCTGGGCAGCAATGGAGTCTGATCAAATCCATTGAATTACAGAAACTCTGAGCAAAATTGCACTAGAAACTCGGTACCCAGAAGCTTAAGCACAGAAGTCATTCAACTTCAAAATAATTAGAAGGCTCCCTGACTTACATCAGTGCGTCTAACCACACAACGCGTTTTCTGCTGCTCCACAGATACCAGTCCTAGTTTTAGAGACCTCCTGGCTGTGGTCTGTCTGTCCCACCGGGCTGAACTCACTGTACGACTAGACGTCTGCCGCAAGGTCAGTCTGCCGAAAACTGACATCAGTGTTCACATGTAAAGTTTTTGCATTTGTCAACCTGGCGACAAACTAAGCCTTTTTTTCTCTTTCCTCAAAAATCCCTCCAGCTCTTCCATTTGATCTACTCTAATGAGGATTATGTGAAGCAGCTCGCCAAGCAGCCCGGCTGGCAGGATGTTCTGACCAAACTCTATGTGAAAGAGTCCTTTGAGTCCCACGCTGCCAGCATTGCAGACTCAGGCAACCACGCCTCCTTCGAGCCCAACTACCGGCCGCCGCTGCGCAGAGACCAGTCTCTGGTCATCGACGACACGCGCACGGACATCTTCCTGAGCTACCGCAATTCGCAGGACATTGAGGATGAGGAGGAGGAGGACGATGGCGGGCAGCGGGACATCTCTGAAGGGTTTTCCGACCTATCCCAATCGCCTCCCAGTGGAGGCGGAGGCGCTTTGAAGAGCTTCACGGGCTCCCTTCATTTCAAGTCGTTCGATTCGGTGGATCAGGAGAGCCATTCGTCCTCTGTCTCCAATGCAGTTGATATTACCTCATCTCGGACTGAAGATGAGGGGAGAGACTACCAGCCGCTCTCTCCCTTTGGGACGTCGCCCTTTGATATAGAATTGGCGGGCGTGGGGGAGACGGGCACTCTCACCCCTGCCGGGAGTCTGACCAACACGCCGTCTCCTCTAGAGCACTGCAAACCCTTCCCACCGCACAGACCCCGGAAAAGCTCCAGCCTGTCCAACGTGCTGGACGACGCCAGCTATGGGACAGACCCCCCCACTGGAGACACAATCTCTAATACATCCAATCCTCAGGTATACCTGCTCCTTTGATTCAAGTTTCTCTATGACTTTTCCATTTGAATCGTTTCTTCTTTTTACAATAGTGGGGTTTTATTGAGTCAGTTGTTTCAGCTAGTTCTGTGTTCAGCAGACCCCTGAGGAGGAGCTGTGCAACCTGCTCACCAACATCATCTTCTCTGTGCTGTGGAGCGGCAGCGGCGCGGAGGGGGTGGGGGATGTGGTGTGGCGGGAGAGGGGCCAGGTGTTTTCCGTTCTCACCAAACTGGGCTCCTCCTGCCAGCTGGTGCGCCCTCCTGATGAAATCAAGCGCAGGTAAGTTTGGTTAGTTTGTGAGAGCAAAGTGAACCGCGCCTCCATCTGTTTAAAGCCAAAATGTCCAGAAACATTATCATGTGAAGTATTCTTTTTGGTCTTCTGCGTGTCAGTCTTTTGGAGATGATGCTAGAGTCGTCCCTATCTGACCTGAGGGGTGCCCAGGGAGTGTCCCTGCCTTTCTGTCCCAGTCTGGTGCGACTCCTCAGGCTGCTTCAGGACTTCCTGTTTGCAGAGGGCACAGACAACCGCACACTATGGAGCGAGAAGGTGTGACTAATATCTGCACGTTTTTGTCCTGGATTATTGAAAAGCCTTTGTCCATCCCAATAATGATTAGATGACTCAGAGATGATCAAGTTAAATTTCCAAAGAATCATTTTTTTGTGTGTTTAAGATTGTAGTTTAAATACCAAGTAAAATATGCGGATGTTCACGCTGCTTATTTTTTGTATCTTCAATTTCTGTTACACAGAATTACTGGCTATATCAAGAGAAGGTTAAGTTTGTCTTTTTTAGTTTGTCAATAAATCCGATAAACAATTCAAGTTTAGATTTAATTCTCTAAATTTTTAATTTAAAGTAGGAACAGTCAGTTAACTGGGTGTTTTCACTATCAAACAGATCAAACGTTAAGGGTTTGTTTCTCATAGAATTGCGGTTGGGTGTGGGTTGCGTCAAAATTGCCTTTCAGGTGCTCTCTAAGCCGTGGTTAAGGTGAGCTCAGTAGCTGCAAGGCGTGGAAACAGGTCTGGCCTTTTTGGGTGGATTGTTGACAGTCACTGTTGTGGTGCAGATCTTTGAGGGGGTGGTGAACCTGCTGGACAGGTTACAGGCCTGGCACAGCACCCCTGGAAACCCTGGAAACACTGAACTGAAGGAGATGGCTCAGATCGGCCTGCGTATCATCACAGGATATATCCAGCAACAGCACTCACAGGTCAGCTGCACCACCTATGAAACTGTCCTACACACCGGCTAGAAATGTCAAATAGTTCTCACTGTGCTTCATTTTCACAACCCAAACATCTGCTAGAAACATTTCCACAGAAGATAGTTTGAACGAGGGTTTAGTATCAGCATTTAGTAGAGATAGATAAAGTCAGTTTTCGAATACCAGGCCTTCTATGGGTTTCTTCGCTAAGACATTGCAGTCATTCCAGTAAGGGAGTGTTCTGTATGAAAGGGCTGCTCCTCTCTGAGTTATTACTCCTCCTTCGGTAGGATTGGGGGAGACAGCTGTTATAAATAGGCTGACTATCAGGCTTTCCATCACATCCAACTAATTTCGACTGTGGAATGACTTCCCTTGAAGCCTTTTGTTATTTCAAAATGCCAGCTTAATTTCTGCCTAATATCACAGTTGTGGGTTTCTTGGGGAGGGGAAAGAATCTGTTTTAAAGAAGATAAAAATGCAGAATAAAAGTAGCATCAATGTTCATTTTTCGGGATTGAAATAACCAAGTCCATTCCCTTCACACACATCTTATGTTGGGTTTTCATAACATCTTTTAGGACTTTATGTACTTTGTAATTACTTTAAAACTCATACATTGAACATTAAAGAAAGATGTTCCATACAAAGAAATCTGACGCAGCTTTTTAAATAGGTTTTTCACTGAAGGTGAAATGGGATTCCTGTTAATACTATAAGATTTAAAATCAACTTGAATTGAGACAAATATGATTGTACAGTTATAGATTCACAATAGAAATTAAATGAATTTTTTATCCATTAAATCACAACAAATGTAATTTCAAGGGACAGTTGTTTGCAGTCCAGTTCATCATAATAAAATCATAATCAGTCCATTCCTATGAATTAGATTAAAATTAGTCAGATTCATACAAGAATATTATTTAATCTACTAGTTCTCATCAGAGCTCTGCCAGCAGGATTTTGGATGAGCTGGAGGTGTTACAGCTAAATGAATAGAGTACTATCTTGATTTAAGAAATGCATACACTCATTATTCTGTCCTGGTTCAAGACTGTTTTGGTTCTTGTTTCATAATAAATAGTCTATAGATTCTGTCATAGATAGATCAAATCCAATATGAAAGTGCAAATTACAGGGAAAACTTTCACGAGGGAAGTCATTTTCAGAATGGAATTAAGTACTAGTTTTAGATTGACTTGCTATCACATGTCAAATCAAATTTTGTCTGCCTTTTTCTCATTCTTAGGTGTGTGTGATGGCTTATTTGAAGCTACACAGCCTCCTCCAGACTGTGCTCTGTCTGAGCTGGGAGGAGGTCTGCTTCCTTTTGGGGCAGCTTGGTGCCCCCTTGTGGCCAGGGGGTGTAATGGACGGCACCAACTGCAGTCAGTCGGAAACCTTTGCCCAGCTGGTGCCTATTGTGCGCACTCTGCTTGACCAGCACGCTGACCCCATCACGCTGGGGAACCTGTTGCCAAACCTGCCCACCACCAACGGCAGCACCACTTTTGCACAGGACCTGAAGGTTTACTGTCACACACCGGAGTGGCAGGGCTTTTACCAGCAGCAGGTTCGTGTCTGGACTGGCTTTTGTGTAAATAAATGATAGCAGTCATTTGTCTTTTGTGTAGAGATCCAAGAGATCCGTCTCCTCTTTTTCTCAGCGAGTCACGTCAACCAATGCGCTCTACGAAACAGAACACTTTGTTCATGTCAAACACAGAAGTTCTGTATTCATAACTCCTGGCCTGACCTTCCTCTATGTGGACTTTAGGGAAATTTAAGATGCAAAGTTTGAATGAGAAAAGTGGTTGCAGTGATTTTGATGTCATCCTTCAACTTCCAAGTGTTCCCTGGCTGACCTCGGGCATATTAAAGGCAAAGATCAGTTTATGCTTGAACTGGAAACTTAGATCTTTTACGAACCGATGCCAAACAGACACGATTCTCAGCTCGGCCATCATTGCTCTGTGTGACACTGGGGGCTCATAAATCTCCTGTGTTTAGATTTCTTATGTATACAAATCTGGTGATACATAAGCCAGGGCATAACTGTGGCTACCATCAAAGTTTTGAAACTTGGCTAAAGCAGTTTTCTCAGACTTTGAGTGGATATATGTATACCGTCTGCTTACAGTTTATGTATAGAGATTGTATGTTTGTGTCAAATGTATACAAGCCTTTGTATTATTGGTCTACCTTGAAGTGGAAAAACTGTGGGTGGGAAGGGAAAAACCTATCTAAATAATATTTAATCCGTTCTTTAAATATCTCCTCTTATACAAAAAGTAAAACAGGGAAATTGTAATATAAAGCCATAAAGATAACTGATGCTTATATCTTTGACCTAGTGTCCACAGCTCTGTTAATGTCCTGCTTAAAATGTGTCTGCAGGTTCAGCCCACCAAAGAGCAGTACGAGCTGGACACATTTGGGAGGAGCCACGATATTATGTCCAATTTCTGGAACTCCTGCTTCGATGACCTGATGAGCACAGCGTTTAGACGCGAGAAAGAACGATCTGACAGCAAATCCAAGTTTCAGGTGCGTGCACGCGCAGAGCTGCTGATTCATTCGCTCACTCACACAAGCGCGTGGGCTCATAGGTACTTTTTACAAAAGGTGCTTCATAGAACAACCTGGTATGTGACTAATTCGACATGTCTCACTGAAAACAGGAGATGATCACAGACCCTTACCTCAAGCGACTCCGGAGTGAGAACAACAGGTACTCCACTTGGCAGAAGCATAACTCCAGCCAGCAGGGGGTGGTGTGGCAGCACTGGAGGGCCCTCCGAAGACTCTTTACCTGTGAGAGAGGAGCGTGGGCCAACAAGTAGGACATCCCCTTGTTTTTCTAACCAAGCTTCTCTTTTTGTGCCTTTTTATCTGTAAACAAATAGGTAATTTTCTCTTTTTATCCCCACAACTAATGCCAGAGTTCAGCCAGAGGTGAAATGGAAACTGTCAAACGCAGAGACCTACTCAAAGATGCGTCTCAAACTTGTGCCCAACTATGACCATGATCCCCACAGCGAGGCCAGCGCCCTAAGGGACAACATGGGTATGGCACAAGCGTCTCGGATGTTTATTTTGCCCTCACAACAAAGTGGTGAAAAAAAGCTAAGTCCTCTTTTATTCGCCACAATCATCAGGAGCTGAAAGCCCCCGCAGCTCTGAGCCCCTGCCGCTGGCTGTTGCCAAAGAAGCAAAAGTGAGCGACATGGAGGATGATCAGTTGGGAGAGGAGGACCTTGTCTTTTTGGATGATAAGTGAGTCTCGGGTTTCTGTAGCATTTGCTGCCTTTTTTCCGCAGTAACGATCCGCCAAGCAGTTAGGAAAATGTCAAATGATTCCCTCTTTCAATGCGCTCAGGGTGGAAGGAGAAGATGAGAGCCAGAAAGAAAAACTGGTTCTGTCTGAAGAGTGTGAGCTCATCACCATTGTGGCGGTTGTTCCGGGTCGGCTGGAGGTTACCACACATCACCTGTACTTCTATGACGGCAACAGCGAGAAAGAGGAGACAGAAGAGGGTGAATGATATGTGGCCGTGAATACAACACCTCGGTGTGTTATTGTTCCTCAGAGGCTTCCATCTGAGGTCACTAATAAATGTGCCCCCTTGCAGGAATTGGGTTTGACTTCAAAAGACCTCTGTCTCAGCTCCGAGAGGTTCATTTGAGGCGCTACAACCTGCGACGGTCGGCTCTGGAGCTTTTTTTCATTGACCAGTCTCACTATTTTATCAACTTCAGAAAGAAGGTGATGCAGATTTCATTTTTTGAATGACTTCAGCTGCTAAACCATTCAAAACTTCTAATTACAACCAACATTTTCCGGGAACGGAAGATCTGTGCTGCCGGGAGACTGGCTCGACATGAGGTCTCTAACTAGAGTCATGCAGTTTGAATACACAGAGAACCTGGTTTAATTCGGTTTGCAGTAGTATGGATACACACGTCATAGTCGTGCGGGCATACAGGGCTGTGAAACCTGATTAGGATGTTCTACTTTTGTGGTGTGAGTTGCATCCTTCGTGTGGACTGATGCACGCTCATATTATGAATGGAGGCTTTGAGCTGTATTCTGGGAGCTACAAACTAAATCACAACACTCCTAAACCGAGCGGACTTTCATCGTTTAAGACACACACCACATATTCAGATTTCCCCCCGGTCCATCTTTAACAAGGTCCGTGTTTGCAGATGCATTTTTCCTCACATGGTCAGAAATCTGAAGGGTCTAGTTGTGAACTGTGTGAATAAGCTTAAAGACATCTTCGTGAGTTTTTTTGTTTTAAAACTACCCACCGTTTTTTTATCTTTTCCCCACTCTCATAACTGTAGACCAAAATCAGTTTTTTAAATATGCTGATGTTGTGTACTAAGCACTAAATTGTTGAGTTTCTAACTCTACAGGTACGAAATAAAGTTTACTCCAGGATCCTCGGACTGCGACCTCCAAACCTGTTTTACTTCGGCTCCCGCTCTCCCCAAGAGCTACTGAAGGCATCTGGCCTCACTCAGGTGTCTATTTACATTCCACGTGAATATGAAGCTGATTTATTCCGAGCTGACGGACGCTCATGTCTCTGGTGAAATGTAATCTTTTGTTGACTCCAACAGAAATGGGTGTATAGAGAAATATCCAACTTTGAGTATCTGATGCAACTGAACACCATCGCTGGGCGCACCTACAATGATCTGTCACAGTATCCTGTGGTGAGTGTGCTACATCTGTCTGCACTTAGTTGGGATCCAGTTGTGACTAAACGTGAGGCTGGGCCAGTGTGAGGAGACATGGTGGTGTAGCTGAACACTCTGTATCTCCTCAGTTTCCCTGGGTGCTGTGTGACTACACCTCTCCTACTCTGGATCTGAATGACCCCTCCGTCTTCAGGGACTTGTCCAAACCAATCGGTGTGGTCAACTCAAGGCACGCTCAGAATGTCCGAGAAAAGTGAGTGGCTTTAAAACACTTTGAACTGGCCTTGGAAACCACCTGACAGTGAAATAAAGCTGACAAAGCCTATAAAACACAAATCAAAAGCATCCTGACGGCTGTTTTATTTTTGGTAAGCCTTTAGGCTTTTAATGACAATACCTTTATGTTTCCTTCTATCACAAGATATGAAAGCTTTGAAGACCCAACAGGAACCATTGACAAATTCCACTATGGCACACACTACTCTAATGCAGCAGGAGTCATGCACTACATGATCCGCATGGAGCCGTTTACCACGCTGCACATCCAGCTGCAGAGTGGCAGGTGTGTGTGGGGGGGGGGACTGGCTGGGGTGTGACGATGGCTGAGTTTTCCAGTAGCCTCTGACCTCACGCAGCTGCTTATTGCCTCGGTTTAGGTTTGATGTTGCGGACAGACAGTTCCACTCGGTGGCAGCTGCCTGGCAGGCTCGCATGGAGAGTCCAGCCGACGTCAAAGAGCTCATCCCGGAGTTCTTCTACTTCCCAGAATTCCTGCAAAACATGAACGGTACGGAGCACTGCAGCCTTCAGGAGATCTAAATGACTTTTTTTTAAATGGTGTTTGATGTATAGAGGTTACATATAATTATTATTTTTTTAAACCCATGCAATGCTTCTGCATGAACTTTGCAGGTTTCGACCTCGGCCAGTTACAGATATCTCAGGACCCAGTCACAGATGTTGTTTTTCCTCGCTGGGCTACATCAAGGGAGGACTTCATCAGAAAACACATGAAAGCCCTGGTGAGCCCACGCAATTACCCAGAGTCATAAAACCTAGCCATGCATTTCGCAATGCATGACGGTCCAAATGAAAAAAACTTGTGTTTGAAATTCTAGGAATCGGAGCATGTGTCCAGTCACCTCCACGAGTGGATTGATCTCATATTTGGTTACAAGCAGAGAGGGGAAGAGGCTGTAAACGCCCTCAATGTCTTCTATTACTGCACGTATGAGGGTAAGGCTGCAGAATTCATTTAAAAAAATGACTTTTTGATGTTTACTTGTCATGTAATGAAACTGCATGTGTTTCATACATATATATCTTCAGTCTCCATTGCTGTTTGGCCTATTCACAGGCGCAGTAGATCTGGATGCTATTGCCAATGAGAATGAGAGAAAGGCCTTGGAAGGCATCATTAGCAACTTTGGTCAGACACCCTGCCAGCTCCTTAAGGTGCAGAGAGACTGTCTCTCACTGCTACTTTGCACATTTCATCCATATGTAGATATATATATGTAGATATATATTATATGATAATGAATATTTACCTCCAACCAGGAACCTCATCCCACTCGTATGACGGCTGAAAACGCAAGTAGGCGGCTCTCCCGCTTGGACACTGTGCCCCCAAATATCTTTGAGCACCTCAAGAAGCTTCGGCCATTCGTAGAGGTGGGGTCTGCAATGTTATTATTACATCCTATTTATCATGAGCCCATCCCTGTGACTATATAAATCGTCCTATGTGATTTGTGTGTGTTCGTGGATTTACATGTGTGTTTGTTTACCTCAGGTGGTGAGTGATGGCATTCCTCTGGTCCAAGCCGTGGTGCCAAAGAGCCAGAATCGCTCCTTCATCATCCAGGGCTCGGATATCCTGGTAATTTGGCACGCTCCCGATAGGAATCTTTTCAGACAGTTGAGCTTTATCATTTTTACATGATCATTAATTCTCCCTTTGCAGGTGACTGTGAGTTCAAACGGTTTGATGGGGACACACAGCTGGCTTCCGTATGACAAAAACATCGCCAACTACTTCACCTTCACTAAAGACCCCACAATGAGTAATCCCAAGTGAGAGCCTTTGAAAAACAGTAACATTTAATGGCATAATACTTTTTAAAAACTCAGACTCCAAAAACTGGTTTAGTGAGAAGATTTCCTCCATTCTGATTTGTGCTGCAGGACTCAGCGTCTGCTGAGCGGGCCTTTCTCTCCCGGAGTGGACATCAGTGCCCAGGTGCTGGTGGTGTCCAATGACGGGCGTCTGCTGTTCAGCGGGGGGCACTGGGACTGCAGTCTCCGTGTCACTCAGACGGGGAAGGGCAAACTGGTGGGCAGGATCTGCCGGCACATCGGTGAGCTTTCTGTCATGTGTCCGAGGATTTCTGCTTTGGTCAGTGTGACATACTCATTTGCATTTTCCTCTTTGCCAAAGACATTGTGACTTGCTTGGCTCTGGACCTCTGTGGCATCTACCTCATCTCTGGCTCAAAGGACACATCGTGTATAGTGTGGCAGGTTTTACAGCAGGTGAGCGTCTCTCTGTGCGCACATCTGGAAGGAGCTGCTGTTGTTGAAGTCCAGCCCCTGATATGTATCACTTCTGCTCTTTCAGGGTGGATTTTCCAGTGGTCTGTCTCCCCGACCGGTGCAGATTCTCAGTGGACATGACCAGGAGGTTACCTGCGTGGCCATCAGCACTGAACTGGACATGGCGGTCTCAGGGTCAAAGGTCAGAAAAGTTACAGGCTTCAAGAAGTGTTTTTGTATGTTCGAGTGAATCTTTACAACTATGAAAATATTGTCTGTGCCTGTGTTTCTGTTGTCTTACCACGCGCTGTGTGCTGCCCGTCAGGATGGAACTGTGATAGTGCACACCGTCCGACGAGGCCAGTTCCTGCGGACGCTCCGCCCCCCCGGTGACAGCTGCATACCCGCCCAAATCTCTGAGCTCCAGGTGGGCATGGAAGGCCACATTGTGGTGCAGACATCTTTGGAGGAACGCTCCAACAGGAAGGTACATGAATAGATTCACTGCAGAGCACATGCAAGTACAGGCAGCGTCTCTTTGTTATGCCAACGTTCATATTCTGCTTATTCCTACAGGGCAAGTACTCCATTCATGTTTACTCAGTGAACGGCTGCCTGCTGTCCTCTTTCACCATGGAGGAGCAGGTGACCGCGCTCCACCTGGTGTCTGAATACGTCATCGTGGGAACCATGCAAGGCAGCCTCCACGTACGAGATTTGTGCAGGTACGGTACATTTTTTTTGTCTTTGTGATTAATAAAGGGAGCCAAAAGGTCCGACATTCCCTGTGATGCTTTTCCGTTTGTCAGCCTGGATGCTTTGGTTACACCCTTGGCCTTGAGGGTGCCTGTGAGGAGTGTGTCCGTCACCAAAGAGTGCAGCCACATACTCGTGGGACTCGAGGACGGGAAGTTAATCGTGGTGGGGGCGGGGAAACCAGAAGAGGTGAGAAGCTTGACTGGGGGATGGTGCATGTGTGAATAGAGCGGGGGGCTAATCGTATGTAAAGTATTTAGTGGGGACCAAGTTTTTAGATGATAATGTCCTTTGTGTGGAAGCTCTCTTTCAGCCCCCAAGTGAAGACAAACATTTGCCCCCTTTTCTTCTCAGGTACGCTCAGGACACATCACCCGTCGCCTGTGGGGCTCCACACGCCGCATCTCTCAGGTGTCATCAGGTGAAACTGAGTACAATCCCACTGAAAACGCTGGCAAATGAGACGAGCAATTGTGGAGGAGCTCCGGGGACTTTGCTGGACGCAAATATTCCTTCCTACAAAAGACTCGAAATGGCCTTCTTTTACATTCAAGCTGGGAAATCGACCTCCTAAGCTACTGGTCTCTCTGAGAGAGCGAATAAACACTGAGCACTTTTAAATCTGAAGTAATTTTATATTTTACTGCATATTTCATTTACAGTTGAGCTGTTTCTATGATCAGCATCATTCCAAAGAGTGGCCTTGTTTCACATGTTGGTGAGAGCTTGGGAACTATGTGCGCTGAGTCAGATTTCAGGGGAATGATTCACTCTGATGCACACACGGCCTCCAACAGTAACGCTGTGAACTCCCCCAGGGCGCCACATTTTTTACTTCTTTGTTGTCGGAAGCGCAACTGCGAATGTCCCAAAGCCATTGATTGGTAATGGCATCTTAAAAAAAAGACAACTCCTGGAAACTTGAAAAACTACAGTAAACACCGCTTAAGATTTGGAGATTGCAATACTGCTGAATACCACAGGAGGGTTGACTCTGTACAGCAAAACGGGGGCTAAGGGAAACTAACTTTTCAATGTATGCTGTGTTGTGGGTTTCAGTGGTTGACAGATGCTTATTCTTGCTGTAAAACTGCACAACCGTGCAAACCATAGTTTAAAAGAGTGCATTCTTCTGTTACAGTTAAGGCAAAACCTGCTTTAACAGTAAAGTATGTGAAATATATTCACGTTTTAAAGACTAATTTGTGCTTCGATGTAACGAATCTCAACAGGGGACCCTTCTTTTGCCTTGAACACAGTAGGCCTTTATGAATGCTTCTTAGGTTGTTTTGTTTCGCGGCTCATCACACGACTATATGTACATCCTTGTTTTATTTGATTAGAAAAGTGCCTTGTATAAACACTGAATTGCAGTCATTATTGTCTCTGTAGGACCACTGTGTGTCAGGTTTTATCTGTGTGATTTGAGCAGGCCTTACTCCTCCACTGTGACTCACTGATGTGGGTAACGCAGTTCATGAAACCTTTAGTAAACTACTGGCTAGATGGAGGTGCTTGCCTGTACTGGTATCTCACTGTGAAAACATCTGAAGACGCGATGACTTTGAAACATAAAGTAAAAGGTCTGTGAGTGAGCTGTATAGGAATTCACTTCCTGCCTGGCTTTTTTTTTTTTCCTTTTAACTGTGGTTGTAACTGTGCAGTGTCATGATGAGGGAGACAAAGGGAACTGTGTGGGGGGAATACAACACTCAAAGCATGTTGCACACACACAAATAACCTGGTATTTTTTAGCGATAATAATTAATGCAAACCCACACAAGAGAATCTGTATGTTCAATGATGACTTAGGCTGTCTCTGTCCACATTTTGGACGACAGTACAACAAAGGCAAATGCTCGAGCGGCTGGGACAGTTGTTTAAAAGAGTTTCTGTCATAAACTCACTTTGTGTTGTGACTGTTGTGAACACTTTGATGTTTTTATCCTTTTGTGTGTCTTTGCGGTCATTATAGTCACTGTACACCATCAAAAAGCAGATTTAAGTCATGCTTTGCGCAATGTATTTTATATTTGTTTCAAAGTCCCTACTGAATGCTTTATGTGTAGGCCAGCACTGCCTTGAAATTGGAATTGTTCCATTTCTCCTCCACAGATATTATTCTGCATTTGTGCACATCTGGGAATATGTTGACAATACAGCTGACTTGTAGAAAATCCTGCAGCCTGACCTGCTGATTTACCGACGCCTTCTTTCTACCTTACATCTGCCAGTGCCTGACGTTTCTTTGGTCTTTTTTGAGAATGCCCAAACACTGCTCCTAAATGTGACGGGGCTGTTACAGTAATCCTCTCTTCGGTGAACACTCCTGCTCATCTCTTGGGGATGATCGCCCATTACTGACAACAGAGCTCGTTTCGGTGCATTTGAACCCCTGCAGGATGTAAAGTGATCTGCTGGCCGGGTGTGGATCCTGCAGCTCCTGCACTGTAATCCCAGCCTCTCATGCGTCTGTGATGTTAACCCCGGCGGAGTTGAAAAGGTCACAGCAAGAAGCAGCGCATGTACTTGAAGGGGAGACTTTGATCTCCTGATGGGCTGAACATCCTGTCAGCCTCCCCATAAACACCTCTGTGGGGGTATAAATTCAGCAGGAGCGGGGCGTGGGGGGGGGGTGGGTTAGTTTGGTAGTAAAACTGTTCTGTCGACCTCCAGTCAATTTCTGAATGAGGAAGAGGAGGAGGGGTGGGAGTGACTGTGATATGTGCTACGACAGTGGAAGGAGGATTTAACACCTTGCTCTCAGCTATGGGCAGCATCTTTTCTCTGCCCCCCCCCCAGATCTGAAGGCACACATTAAGGGATAGATTTTGTGAGATGCTACAATTTTGGGACTCTTCCAGATGTTCCAAGAATATCGACAACCCTCAAACAGACTTCAAACAAATGACCTCGGACATCCCTAAGCCCTCCTCTTCTCCTGGTTTCATGGCCAGATTGTGTTTTTATTTATTTCTTTCCAGCGGCCATATTATCCCTCTTGGGCCACATGTGGCCACAGAGGAAAACTGCGCTCTCTGATTAAGAGTCTTTGGAGATGCAGCCAACATAATATGGACAAAGAAAAATAAAGAAATGAGAAGGATTGTTTATTCATCTGATCTCTGATGAACTTCTGTTTATTTGATCATTTGTTTAGCCTTTGCTCCCATACATTGACTAATGTTCTCTCCCCCTTCTTTTCTCACAGTTATTTAAGACCTCAATTTAGGCTTCAAATTCTACAATAAATGACATGAGATAAGATTATGTTGTTGTTTTTTTTACTGAAATTAACTTTCAAACATTCTTGAAGTCGGTGTACTTTTTGTGAATCCAATTAATTTGCTATAACAGACACCTCACGGTAATTCACAAAAGGAAAACATTGGCCTCATGGTATAAAACACTAAATCAAAAAGATTTTTTGTTTCAGGCTTTGGAAAAATCTGTCAGTCATTGTTTTTTCATTATTGTTTTTTTAAATTAGTCGATTGGTTGAGTATGTCTTTGTATTTTACTTAACTTGGATGTCATGTATCCAAGGATTTCTGCTTTGGTCAGTGTGACATACTCATTTGCATTTTCCTCTTTGCCAAAGACATTGTGACTTGCTTGGCTCTGGACCTCTGTGGCATCTACCTCATCTCTGGCTCAAAGGACACATCGTGTATAGTGTGGCAGGTTTTACAGCAGGTGAGCGTCTCTCTGTGCGCACATCTGGAAGGAGCTGCTGTTGTTGAAGTCCAGCCCCTGATATGTATCACTTCTGCTCTTTCAGGGTGGATTTTCCAGCGGTCTGTCTCCCCGACCGGTGCAGATTCTCAGTGGACATGACCAGGAGGTTACCTGTGTGGCCATCAGCACTGAACTGGACATGGCTCACAGGCTTCAAGAGGTCATAAGTAAATGCGTTTTTGTATATTCGAGTGGAAACTATGAAAAAATATCTCCCTCTACTGAATCACAGGCAGGACATGAAATAAATTGGCATATTCGATTGATCTTTTAGGGAACTGAATCAAAGTAGAAAAAATAATTTTAAAAGCTTTGGGATGCGTAATGAATCAGTTATGGGATTTTGAGCATTTCTGTTCTTAAACAGCTCACATTTATCTATATGTTGTGGAAAAATGGGTAAATGGCTCCAGTGAGTGAGTGTCACATGTATAAACATGAATGAACATTCTGCACATGGTAAAAAACCAAATTCATCATGCCATGATAACTTTCTTTATTCCACAGCACAACCCAAACCCTATAACACAAGCTTTTTTTAATAAGCTTTTTGTAATAAGCTTTTTTTGTAATCATGTTTCTGTTTATCACATGACTTATTTTTCAGCAATTAAGGAATCCTTAAATGCACCCAGGATAACAGCACATATTTTCCAAATGATGCCATGTTCAAAAAGTTGGTGGAAAAATTAATTCAGACAAAACAATTATGAAAATAATGAATTATGCAGTAACCAAAAATGGACGTGGGCAAGGGCATGGCTGATTGCATGTTCCATTAAATGTGTGTCTCTTAACAATTCCATCACTGATCAGCACAAATGATGGCTCTTTGAATTTAGTTATGTGTTGAGTACACAATGAGACACTGTAATGCCCACCCCATTGTAGGGTGGAGTTCTGTTATGAATAAAGTTCAAGTACTACTTATGTGTAAGTAGTACACATAAGTATTGTATTGTATTACTGTATGTGGAAAGTGTATTCTCTGCAGTTTTAGGACACAATAGGGGACTGCTCTGTCTCAAAGTTTTTCAGGGTAGGAACATCCTTTCTCTCTCCTCCCTCAACAGGCTTTGAAGTGCAAGTGGTATTGTGTCTGAGAGATCGCCCCATTTGTTTTCCTCTGAAGTCTCCTGGCCCCCCTGCGATGCAGTCACAAGAATTTATAAGGTGTGCAATTTACCCTGCGTTGGTTTTCTAATCTTTTGAATCCCTGAGATCAAACGTGCTCCTCTGCTTTGGGGCACCTTGTTTGATTCCCATGCTCTCTTTTGTTTCAGATAACAGCTGATCACAGCTGTGTGAAAGAGGGCCTGGAGGGCTGTAAAACACCGTAATGCTGCCACCCCCATTTGATAAGGATTTTACCAGGATTCAGAGAAACGCTATTCACTGTGATAAGGAGTTCACTGTGACACAGCTCAGAGTGTAAATCCTTATTTTCCATAACTGCTTGTAAACTAAAAAAGAGAAAACCATCATCAAAGGACTCCAGTTCCTCTTAAAAGTGAAATGCAGGTCAGACAAGAGCGATGTGCAGTTTGACCTCTGAATGTAACCAGTCACACTGGAGCAGATTTCAAGTGTAACGTGTTTTGTGGTAAAGCGGCACTTCTTGAGACAGTGGTAACTTTAAGAGGAAAGCTGAATTTGAGAGGTCTTGAAAATATGTCACAATTTCCTCTTCAGATTACCAGAAATCTGTTTAACACACAGGTGATCATATTACACTCTCTTTTTTTAGCTTTGAACTTCCCTAGCACTTCAATTCCTTATTAGTTAGGTGCCAGAAAGTAATTGCAGACTACACTTTTCCTTTTATTTGATTTTATTAAACTTTGTTATTGTTGTTTTTATGTTTATTGTTCTTTGATTTGTAGGCAAATTTACAGATTTACCTGTAGAGGTGCAAAATATAATGTAATTCTGTAATTCGATTTTAAACCTCCTAAAAGACTCATAAAAAACAACGTTTCCATCATCTCCAAACTCAACTAAAAACATTGGATTAAACGTCCTCCATTTCCATTTTGCCGGGGTTATGCTCTTTTTCTTCTTTCGGCTCTGAGCACTTTTACAAACAGTAACTACTGTAAATGTATCATTTGAACATCTGTTTCAGTTTAAAACAACAGTCAACAGATACAGATGTCCCATTGTTCAGTGACGGACGGGATTTGAGTCCTTTGCCTTCCAACTCTGAGTCCCGGGGATGCAGCCAATCACGGAGCTTCCCTGAAAGCTGAGAATAAGGGAGGAAAAAGGGGCCTGGAGAGTTTGCATTTCTGTACCTCATTTGTTGCAGGGCTGCAGGAGAAACCGAACTCCGTGCATCTTGCAAGCAGAAGGACCCAGTTTCTTTCTTTCTTTCCTCCTTTTTTTTTTTTTTTTTTTACCAAGGTACGAACTGATGCGTCTTTTGCGCTGTAGCCGGGAGCTCGTAAAGCCCCTCTAACTTTTCAGGACTACGATCAGAATGCGGGACCAGAAGTTTTTAACGACACGCTGCCGTCTCTGATCAGATATTGCGCTCTGGACGTCCGGACGGGAGTTTGTCTCCGCGGCTGAAGGCTTTGGGATCAGAAACAGATTCGCAGGCGTGCGCACGGATCCCGTGAGGAGCGAGCAGCCCGCAGACATGAGAGCAGTGGTCATATGCGCGCTTCTGCTGGCAAAAGTAAGCCCCGTTTCGTTTCTGTGCACTTCAGATCACGCATGCTGCTCTCTCGCACACTTTCTTCCATCTTTTTTTTTAAAGGTAATATATCATTCTTAAACAGCTCTGCCGGTGTAAACGTCACCATTCAAGTTGAGTCTCACCATTGTTCCCAGAGGAAATCTGGTACACACCACAGGGCTCTGTCACTCAGACCATGTTGAATGTGCTTGTTATTCTGTTGCCGTGGAAAGAATGAGAGGAGACACCAATTAAAGATCAAATCCAACTGTCTATGTGACATATCTGTGTAGTTTTCCAAAAGTTTGAACCGACCAATGCTGAACACTTCTCTGATTTCAGTTTATCCTTGAAATATGTGGAAATCCTCTCTTTCATGAACAGCCAACACTCAAAGAAGTTTTTTTTAAGACATATTACACAAAGCACAGCACATTTGCAGCCCATCAGCACGTACAGAGCAGATATTTTACCAAGATTATCCTCCACACAGCTGTAGATGGCGTATATTATGAAGAAATGATAGGTTGTGGTGCTGTTTGATTGTATACGATAAAGCCAGGATCAGGGTGTAGAGAAAGCCCCTGCCTCCACAGCCACATGCCTTTGCTTGACACTGATTTACCTCAAAAGGGCTGTGGGGCTTTTACTCCTGTCTAGACTCGCTCTACAGTTAAAGCACTTTTGTTAGATCCGGGTTTTCAGATGACACTTGGTCTTTCATAAAAGATTTATATCTCTTTATTGCTTTTAAAGGGTTTATTGTCAACAAATGTTCTATTTGAAATCCAAGAGGTTGTTGCTCAATTGGAAAAGTGAGCATTTGTTCTGCCAAATGAGTTTCTTATTACTCACTGGGTGATTTACTGCAGAGGGTTATTGGATTAGATCCTCCATTGTTACCTCTGTTTCCACGGCTCACATCCTCTGTCGTTAACTGTACACAGTGCCTGGTGAAAATGTGGCCTAGCAGTCAGTACTGCTGGGATATCCGGAGTGAAGCAATTATCATCATTCTCCCCCAGCTTGTGGTGTTTATGTGCTCGTGCGGGGGTATAGTTAAGTTCCTCACCACAACCATTTTCGTTTCCATAGAGTTAGCAGCTTTCAAGATGATTTGCAAATGCTAATCATTTCATGACACTTTGGTGAGAGTTGTAAATCAGTGGAGAGATGGTTGCTGTATCTCTTTGTGCTGTCTAGTATGAGTGGGACTATGGTTTTGGGTGAACTTTCCACTGGGAAAAGAGCACAAACTGATGCCCTTTAATTTGTCCCTTGTGCTGCTTGTAAACCGCTAACAGTAATCAGTGAAGGAGGGATGTGCAGCTTGAAAATCCTCCTCAGCCCACGCTGTCTCTGCTCAGAAAGAGCCCAGCCAGGTCGTGAAGGCTCACGGGGAAGCGTCTTCACAGGGGGAGAACATCCTTTTGTGTGTTTATTTTCACGCAGATTAGATTAACTATGGAAACTCTAGCCTTCAAGCATGCTCTCCCTTCAGATGGGCACAGAAAACGTTTAAAGCTTTGAGAAGGCTTTACGGGAAGTGTGTTCCTGTGTGTGTTAGTGTGTGCGTGTGTGTGTGTGTGTGTCTTTGTGATCCACGATGACTGAGTGACTGCGGCAGCCGTGGAGTTGAGAGGCCCATTGAAAGCCGTGCTCCACGGTGGTCCGTCTGTTCTCACTGGGGAATCCCTTCAGATTGCTGCTTCTTACCTAAATGGAAAAAGCAACTGCGGCTCTCCGGCCTTTAGGCTTTAGGCCCCAGATCCAGCAGATAAGAATGAATTCTCTGTGGGTCATGACCGGCAAATTAAAGTCTGCTTGAAAATTGAACATAATGAACATAATGCATTTTAGCAACGCAAGCAAACACACTGAAAAGGTCAAATGCTGACTGACCAACTCAAAAAGGGTAAAAGTTGAATGATGACATTCTGTTGCTCACCACTCACTGAGTCTCTATGATCTTTTTTTTTTATTAATCTAAAAATAAATCTACAACAGTGCCCTGACTTTAAAACAGGCAGCAGTTCAGCTAACATAGATAATTACCATTCCTTTAAGGCACACCCAAACACGGGGTCAGGAAATCTGAAATAAACAACAACTAATAAACATGATAAACAAAATTAGTCGGAAATCCCAGAAATTCCCCAAAATGTGTTTACATACTGATAATGCTAACACTTTTGCCTTTTTTTTAGACAGGAAAAATGGAAAGAAAAAGAAGCAACTCAACCGGTCAGCATTACTTATTCGTTTATTATTACCATTGACTGACTAGTCTGTCAAAAACTTTGATTCATAAATGCAAGGGACAATTTGATTTTGAAGAGTGAAGAGCTGAAATTGAAAACTCTGAAAAAGGGGCCCTTGCTCCATCATGCATGCTACAGTAAAGAATAAAACAGTTAAAATTTGATAGCAAACATTTAGAGTGCATGTTACCAAGAAGTGTAATTAGTGTACATATACAAATATTGGTGAAACACAACCTTTTTTTTGTGCTGGTGAGTGTCCAATTAAGCTACTTTACCACCGTGTGCTGAGACGAGTGTCAGATGTCACCGTCTGGCACTTTTGACAGAATGTGCCAAGTTTTCCTGTAATATTTTCCCCTCACCAACAAAAACCAAATGGTATCCTTATATAGTGCTACTTCATACCACATATACAGTAGATTTAGTCATTCCTCTCCTGAGTAGATCACTGTTCCTGACCATCTCCGGTGGAGCATGGTTTAAATCATTCTTTGCTCATTGGGCCCCAGTGGGTGAAATGCCAGGCTTCAGGCGACTCCTGCTCTGGGTCAGGCCGGCTGAGTTTATAGAGCTCCACCAGCTCAGACGCACAGCAGGCTCTATAAAATAATAGAAGTCTTAACTTTAGGTGAAAACAAAACAGTCTCTGTTACTAAATATTTATCAAAGTCTAGCTCAAGGGCTGAGGAGAAGAACCCCAGCTGTTGCATGAAGAGGAGTCAAATATAGGTTACCGCTATGCTTCAGGTTCTTAGAGTTCAGATTTGGTCACAGTCTTAACGCCATACTGGTTTGTTCCTGCTGGAGCCAACGGCCCCGATGCCATAATTCCTCTGATCTGGGCTCTGTGGCGTCCAGATATCATCAGGCTCCTCTGTGAAGCAGCGCAGTCGCACTGGATGTTGTTTTTGGAATGAGCCGAGCCCCGTTTCAAAGCCATTCCTCCTCTGGTATCAGCGTGGAGCATTTTAGTGTTTTGTGACTGGGGGCATGGCTCAGTGTGTGTGTGTGTGTGTGTGTGTGTGTGCGTGTGTGTGTGTGTCACTGGTGGGCTTTTGTTGGAGGCGCTACAGGTTCACACATGTTCCCAGTGTTTCTTGGCAAACTTCAGAGACAAAGAGAGACATCATTGGGCTGTTTAGCTGTTACTTTTGTCCTCAGCTGGAGGTTAGTTGTTAGACATCTGTTTGCTCTCGTCAGGCCCCGGGCGGAGAGGGCGAATATCCTTTAAAAGTGTGTGCATTTTTAAGATGCCGTTGCTCTGAGCCTGTAGAAGGGGTGTTAGTGAAATACTGACCTTAATAGACACACCTGCAGGGCCTGGGGACTTCAAAGTCATGCTCACGCCCAAACGGACACCCTCAGGTTGGGCACCCCTGGTTAACTGACACCACTGGAGCTCTATACTCCACCCCTTCCCTCCACAGACACTTTATTTGTACAAAAAAACTTTTATTCACCGTGGTGTTTTTTGTTGTTGTTTCTAATCAGGTTGAAAATGTGAAACTCTTCTCGACGTCTTCTTCCCTCCTTTTTGTATAATTTTCTCTCCTTAGCTTTTTTTCCTTCCTTCTGATCTAAAGCCAGCTGATAAACATCTGACACCCATGCCAGACACCAACCCTGTTGCAAAAGCTGCTAGGAACATCTGATCTATGGCTCATGTCATAAGTCAAGCGGGGCTCTCTGGTACCCACTTGCAGATAAGGACTAAGAGCACTTAAGAGTGAAAACTGGGGAAGATGGAGAGATTACAACGAGCTTTCACCTCATTGCCTCCTTCTCTGGTTGCAAAGGGTGGGATGTTTATGTGACATCCTTCCCACAAACTGTACGACAGAAAACTGAAGAAAAACTGTAGTGTCAGAGCTGAAACAATTGAATAAAAATGGCCTGAAACATTTCACAGAGGTGCTATTTGTCTGACCATGTCACGTGTTTACTTCAGGTTACTCTTGGAAATGCCTGTGCCAGTGGTCGGTTCACTGAATCGGGGCAGTGTTGCAGCCTGTGCCCTGCCGGCTACGGAGTGGCAGAAGAGTGTGGGAAGGAGGATACCAAATGTGCACCGTGCCTAAAGGGTGAGCACTTAAAATCTAATGTTACTGTCTGTATACCCGTCTCTCCGTTTTTTTTTAAGGCAGTCATCGTAACCTGTTGTGACCTGTTTTTCCCAGGAACATTTTCCCCGTCTGAAGACCTTGGCCTTTGCCTGCCATGCAGCAAGTGCCCGCCCAGCGTCCCTGAGGTGGCTTTTTGCTCGGCCACTCGCGACACGCAGTGCGAATGCGACGAAGGCTTCTTCTTTCTTGGCAAATACGGCCTGTGCGCGCCCTGCTCCAAGTGCAGTTACGGGGAGGGGGTCGTCCGGGATTGTGGATACGAGGGAGACAGGCTGTGCCGGACCTGTGGCCCGGGAACCTTCTCTGAAGAGGAGATTACCACCAAGCCCTGCCAGACCTGCACTAAGTGCTCCGACAGCGAGGTGGAGATACGGTCCTGTATGCCTCAGTCTGACACACTCTGCATGGGTGAGTTGTAAGCAGGATCATTTCTCTTTACATTCTCCTTTATTCTCAACAAAAAAAGCCACAAAAAACAGAGTGGGTGGACCTAAGTCCTGCAGTTGAAACTAGTTCCCACCAACTCTGAGGCTTCTGTTTCTGTTCATTTATGCCTTTTATGCCTTTTAAAAACATCTGTTGTCTTTGTGGAACTCGCACCAAATGCCAGAGAAAGGCGAAAGAAAGCTTAAAGTTCTGTAAAGAGAAGCCGCTGGTCTTTGGCACAGTGGGGAAGTCAGGAAGAGTGGCAGCTTTATTCTTCCAACATCTGATACAGGCGAGGAAAGCTAAAGCAGATAAAAAGATAAAAGAGTGAGCTGAATGAAGGGGAAGATCAGCAGCAAAAGGGTCCGGGCATGTGGTCAACACCTGGAGCCACACCTCACCTCAAAATACGCTGAGATGAAAAACACAAGGCCTGAAAAAAACACACAACTTTTTAGCACTGAAATCAAATTGATACGAGGCTGACAGGTATTTAGCTTAAGTGCCCCTGAAGGCCAGGCTATGCTGCCCACTCTGACCACTAATGTGCTTGCCCCGCAGTGGCTACACTTGCTCCCCAGGAGTGAGGTCATCTGTACACACTGTGAGCCCACATGTCATGCCTTTTGACCCCGTGCAGGTCAGCTCAGTACTTTGTGGCGTTTGATCCCAAAATAGGCCAGCCGCAAGAGGTTGGAAGAAGCTGGAAACGGGGGCAATGAGAGGTTTGAAAACCCCAGGGGGGCCGCGAGGGCTGTGGCTATCATTACATTAGGCTTAATTTATGGTGCCCAAGTGTTCCCATGTGCACATGTGCAGATGCAGTAATGGTCCTCCTTTTTTTTCTTTTTTTTTTACTCCCTATAGATAGGAAGCTCCACATTCGGTCTCCCGTTGTTGAGACGGATGAAACTCCCCGCTGGGTGGCCCCTGATGGCGTAAAGGAGGAGGAGGAGGAGGCCAGTCCTTCTCCAGAAACGTCTGCGTTCAGCCCAGAGGACGAGGGCAGCAATAACATTCTCATCTATGTGTCCGTCCTGGCGGCTGTGGTGCTGGGCTTGATCATTTATGTCGCCTATAAATGGTGAGTTCAGAGTTCTGGAATCATGAACGTGTGATAAGGTGGGAGGATAACCCTCTAATGGCACCCCACTGCTCTTCTCAGCTGGAGATCGTGCAAACAGAAGAAGGCGCTGTCTAAGGCCCGAGCAGCCGAGCTGGGCGCGTCTCCAGAGGGAGAAAAGCTCCAGAGTGACAGCGGCGTCTTTCTGGACTCCTACAGTCTCCAGGACAACCAGCCCAGCAAAGGTGAGGGCGACTCTGCCCTTTGAAACCACTTATTGAATGACATTTTTATAAAACTTTCACAGAATGTGTGCGTGTGTGGCCCTGTGATGAACCGTGGCAAACTGTCCAGGTTTGTACTCCACCTCTAGACCAATGTCAGCCGGGGTAGGCTCCAGCCCCCTGCATGCCTCTGGCCATAAATCTAACTGGCTTCCAAGATTTGTTTTAATAGACCTTCTCTCTTACAATTTGCTTTGAGTCATAATGTGTTTTTCAGGAAAAGGATTTTACCTGACCCCACAAAGAGTGTTATGACTGCATAAATACAGAAACACAAAAGGCAATTAAAAGGGAACATTGATGTTAAATAAACCCCACCATGTGCATTTTTCCTCCACGCAGTGTTAAGTTTTACTGCTTTTAAAGAAGACAAAACAGCTTTGTCCCGGGCTGACACAATATCCTGTGGTCTGAATATCACGTCTGAGAAACGCTTTGGTAACAATACCCCAGAGGTAGCTCTTCCGCCCGCTTTTCCAAACTTCTGAGCTCGACTGTGCTGCTCTATTCAAACGTAACAAATCAGACATAATTATACTTCATAACTCTTGATGCACGTCATTACCATTAAAAAAAACATTCCAACTGACGTTTGGGATCTCGACAGCTCAGTATTTAGATATTGTAAGCTGCCCCATGATAAATTGAGGGGGTTGAATGATGTCACTTACTGTGCTGGCACTCTCTCAGCAACAGCATCTGATTCATAAAAAAAGACAAAAGAGAGAAATTGTTTTCCCCCATAAAATGTTCCTTTTGAGGGAGGTCGATGATCCAAAATACAGAGCTCGGGCAAAGCAGGCTTATGAAGATACCGTGGAAGTTCTCAAACCCGTCACCCTGAACAGTTTGTGGCCGGTTTTACGATCCTGTCATTCAGTCCCTGAACACGCTGTATTAGTTTGCCTTATTTTTCTGTCTGGCCAAACGGTGACATCAGGTTTCCTGTGTTCACAGGAACGAGGAGAGACAGCAAGCCGGACAATCGTCTGTACACCAACCTGCCCCAGCAGAGGCAGGAAGAGGTGGAGCGGCTTCTGCAGGAGGGAAACGGCCGGGGCTGGAGGCACCTGGGGGCCACTCTGGGCTACGAGCCCGAGCAGCTGGACCTGTTCGGGCGAGGAGAAGCCCCGGCCCACACGCTGCTCTCCAACTGGGCCCAGAGAGAGGGCTCCACCTTGGGACTGCTGTGCTCGGCACTGGCCCGCATTGACCGGCCCGATGTGGTCACAGCTCTGAACAGCCCCTCCCCGGGTGTTTCTGTGGTCTGAGCATTTGTCAGCCCTGTACATGACACTCACAAACTCAAGTGAAGAACTTTGACATGAAAAGAGAGGCACTCTGATTACAGCTATTCCAAAAACTGCTGGAAACTGCCACTGATGGTTTTTTTCCCCCCTTCTTCCTTTTTTTCTTAAACATGACTCAGTTTGTTTTAAAGTGGATCTGACTGTATGAAAGAACCGCCTGCTGTGTTTTGCCACAGATCAAATCATCTGTCACAGCAGGAAATTAATAGACTGAATATACAGAGGACAACCAAGTCATCTGGAACAAGGAAGAATGACCCTCACATATGCCGCAGCAACCACATTTGTAATGTTTATTCGAACAGAAATACTGTAAATATTCCGTTAACTGGTGGATGAAACGTCATGTGTTGCAGATGTTGCATGAGTATTAATCACAAATAGCTGTTTACATGTTTGGACAGAAATCAGATCTACCCCCTCCTGCAGTTGTCATCAGGCTTCTAGTTTGGTTGGATTTCTTTATGAATTACATCTCAAACAACCATTTTGGATTTTGAACCGATTTTTGCCAAGAATACATACTTTCCTTGAGTATCGCTGCACCCATCATGATGCGGCTTTTTGGGATATTTGCTTGTGTGCTCACTTTAGCTAAGCTAAAGAAGAAAGCATGTTTAGAGTCTCCAACTGTGGTAAACGTTGAAGGTTGAACCTTCTCGCCTGGGACAGTTATGTTCATATTTCCTTTTTTTATTGGAAAAATTTGATCTATTTTGTATTTAGGAACTGCTTCGTAGATTGCTTTTTAAAAAATGTATAACCTTGTTGTGTGTGTGTTCCTTTTTTATTATCTAGTGTTCAGTAAGTCATTTCTAAGCTCTTACGAATAAGCATTATTTGACTGTAAAAACATTAGATTAGGATTCAAATACGCTGTCAACATTAATGCTCCCGTCCAGCTCCACTGTCTGCTGTCTTGCTTTTGTATTTATAATATCACCGTTTCAAGCATGAAAGTAAATAAAATCAAAGCAAAGCACTGACAATCTTTGGTGTTGCAGGACAGAGGCTGGACTCTGTCAACCTTTGGTTAATAGTTGTGCAACAGCTATTTATACAAAGAATGTGTCGTGAATTTGAGCTTTTTCTTTTTGCGTCATACCTCCAGTGCAAACTTCAAGGTTTAAATGACTAATGGACAATAAATTGATATCATTGTAAGTGTGGCAGGTTACTTGGTAAGGACATCTCCCACTCATGAACCGAGTCCTGCTCTTTCACACTGACAGTTTTTATACTGACTGTCAGTATAAAACCAGTGGATTAAAGTAAATAAGTCTGAACACACTTGGAATGTGCTACCTCTTATCAGGGGATTTGGTGTAGAGGAATGTTTCCTGTCCAAAACCCAGAGGAAAGTCATTATAGAGGGTTTTAATAATTTCAGGGGAAATCAAAACATTAACTTAATCCAAAACGTTTTTGGGGAAAATGTTTCTCTTTCCCTCTCTTGCTCAGTCTGGTGTCCCTCTCCCTGCCTCCCTCCAGCTCTGAACTCAGATCTGTTAATGATCTCTTTGCCTTCAGTTCTAAGTGGGAGCAGACATCGTGCATGGCCTGGGGCAGCGTTACATGCCGTCACCCACTCCAGAAGGGACTGCTTAACTGCGGTCTGGAACACGCAGTTATGGGCCCTGCGGAATGTGCACACTCTGGAAAGGGGGTTGGGACCGCGGGGTGAGGGGAAGCACAGCAATGCTTCTCTCCACTCATCACAGATCTCCCCCATATTTAGAGCATACGTGAGTGTCTCTAACGAAGGCGGCTGATCGTTTTGCTCCCCGACCATCTGGCTGAGGACTGTACAACCGAGCCGTAAAGGAATTCGTGCCATGTGCGCAACGTATGAGAGGCGGGCTCACTAAGCTGTTAATCATCTGGCAGAAATCTAGCAATATTTCCTTGAAAATGTGGCCCAATAACCCCAACTCAGCTGCGCGGCACAAAGAAAATGGCTATAATTTTACAAAAAAAGTTTATTATCTTTTAAAATGTTTGTACACTCGGTATGACAATGTGCTTACACAATACTTACAGTAGAGTAGGGTGGAACTTTGTACATAAAAAAATAATAAAAAACACCACCGATAATAACAAGAGAGAAAAAACAAAACGAAACATGAATTTCTCCTCGACCGCTGAAATAAAATAAGAGGGCTGTGAGTCTGACAGATGTGGGGACTGCATCAGGAGGGCTGAGCTGGTGAGGATGGGTGGTGCAACCCTTCTCCCCTGCATTCAGCTTTGGTAATTTTACACATTATGTACACGTTCAATCATGAAATAATAATCCTTTTACAAAGTGTCTGCTTATTTAAACATTCCCAAAACTATTATTCAATATATTCACATACAATGTAATATACATGTGGTGGAAATTTAATGCAATTTGACGGGCTGTCGGGAGACTGATTACCTAATGCTAAAGGAGCGACCTTAGCCTTGGCCGTCAGCTGTGAAACTCTTGGAAGTGAATGAGGGACAGTTTGAGGAGGAAGGCTGACTGACCCGAGTGTCTCTAACGTCTAACGAGAACTAACTGTGGTAAAAAGACCCAGAACACACAAAATCTTCTAGCAACTGTTAAAACCCCAACGCTACAACCTTCATTTTCATTATCATTCCAGTAAGAAAAGAGATGTTAGAGAGGGGCTGATAAGAAATACAGGAAACAAACAGATACGCGGCATCATATGATGGATTTAAACCCTGCTCTTGTTACTAAATTGATAAAAGTCCAGAAAATATGGATTACTGACCCCTATTCCTGCCTGCTCGTCATTTGCTGATCCCTCACCGATTGTAAGCAAACGCTCGTCCCGGTGAGGGCTCGTTACTTTTAGCAGGAGGTGCGAAATATGTATGAAATTCCCATAAGGACATCACACATGCCCCCAGATGGCAACATGCATTCATCAAACAAAAGACACTCCAAAGGCTGGGTTTGAGAAGTGGAAGCCTGGATCTCCACAGCCCAGTTAAAAGCAGCACCAGAAACTGAGTCAGTGAAAGGGGGGCTGAGGCGTGCACAAGAGAAAGGAAGCCAGGAACAGGGACCGGACTGCCTGCTGTTGATCCATGTTAACAGTGGAAAAAGCCATAAGGAGCGCATTTCATCAATAATCCTTATTTGGGGCTGCACAAGATTAAAAAGTGGAATTGAGGTGATCATCTCAGGAACATTGAAGAGCCCAAATAACATGAAAAAGGCAAAAAAATGAAAACAGTTAGAACATTAGTCTCTGTAGCACCCCTCAGTGTCTTCCTTCGCAAACACTGCATGTGGAGTCTTAGCTTTTTCCGCAGCACACCTGTGCCATCCACAAGGCCTGGAGAGCTTCTTAGGCAGCAGTGCAATTTTTAGACATAAATACAAAAAAACAAAAGAAACTACTTCACTGTTCAGGCTGGCAAAATCGTACACAAAGGAGGGAATGGAAAGGCAAATGTGTGCTTCTCCTGTGTGAGCGCAGAGGCAGCTGGTCAGTACACCTCTGTGTCCTCCTTCGGTCTGTACACGGAGCCAAATCTCTGCATGTACTTTTTGATGTACTCCTTGGTCTTGTGCTTCACGTTCTCATTGCACTCGAGGTCCTCGGGGTTGTTGCAGGCTTTCAACTCCTTATTCATAACACCGTGAGTCAGCTGCAAGAGGGCAGAAATGACGTGTTGTGTTGGTTTATATTACAATGTCCTCCTCCAAAAACAACCCCCCAAAAAACGAAAGCATTTCAAGACAGAATGCGAGGAAACTTAATCACTCAAAACAAGCCAAAGGTTAAACTCTGCTTCCATTGTTCTACGGCGTCATACAGGTCCATGATAAATCCAAAGCTTGGGCTAAATCTGATGTTGTGTTCCAGCTTACCTTCCTGGCCAGATGTTTGAAATCTTCAGTGTTGCTGATGCGTCCGGATTTGCAGTCTGGCTTCCGATAAGGATTTAAACATTGCACTATGAACTGAGACATCTGGATTTCACACAGAAGAGAATATGTAGTCAAAATAAAGCTCCTCTGCAGTTACAGGTGTTCACAATACTGATGAACATGGGGGGGGGAGTCCGACTCGTTGGGGATTATGTATACAGGGAACCAGCCTCACCTCTTTACGAAATGTCTCTTTACTCTTTTTAGCCAGTTCACTGGAAGTGTCTGCTTCGGCTGTCTTTGTAGAGAACTGCAACAAGTAGATCAAAGAGGTGAGCAAAATGACTGCAAATCTTTAATATACCCCACATTAAACCCCTGCCCGTCAGATGGAGGTTCAGTGTACAATGGCAGCACTACCAGCAGGTAAAAAATGCAACTGATTACAAATCTCTGTGTTTTGATTCACAAAAGAACCCAGAGAACACATCTACTGTTTCTGATGTGATAAAAGATATGTTTACAACTGGGTAGCACACCTCTTAGCAACAGTCCGTGAACATCTGGGAAGCCTTGAAAGCCTTTCCCGACTGTCACTCTGCTCTAATAAAATCCAGATTTTAATTTCAAGATGTCTTTATGCTCACGCACAACTGCTTAGAAGCAGAAAAAAGGTTGGGGCATTCAATACTGAGGCCTGTGATCAGACACATGAGCAACTTTGTGTACGGTTGATGATTTATAGTCCATGTCTTTGCATTTGAACATCAAGCGGCACTCTCCTTAGATGCTCTACGACTGGTGGAACTTTGCAAAATGCTGACCCTCTGCCTTACTTACTGTACTTACTTACTGTACTACTCTGTGCTGTGAGTTTTTTTCTACATTCACTTGCCACAAACTTATTTATGTCCAAAAGGTTCCTCCATAGGTATTTTTTACTATTATTTATTGTTCAAGTCTTTTGATTCAAAATGTTTTGCCTTAAAAATTCAGATTATCTTATATTTTCTATACTACTATATAGTATAGAAAAAGTATACTACTTTGCTGTGAATGGATAAGAGGTTTATGAGATGAGCAAATGATTCAACTGTATTTTTTGTGTATCCAGGAATGTCTTTTTCTTTTGTCTTTGATTTTCTGCTGCACATCAGCTGAATCAAACATGACAGCTAGCTGTAGGACAGTCGTTGCCAAGGTCAGTGGGCCATCCCACAGCACCTGTCACCCTTCTATTTAAAACAAAGCAAGGATATCCTGCCAGGATGCCTCTATCGCTCTGGCTCTAGCTTTCTATGACAAACGCAAGTGGGCAACAGCTGATTGTCTATACCCTCAACAACATGCAACCTGGAAAAAATCATTCAAATACAAACTGAGCTACAGCCAGAAACATAAAAGCAGTAAAGCTGCGTTTTAACAGTTAGAGACTGTGTATCATGTCTTTATGCCTTTGACGGTTGCCAACCTTGTAGCTGTACTTTAATTTAAATAACTGATCATCTCATTTTCTTTTTGATACTCCAATACACCTTTTTAGTCCAGACGACTCATGCGGCCAAAAAGGGTTAGTCAATACTGTTAAATGAGACTGGAAATCAATGACTTATAGACTTTCCATATGGTTTCCACTATCCACAGTCAGGAAAGAAAGGCAGAAGAAGAGGAGATGAGCTTAACAGTCTCCACCCCTAAGAGCCTTGAGGCTAAGGGACAGGAAGCTAAGCAGTGGGTGGGGTGAGCGGGGACACTTCACATTTCTGTCTCATACAAACCCACGAGGCCATTTTGTGGGACACTGTTCATCACCCAGTTTTTTATAAACACTCATCTGGCCGCGGTATGATGCAGAGGACATTTCTAATTTTTTCCACTTTGCATAACAGCTGAAAGTAATCAACCACGCCGCATCTTCAATTACCTCAAGGAGCAAACACTATAATCACGTCCTGCATCCAGAACGCCGATGGGTGAAGCGTGATGAACCCACACAAACCCATCACAATGTGTTTTTTATGACTGAGAACAACAATCAAAACTAAAAAATGACCTTGGAGGGATTCTCATCATAGGTGGGTGTTCCCAGGTCCATCTCAGATTCGTGGTCCACACTAGCGTTGTCACTACTTCCGTCCCAAGTGGGCGGATCCCACTGGGTTTGCCTAGAAAAAAATAATGTCAGGCCTGTAGAGTGCTGAGGGACTATCTCATGGCTCAGACATCCATGTAATGTAATGCTATACCAACCTTGTGACAATGTGGTAGTAGTAGATCTTGCCTTCAGGGTCCCGGGCCACTTTCCAGTTAGGAGGTAGGACGATAGTTTTGGGTTTAGGGGGAGAGGGAGGAGGCAGGTCTATCACATTGTTGGGTACAATCATCTCCTGGTGAGGGGAACAACATGTAAAATAATTACCATGTATGCGTAAGATGTATGTGGAACTTCACTGTCGCATTGTTCCCTCAGATTAAATCTGGGGGATTGTAAAATGATGGGATTTATTCCTGAACCGTATTGTATATATATATAAAACAATGGCTTTCTAAATAAGAGGTTTTGAGACCATAGAACCACGAAGATAAGATTACAAGCTTCGATGTAGGAGGCCTTGAAACCTCCCAGTATTGATCGCTGCTTAGAGGTGGTCTTTCGGTCCTGACGATGTCCGGTAATTGTTTTCCTCGAGCACTGTTCTGGTCAATGTTCTGTTGCGTTTGGGGGTTTCCAATAGTTCACATAACAATAGCAAATGCAGAATAAATAGGAAGTGGATAACAGTCAAAGAATGAAGACACCTGGAACCTATTCAGCGGTTTTCTCTCCTTGCAGGAGGCAGGCGTTTGAAAGGCGCAGCTTTTCAAAACAGAAAAAACTCAGGCATATACTCCCCCTAGTGCCCACAATGAGATGCCTACTGCTCTTTTTTTTTTCATTTGAAGGAAGCACATTTGTCTTCACTCTATGCACCTCGTATATGGAACAGATTGTTATTCGGTTACCTGTTGGACAGTTTGGGATGTGACGATGGTGGTGACTGTGCCTCCCTGCTGCACCACCACTCCCTGCTGATGACCAGGGTACACCGGTTGGCTGTGCAAGTAGCTGGCTGCGGGCTCTGTGTACGTCTTAAGACACGAAGCACAATGAGATTAGATAGATCCTATCAACGTTTAGAATCGTTTAAGTAGCTCAGCATGTCCAGATGGATGCTGGGATTAAACAATCAAAAAGAAGCTGTCATGATTACACCTGTAGAAACTATACTCCATTAATTCCTAAGCTAACTGTAGCTATTTTTTTACCCATTTAACAATAAATCGCCTTGTTAAAAAAATCCAAACCTTGATCAGATCACCAGAGAGGAGGAGAAACATTCATGGAACTGGCTAGTTTTACAGTTTAGATAAACAGAAATTACATTTTAAGTCTAAAGCAAATTCATGCAAAATGATAAAAGGAGACAAAAAGTCTACCTGTATGACAGGAGTGTTGGCCTGGGGGTACGCGGTGGGGATGCTGTAGATGGTCGGACATGGCTGGCCCTGGTAATAGATGGCTGTCTGAGTCTGGGCCTGTCCTGGAGCTGTGGCGTACTGCTGTGCGGGCTGCGTCTGCACCGTCACGGCCTGCTGCGTGGTTGGATCCCACAGGGTGGCGTAGCTCTGCTGGCCCTGGACCTGTGGGGCTGACTGGGCCGGCACAGACAGGACGGCTACTCCAGCATCCTGGGTTGCTACAGTGGGCTGGGTGTACTGCTGGGGGGTGCCGGAGGTGAGGTCGGTAGTGGTAATGTGCTGAGCCAGATTAGGGACTGCAGCGGTCTGTGATGTAGAAGATGGAGAGGTCAGGGCGAGGTCAGAGGCAATTCGCTGTGGAGGGGTCTGCTCATAGCTGAGGGCGGCATCGACCACTGGGGTAGGGAGGAGGACCTTTCCGGCATTGGGGTTGGTGGGATCCACGAAGGTCTGGATGGGGTATCCGGGCGGGTAGGTGATGAAACTGGGGCTGGAGGCGTAGACCAGGTTGGGGTCGTATGCCATAGTCTGGAGCTGCTGCTGCTGGAGCTGTTGCTGCTTCTGGGCTTCACGCTGAGCAACTTCCTGCTCAAACAGCTTTCTACGCTCCTCTGTGGACAGCTTGTTGCGCTCTTTGCCTCCAACTCCTCTTGGTGTTTTGCTGTTTGAGGGGTCAAACCTTCAAAATCCAAAGAACAAGACTACAGTTGAGCCACTAACATAACAGGAAGAAAACAGCTCTATAAAAACCCTCCACAAATAAACTCCCTTCCCCAGAATTCCTACCGTTCCTCGGTGCGCCTGCTGCTCCTCTCATAGGATGATGGGGGCGGGGACAGGGAGCGTCTCCTTCGACGCTCAGAGCTGCGTGGAGTTTTGTCTGACAGGCGATCCCGGTCTCGGTCCCGGTCTCTGTCCCGTTCTCGGTCCCGGTCTCTCTCCCGGTCCCAGTCTCGGTCCCTGTCCCGGTCCCTGTCTCGGTCATGGTCTCGCTCCCTGTCACGCTCCCTCTCTTTCTCTCGCTCCCTCTCACGTTCTCGGCTGCCAGAGGTGGCGCGTGGTGGCAGAGATATATCACGATCTCGGCTGCGATCTTTACAGAAACGTTTCGTCAGCTCAGTTTGCAAATAACAAAAGGCAAGGAAACAAATGTCCTCCTCTAAACAGGCTGTAGAAACCCTTACCTCTGGCTTCCTTTTCTACCTGACTCTTCTTTGGTATCCTGTACACCTCCTACAAAGACAATCTCAACTTTGACTTCAGAATAAAATGACATCAAAACAGTTTGAAAACAAAACCGATGAGTCATCACATGTTGACCTTCACAGACCGTTTGCCTTAAAAACTGTCTCTGAGTAGACATACCTTCAAATCCTTCCAGCTTTCCAGAAGCCTGGCAGCCATCCCGCTTATGTCCAACACACCGAGTTGGGGCTCCTGACTCCTTTCGCTTTCAACATCTGAGACACCCTCCTCTTCGTCCTGGGAAGGAGTTCCCATCACCGACGGTTCGGCTGGCACCGCTGTGACCTCAGAGGGCAGAGGGGCGTCGGGGTTGTCCGAGTTCAGCGGAGCATCGGAGGCAGATTCGCCAGACTGGGCCTCGCTGCTTGGAGGTGGTTTCTCAGACTCCTGCTCCTCTTCCTGCGTCTCCATGTTCTCTGAAGACTCCCCTGTAGAAGGCTCAGCAACTTCAGTGTGGTCGGACGGAGTCTCCGGCTCATTTATTTTCTCAGTGGGCTGCTCTCCCTCCAGTGTTGTTTCTGGCACTGTTGGACTCTCTGCTTTCTCTGCCACCTCCTGCTCATTATCAGGAGCTTTCATCTCCTCTGGCTCATCAATATGACTCTCAGCTCTGTCTTCTTCAGTCTCTGAATGCTTTGCCTCTACTTCATACTCATTTTTGTCTGGGACTCTGATGCTCTGGGGCTCCTCGGGACCGCTTGAACTCATCCCCGCCTCTTCCAGTTTCTCTGGTATGACCTCAGCCATAGACTCCTCCGTTGCTTCTTTTGTTGGATCCGCAGCTTCGTCCAAAGATTCTTCCTTCAGCGGCTTTCCATCAGGAGGATCCATATGTGAGCTTTCTTCTTCCTCCTCGTCCTCGTCCTCCTCCTCTTCCTCCTTGCCGTCTGATGCTTTGCTAGCATCGGAGAGGGCGCTGTCCAGGCTGTTTTCGCTGATGATTTTTAGACGGCGGTACACTGCGGGTTTTGAAACGTCGCCGTCCAGCTCTGGTCCTAGTTTGCTGGATGAGCCATCGGGGGTGTTGAGTGGGGTTTGAGCCCGGGAGGTGTTCTCGCTGGAGTAGCCGTCCATCTCGGCCTGCTGGGGCAGAATCTTTGTCTGAGCCCAGCGCTGAATGAAGGTCAGGACTCTGCTCTCCTCCAGCATGTTTTTAGTTGAGATGGGAAGCACAGCCAAGGTCTTCATAATCTGCCACGGACCAGACCAGAAGTTATCAAGCAGAAGGCGTATAGAAGGTATAATAAAATATTTGTTTAAAAAAAAAGAAAAGAGAATGACCAATCCCACCTCTAACTGCAGCTTGATGTTATTGACACAGTTGCCTTTGGCTTCAGAAAGCTCCACCATGAAGATCCACAACAGAGATAGCCCATGATGGTCAAGGAACTGCTTCAGGCACGATGGGTTCTGAGTATCCTGTGCCACACAGACAGAAAATACATCTCGGTGAGGACAGCAATCAAACCCAACAACACAGGGAAGGCTTTCGCAGCACGGGTCATACCTGAATCAGCTTGAGACAGATGAGTTTCTGCTCCATGGTTTCCACTCGGACCATTAGTCGGCAGAGAGACACCACCTGTTTCTCATCATATAAGCCTTCGCCGTTCTCCAGTAACGCCTCTAGCTCTTCATCCACCTGGTAAAGGACAACATGAGGCCAAATGATTCTACAGAGAGAAAGCCTTTTGACCGGTGTTCATACATTTAAGCACCATCAAAAATTACCAAATCAGAAAACATAATTGATATTTTGTATTCATAAATTACTGAGTTACTGAAATAACATTTAGAGCTTCAAAATTTACATTGTTAATCATTGTTAACTTTTCAGAAAAAGTGTGATTTGGTTCTTTTTGTCTGATTTTGTGTTCAAATATCAGAAATTTAACTCTTAAATAGTGTTCTATTGAAGTTGAGTGTGAGATTACTTCTTTTCTAACAACTGTTCTTTAGAGAAGCGAGCAGTAGAATTCAAACTGACAGCAAAAAGACATTCGGACGTCAGCGCTACGACTCACCGTGGTCAGAGCGCTCTTTCTGCTGCGGTCTTTCTTCATCTTCCCTCCAGCTGCTCGAACACTGACTCTGTTTTCTCCCCCTAGGAAGCCTCTGCAGCTTTGTGCCCCACAGTAGCATTTCTGTGCTTCTTTCCTGCAGAGCAAGGTGGAACGCAGACTGAGTTATGGAAAAATGTCTTACACCAGGCATCTATTGATGTTTAGAATAGTTCAACTTAAGCAGAAAAATCTCAGTCGGAGACGGTACCCATATCTCTGAAACTGGTAGTCGAATGTCAGCTCAGTTCCTGCAGCGACAGTCTTGGTGGTGAAGAACCCGACTCGAAGCTGGCCGTTAACAGTCCACTAAAACAGGACGGGAGAAAGAAGCAACAAAGAAAGCGGCATCGGTCGATTTTTCTTTTTTAAAGACAACTTTTTACTGTGTACAGAAGGACTTTTTCTGGGCATCTCTACCTTTTGAGTCTCACAGTTTGGCTCACAGCTGTGGTTCATGAACCGAGAGCAATTCCCCTTCAAGGTGGCATCAATGATCTGCAGAGACGGAAAAGAACAGCCATTCACGTCGCTGGAATCATTCAAACACACGGTGGGTCGAAACAAGCATTTGGACGCACCTCATTATTCTTCAGAGACATGAAATAGTAGTGGATGTTCTTATTGCGAGCGTACTCTTTGACCCGTGTTTTAAACTCTTTGTGGTCCAACACCTCCCCGCAATACTCCAGGACAAACGTGTTCCTGAGAGAAAAGAACAAAGACATTTTTAAGATGTCGCTGTAGACCAGTGGGTTTCAGTACAGATATTCATAAGGCACTGAGTGTTTTCTGCCGTGCCAAAAGAAACTGCGAAGAAGCTTACGCTGCCAAGTCTTTGGCCGCACGTAGTCCCCAGCCCTTGTCTTCTGTGAGGATGACGTCGAAGTCCGCATGTTGTTTCATCTGAAAGCGGCGGTTAGAGCAGTAGGCTCCGTTTAAGCACCGCGATGAGCTGTGAAAAGTTTGAGACAGTGATGATGTTGCTGCCTGCAAAAACGTTTATGGTGGAACTATTCTTGGTTTTGTGACATGAAGCTCAAATATCAAGGTCTAACTAAGAGCCACGGCTGCAGCTACTCCCATTAACTGAGCAGCATTTCCCATACCACAGGTTCCCCCATCCACAGAGTTAGCAAATGCTTGTCATGGACGTACCATTCGATCATCAGGAGCCGATTCAAACAGTCTTCTCCGCACGCCAACACTCCTCTGGCGCGGTCCTCTCTGGGCAGCACAGGGCACTCGCACTGCATCCTCTTTATGTCTCGATGAGATTTGCTTTTCTTTCTGCAGAAATTGTTCATAGAAAACTTTGCACCTCTCAAGTTTGTAAAGACGTGTGTATTGTTGGTTAGCGGCTTACCTCTCAGTCAGGTACAGGTTCTCCTCAATCAGGTCGAAGTAGGGGGGCATCTTTTTCGACTTGGCGTAGTCTTTCCACTTGTTGGCGTCCTGAAAGTCCTGCAGGGTGAGTGACGGCCGGGGGGGCTTGACCAGAGCTTCTTTTGGGTCGTCAGCGTCTCCAGAGCGTTCCCTTTTGTTGAAAGGTCCGGCTTCGGCCTCGTTATCCGAGTCCGACTCAATTTCTGGGCGCCTTTTCTTGGGCGGGCCTCTCCCTCTGTGGGGCCTGAAAGTGTCCTCCCTGGGGGGGTCGGGTACCGCAGAGCCCCTGCTGTTGCTGCTTATCTCATGACCCTGCACGAAGCTCGATGACCCCGGAGTATTGTGTGCGCGGAACTCAACAACTGCTTTACTCAAACTGGATGATGATTTGTCCCTGCTGTAGTCGTCGTGGTCATTGGTGAGGGAGTCGGGGTGGATTTCACTGGATGGCTCTTGGTCGAGCTCGTGTGCGTGGAGGTAAGGGTTTTTGCCAATCAGGACATTTGGGGCCTGTTCTGTGCAGAAGCCAAGAGTCTGCCTGTGCTCTTGCTCCTTTGAACTGGCTCCTGCCAGTTTAGTGTTAATCACCTGTGAGCCGTGGCTGCTGTCAGGCTGCTGGCATGTACTCGTGGGCTGCTCCGGTTGGGGAAAGTCCCAGCCCAGGCTGAACCCATTCTTGTCACTGATATTGTCAGCGCTGGAGAAATCGCCTTCTTGGTAATGCGAGTACATCCGCTCACCTCTTCTACTTAACTGCCTTTGCTCAAGCCCTTGTTCGCACTTGCCGGAATTATGGGGCGTGTGGGCTGTTGAGCTTTGATGGGCGCTGAAATGACCGGCCCTGATGGAGCCGGGGCCCTCTGAGTGACTGGTGCTATCGATCATATTGCTCTGGGACTGACAAAACCCCGGGATGCCCAGAGAGTCACTATTTTTCTGCGGGCTGACTCGGTCTGCTGCCCAAGCATTGGGGAGGTCTGGATTATTTGTCCGACTGAAGGGGGAATCACCCCTGTCGTCTTTTGTTAGGGAGGAATTCTTTGGCACCACGACCACAGAGTGCAGCTGTTTTATGGCCTTATCGCAGTCAGAGTCGTACTCCGAGTTGTCACTGTCGCTGGCTTCGCTCTGTCCTCCTGAAGCATCCAGGCTGGCCGGTCTTTTACACAGTTCCTGAGCGCTCTCCTTGGATTTCTGTTTGTCGTCAATGTGCCACTTTTGCGTGTCCAAAGCCAAGTGGCATTGTGGCGCTCCGGCCGTGTTGGCGGCGGCGGCCGTGTTGGCGGCGCCTGCCTGCGGCCTCTGGGGAGCAGCAGCTCTGATGTCACAGTGGTCGATGCTGGGGCTTGCCTGGGAGGGCTGGCTTTGGTCTTTGGACCGACAGGTCACGGACGAGCTGTGTTCCTCCTGCTGGAGCAGTTTGGAATGTGGATCATTTTCTTGCCAATTCTTCTCTCTGTCGTCAGACTCGGGATGGCTGCTGCCATCTTTCGCAAACTCGATCTTTTTGAGTGAAATCACCTGTTTCACAGTAGGCTTGCTCTCCACACTAACTACTCTGAGCGCGTTGCTGCTCTCTGAGTCGTCCTGGCCGACGATGTCCCACCTGGACTTTCTGGTCGCGCTGCTGCTCTTCTTTACAGTGTCTGGATTTTGCTGTGCCAGCGCCGGCTGAGTTTCCCACATGAGAGCGGCTGAATCAGATTGGTGGGGCACGCTTGTTTCAGGCTGCTTGTCAACATTCATATCTTTATCTGGCTCCACAATCTCTGGTTTAGTGTTTTGCTGGACACAGTGTGTGAGGGGGGTATCTAAAGTATGAAGAGAGGACTTTGGCACAGCTGAGCAGTCTGAGATGTTCCCGTCCTCTTTGCACATTGCACTATAATCACTTTTAAACGAATCTATAACAGCTGCGTTTGAACTCACAAGCGGCTGCTTACCAGAGGTCTGACCACCCTGCACACCGCACGCGTTTTCAAGAGTGACTGGCGCTAAGCTTTCCCCTGTAATTGTAGCTGAGGCATTTGTGTTTTCTGTTTCAAGTCTACATTTTGTTTCTGGCTCCTTTGCGGATAAATCAGTAGATGAGTCTCTCTCCATAACAGCCTGAATACTGCCTTCATTTGCACTTTGCAGGGAATTGTTTTTCTCTTTTCCGCTCTGAGCACTCAACTGTGTGGTGGCTGAACACGGCGATGCTTTGCTGGAACTGTGAAACATATCGTTTGATTGTCTGTCGTGGCCGGGAGATTTCACTGAGGATCTAGAGGGGGTCGTTTGTTTTGACTCAGGCCTGCCGCTTTTCTTTTGGGGGTCTCTACAGTTCTCCGAAGAGCCCATGCTCTTGTCTGAGGGCTGTGGTAGCCCCCTGTTATCGGCCTCAGAGTCACTGGAGCTACCTTTGTGATGTCTATCGTGTGTTTGAGACCGGGTGTGAACAGTGGAGGACTTACTGTTGGTCTCAGGCTTGTGGTGACTGCTGGATTTACGGTGACTGGAGTCCAAATCAGGGGAGCACTTGTGATGGGAATCGGAGTCTGCTAATCGCTTTGAAGTTCGTTCAGACTTTAAAGATTGCGTTCTTTTATCAAACTCGGAGGAGTGAGGAGAGTCCACAGACTTGGAGGCTTTCTCGGATTTTGAGTAAGACGATGATTTTGACTCTCTGTGTGAGTTTGAGTAGTTGGATGACCTGCCGGACTCGCTCGCCCTCGTCCTGGTTTTCCTATGGTCCTCCTCGGAGTCCGAACTATCCCGAGTTCTGTCGGTGCGAGAGCGAGAGCGCCGTCTCTCTCGGCGTGGGGAACTCCTGTGTGATCGCCGATCAGACTCATGATAGTATGATCTATCAGAGCGAGACCCTCGGTCCCCTCTGGATCTCTCTGATCTGGAATGAGAGGAACTCGTTCGGGACCCTCTAGATCTAGAGCGTGATCTAGACCTGGACCTCCTGCGATCCTTCTCTGATCGAGACGAGCGTGAGGGGGCGTTTCTACAATCGCGGTCTGATTTGGAGTAACTTGAAGACCTTTCGTGATTCTCGGAGCGCTTAGAGGAAACCTTTTCTCTTTCTCCCACATGTGAGCTACAGGAAGACCTTTTAACTTCTTTGCTTCTGCTTTCAGAGTTTGTTTTACATTTGGAATCATCTGACTTGCGGCTGGAAGACGTGGGACCTAAATCTCCATCCGATTCTGAGCAAGGGGGGGCGCTTTCCGACTGTAACCTGGTTTTACTTTTGTATACATCACTGTCCGGGTCAGCACTGCTGGGACTATCGCCATCTTTTCCTGAGGAATCAGTTGGTTTGTTGAGGCTAGGATTTCGCTCTGTCTCTGTGGCTTCAGTTTGAGTGTTTTCAGAGAGGCAGACACTGATGACATCCTGTACTTCGGGCTGTGGTAATTCCTCTTCACTCTTAATTGTCGAAACATTCGAATCAGAGGTGCTCAGTTCTTCTGGTGTAACAGATGTTTCTGTGTTTTCCGTCACAGACTCGCTTAAAATTTGCTTCTTGAAATGTATCATTCCTAAGTTGGTTTTCAATCTAGTGGAGGAGGAGACAGATGTTTCGGACTGAGTCTCTTCTATCGATGTTGGCACCAGGGGAGTCAGTTTTTGCTCAGTTTTGATGTCCGTGTCGTTCCCTGCTTTATCCAAGGTGGACGGTGACAAGGCAGCAAGTGGTTCAGGAACAGACTTCTCAGGACTGGCAGGGATAAAGAACGGACTCTGCAGAGGCTTCTTCGTTTGTGAGAAGCTGAAGGACACTTTCTGACGACCCTGATCTTCTAGGTTGACCCTCATCTTGGTCCCTTTCGGCAAAAGGTGATTGGATAGAATGACTCTTGGAGTCAAGCTCTTGATTAGGGCTGATTTGGATAGGCCTTCGACCTTTACCTACGATAAACAAAAAACACAAATAAACGCAACTTTAGTATTTCTTCCAAAACTACCACTATCACACAAGACGCTACTAAAATGATGAAAAAAATGTATGAAGTCAACTTACCGACGCACCACTCCCTTCCTCTCTATAATAACGTGAGAACATCATGGGAACATTAAAAAAAGATGAAAGGTAGGGTCAGTTTACTGGGTCCATGTTACAAAACAAACAGAAAACAGGAGCCAAGCAGCTCCACGTGTTGCTGTGTTTACTGACCAACAGAACTCTAAATACATTATGATGCAAGTAATCCTTAAACATATAAAGCATAACAGGAAAAAGTCACAACTTTCCCCTGGAGCGATATCTCCCCTGATCTGACATCATCAAGGTAGGCATTTGGAAATGTTTCTACAAAAGGACCCACAATGTACACACAGGAGAGGACAGACGACCCGTACACACTCTGAAAAGGTGCCTTACAAAGCAACAGGGTGAGCAGGCTCACAAAACAAATATCCGTATGTTTTTCTCCGTTGGCCTGGCCTAGACAAATCCAAAACATATTCAAATCAGACTCAGGTCATTCTGCTGAGCGTACAGTCATGACATGGTCCTTTGCACCAAAGTCTGTCTATGCCATTTTGATTTTAAAGTGAACTGAAGAACAAAGCCTAAAGAGCAAAAAGAACAATAATGATCATGCACTTCTAATGACAGTGTAGCTTCAAAGCTAACAGGTTTGGCGAAATAAACGGAAGAAGGTGAATTATTTCTATTGCCAAGTTAAAAAAACACAAAAAACAACCCTTTCTTCCTTTTATGCTGCTTTGCCAGGCCTTTGACTGCAGCCATTTTCAACAAAAGGTTGGGTGTCTCTGCACTTAATTTTGCATTTACCAAGTAAGACGCAGCTTTACATAAACAACCCCAACAGATGAGGATAACCGGCTTCCCAGCGTAAAGCAAACGCCTCTAACTGTAACTCAGGTGGAATGGCTGCAGTAGTCAGGGGGATTCTGGGCTCTGTCTCAACTGGGCAGTGATGGGCTGTGTATGTGGGAGCTTGAAGGATAAGTAAAGCTCCATAACGCATCAGACAAAGGCCGAGAAAACCACTGGACGCGATGAATATGAATAAGTGGGTTTTGTTCCACTTTTGGTTCTATTTAAATGTGAGTATCTCCCGTGGAGTGCGCTGGATGTGAGTGTTGAGCAATAACTGGGTCATATGTTTCCACAGGACTTAATCTTTCGTTTCTCTCTGCCCTTTAAAATGAGGAACTTCTGTGGGGACATAGTTATATATAAACACGAGAAGCTTTTAAAATCCCATCTTTACTGAACGAGACCTCAAATTACCAATGATCTGGTCCGCTCAGCTTAATGCCCCTCCAGTGGCAATGCTCAAGCATTTCTTGCTTCAAACCAGATAAACACAGTCATCCACTTAAAATCCTTCAACTGTTAATCATCACTTCAGTGTAGTGACCCAAAAAGACACCATCATTTGGTTGAGCTCCAAACATGTCCTGGTAATAGAATGATTCTGTGTTGATTTTATTTCAGCATGAGAATTGAATTCAAAGAAAGAAAAACAAAAAGAGTAAAAGACAGGCTTGATGTGAATGGTACGGCTCAACTCGACTCTTCTCTCATGCAGGCAGTGGCTGAGATTAGCCCCTCACTGCAGAACAATAACACGAGAAAAACCCCATCCTGGTGTGCGTGCGTCCAGTCAGGGCTGCGCTGTGCGAGTCTGCCACCACAAAGATGTGTGACTGGACTAAACAAACCAAAAAAGAGTCGGCATTTGTACACTTGGTTGTAAAAGCCGTGCTCGTAAATGTCCCGCGACGGCGTAAACAGGTTTGAAATCAAATGCCTTTTTCAGAAGGAGGTGTGTATTTGGGTGTATGTGTGTGTGTGTGTGTGTGTGATTGAGTTCAGAGCTGCGGTTCCTTTGGAGGTTGAGGTTTTACATGAGATCGAGTACCGTCTACTACGAAAACAGAGCCGAGCCGAGCCGGACCATGCCATGGAGAGGCGCTATGGAAGAAATGACAGCACAGACTGCTAAGATCACACAACTTGATAAGCACAGTTATTTTTTCTGTCTAATACCTGATCTCTGACTTGAGCAGTGTGTCCATTGAGAAACTTGTCTAGGATTAGTAGGCCTGAGGAGGCTGCTGGGCAAGAATAATCCGAATCAGAGAAACCGGCCCTCCAAAGTGACGGAACACCTGACAAAAAGAAAAATAGGTTTGCAGTGAACCCAGCCTCTGAACCCACAACAGCTTAGAGCTATCCTGTCAGTTTATGCTTTGATAATCGGCAAACGTCAGAAGAAAGGTGCAACAAATGCATCACTTTGACCATTTGAGAAAATTCACGGTGTTCCGCTTTGTACAGAAAGAACACTGTATGTAACAGGAACAGTAACAACAAGGCAGAAGTCTGTTTCCACAACCTGATGAGAATATTAAGAGGGCACAATGCTCATAATCAAAATAAAAGCGGAAGTTCTGCCTTTCCACATGAAGCATTTCCCAGGGAAAGGGATTTAGTTAACTTTGAATTAAAAATCAACATATTTAATGACCGCAATACTCCTTTCTTCCAGGATTGCTGTGAGCTATCCATCCAGCTTTAAGTGGTTGTAATCTGTTCATAATCATCTTCCAGTTTTTCGGGGCCTGGATGCATTTGACGAGACAGATACACTGCAGCAGAAGTTAGAAGAACCTGTGGTGAGCTCTCTTCCTGCATGCATATCCTCCAGCTCTGACACGTTCTGGTCGGGTGCATATGGAGAGACATTTAAGAATGTGCTTGTCCTGCCTCCAGGCTACTTTGGAATCTTTCCTGCCATGGGAACGAATCTCCAGCAACAATCTTTGGCTGTGGAGTCCGTACCGGCATGGCCATGCATTTTCCAGAAATTCTCTGCCGTTTCTGTGTGAAAACACACTTGAGGTCCCGCTCATCCTGGGTGACAGCGGTCCAAAGTGGGGCGCTCGCCTCCTCCCAGCTGGTGCGTGACTCAAAGCAGTGGTGGGCCTGGTGATAATCCAGCCGCGCGTATATCCACATGCTGTGGCTAAAAGTGACTGATATTTTTTTTCCCCATTTGTGATCAAAACCTTTGAACACCCTTCTCCAGGAACTGTTTGGAAGGATCTTGATGTTCTAACCTTTAAAGTTAGGCCAATTTAGATAAAAAATGTCATTGTTTATTTGGGATACTGTTCATGTTAGTTTCTTTTTAAATGTTATTGGTGTGTAATTGGACTTACATGTCTATTTCGTTGAATTTATCTGAGGCGATCGCTTATTTCATGCTGGGTTTGTATTTCTGTGCACACCCTTCCTCATTTCACAAATGTAAAAGTCACCTGTGGATAATTACATATAAACAGAATAAAGACTTTTGCAAAGACTATCAACATGTAACTGTGCTCAGTATGGATACAAGCTAAGAGTCAAACAGCGTGTCCAAAAAGGGAATCAACCGTTGAACAGAAAAGTACCTCTTCTGGCATGCTTCCTGAGCTCTCTGTTATCTTATGCTGCAATGTAGCTGCACGTCCCATGTTTATCAGATAGTAAACGAGCATTCCTCTCATTTGTTTTAGCCTGCTGGGCTGGAAGTTTTCTGTTGCTATTCATTGGGTTGACTATAAGAAAACAAGGAGGTAACATTAACCCACCACGATTTAAAAATAGTGTTACAGCGTCATAGTCGGTAGAAGGGAAACATGAATGGATGCAGGGCGAGTGGAGAGCATGCACCCTGTTATCCAATTTAAGGGGCCAGCTAGTTGCACTCGGGGACAATAAAAGCCTACTCCTTCCACGTTTGTGTGTGGAAAAAAACACTTTAACTGTGACTTTTAATTCAAAAACGAGTTTCTGACGGTAGCCTGGCCTTTACGGTGGGAGGATGCAGCCAATACATGGCCTTTAAACGCATGAATGTACCACACAGTGAAGAGGATAGGATGTGTTGCAAACATTTAAACAATGCCAGGATTTACTTACTAGCCACTATAAACGATTGATGAATAACAGATTTGTAAGATCAGACGCAAAAACGTAGCTAACCGATAGTGGTGCTACTTTAGTAGTCTCTAGAACCAGCTGAGCTAACTCGCGTAAGCTAGCAGAAAGCTTTCGGAGGCCATGTTTTAAGATAGCTTTAGCTTGTATAAAATACTATGTACTGCGTTTATGAAACGACACGTCGACAATTTGGTTAACCACACACGACAAGAAAAGTGTCCTGTACGATTCTCCTCAAACGTGGCTCGTGTAAACGATCACATTTGTAAAACACTGATGGTTAACTCCTAAAACAGGAGCTAACGCTAGCAGTGTTAGCTTGTGCTCCCACTGTAATTAGCTGCCTGTAGGCTAATGTGACTATTGTACATTTGTTTAGTCCATTTTGATTCGCGCGAAGTTTTTAAGATCAGAGCAAAGACAGTTGTGTAAATGGTGACGGTTCGCCACTTTCTAATGAAACGAAAAAGTGTTGATGGTTTTACTTATACTTCCATTTTAGGATACAGTTCACCCGTATGCTGAAGTCTGTACACTCAGCTTGCCTAGCATGCTAGCTACTGTTGTTTTGTTGGGTAGTTTGTTTGATCAGAAGGAATAAAACATTGAATAGACATAAGTGGTTCACGAGATACTCACTTTATGAAGTGTTTAAGATCACAAGGATCCCCCATCCTCAAAATAATCGCTAATTGCCCCCTCGTAAAACATCAAGCAGCAACGTATATCGACGTCAAATCCATACGGAGCTGTCGGAAATGATCGGCGGGTCAGTAGCTCCAGTGCTGGTGCTGCGCCCCAGCTTCAGCATGGGTGAATGTTGGTACAACCGAGTTAGCATGTGCTCACACAGTTAGCAGGGAGTTCGAGTACGGGGGGGGGATAGCAAGTTTATTGACCATAAACAAACCGCCAAACTAGTCGTGTGGCCAGTTTGTCAGTTATGGAATTGAACACCTCGTTCGTAGCAAAGGATTTGGATGTTTATTGCTCCACACCCTGACTCACAGTGTGCCCCTGGCAGAGGCTGCTGTGCTCAGCGTCACATGGTGAGGGAGCACAGCTGGCGCCAACCCTGCACAGTTATGCGGATAAATATAGTACTTTTGATAGACACATCTATCAGCTGAGTTTTACAAATCAGTCCCTTTTTTTTCTCTTTCAAAGGGAACAATTTAGTACATAATCAATTTAGTAATTGGCACCTGGACACGTTCTATTATAATGATTCTGAGTCAGTTAATTTTTTTCAGAGATTTTTCTTGAAGCTCCCAGGCTCTTTAAACCGCTTAAACAGGGATATTAGATCAACTTTGAATAGTGGGCACTCACTGAATAAAAAACGCCCTTATCCTGTGGTTGATGATGGTTGTCAGAAATGATTTAAGTATAGAACAAATGGGTATTTATTTGAACGAAGCATAGTTAATGGTGAATGAGGTCAAATCAAGTTGGAAACAGAGATAAATCAAACGTTCGAAGACTGGTGTGTCTATGTAATGGCGGCAAAGTTTTGTGATTCTGAGTTAAATTTGATTTACTGGTGGACAAGACCAATTTTTTTTATGCTGAGTCTCCATTTCTGCACATGGCACATCTGGACAGAATTTACCTTCAATCTTTTGCATCTCTTTGTAGTGTAGCTGAAGTTACGTAGCCATGGAATGATTGTCATCTGGATGAGTTTCTTCAAAGAAAATGTTTCATGAGTATTAGTGAGAAACACTGGAGATTTCCTTAATAAATGTGATACCTAAGATAATATATTGCCTAATAATTTTGTTTGTATGTTGATGTCAAACAAGAAATATGACACACTCCACCACATTGCTGTATTATGCTTTTTTGTAAATGAAAGTGGAACCAGATGGCTCCATGGAAGAGTTGGTCCTGAGATATCTTTATAGATTCAGCATAAGAAGTTTTCAAGATTATGACATTCGGCCATTCGCAAAATGGTTTAAGAAAACAAATCTGAATTTAACTTGATATACAATCAAAATGAAAATGATACGTTGTTAGAGACTGATTATTGAAAATGGATTTTATTTAGAAAAGCAATTGGGATACAGGCGTAAATCGATTTTCGCGATATCTAGATCCAAAACGAAGCCCTCCTCAGATCATGGTGTCATTCATGCCGTTATAGTAGAGTGCAGCCGGGAGATTTTACGTCATATCGTAGTCCAAATTTAAAGAAGAAGAAGAAGACGAAATCCCTCCCACCAGCTCGAAGGCTTAAGAACATCGCGCTGAATTCGGTTAATAAGAATATATGTACAGCTTTAGTCTTTAGTCCCTGCCCAAAAAAGTCTTTGACTTTCATTTGTGTAAGTTTCGACGATAGTAAGATGGCTAATCTGTTTAATGATTTTCGTGCAGAACATTGCAGAGTGTTAGATTGGACCGATAAGTGAGCTAGCATTAAAGCTACAAGAGGCCTGCTTGAATGTAATAGTTAGCTAAGCTCGGTCATTTCAGTAAACTTATAAGAGTATGTACAGTGCCTGCTACCCACTTTTTTGACTGAATTACGTTGAACATTGTTCCAAGATACAGTTTTTCCGGGTTATATTTGGCTCAGCTGTTATGAACATTGCTCTTTCTGATGTTGCTTTTAGTGAGGGTGTAATGACTTCCGTGGGCCCGCCGATACCATGGCTTTTACGTGCTATGTGTCATTAGCGTCTGTCATAAGACGTTTTTTCTCCGACTTATTTTGTTTTTCGTGCATACAACTACCTGGACTGAACATTGTGCCACCAAATGTGTTTTCTGCCGTTGGTTGCTTTCTTGCATTATTGCTGGCTAAATCACTAGTTTCACATGATCAATACCCACAATGTTTGGTGGTTTGGAAAATGAGGTAGTATGTGATGATTTACTATCCTATTATGGGCTAATCTGGATGGATGCTTTATGATGTGAATATTTTTTCATTTTTTTTTGTGGGTGGTGGTTTGTACAGATAACAAAAAATTCACATAACATGCTTGAATACCTCTCAACTATTTTCCAGAACCTGCTGGCGCACCTTCCCGGAAGTTACTGGTTTTCAGTTCATTCAGGGATGCACAATTTGTCTATGGCTGAATTTGTTGCTTTGAGGAATAACATGCTGTTATCCTGGTATCTGGATTTCAATAAGCAAATGTATCTGTTATGATGGAGTGAGCTGAAAACTGGAAGCCTCTAAATAAGCTAATTCAATCGTTCACATTGGTGGTGAAAGGATGGAGCAATTTGGGAACCTTGTTGGAGGACCTAAAGCAATGTAACCCGGCATGGGAAAAACCTTAAAGGAGGACAAGACCGTGATCCTGTTGCTTAGTGTTTGTATGTTTTTTTTTTCTCTTTTTTTTTTTTTAAGGCGTTGCTCTCATGACCAGTATTGCGTGCCTCATGGAACAGTCATCCATGTCAGGAGTGCCCACAGGGAAGAAATCTCTCGTTGTTGGACATGTTGAATTACTATAAACACTGTGGGGAGAAAAAAAAAAAAAGCTGTGGAAACTTCCTACTGGGATTAGGTATGAGACAGGCATGATCTTCAAATCATTCAAGTCGGCCTTAAGAGTGAGTTCACATCCAGCTTTGTAACTTGGGTTTTCTGTTCCATAACGTTGTGTTGGAAACAGTTTGGATAATGCTTAGTTATCTAGCTGGTAGCTGATTCCAGAGTTTGCTACACGAAAGAAGCCTTGTTTCTCACTTAAAAAGGGGAGTTGGAAATGGATGTTTGTTTGTTTTTGAGATGGGGAGTGTGACGTGGTGTTCGGGGACTCCTTATTAGGTTTTGGTTCCGCTGGCTCTGAGAAGCTGTTCGTCTCCTTGGAAAGATCCTGTTGTGTTTGTTGCATCCTAATACAATATTGTACAACATTGCCGTGTGCTATTTATGCTCGAGATGATGGCAAGTAACAGAGAATTCTGTTGGTTGTTATGTCGCTTAACCATGGTGATTCCTTCAGATGGTCATTTTGAGCAAACTGGGATCCATCTGAGTGTTGCATGGTGTGCTGGTGTAGGCGGGTGATGGTAACAGACCAACTGCCAGCCTTGAATTTGAACAGAAACAGTGTCTTTCTCTCATATCATTGTTGTGAATGGAGGGCCTGGTGCTTTTACCAGTGAGGTTTACTGGTGTTACGTTGGAACACCGGGAAACTGATCCAGTGGTGCTCTGTAGGCAGTAATGTTATTCTTCACCCTTTTGTCTACAGGTGCTGTTGTTTGTGCTTCAGCATGGAAGTCGTCATCCGTTTACAGGGACTGAGATTCACGGCGGGTTCTGAGGATATAAGGAAATTCTTCACTGGCCTCAAAATTCCAGATGGAGGGGTACATATAATCGGTGGGGCACTACAGGAGGCTTTCATTATCTTTTCTTCAGATGAGGCTGCAAGAAGGGCTATGTCCCGGTCCGGGGGTTCCATTAAAGGCGTGCCCGTGAAATTGCTATTAAGCAGTAGAGCAGAGATGCAGAATGTTCTTGAGAGAACAACCCGAGAACGACCCGAGGACAATATGAGGTACTCTCGAAGATCTCAGGAGCCTGAAGTAGGAAGCAGTTATACCCCTCCTGTCCAGTATCAGAGTGCTGCCGATGAAGAAAACTTCTTCGGTCTGTTTCTGTCTGGGCTGCCCTATTCTGTGACTGAGGACGAAATCCGTGATTTTTTCAGTGGGTTACTCGTTTATGAAATTGTCCTTCTGAAAAATCACAACGGACAAAACAATGGAAAGGGTTTGGTGAGTCTTTCATCAAGAGAGGATGCTTTGGAAGGCTTAAAAAGGCATAAGCAGTACATTGGATCAAGGTATATTGAAGTTTTCACCACAACATGTAAAGATTGGCTACGGACTGCAGGCAGAATGCCACTTATGGTCAACGGTGGTGGCCATAAGAGGGGGAGATCACCTGTTCGCAACCAGAGAAATCCACAGTATCGCGTGAGGTCTCCATCACCTGGGACCCAGAGAGACCTTCCTTCTTCTGATGAAGAGTACTGTGTGTTGTTGGACAATCTTTCCTTTTCAGTGGAAAAAGAGGATATAAAACAGCTTTTCCATAATGCCCGGCTGGAGAATGACCAGATCCTGCATTTGACTGATGGTAACGGGAAAAGAACCAGATCGGCATTTGTGCTGTTCAGGAGTCTGCGCGACTATTGTGAGGCCTTGAGTCACGAAAAAAGACAGTTTTTTAACCGATGTGTTTATACCCGTCCAATCTCGAGAGAGAATATGATCAACCTTTTGGAATCTCAGAGTTTGGCCATCAAACATCCTGGAAATCCTGAGAGATATAATGAGAGATCTACCTTATATCCCAGGGATCGGTATGACTCGGAGAAAGCCTGTGTGTTTGTAAAGAACTTGCCATTTGATGTTCGAAAAGTTGAGATAATTGACTTCTTTCATGGGTTTAATGTCACCGAGGACAAGGTGTGGGTACTGCATGACCATGGAGGTGCTGGGGTTGGACAGGCTTTGGTTCTCTTTGGGTCTGAGCCGGAGGCTATGGAGGCACTCTCTCTCAATGGACAGCGGTTTCTTGGGTCAGAAGTTATAATGAAATGCATTTCACGATCTCAGATGAAGAAGTTGGCTCTTGAACCACCCTTGACGCCAGAGCCAGAGCCATCACCAAGAGAGGAGCAGTACTCCAGCCGGCGTAGCAGAAGCAGCGAGGCATCCTGCCACACTGGGGAAAACTTCTATTCTGATTCAAGGAATTCCAAGGACGGTAATGCATCAGGGCCTTTTGTGAAAGGACATTTCCGCAGAGATGGAGATTTTAAACCTCGCGCCGGAAGGTCCCGTTCTCCACGAGACAGGGGCAACGGTGACTTTGGGAGCTTTGGCTCTTCAGCGCAGCGCTTTGATGGTCCCACATGTGTTCAGTTAGTCAACCTACCATTTCAAATCAGGAGTGAAGAAATCTACGATTTCTGCTACGGATATCGAATCATTCCCGGATCTGTTTCACTTCAGTATGACGAAGGCGGAAGGTCAAAAGGTTCTGCCACTTTGGTGTTCGAATCTCGTCAGGAGGCAATGACTGCAATTCAGGAACTGAGTGGAAGACCGATCGGTCCACGAAAAGTACAGCTCACACTCGTGTGAAAGTGACATTGCCTTTAAAGATTCTGACATGCTGTAGAGTATATGCATGTTGTATTGACCAATACAGAGATGATCTGAGAAGAATGGTTGCAAGTTATTTCTTTGGTGGGGGGTTTTGTGTTTATTTTTAATAAGGTGGAATAAGCCCAGCATTGCAGTTGGGATTTTTGCTTGAAGTAATAATGAGATTTTGATTGTGCCATAAAATTTTGAATAAACATTTTCAGATAGTACCTGACTAGGTTTGTGCATTTAGATAGTTTATGTAAACTAGAATAGTGTGGTGAAAATGCGTTGGAATTTACTTTGTCATTTAATTAAAATTAAAAAGGGAAAAAATTACACGTCTTCTTTTTCTTCATGTTGGCTGAATGAACCTTTTTAAATATCTAAATATTGCAAAAAAGAAGGATGTTAATAGTTAAGACAGGAGTATTTTTTAATCAAATGATTTTATGTAATTGTTTTTGTTTTGTAAGCCTGTACATTTGCTGCTTTTGGACCTCATTCTATCAGGAAAAGAAAAAGTATTTAAGTTTACTAATTATTAAAAGAATATTGTTTTTTTCCTTCTATAATATTCCTAAATCAATCCAGAAAATAATGTGTCATCAAAAAGTCAGTATCTTTCAAGTTTAGCAGAAGACTGCATTAATCACCAAGAAGTTAAATACTTGTGTTGATTCAAGGAAGACAATCAGAAATCCAACTTTTTTTGTGTATAGCTGAGGTTAATGTAAAAGGAAATCTTTATTGTCAAGTGATCGATTTTTTAGAATGGAAAAATATGTTAAAAAGTCAGTCAGTGAACATGCATGATGAGTACTCGTCGTCAGTTACAGTCGTTTGGCATTACATCCACACTTTTATTTTTAAAGGGTACCGGAAGTCACAGATTTTGGACGCGTTCATGAGTGTTGCGGTGTAAACCGGGACTGTGCTAACTGGCGACCTGCCTTTAAGCGCGCCGGTGTCTGCTGTCAGCGACTGAAACTGTTGGGCGACGAGAAGAAGAGTAGTAGCAGTCCTAATCAATGCCATGTTGGTTGTGTCTAATCAAAATTTCTCAAAAACTTTTCGATATAGAGATCAATTTTACTTAAATGCAAAAGGAGGGAGTGAGCATTCCTCCATAATCTTAGGTAGACGAATTCCCGCAGTTTGTCGCATGACTTTCATATGATGCAGCATGCTTCCTCTTTAATACTGCACGAAGGAGAACAAAGTATGGAGTATGCACAAATTCTTTATATCATATTATTTTATTCAGGGAAATCACCTAAATCTGTACAGCTCAGGAGTTACGTTTTAACCCGTGACTGTGTGAAGTGTCGATGGTTGCTGTTATTGGAAAATCTGCACTATATCAAAAAACCACAAATGCATTAGATCTGTTATGAAATTTAGATAAAACAAGTTAAATGAGGGGACATTGTACAGCTTTTTTCTTTTGGACTGTTTTATGCTGTTCGTGTATCGACTGAGATGAACTTTTTTTTTTACCACACTCCATAACGACAGTACAGGATTTTGACGAGACATAAACAACATGGCATCGACCAGGGCAGCTAAGAGGCTTCTTCCGGTTTTGTAGCTGCGGCTGTAGCTAACAGCAACCACCGGCAGGCGCAAGTTTACACGGTCACAAGTTAAAACGCAACAGCGGCTTGGTGGACGGGCAGAAAACCACGCCAAGGGAATTTGACAGAACAAGAGGTAAAAAAGAAAAGTAATGTATGTAAAATAGTGTCAACGGGAGGGGGGGGTTTTTATCAATAAAACCCTCCCGTCATATCACAAAGAGGCGTACATTTCTCAGCAAGAAGTTAATACGCTGTCCCTGAAAAGTATTTTGGGAGTTCACACTTGATAGTCACTTGATGGTGACAACTCATTTACAATCCAATTATCTCTCACGTTCTAACTTTATATTAAATAATTTGATAATGCCTGGTGTCCCACCGTAAAAATGAGCGGTGGCTCTTAAACGATGAAGTTAACGGCTAATGGCACGCCGTTAGCCGTGTGTCCCCCCCACAGCCCGGTCTGCACCCCGGTCCCTGCCACGAAACGCCTCAAAACGGGAAACGAGCATGTTACACCTGTTTTCAGAAGTTTTTTTTCCTGCATTGTGAAAGTGTAAGTAGAATTTCGCATTTCACAGCGACGTTCTGCTAAAAGTGATTAGGTTATTAGGTTTTTAGGCAAAGTTAGTTTGCTGTTAACCAACGAGAGTTAAGCTAATAGGGCAGATGCTGCTGTCCTGTCAGTCCCTCAAAGCTAGCTGCTGTGCTACATTCATCATGCCACATCTTAACTCATTTTTTAATACTTTTAAATAATAATAATAATTTTAAACTCCATTTAATTTCGCAATTTAAACCTTTATAGACTACTGAAGATCCTATCAATCAGTGCTTTGAGTCTTTATAGTTTCCAGTAATACTTAACAGATCAGAAGTTCAATACAAAGCAAGATTGAGAAATGTAATAGAATTCACAAAAATAGTTTTTAGGTGTTCTAAGAGGCCGGTTTGATTTAGAGCCACTGCACAGGTTATTTGGAAAGCACTCAAAAACGTGTTGTTTTAATATTAGCCTTACTCTGTAAATACAAAATTGTTGGAGGTGGAGAGGATTCATGTAAAGTAATCTTACATACACCAGAATGGAGGTATCGAGGAGGAGAACCCTCTTAAAACATCTGGAGCCAGCCAGACCCCTGCGTCGCTTCATCCACGAGGACATTGGTAAGTAGTCAGCAATGGCTTTTCAGTGTCAAGGTACCATTCACAAATGGAAAGCGATGACATTAAATGGAGTACTTGTATCACTCCATATATAGAGCCACAAATGCATGCTGCAGCATGTGTGCAGACATTGATGGAACAAAAGGTAAGATCCTAAATATGATACATCATCAAATAACATGTACTTGAAGCAATAGTCATTTTGTGTTATTTGAAATTAAGATGTCAAATTTTTAGATTGTTAATATCCACTGACAGTACTATTTAATTTAAATTACTTTAAAAACCTTTCCTGTAAAATCATGTTTATTTAAAGATGTTAAAAATGTTTAAAACTCTACAATTGACAGACAAATATTGGTATAGAGCAGTTCTGCAAGATTGTCAACATCTGCAAACAGAAAAATGGTAAGACGTCTTTAAAATATGTGCATTTCAGATCATCCACCAGATGTCCACTTTTAGTCTGATATTGTTTCAAATGTAAACAGAGAGGTTATAACATCACAAATGCATTTGTTTTAAAAATCTCCCACCTTTTTTATTTAAAAAAATTATGGTAAACTGTTTCCTTTACCTTCTTTGCAGCCAGAATATCTTACACGAGGGATTTTTTGATTGGTTTGGCCAGCTGCCCTGAGGCCAAGAAGAAGCCGGAGTACTTACCAGAGCACCCCATAGTATTATTGGAGGCAGTAAGTAGGGTGAATTCTGGAAGATTCATTGTTGAATGTCTTTTAATGAATGAAAGTGGCCATACTGTTTAGACCTAATAACTATTTCTTATTCCTATCAGAGGGATCCAAGGCAACTAGAGCTCAGAGAAAATATATGGAACGGTCCACAAGGCGACATGTGAGTTTGATACTGCTAGTCTGTGTTATTTGATCACACCTCTTTGTTACTGACGTAGACGGTATCTGCTTAATTCAAACATGGGTTTGAGTGTACATGTCATTCTGTGAAATATTTTAACATTTTTCTGTATTTTAGAATACTTCACTAAACACATTTGCAATTTAAAAAACGTAAAACTATTTTTCAGTCAAAATGATTATAGAACTATTGATCTGATCAATCTAATAAAGCAAGGGCACAGAGTCACTCAAAAAAGAATGCATTTTTATTTGATTTTTTTATTCATCATTTTCGCTCCAGTAAAGGTAATGAAGGAGGGCTTATCATTTATTGATTATTAGTGCTGACATTAACAGTTTGAGAATCGGCTAGTGTCAAGCTGGAGCTGTCAAAATGTGATTGTTGTGTTGCTAACACATCTGTTTGCCCATCTCTTCTCTTAGGGTGGCAGATGGTCTTCACTCTCCTTGAGATATGTATTTATTTGCACGTGTTATTGTTTACATCAAAGTGTTTTTGGGTTGTTGTGTTTGCTATTGTTCTTTAATTTAAACTAACTTATAATATTTTACATGGCATGCTTGCATGCCTGACCATCTTTTGGATTTTCTTTTTCTTTTCTGCTGTGTAAAAAGTATTTTAAAAAGATTTCTTTCAACAGAATGCCTCAATTTCCCCAGGAGATGATGGACATTCTAACTATTGTATGGTTGACTATCTGACTAAAGTCAGGCTAACATTGATGGGATGCAAACAACTGACATTGTTGCTGTGTGTGTGCTGGATACTTAAAAAACAGTTGTCTGCAAACACAATAAAAAAGGTGGTGCACTCCTACTTGTTGTACTCTGATTTCTGTAAATATGTTAAACTTTTATATTTATTCACCTTTTTACTTGGGAAATTAGGGGACCAATTTGCCTCTTAAGTATTCAAAAGCTGAACTATTTCGATAAATGTAGCTATTTAAGAAACATTTCAGCACATGTATTATGTATGAATGATAATCTTTAAGTAGGAGTGATTTAAAATGACATGAAATGAAATCATCACATTTCCCATGGCTCCTTCACAACATCCCGAGGTTTCCTCAGCATATCCATCCCCGGTGAATGATTTCTCACCAGCCGTTCCCTCACCTCTGTACGTGACAGCCCGAGCATCCCACAGCCAATCAGAGGACTACTACGCCCGTGACGTAACTCACGTCCTTGTGGGCCGTCGTTTCGTGTTCGGCATCGTCGTAATTCTCACAGCCAGATGAATTAGTCTCTCAATAGACAGCACTGCGGGGAGCAAGGAAAAATATCCATTCGTAGCTTTTTCTCCACCGGCTGAACTCAAAGGTAACTGTGGAGTTAATGACCTCTTCCTCCTCCGTGTTTACCATAAACTGCTGTGTGGGCGAGATGTGTAATCTACGCCGGGCGGGGGTGAAGGGGAGGGGGGGGGGGGGGAATTTTAAAAAGGTGGGGGTTTTACCGTTTGCCCCGGGTCCACACCCCGGATAACAATATCTTCTAAGCATTTTATTTATTTATTTTGTCTG